>CM029670.1:10346138-11546138 GCA_017311315.1 Dendrocalamus latiflorus | reverse complement strand
CCGTTGTAGAATTTGTCCCCACACGGCTACCTTGAAATGCTTGAACTATCTGTTAGTATTTAAATAGAATCTAGGTTGGAGTTATTATGGGCCAGTTAGGTGAAGTTGGTGTTTGTTTGAGAGAAGGCTTGTCTCAGTTGTCCCTGATTTGGTGTCATGGGGTGTTATTGACCTCTTCCTATGGATGAGATCTGTTGTACCCTTTAGTTGTACAATCTTCTTCTTAATACAAATAGCGTAGCTCTCCTACGCTAGTTTGTTGGCCTGTTCTTGCGCTTTCAAAGATGGGTCGACCGCAGGTCCTAATCCATCGCAAGGCGAAGGGAGCAATGGGACGTTTCGTGCTTCAATTTGGAGCACATCACAAATGGTAGTCCATTGCATGTTGGACTGTTGATTAGTTTTCTCATCGTTCTTTTAGGGTATGTGCAATGTAATACATTCCCGAGGAAAGAGTCCTCCAAGTCAACTCAAGCTATACATAAATTTGTTCCCTCGTATACATGTGGCTGATCAATTCAGTTTATATAAGCTGGCTTATGACTTTTTTACTGTAGCTACTAGTATTTTTTAGTATGATTAAATTAAAAATAGAAAAAACATGTTAGATCATCACGGAGAATATTAATAAATATGAAAAAAGACAAAAGAAAATATCAAAAAGCTAAAAAATCAAAACAAATGAAATTAAGAAATAGTAAACTAGAAGTCAAAAATCAGAACTGGAGCTGAAACGAGCGAGCCACGTAGTGGTTTGAGATATTTGTATTTCAGCCCCTTCATTTTTTATCAGTCCCTCTAATTGTACTTTTATTCAATATTTTATAATGAAAACACTAATTGGAAAAAATGTACTACAAACCCACCCCCTAGTCCCACGACCAGCCACCCTAAGAAAAGAAAAGAGATAACATATTTGTTCTTCACACCGCATCACCCCTCTCCCACCATCGGAAAAATTGCTCATTTGCCCCACTGACCCTCTTTCCCCGAAGTCCGGCTACCACCAATGTTGTCCCGAGCTCACCACACCAGTATCTCCAGCTGTGACGCTTGAAGCTCACCTCAATGGCATCTCTGGCCATCCCTGCCACCACTCCAAATGTCGTCGCTAGATCTGGAGCTTGCCTCGCTGGTCGTCGGGAGCTTGCCGCTGTTGCCACTCTATGGCCAGATCTGGCCGAATTTGGTCGCCGCTGTCTGATTGTGCTAGTCGTCGCCATCCTGTTCCCTGTGAAGCTTGTCATCCCCCACCGCCGGTTGCGTTCATCGTCGTCATCCACGTCACCCTCCACAGTCAATCGTCCTCTGTTGCCAGATGCGCTTGGGCTACCAAGTGCTCTCCTTTTCCCTAATCACACCTCTCCCCTGACCACTCCTTGTCCTCATGCCCGCCGCCTCATCTGCAAGCTGCTCTGACACCTTTCAAGCACCCATTTCGCCAACATGCTAGCATCCCAACCTGAGGCAACGCATTTTACATGCCCTTAGTGTACCTATGTGTATTGGGTTATTGATTGATGCTTCGGATGATGGCGTGACTCCAAATTAGCCAATGGCATCACTCGATGATTTATCAACAAACAACCTGGATTGAGCTAGCCGATCCAGTAGGATGTTGTGACTCTTACACCTCCTGCTCACCCGGCCAAGTCACAGCACGCACAAGAACACTGGACTGATCCATGAGGTCATGCATAACGCCGACCTAGGGCTGGTGCCACTTGTGGGGTAGCGCCTAGGAGGAATCACAAGTAGGTTTCTCATAGTTAGTTAGTCCTTGTAATGAGTTGATACGTTTTTGCCACGTGCTATGATATTTGTGGTATTATGCCCCTCTTTATTACGATTTCTTTATAAAGTTGTTCTATTACATGATTTATGCTATGACTACGAGATAGTCTCCCCTTCTCAGTAGCGCGACGAAGGGGTAATGGTAGCACTACGTATCACAATAAGGTGAGTCCATAGCCTTTCTAGTAGAAATGACAATACCATACCTCCTCCCTTTTTAGCGCAACACTCCGATCATCTCTTTTTCAGACCGAGGTGACAGCACACTGCCACCTACTTTTTAGATCAAAATGACTGCACATTGCCCGCCACACACTCTACGTGCCACAAGTCTGTCGCCCACATTCGAGAGAGCCTATAAATTATCCCACGCAAAGAACCAACGTATCTCAAACACAATCCTCCAACCACAAAATGGCAGACATGGCAGGTAGCTCAAGGCATAGGAGAGGACAACAGGCATGGACTGGGTTTCAAGGCCATGACCCTTACCAGAAAGACACGCACATCTACGATCCCCTAGACCCTAACCCCCCCCCCCCCAAGCGTCGATCTACCGCTCAAAACCAAGGAGTCCTACACCCTTAGAAATCCCCTCTGCTACTACCCACATATCCTGGAGTCTTAGCCGCAATGCAAGCACAAACTTGACGACGTGTGGAACCCAGGAGATCGATTATTTCGCTCCCTCTGTTCATGGTAAGTAGTTTATTTCCTATATATACTTCCATGTATGCATTGCTTGTAACCACCTTGTCTTCCTTGGAGACCACGGATTGCAAAATCACCGAGTGAGTGCATCAACCATATCTAAAGTCTACCCAGGTTTACACCCACACTTTCCAAAACCATCCAAAAGAGTTGTTGGAGGAGCTCCACACTAAGAGGATCAACAATAATGAGCTTCGCAAGCAGAAGATCAGGGAGACGAACAACGAGAAGGTGGTATACCTCGACAACAACTACCAACCGTACTATTGTTGCGTCAACCCAAGCTGCAATTGCGCCTGCTACTACCGCGACAACCATCCATGTTCACGCCGCCCTAACGACTGCCACTTTATGTGGGTGCCCTACGGTGTTTTATTTTTGCTTTAGGGGCATTCGCCCATGTGTCCTATTAGATGTACAACTTACATGTAATTTGGATTGACAGTTCGTGCATGTTGCCGTTGGTATTGTAGTAGTGAGAAAAATATACACCTAACCAAACCCTACACGTCGTGTAATTCACACCTTCATTATGAAGTGTTATGTCGGGTTTAAAATATTTTATTTAAACAAAAATCATTAATGCAACCTGAGGTGTACTAATCAAATTCTCTCTTTAATAGTTAGCTATTAGTTTAAAACTACTAAAACAAAAAATGTAAAAAAATTTTATAAATAATATATGTTTTATTAAGAAAATATATTAATTTATATAAATTAAAAATTGACTCAATTGCTATTTCAATTGGCGATAGGTCTTTTGTCGCCAATTGAATTGATGACATGGCCTCTGTCGTCAATACAATTGGAGACACGATAATACCTTAGTCGCAGTTGAATTGATGATATGACCTCTGTCATCAATTTATTTAGTGGCAAAGGCCTGTAGACTGCCATAAATGACTCCACATATGATTGTCGTCAATTCATTTGGCGACGAGACCTATAGACTGCTACGTATGACTCTACGTAGGATTATCGTCATTTCAATTGGCGATGGAGTGTTGTCATCATTTGGAATGGTTATAGTAGGTTATTTATGTAATTTTTAAATAATGGTATATTTATGTAATATTAATAAAAATATATTATTTTAAAAAATTGAGGAAGAAACTGCGTATATACGTCGCACATGCCATATGGACCATATGGTCGTTTGCTAAGGCCCAGACGTAGCATGCGGGTCGTCCCGGTTATAATTTAATGGTCCAATCAAGATCGTGTCAGAACAGATTGGGCCCACTTTTACACCGCGTGGTCGGAGATGAAATGATGAGGCCCAATACCTCGCACGTGTAGATCATCCAACGGTTCACCCCCTCGTTAGAGTGCAGCCAACCAAACAGGACTAGGGATGAAAACGGAACGGAAATATCCCGTACCGAACCGCATCGTTTTCTACATTTGACCCGATCGAATTCGTATTTTCGGACAAATTCGAATTCGGTTCGAAATACGGAATACCAAATTCGAAAACGGAGCGGAAACGGTTTAGGCGTTTTCCGACCGTTTTCTACTTTTCTACATTTTATTCGGAATATACCGTATTGTAAATACGGTTTAAACCGGATTTGGCCCACTAGAAGTATTAGACATGGCACGGCAGGCACGCCGGCGCCAGCGGCCGGCCGCCCGCATTTTTTGTATTTTAGCCCTTTTTTTGAAAAATATTCACATTTAGACCCCTGGTAGTTTTAATTCCGTTTTTGGACCCAGAGCTCGGCGCCGTGGGTCACGGCGCCGAGATAACACGTCTCGGCGCCGTGGACCACGGCGCCGAGGTGCGAGCCCCGCGCCAGCGTAGCGGCCGTCGTGGCGCCGACGTGGCAGGCAGCTCGGCGCCGTGACTCGTGGCGCCGACCTCGGCGCCGTGACTCGTGGCGCTGACCTCGGCGCCGTGACTCGTGGCGCCGAGCATGTGGTTTCTGAAACAGCACCGAGCACGCGGGCTTCGTTCATTCGCATCCTCCTCCCTCTGTCCCCGCCGCTGTTTAGGGTTTGCACCGATCAGCCTTTTTTTCGCAAAATGAATTATTAGTTGTATTTTTCATTTGGATTATTTAATGATAGTAATATTATGTAATATAGTTAGTTATTTATTTATAGAGAGCAAAAAATACGACGTATGTTTTGAAAATTCGTTATGTATTGCAGATGATACATGTAGGAAAATTCGTGTAGATTTTTTTAAAAACATTATGGTACGTTGGTAATGGTTTTTGAAAAATAAAATTATGCAGGCCGTGACGAACGAGTTTTGTGTGAAGTTCTGCGGGCCGTGAGATGCTGCGGGCAAGACAGAGGGGAGGCGACATGTGGCATACAAGCAACTCTCCTCTTCCTTTTGTTCAGTTGTTACTACACACTTGGGGAAATAATTACTGGGATGATTCTGGGTCAATCCCATCCCCTCTGTTTGTGGATTGATGAACGAGTTATGTGTGAAGTAACGATTAGTGTATTTGTGATTTTTGTACAATGCTGACCGTGAAAAATATGTTGAACTGGCAATAACATTTTTTGATCATGTTATGTTGTTGTATTGGAAGGATTTTTTTGAATTATTTTGTATGACAACTGTGATAGGAACAATTGGACGAAAGGAGGGGAAGTGATAATAAGACACGTGGGAATCATTGCATGCGAAAAGCCCAGATAATAAGCTTATGAAGTTGGGACGAACATGGCGCGTACAATTTTATTACATGCTAGCATGATATCCGACTAATCTACCCAACTGCTCGTACGACCTCTCGTGTGGACCGAGTCTATTACATCTTGTCTACTGGGTGTAGCGTGGTTGTTTCCCCTTTCTGTCGCGCCCTGAAGATGGCTCCGCTGCATCCTTCTTCCTGTCACTCTTGGTCTTGAGAGCCGCCTCACGAGCTTGAAGCTCTTCCTCCTGACGCTTGATGGCTGCTTCACGCAGACTTAACTTCTCCTTCCTCCTTTGCAGCTCATCCTCCTTGCCCTGCAGACGGATTTGGTCCACCCTCACGCGGCGCTCTTGCTCAAGCCGCATCTGTCGTTCCACCTCGCGAGCCTGAGTCATCTTGACACAGTATTGTCCTTTGTTTTCCACCTCCACTACCCGGTTATTTGGCCATGCCGGCGGCACTCGATCCACCCATTCCATGAACCTGCAAGCCTATGTGTGGCATGGTAGATGTCATGGATCAAGTTGAAAAACGATAACGGAAAAGAAATGGTTTAGTTATGGTCGTTACCACGAAGTCGTCATCCAGGTCAGGACACTTGAAGAACCTACGGCCGTATTTGGCTCGTTGTACTCGATCAGTCCAGACTCCCAACATCGTCCTAAAGCCACAATGGCACTTCGGGCGCTCATGCCACTCCGGCACTCCAAATGGGTCGGACTTCCAGGAAGACATTGTTGTGTGGTAGTATTGTGATGTCTTGAGGAGGAGATGTGGTATGGAAGACATATGAGGCCTTCATATAGGCAGGTTATCGGTGCAGTGGGCATAGTCCATGGAGAGGATCTTTTCGCTCTTCCTGGATTCAAGTGTAGCAATAAATGGTCCTATGTAGGCTTTTCAGAGACTATAGTCTCGTAATAAATTCATAGTTCGTAGCCTTTTCAAAGACCTACACCCCTATATGTGTACAGGCCTACAGGCCTACTCCTGTAAAGGCTAAAGACCTGCGCCCCTATATGTGTACAGGCCTACAGGCCTACTCCTGTAAAGGCTAAAGACCTACGCCCCTATATGTGTACAGGCTAAAGGCCTATTCCGTCACTGCGCAAAGCTGACATATGCTGCCCCGTTTTGTCATGTCACTGAGCAAAATCTGAACTCTTTTGTCATGTCACTGAGCAAAACTGCCCTCTGTTGTCATCTCACTGAGCAAAAGCTGACCTCTTGTGTCATGTCCCTGAGCAAAGCTGGGACGTGTTGTCATGTTCCTGAGCAAAAGCCTCTTTTTTTGGTGGTCACTGCATTAAACTGCCCCGTTTTGCTATAAGTAGCACGGTTGGGGTCCTATGACATTGTGAATCGAACAAAGTAGTACCCTCTCTTTCGTGGTGAAACATACCATGTCTGAAGCCGAGGGGCCAGTGGGATTTGGGTCACCGAAGGATGACATTCCCTTAGAAACGAGGGATATGTTCGGTCCGCAGTACCGATTGATACCAAGCCGGCGTGCTCAACCACCGTGGCCGAAATGCAGACACAATGAGTACGCGGTTGTCCAGATCTTGGATTCCCCGAACGATGGCGGGCGACGTTTCTTCCGATGCTCGCGCTCCGGGGTACAAATTAGTAATGTTTCATTTTTTATTGCTTTTGGACCCTCGAAGTTTACCGTACTTTTTTGTGCAGATGGCCAAATGCGACTTCTCCCGCTGGATCGACCCTCCTCATGAACGGTATGTTGATCGTTATGTGGATACATTATGGGCTCGAATTTGGGACTTGGAGTACCGAATGGAGAATCTCACTGAGGAGAACATGACATAACAAGTAGAGTACCAACCTAAAAAAGATACCATTTCCTTGTTCTACTGAAGCATACGTACAGATTATAGCTTCATTGGTATGATTCCTACAATACTAGCACTACAATGGCTGTTAAATCCATCGACCTTGATTCCGAATGAGATTGACCACAAGATGTATGAACATGCCATTCCCATATGCCAATGAGTTGCCAAAATTTCCTACTGTTTGCCCCAAATAGAGTATCAAATATACAGCAGTAAACTAACAATGTAATGCAATGTAAACTAACAATGTAATGCAGTAAACCAACCTAAACAGATACCATTTCCAAAAATTTAAAAGAAAAAACTACCAAAATGGAAATGTTGCTACCTTCCGGCGGGCTTGGAGGCGGCCGGCGGGGAGGCGGGCTTGGATGGGGCCGGCGGGGAGGCGGCCGCGGCGGGGAGGCGGCCGGCGGCGTCGATGGGGCGGGCGGACGGCCGCAGCGGGGAGGTGGCCTGCGGCGTCGATGGGGCGGGCGGGGAGGCGGGCTTCGAGACGCCCGGTCTTGGAGGGGAGGCGGCAGTGGGGGGGGGGACGCGGGCGGGCGGGCGGGGAGGCGCCCGGTCTTGGAGGGGAGGCGGCCGGCGGCGTGGATGGGGCGGGCGGGGAGGCGCCCGATCTTCGAGGGGAGGCGGCCGGCGGCGTGGATGGGGCGGCTGGGAAGGCGCCCGGTCTTGGAGGGGAGGCGGCGTCGGGGGGGACGCGGCGGCGGCGGCGGCGGGGAGGCAGAGATGGAGAAATGAACGCGAATGAACGAAAGAGACAGAGGGAGAAAAGAGAAGGCCGGGCGCGGTGGCCACTGCTCGGCGCCAAGATCCATGGCGCCGAGCTCGGCGCCGTGACTGGTGGCGCCGAGGTCCTGCCACGTCGGCGCCACGTTGGCCGCCACGCTGGTGCGGGCCTGGCATCTCGGCGCCGTGGACCACGGCGCCGAGATGTGTTACCTCGGCGCCGTAGACCATGGCGCCGAGCTCTGGGTCCAAAAACGGAATTAAAACTACCAGGGGTCTAAATGTGAATATTTTTCGAAAAAAGGGCTAAAATAGAAAAAATTCGGGCCGGCCGCCTCGGCCTCTACCTCGCCTCCCCAGTCACCCCTCCCGAAGACATCTCTCAAGCCACGGCCATCCCCAAACTCCCCAATCCCCACAAGCACAATCCATCAACCATCACAGAGCAGAGACCAGAGAGAGAGTAAAGGGGAAGGAGGCACACCGGTCACCGGAGCTCGCCGCAGGAGGAGGAGCGGTGTAGCCGGAGCCGAGGGCAGCATCCCGCCCGATGACTAACTCGTCGTCGGCGCCCCAGTCGCCGCCGGCCATCCGCCGCTGGTGGATGTAGCCGAGGTTGTCGTCGGCTCGTCGCCATCGCTCGGAGCCAGAGGGGAGGGGGCGACCGGGGGAGGAGTAGGGCGGCGGGGGCCGGGGGGAGGAGTGGGGTGGCGGGGGAGAAAAGGGCGTGGAGGAGGAGGGGGCGGGGGAAGGAGGGGGCGACCGGGGGAGGAGGGGCGCGGAGGAGGAGGGGGCGGCTGCGAGGAGGGGGTGGCCGGGGCGAGGGGGGCGGCGAGGGAGATCTGGGGAGGAGGGGCGGCGGGGGAGGAGGGGCGAGGAGGGGGCGGTGGGGCGAGGAGGGGTGGCGGGGGGAGGGGCGGCCGGGCGAGGAGGGGGCGACGAGGGAGATCTGGGGAGGAGGGGGCGGCGGGGGAGGAGGGGAAGGAGGGGGCGGTGGGGGAGGAGGGGGCAGCGGCGGGGAAGGGGCGGCCGGGCGAGATCCGGGGAAGAGCGGCGGTAGGGAGATCGTGGGGGAGAAGGGACCGAGTGAGGCGCTGGAGATAGGGGGAGGAATGAACTGGGCGGCGGCGAAGGACGGTTAGGGTTCTAGATATTGTTGCAATTTAATCCTTCAGGTTTCTGAAATCTACGAATAGGTTTTATCTATTTTGATTTCTTCTATTCCAGCCCTCGTAAATTCTAATTTCATCGCGAAAAGATCCTATACATGAATACATCTGTTGTGACATGTATATCTGTACAGAGCGGTCCTTAGAATACCAAATTTGAAGATTGAGCTAGGTTTTGGATATGTGAATGTGTGATGTATGTATATATATATAAGATGAGGAGAAAGATGATGATGGTTGGATCTTAATCTAATGAATGAAAAAAGTGACTGAGATATGCTGTGATTTAGGCCGAGTTCATTTTTGCACTTGTGATATGAGGTGTCTTTTGTTGTTCTTCATTTTTGCACTTGTGATATAATGTGTCTTTTATTGTTCTTTCTTAAGAAACATCATCATACAAAAATAATGAGTATTTTCAATGTTGCTCCTTCTTAGGTCACCACCATCGAACCCTAAGTCGCATCCTCACGGCTGTCTTGCTTCTTAGGTCACCACCATCGAACCCTAAGTCGCATCATACAAAAATATTGATTATTTTCCTCACGGCACTTGTTAATTATTATATGCACTTGAACTTGATCATGCACTTGGTAATTGTTATGTACTTGGTCACTTGTTAATTGTTATGCACTTGGTCCTACAGGTCGGTATTCCGTATTGAATTTTCGTATACCGACCGTGTTCGACATAATTCCGCTCGAATTGGTTCGTTTTCGAAATTCTCGATATTCCGTAAGTTCGCGTTCGTTTTCGTGTCTGGCTTTACCGCTTTCGCTTTCGTTTTCGTATTCAAATGTAGAAGTAGAAAACGGTTGAGGAGTTTTCCGACCGTTTTCATCCCAGGACTTGCATACTTCTGCTATGGTAATGCAGCACACACACACATGTATTCTTTGGGCTTAGATGTTACGCGCTGATCAAACCGAAACGTTGTCTTTGTGCCTAGGCACGCGCGTTGGACAGAATCTGGAGTGGTCATATACACCGTTCGCACCGTGGACGGCAGGGCAAGGGGTATTAAGAACCACTGCCATATTGAACATTCTGTTCAAAATTGCTTTGGCTTTTGAGTTTTGATTGATTGCGAAAGAGGTTGAGAGAATGAGGAGCATATGTATTGAGAAGCCATTCCGTTTAAAATAGCTCCTAAAATGACTCTTACGAACATCTTATAGAAACTATATTAAAAAGACATTCTGTTTAAAAATCGACTTCTAAAAAATAAAAAATCAGAAGCTGTTGGAACAAACCTAAATTGTAGCTAGGGTGAAAACGGAATGAATACGGACGGATAATAGCTCCATTATATTTATTTTATATTTTTTTCCGGATGCGGATACAAATACGGATATTCCGGATACAAATACCAATACGAATAATGTCAAATACAAATATAGAGCGAATACGAATCGAATCGAATAATGTCATGAATATTTCTCGGAATACAAAAAACCCTTTAAATTGTACGCACAAAATGAACAAAAAAATATAACTAGTTTATTTGATATAAACATTCGTGAAGAACATTTATAAATTCTCCGTATAGGATAAGGTTCCTTCTCTTAGTCCATGTATTAATGTATATGTTAATATATAATGGGCTACTAAAGTATCCTATAAATGGGCTGAGCCGAAATAGAGAATGTAGGCTGCGGATATTCGGCTCCTGAATATCCAGATAATACAGATCCATATTCGACGGATAGTAAGTTACCGAATCTGTATTCATATCCGACAGAGAAAATCCATATACATTTCCAATCCGATATTATCAGATAAATATTCGAACTGATATAATTCGTATTCAAAAATTGTCTGAATCCATCGAAAACTATCTAATCTATTTTCAGAGCTTCACTGCCTCGTGGTGGACTGATGGGATGTTTCAACGGTGCCGCAAAGGTATTTTTGCTTACAGCTTTTAGGCCCTGTTTGTTTCCACTTAAGATTATTATAATCCAGCTTATAGGTGGGGGATTATATAAGCTAGATTATAATAAGCTGGTGGGAAAAAAGCTGTCAGGTGTTTGACAGCCTGGATTATCAGAGTTATGGATTGTTGTATTCGAATGTTTAAATAATACAATGCCCTTGACCTTTTTTGGTGACTTATTTATTCTTTTATGACATGTTTTTTATTAGTTTGGACTTGCAAAACATTAGTAACATAAGAATTTGAATACATAAGTGGTAGAAAAAGCTTAATTATTCAAATATCCATGATCATATGTTCGTACAAATATGCTCTTACAAACAAATTACTCTTTTCTAGCAAATAAAGCATTAGCAATATTACATACTGGTAATATTACATGCTGGTAATATTACATACTGAAAACTTACTTTTGATGCTTCTAGTTCTAGGATGAGCTAAGGCTTGACCAAACAAGATTGTAGTATTTCATAATGGAAAGTGGAAAGAACATATTGGCTGTTTCAAGTTTTGATAAACACAATTTACACCAAATGTCTCATCGTTAATAATCAAATGTTCAATTTGGGTCAAATTACAGAGCATAGTCTCTACATATAGTTTGTTACAATCTTTCCAGCATTTCTCTGCAATGTGTGCTTTAGACAGATTCATACATCAATTTATTGGTCATCAGATCGAGCAAGTTGATACACCATCCAAATTATCCCCTCTGCACACACCGGAATGTTTCAAAGTACATGACAACGGCCAACTGAGCCAACATACCAAAGCCCAGCACGCCGCCCCTGACGCCGGCGCCCCCGATGCCCACACCGAGGCCGCCGCCCACGCCTAGGTCGTCGCCCCGAGGTTGCCGCCCATGCCCAGGCCACGAGGCCTTTGACGCCGGCGCCCAGGCCGCCGCCGCCAAGGCCGCCGCTTGCGACTCCGCGGCCTCTCCCGCTACCCCTGAGGCCGGCGCTGGCAGCGCCCGTGCCCAGCCCGCCGCCCCCGAGGCCGATGCCCACACCGAGGCCGCCGCCGACGCCTAGGTCGTCGCCCCTGAGGTCGCCGCCCATGCCCAGTCCGCCGCCCCCGAGGCCTTCGACGCCGGCGCCTAGGCCGCCGACCACGACGCCTCGGCCTCCCGCGACTCCGCGGCCTCTCCCGGCACCACGTCCCCTCCCGACGCCGCCTCGGCCAGCGCCGCCCCTCCCAACAACTTCCTCGGCGACCCCGGGGCTTCGCGCAACGGAATCCCGATAGGCAAGCGCACGGGCAAGGCCGGCCTCCACATCATCACCATCTTGGGGATCCATCTTGGGGAAGAGGAGAGGAAGGAGGCGCACGGGAGGGAGATAGAGGCGCTGGGAGGGGATTCGCTGGGAGGGGAGGCGTAGAGAGGCGCTGGGAGGGGAGGCGTGTCTGGGAGAGATGCGCTGGGAGGGGATTCGCTGGGAGGGGAGGCGCTGGGAGGGGAGGGGATGCGTTTCTGGGATGCGTTGGGGATATATATGAATGGCAAAGGTGAGTAATATTTCTAAAGTTTTATGGTCATTAAGATAAAAGGTGGATCTATAAGCTGAAATAAGCTCCTTTTTTCAACTTATTAGATTACAACAATCTGGGCTATTAGATTATAATAAGTTACCTTATAATCTAGGCTGTTTATTTCCACTTATGATTATAAGCTGGATTATAATAATCTTAAGTGGAAACAAACAGGGCCTTACTCGGTTACTCCCGTTGTGACTTGGTAGCGGAGTTACAAAAACGTGCAGTAATCAACGGCAGGCCGTTTCCGGTTCCACCAAGGCGCCAACGGCCGGTCTTGTGCAGAAAGAATGAGTATGTTGATTGCAAAAGAAGAAGCATGTTTAGCAGAGGGAACAATGACAAAAACACCTTGTGTGCAGATTTGATTATTGTTTGTGTTCATGGATACATCTGATGATTGTTGTGTGTTCATGGAGTTCTTGGATTTTTTGCAGCAATTACCAATCCTTCTTATTACTGCATCTTTCATGGAAAACATGTGTATTTAAGAGAATGCAACGAATGATCTTTGCTTTCTACTTCATTTGCGTTAACCGGCTCAGTAAAAAAGAATTTTTTGTACAAATAATCTATTTTTTATTCGAAATTACAGAAATATACCTGCGGGAATTTTTTTTTTACAAAAATAGACTCCAATCGCCCAATAGGGGGGCGACTGGAGCTAATCGCCCAACCGTGAGGCAACACGTGGGGAATATGGTAACGGTTGGGCGAATTATTGCTGTCTCCCGAGCGTTGGGCGATTGGAGTTTCAGTCGATGTATGGTTGGACGACTGAAATTGCAGTCGCCCAACGCCAGGGCGACAGGGGGGATTTAAGGCAGCATACTCGGCCGCCGCCAACTACTTACTCATTTTTTCACTCATTCTACACGCAGAGAAGAAAGGAGAGAAGAAGAGGAAAGAAGAGGAGAGGAAAGGAGGGGGAGAAGAGGAGGGAGAAGAGGAAAGGGAGAGGAGGGGGAGGAGAGGGAGAGGAGGACAGAATAGGAGGAGGTGAGGAAGGAGTGGAAGCTATTCCATCCATTTAGATTCTCAGATTCAAGTATTGTTTTTGAGTATATTGTATTTGAAGTATTATTTTTATAAAATGTTAGTATTAGTAAAAAATTGTAGATGTAGAAAATTTAGTACATTTTTAGTATACATTTTTTAGTATAGAACATTTTGTATTATAGAAATTTTAGCACAATTTGTAGTATAGAAAGTTTAGTATTGTGCGATGTTATTTGACATGTCGCAAAATTGAAACATATATGCAGGCCGACATCAGCAATGGCAATAGCCACTACATTGAAAGTACATTACGGTACTGAAACCATTCGTGAAGGTCCGAATGGTGTGGATTTGAGCGATTTTCCGCAAGTCACTCTCTTACATCCGGATGACGAGAATGCTCAGATTGCAAATGTGCTGCATTGGCTGATCCGGAGTTTTTCGTTGGACCCCGAGGTGTGCAGCGTCGTCGTGCAAAGGCTTTGGAGCCGGTCTCCCACGGATATCAGATGGGAATTGAAGACATTGATGCGCACTGCTTCGTGGAAGGGCTTTGTGCAAAAGTGCTGATGCTGTGGATACGAGTGTGTCCTGCTTATGCAACCGTGCTCACTAGCAGCAGCTGCGTAGGGTCATGCGTCTGCCCTTACTCCGAAAGGTGCTAGCAACTCAGGTGAGCCGTATGTTAGCAAAGATGATCAAGTTGCTCATGATGAAGCCGATGCGGTACATGGAGGAGAGGTACAATGGTCAAACCATACAGAGTGTAGTAACAAGTCCCAGTCAGCCTGCAATTTGCAAGGGTATAATCCATCAGGGCAGTATGCCCGTACTTACATGGACGCTACCTAATATGGGCAGCAATATTGCTACTCTCTAGACAAAGGGATCAATAATTATAGGTCGTTGCACGCTGAAACCTGAGATATCCAGGCTCCAGAGAATCTGATGGAGTGAAAGACGTTGGCTGGCGGTTTGAGGTACTACTGCAACTGCAAGGGCACCATCAATAGCTCAATTATGCGCAGTTGAAACATTCTGTCTTCCAAGTTCCTACCTCTAAAGTAGAGCATGATTTTCATTTAGACATATGCCCCCCCCCCCCCCCCACCCCCACCCCACCCCACACACACAAAAGGCAGAAGCTCAGCATATTCATTAAGTGAATGTAGAATGCACAGATATGCCAAACGCCAGAGTATGTACGGAATACAGTCAAGAGGACAGCGCCAGTTCACCTTGAAGCCTGATCATTCTGATGCTTTTCATCATCAATCTTCACTGTGGCAAGTCCAGTAAATTAACCCACTGCGAGAATGATCCAATCCAGATATCAGAATAGTTACCACAATGCGTAGGTGTACCTGGAGGTAGAGTTGACTGAACATGCAGAAATACCTTATCAACACAAGGACACATTGCAGAACACCAGCAACACCAGTCCACACAGACCGGCCCTTATCCGTCAGAGCGTCCTGCACCAACAAGCCAACTGCTCCAGCTAGGCATACGAAAGAAACAACATATGCCACAAAGAGCCAAAGCTTCACTCTGCATATTAAGGAATAATGAGTAAGTAAGAAAAGTTCCGTGCTGTATCACTAGAGCGTTTTTCCATTACAAACTAATTCAGCAAAAGTGTGTCCTTACTATCTTCCTCTGTTGGTTATCCTCTGCAAATAGTCAAAGCCTCAAAAGTATGCAGAAAACTTAAGTGTAAAAAATTTCCAGTGTTTTGACCATGCAGCAATATGGAAGATGTGGTAATGTAAACTGATTGGCTTAGAGACAGAAAGAATTATGTAATGACCTTGAGAGGAAAGTTGAACTACACTATGCTTCTTTATGCAAAGTAGAATGGCAGCACAGCTAAGCTAGCACAAGCCTTTGCATAGTCCTACTCCTACCTAAAATTACATATCAGAGCTAGGATGATCGTAGCTGCCTCCTAAAACATTTATTTCAGCAGCTTTTTCTCCATTTTAACTTACTTTCTTTATCATCGTGCATGACTCGATGTGCCTATAAGCCTATAACAGTAAAAAGTTATCATTTTGACAGTCCAACGAATTCCAACTTACAAGAGCATCACTGTCATCATCATCGACAACAACTCAATCTGAACCAGCCCATAGTATGTGCCAGGACCCAGGATGTGGCCACCAGTTTACTGGTTTAGACCTGATTTTTTTCTGGAACCTTGGTTCATACCAAAATTTTAAGACCTTGACTGAGCATAATACTAAGGGTAGCAGCAAAAAAAGGACACATAAAAGGCGATGTCCTACCAAAGGTCAGTAGGTCAAAAAAGGTTTGAATTCAAGACTGCATGAAAAAATGGCAACCAAAATTAAGAGTTGTGAAAATAAAATCTAACAGAAGCAAAATAAAATAAAAAAATAAACTGTTGAATTCTGAACTCTTAGCTTTACCCTATACAAGTGTCAAAGAAAATGGGCAAAAGCTACTTTATAGCATGTGGCAGTCCCAAGGAAGATTAAGCAGACAGCTAAAATAGAGTTCAATCAAATAATCATGATCAGCCAACAACAAGATAAGAGTACAATTGATATGCATTTGATGCTAAATAGTCGTAAGATTAAAACTACATAAGAAGAAAGATACAAAAGAAATAATCCGCAATTGAAAGCGCAAATGTAAGTCTGGAACTAGTGATAATGAAACTAATGATACAATCACACGCAAGAAAATCAAATGATTTGGTTTCAAATGAAATAATTATTGCCTGATGAAACGAAAACTAATAGTTTATGAAATTGACAGGTTTGAACAGAATCATCTAAAATGACGTGAAATCCTCAAAATAAATTATCTAACAGCATCATCTAAAGTGACGTGAAATCCTCAAAATAAATTACCTCTACAGGTCTACCATACCATTTAAACATAAACTTAATTACCAGGACCAATCAATCAACAGTTTGATTTGAGTAACGAGAAGAAGGCTTAGGTGGATCAAACAAGACTCAGCATACACATTTGATTTGTACAAGACAAAAAAAATTACATCTGCCTAACTGTGGTTTGAAAGTATATTCAGTAGTCTTTCCTAAAATTCATCGCAATCAAAATAAAAGTATCCAAAAGAACAACCTAAAAATGTTATAATACTGCTTGTAAGTTGCAACAAGGCATCTGAGATTGGTATAAACCATGGCTAAGTTTGATTTCTCAATACAGTTGGGTTACGAAGTTCTTGATACTTGCTTGAACTAAGGTACTAATGCAGAAGCCTTTGTTACACAGAACACATACATTGGAGATCCACTACCTCATAAGCAAGCAAACTCTACACATATGCTTGTGCAGAATTCGCCCTAGCAGATATAAACACTGAACTTATAGCCACATTGTTAATATAACAAGTAGTACAGCAACAGCAGAGACCCTACAACCTTCATCGCTTCGACAGCCATGTAGGGTTCAAATAAAAAATTAACCAGCCCTAATTAAGCAGCCCAATCCAAGGAAGAGCCTAACCTCCACTCGGAATCGTCCCCGTAAGGCGAGTAGTAGTCATATCCGATCTCATCCTTGTTCACACAGTTGAACATGAGCGCCGCCAGCGACGCGAAGATCCCTGGGATTCCGCGACCCAACAACCACATCAGTTACAATCAATCCAACCCCAAGCCCCAAGGCAGAAGGCCTCAATTCTTAAGGAGGGGACCTTACCGGGAAGGTAGTGGAGAAAGGAGACCTGGACGGCGCTGCAGACGACGGCGTCGACCCAGAACCACCAGCCCGCGCCGAAGACGGCGCCAGCGGCCCCCGGCCCGATGATCCCCCACACCAGCGCCAGGTTATCCATGGCCTCCGCCGCAAGCTCCCCACCCCAACTGCTCGACCAAATGATTTGAACTAAACAAATGCCGGTTTTAGTTGTTTATCTTTCCGCTGGTTTTCGCGTCTCGTCGGGTGTGGTGGTATCCTGGGGGGAGGGGCAGGAGAGCACACAGGAATTCGGGGGTGTCCTTTTTATCTTCAGATTCTACCTTCTAACTATATATTATAGTTTTGAAATTATTTATGAAAGAGTACAAAATAATAAAACCTTATGTATAATTTTGTCCCATATAAATAAACTCATTATATTACATATTATAATTAATCCTATTTTTTTAAAAAAATCATTTGAAAACTAGTTACTTGAGAAAAGTTGAAAAGCAGTTTTTAGGAGTTGAAAAGAAGAGTTCTGAGAGTTGCTGGGAGGTCACCTCTCGTTTTCTAATTTGCACGTACACCCCCTCCGTAGTTCTGCATTTGCTCGTGTAGACTGCAACTTTTCATATACACTCCACTGTATTTCTGTATTTTCACACGTACAAACTCTGTAATTAAATTACACGGACAAGTTCATTTCCTACCGGAACACGAAAAATTCTCGTTTTACAAACGACGCCTATGAAGTCACATGTTTTTCAGTTGTGTACGGTTCTGAATTCTGAATGAAGTTATTTTCTAGTTCGTACCATCTGTTCTACATTGACAGCATCACAATTTTTCCTTCGGATTACAACTAGTACTATCCTTAGCTTTTGTATAGTTGCATGTTTTCTGCAAAGAATACGAGATAACAAAACAGGGTGCTTGTACGTATCATGCATGGACAGTAGCCCCCGACTCCCGACTTTCTTGGCAACTCCAGATCGACGGAAGCGCGCCGAGCCGTCAGACTGTAAAGAAATCGCTGTGGAATAGATAAATAGCTATGCAATTTACTAAATCAATCACTAAAAATATTATAGATCAATTACTAAGACACACAGTTAAGAGAGAACACTAGAATATAGTTTTATTGATTTCAGATCTATTCTCATGTTACATAGGCCTCTCCATTTATAGCCTAAACCCCCTAAGGGTAGTTCTGATATTTGCCCACATCATAATCTTCTAGGTTTTGTAATACCCTGTTGGGCGAATATCATAGCATGCACATGTCTCATTAAAAACTCCTCCCAAAAACCCAGTAGGAAAAAAGGGATGGAGAAAAGAGTACATCGCATCCATTTCTTATGTCGCACTTATTATCTCATTAAAAACATTCACATGAGAAAATTTTAGGGAAAACTCACGAAGGAAAAAAAGAGTGCAACATTAAATTTTCAGGATCACGTAAGTCTTCTAGTCTTACATAAGGGCTATAGTTCAGAGATTTACTCCCCCTGAATCTTGTAATTCTCTAAGTCCCATCATCCCTATGCCTTGAACACACTTCTGGAAGCTAGAGGCGGGGAGAGATTTTGTAAATAGTGTAATACCCTGATCGTCGATTCGGCGTAAGTTTTAAAATAATCGCGGAGTCACCGGTTTTTCGGTAAATCGCGGGAAGGAAAAAATAAAAATTATAGAACAGTGTAAAATGAATAAAATAAATTAAAAATTATAATAATAAACTCGGATGGGCTATCGGGAGAGTGGGCCGACCACCTTGGGCCGGAGGCCCAAGGGGTGGCCGCACCTCCCCCTCTCCCTCCCCTAAAACCCTAAGCCACTCTCCCCCTTTTCCCCCCACAGCCGCCACCCCCCTTTCCCACCCTCTTGGGCGCAGCCCCCTCCCTGGTTGGTGCCCCCACCCCCCACAAGTGCTGCTGCCATTGGAGCCAAGGAGAGGAAGGAGAAGGAGAGGAAGGAGAAGGAGAAGAAGGAAGGAGAAGGAAGAAGAAGAAGAGGAGGAGGAAAAAAAGGGGTGATCCATCATCTAGGTAATTTTTCCTCATCCCAAACCCTCTGTTCTATGGAATAATTAGGGTTCTTGGCACGGATTTTGAAGGTAGTTAATAGATTAATTGCCCGATTAGAGATTAGCTGATGTCTGCCTGTAGATTGATTCGCGCAGCGTGTCTGTTCGCAAAGTTTTGACCTAGTAAACGAATTTTCCTGCAGACCTTCCCAAAAGGAAAGTTGTAGAGGACTTCCAGACGCATCTCCTGTATTTGTTTCGGAATTTTATGCCTTGTTATATGGGAATTACAGGGTCGGGAATACTGCTGTTCGTCAGGCGAGCAGATTGGTACAGACCGACGGTAATATGGGAATTAGAGGTCGTAAATGATTTTTATGACCATGTCCGTAATTGAGAAAGTTGTAGATAATTTAGAGATATAGCTGCTGTATAAAATTCAGAATTTTTTACACCCTTTTACTGATGTTGGGACGCATTTGTTTATTGCTGTCCAATCTGCCAGAACAGAGTTCTTCCTCTGTTTTGGGCATTAAATTACACCTAGCTGTGATCAAAATAAAAATAGGTGTTCTACATAAAAAATGTAGGCTTTTAAGCGATGAATCCAGAGAGATATCGTTTGCTGTAAATGGATCAATATTTTTAAAGTTACGAAAATGTTAAGCAGCACTGCTGCAGAGGGTAATTTGCTGAATTGTTGAGCGGAGAGGAGTTTGTGCGGGTTCGGGGTTCTAGCGACGTTTTTAATTATTAATGTCAAGTTTGTATGCTGTATCTGTGTGCTGAGAGTTGCCTTTTGGACAGGTGGTCTTGTCCCTGAGCGCTCTTGATTTTACTTCGCTTCGTCGGTTTGAGGCAAGTAAACGTAGCGGTGGTTGCTACCGTTTAACTTGTTATTTCTTCTACTTGCAGTTTACATTATTATCATAATTTGATACATTATACCATGATTGCATGATAATTTAATTGTGGAGATGGTAGCAAGTACTTATCCATTGATATGTTGATAATCTGCTAGTAGCCATGTGGAAATCTTGCTTAATGTTATAATGTGGAACATAAAAATAACATGTGGTGGATGTGGATATGTCGTGAGCATGTTGATGCTCCTTTGAGGATGGATTAATGTGATTTGTGATTATCATATCATATCATGTCATATGCATATGTGGATGTCGCCGCACATAGCCGCAACCGTACCGGTACAGCATCGTATATTGCCGTAATACGATGCACCTCTTATCCCGCGGGAAGCATCGTATATTGCCGTAATACGATGCACCTCAAATCCTGCCCTGGAAAGAGTGATGTGGAGCATAGCATTCATATGCATTGCATTGTGGAAAGATTCATTTGCATACATATGCAATATGTTGTGGTGAAGTTATTTTGTGGAATATTCAACTCATAGTTGTAATGTGGATTATACAACTTCATAGTTGTAATGTGGAATTGGCTCATGTGAGCTATTTGTGGTATGAGGATTATGGTTGTGGACGTGGAATGGGGTTCATCCCTTGTGTACGGTAAGGTTTGTGATTGTGGCATGAGATTCTTTTCTCTTGTATTAATTGTTGATAACAATTGTGGATGTGAGAAATAATAAAGTGTTGAATTAAAACATACATATGTTTTATTGCTTTTGCTAGTTGTAGTGGTTGACAATTTAAAGTAGTCAAACAAGATTTTATTTGTTAATGCTTTAACGTCATTGATGGTGATTTGAGGTTGAGGATAATAACATTGTAATTGTGGAAGAATGTTGATGATTAACCTATTGTGGTTTGTGGAAGATTAAATGTTTCATTTGCATTTAATTGTGGATAAAATGACTGCATTCATATGCCAATAAAATCTGAAATTGAAGAGGTATGATTCATGAAAGTTTGTGGTCGTTTAATAATTGTGGACATGAATTGTGGTTATAGTTGTATGGAATTATAAATGATGATGTATAATTGTTTGTAGTTTGAATAGCCTGTTAAACAGTTTGCTTGCTGAGATTTTTATCTCACCCTTGTTTCCCCCTCCCTATAGGTGGACTTTGAGCATGCATGGGAAGGGTAGAACGGCACCACACTGATGCACGTGAATCATATTTTTATGCTGTAATAAAGTTGAAAGGATTCTAGACCTTGCATAGCTTTGTTTACATTATCTTAATAATGTTAAATTTGTGAACTATGTTTTAGATTAAAATGTTGGAGGATGTTTTAAATAGTGAATTGCTATCACTATCCTGTTATTCCTTAGTTGTTTATGCTTCCGCTTATACTATCTTGTTTAGTAATTGTTGCCAGTTTATTTTATCTTGTAAATTGGCTCGTTGTAGAGCAGTTTTAGTAGCATCCCAGGGTAATGTGGGTCCTGGGGTGTTACAAATAGCGCATTTGCATCTGTGCCACACAAGTTATATTATCTTCATAGATAATAGTGGGATTATCAATGGTGTTTATGCCACATTACTTCTTGATGTGGCTAATCATTTGCTTGACCCAAGCACATTCTTGTGAGGCTTCATACCACGATATGCATATGCCTCGTTAAAATCCCCTTCAAAAACCCAGTGGAAAAAAGGAATGGAGAAAAGAGTACACAGCACACGTTAAATTTTATTGCATTTGTTGCCTCATTAAAAACATTCAAATAAGAAATCCAACGGGAAAAACTTACTAAGGGAAAAAGAGTACAACACTTATCTTCAAGATTTATAAACTATCTTCAGGATTTATTATAATCTTCAGGACCTTTATCATATCCATCGATTGGACTTATACCGATAGGTGGTAAAGATCTTCAAGGTAGTGATCATGCAGTAAATACCTTCTAGGTTAGACTAAAGTCGAGATTTTCTAAATCTTGTGTATAACTATAAAGCTTCAACATATGCTCCCCCAAAAGACCACTTTCAGTGAAATCTTATTATTCCAAAGCTTTTAATACATTTTAAGAAATAAAAACATGCTAGTATATTGTGAGTATATCTACCAAATTAGCACAATGTATAGTCTTCTAAACATCTGTCTCACTATCCATCTAGATAACAAAATGATAAAATAATTTGGGAGCAATATACTTAACTTTCTAAAATACCACTTATCTATATCTGCAACACAAGCAAAATTTATCCTAATAAGGATATGGGGTGATCAATTGCAATGCCACATTTTTTCAGGATATGACTTATCAAAACCTTTTAGGGTCTTAATATTTAATAACCATCTCTGAGTAGTACTATACCCAAAAGTTTATTATGCAAAACTAAAAGCATGATCATACCACAACAGAATCAATATAACCAGTTTTAATTTTGGCACTTAGGGGATTAAAAAATTTGCCATTAACACCAATATATATGCTACCTTCATGGTAATAAAGGATATTGCCACTCCATCAGCTTCTGGTAGAAGATGCACTTCATATGTACTTATGTGGCGCACTTTTGGTTTTTAGTTTCTTTATTCCATCCCCTCGAGTCTTGGATGAGTCCTTACCCACTTCTACAGATTGCATAATCATTGGTGTATTTTTAATCAACTGGTAATTTAATTTCTCTTAAGGGAGATGTTCTCTCTTCTAGGAGATATTTTTTCTTCTGAAAGGGAGATGTTCTCTCTTTTAGGAGATATTTTTTCTTCTAGGAGACACTTTTTCTTCGAGTAAGAATTTATCATGTATGAGTTTTATATACATATATACATGTTGCAATTTTTTTGTTGAAACACCAAGTCCTTCAATGATTGAGCTTTGAGTCCCTTCAGGGATCCCATCTAGGATTTTCAGAATCTGATAACTGCATGTCTTATTCATATCATCTAACAGAGTTATTATATAACGGAATATTATTTCATTCATAATAGGAGAATATCGATCTCTACAAGGATCTTTGAACCATCGCTTTCACCACCTCATCATTTCATAATGCCTCATCAAGTCTGAACTAACAGGTTATAAGACTTTCATTTATGATTATGGTTCGGCATCAATTGCTTCCTTTCATTTTTACCCGATATGAACGCTTCAAGTACTTGGCCATGGGCTTTGGTTCTAGATTTATTTTCTCATACGAGAAACTTTAGCAATTTTTAGAGGGAAACTACTTGTCGAAAACTTTTCTCCAAATATCCTCATATCTGAGTGTCTTATAGTGTTAACCAAATCTTTGTCATTTCCCAAATGAAAGCTTATTAGTCGTTCCGTGTTCCCTAGTATTGCAATATATGCACGTCTAATTACCGGGGTTTTCATCTTCATGATAAACATCTTCATAAGGTATCTCATCTTCAAAGTGAGTTCTCTTCTAGAGTATTTAAGGAGTGTTTAATGATTATTTTGACTAGTGTCACTAGACCTTAGATCCACAGGCGTCCCCGTAGACTTTAGATCACTGACCAATAAGTCAACTTCACAAAGATGGATATACTATTTAACCCGGGGTATTCCAAACTTAGCGACACATTTACTTCAAGTAAATACTATATAACTCCTCTTTGTAAAGGAATGTGGCAGTCTCCCCGCTTCTAACGTACAAAAGTGTCAACTAAACTTAAATTTAGCTTGGTTAGTGCGTGGATCTCATACTAAAGATCTATCTTCAGGAAAATATCATGGCAGTCAAAGATTTTGGGCATTTCTCTCCCCTAATACTGAGATTTGATCTTGCTTAATAGCATACTTCAAAATCCCCTTCGTATGGACACATGATAGATGGAATTTCAGATCCAATATGGTCCCAAGTATTGTTGGTGGCCCAAAATGGTGTATACTACGGTGGTAATATTATATGAGAAATGATTGATTCTTCTAATGCGCACTAATCCTTGATTGGGGGTTTTTTTATTTAATACAGTGAGCTAGAAATGTAGTGGCATGAAAACTGCACATCTCTACTACTAGTAGATTATCCCAAATATCTGGTGGGTTATTAATCTATGACAGCAGAAATATTCTAGCTTCTTATATATTGCCCAATATTATGATCCAATTACTCATACTTCCGATTTAAATTTTGGATCACTCAAACTTCAAGTTTTGTGTTAATGCAACATGTTTTGAGCTGGTCAAGAGTATTATGTTTTGATAGCATAATATACATCTACAGGATGCTCTCAAAAGCATAAATATAGCACTGCCACATAAAACATGACCATCGATTAATCTGCATGGAATATAATATATTCTGCTAGAGTATAACTTTAGTTTAACCTCTAGATGGAACAATTATTCACTAGGAATATATATGATTAATTGGGAGGTAATTTATATGCTCCAGATGGAACAATTATTCACTAGGAATATATATGATTAATTGAGAGGTAATTTATATGCATGTTATAATTTATGATGCTAATACGTATGACAGATTTAGATCATTCGGGATCATTAAAATCCAATAGGCCATCTAGTATTTTGAGAGTTATATTTTTTCAGGCAAATGTCTATAGTTTCTAGTGGCATATGCAGGGCAGTTTCATGCTACCGTGTAATTTCCATGTATGTGGTCGCATGTTGACGACTAACATATTACTGGGGACAAATTAATTACCCTTCAAAAGTTGTAATAATTTTTGTTTGCCAACAGTATGGATAGTGGTTTCAAATATCTCTCAAATAAACTAGATTATTTAGGTATGGCAATGGGGTCGGGGGGTCCCGGGGGAGGCCCCCCGCCCCCGGTCCCCGTGGGGACTGGACCCCCACAGGGATCCCTGTGGGGATTAAAAATAGTGTAAACTATTTTAAAATAATAATAATTTGATTTTGTTTATTAATTTATAATTATTTAGACATACTTTCTTCAAAATATAGATCCAATATATATTTATATATTTTAATATATAGATTCAAGTTTTAGTCCAAATATACAAGAAAAGAATACAATATCAAAAAAAGAATACAATCTCTCATATTAAATAACTATAAGCTATTATTTGAAAATATTTTTTTATTTTTACCGAGTCCCTGTGGGGCCCCGTGGGAGAGGATGACCTCCACACCGCTAGCCTAGCAGGGCCCACCCTCGTTCCTCTACAGGGGAGATAGCCCTCACCCTGCCCCTAATGGGAAATTCCTAGCGGGGCCCCGCCCCCACGGGGGAAATTGCCACCTCTAAGATATTTATAGATTCAAGCTTATTTGCTTCTGGATTTGACCTAGGATATGCCACTATGTCTGTCATGACTCTCATGCCTCAAAGGTTTCAATATTTCTCATATGCCCAAATTCCTCCCCCTTTTCACGCCAACCATAAAATTCTAAGTGAGAGTGCCTGCTTCTAGCATTTGCTTTGAATTAACTCAGAGTTTTAGCAATAAATTGCTATTATACTACTTCAAGAGTAAAATTGTATTGGCGTGAAACCAACATATACTTTGTAATATGGAAGATGGGTTATATATAGACTTCAAGTCTTTGAGGTTTATATTGTTTTCTAGTCAAGGTGATTCTTCTGAGATTTAACATTTTACTAGATTTCTCGTGTCTTCAAGAATAACATTTTTCTATTACCATCTGGGCATTAATGCATTGAGACATATCATTCCTTTCGAATGTCAAGCATAATATTTACAAATTTTATTCCATGCATGATTAATTATTTTACTGCAAGTAAGATATGCTACTGGCAATGTGTTCTATTAAGCAACCGTTCAGCAGGGGTAAGGCTTTAAAAGAACAACTTAGACCTAATATATTTATGGCATATGGGAAAATAATGTGCTCTTCATGAGCAAGATCAAGCTCGATAGTAGTTGTATCTATACTATTGATGCTATTCATGTAGAAAAATGACATTTAAATAAAGCTAAGGGATAACTAGGAGAATGTTATTGGTCTCCATATTGTTCACCGTAGGCATATTCTTGCTTATGAATGCACCTATTTATTAGTAACATACGGGTTATCTAAAGTTAGTCCAGAGACAATATGGTGCAAGGCAAAGTAATACTCGCGTACGAACCTCTAGTCCTAGGAACAGAAGTGATCCTTGCAAAGTGCCCACATGGACACTGGTAATATTTTACAGGTTTGGCCATCCTTTCAAAAAAAGGCCCTTAGGCCCAACGAATCAATCTAAATTATATAGTCATTCTTCAGGGTAGAGACAATAGCTCATAAACTACAAAGTTTTTACCATTCAGCGGCAAAAGGTACAGCTATGTCAGCATCAGTCTTGACAGTGGCATGACTATATGATAATAAAATAAGCTTAGGTGATACAATTACAGCCATTCAGGGCGAGCGAATATCCACTTAGCGATGCCCAAAGTCCTACAATATTCATGCAACTTCCTGCATGCTTACTGCTGGTAAGTAATTTTGAGTGCATGAAATGAGTGCAAATAATAAAGATTTACTTTTATCTATTCAATAGATAATTTATCATTTTCTAGATTTTTCCTAGCAATTTTTGGGATTTTCTTATAATTATTAAGGCATTTAAGCAATTTTTAGAATTACTAACCCATTAAATAAATCTCCAACACACAATGCCAGGAAATAAACCATAAAAATAATATAATGCTTCTAAGGTGTACTAAGTCTAAGGTTTCACAAAATTTATGGAAGCTCATATACCCAAAAATCATGTTCTTATGATTTTCTAGAATGTTCTGCTAATTAAAAAGCATTTTTCAGAATTACTAATAAGCAAAAATAATATAATGAAGAAAATAAACACATAATAATACCAAAATGCTAACAAGATTATAAAGACACTCATGTAATCTAAAAATTAATTTCCTTGCAAAATTTAGCCTGCTGTCTTATTTGTAATTTTGACCAACTTCAGGGTCAACATTATAATCATTTTCCTATTTTCAGTTGATTTCTTGAATTTCCCCAAAACTATAGGGCTTAATTGCAAATTCACCACCCATCGCCTTTTTCTTCTTCTTGGCCTGAAAATAGCCCACTTGGCCCATGTGGCCTGCTGGCCCATTGGAGATCTCTAGCTACCATTTGCCGTTTCGGTGGCTGAACCGCAAGAGGTGGCGGCAGGCGTGACCTCTGAGCGACGAGCAACCTGGTGCGGCAGGAGGCTGAGCGTGGTGAGTGGCCTGGTTCGACGGTGGTTGGGCATGGTGAGCAGCCTGACATGGCGGTACGGTTCGGCGGTGGTGACTTCAGGAGTGGACTCATGGAGGTGGCCTCGGGCGTAGGCGTGGAGGCAGCTTCGGGCAACCGGGCGGAATGCGGCGGCTGGTGGCCTCGGCCGGAGGCGGATGGTTGGGAGATCGAACGACGACAACCGACGGCTTTGGGCATGGGCGGACTTCCGGGAACGACGATGGCCGACGGCTTCAAGCGTAGGCAGACGGCCGGGAGGCCAAGCGGTGGTAGTGGTATGTGCGTCAATTGCTGCATCGGTGCGCATGGCAATAGGGCGATGGCAGCAAGGGCCCCAGCCTCGGCGGCATCAACCGCGTTCAGCGCGGTGGAGGCATATGTGCGATGTACAATAAGGCTAGCATGAGGGCTGGCGGCTTCTTGCAGCAACATGGAGGCCGAAACTGGCGGTGGCCGATGGGGACTGCCATCGGCCAGTTCGTGTGCCTAATATCGGCCATTAGGGCCATGATGTGTGTGCTGCGATCGCCATGACCACGCATGATGCACGGATCGAACAGAATCACATGCAGGTAATCATTGTATATTGTGCATAAAGCAATTAAACCAATCTAGATCATGGCATGGCAGGCAAGGCTTTCTAGTCATAAAGTAATAGATTGATTCTAATGAATTGCTATCTAGAGACATGACGAACTTACAGATTACTTGTGGAAATTGTGCATTAGTCTAGTGGTTTTCTTAGTACTCTCAACGAGGGAGCAAAGGGCTCTCGACCATGCATGGCGGTGTCATCACCAAATGGATCGAGAGGAATTGATTCCACATTGATGATCAATGCCATAATGCGGATTTGTTGATCGTATGTGTACATGCATCAAGTATAGATCAAATCTATGATTAGTAATCATGGAAAAACAAAATTTATCTAATTTTCAACAAGAACAATATACCTCGATGAAAGAGCATTCGTGCTGATAATGTGTTAAGAAATCATTTAGGAATAGATGAACTGCAATGCAATCCACGCAATCAATTACCAAGAATACAATAGATCAATCACCAAGAGACAGTTGAAATAGAACACCATAACGTAGTTTTTATTGATTTCAGATATATTCTTATGTTACATAGACCTCTCTATTTATAGTATAAACCCTCTAAGGATAGTTCTGGTATTTACTCACACCATAACCTTCTAGGTTTCATAACATAGACGACTACGCCATGCATGGCCAATATAAACATCACCATTCCCCAGCAACCTCATTAGGTGTTGGTGCCTTGGTGGCAATGGGGCGAGGGGGCGCGGACTAGGGGGTGGCAATGGTGCCAGGGGTTGGGGAGGCCCCCATCCCCACCAGCCCACCCCGGTCACGACCCTGCTAGCCTTCCCAGGGGACGCAGCCTCCCGCACCCGGTCCTCGTAGGGACTAAAAAATAGGTTAAAATATTTTAAAAATAGTAATATAACTTTGTTTATTAATTTGTAACTTTGTTTATTAATTTGTAATTATTTAGGCATTTTTTTAATAAAATATAGTTTCAAAATATATATTCTAACATATAGATTCAAGTTTTAGTCTAATATACAAGAAAATAATACAATCTCGTATATTTTAAAACTAATAATATATTATTTAAAAATATTTTAATTTTTACTAGGTCCCCATGGAGCCGCGCGGGGAGGACAACCCCTGTTCCCGCCCTGCCCCCGTTCCCCTGTGGGGGAGAACACCCCCGCCCCCGATGGAGAAATTCCCGCGGGGTCCCGCCCCTGTAGGGAAAATTGCCACCCCTAGCGCGGGCGCAGCTGTGACACCATGGTGTTTAGTGTTAGAAATGTGGGTAATATTTTAATTTTAAATTTTACTAGAAGATAGATACAGTAAAAGACTAGTAATGCAATAAATGAATCTAACAACAAGCTAATCATTACTTAAAAATACAGAAGAAAATTTTTATAATAAAGTCGATCGATTGTGCGAACGACTTACTATTGGGCTTGATGAAGAACAGGAAGTAGCGCACGTTCGATGCAATGCAAAACGTAGATGAAGAAGAGTAGAAGCGGTCATGTGTGTTGCGTTGCACAGAAACCTTATTACCACACCATGTTGGTACTCTCTGCGATAATGGTTCAGAGATAGCTGCTCTCCCAGCTTCTTGTGCATGCTGTGAAGAAAGACCGATGAGATTCAGTTGCTGAACACTCAGTACAAATTCACTAGAGAGGAAGAAGACAATATGAGAAAGAAATGGAGGAGTTCAGTCTGTCAAGCCTGGATGTCTCCAGGTCTTTTACAGACACGCGAATTACTCTGCAGTAACTGACACCATTAAATTGAAATAATCCACTGATAATTGTTAAATTATTCATTGGTAACAGTTGATATTCAAACCAAATAATGATAATTAAGCAGTCTCATGATGAGTTAAAAGGAGAGAGATGATGACATGATTCAGCAAAATAAAATGTGGATTTAAAGTTCCAGGAGACATACTACGACACGATGCGGTCGTTCGTCGCAAGTTACACGATTTTCCACACGAAAAATACGCAAATACACGAATGTGTGCGTGCACATGTGTGTTTAGCCGACGTCCTCCTCATACCATCCTCATGCCATGTGTCATATATTTTAAGGAGTGACAAGGGCTCCACTTTATAAATTGTCTTCCCTCCACTTGGTTAGGCAATGTAGTACTAAACCATGTATGCTTTGGAATTTAAAGGGAATGGGACTCAACTCATGAGCTAATTTCCAACAATTAGCTGGAGGTGTCAGGGCGGTGTGGCTGGAGATGTCAATGACGGCGGCCAAGTGCTTATCGAAGGAGATTCAGTCGAACACCATTGGCGGTGGTGACTACTCCGTCCTCTTCAAGGAGCACTCCACCCGCCCCATGGTCTCCACCAAGGTAATGTGATTGGAACCTTGATGCAAGTAGGAATTGAGAAACATGGCTGCATAAGTATTTTGCCGCGCTACGGTGCACAATCTCTTTTGATTTGTTCACATAGCTCTAGTGGCAGACCTACCAAGGGCAAGGGGCTAGCGCATACCCTATCTTCGGCTGGAGAGTAGGTACCCCCTAGCAGCCCCTAGCCATCCATGGGGTGCTATGGTCCATGGATGCTCATTGGTCGTCGGTGAGAAAGAGTTCAGAGAGTGAGACTATGAGAGAGATGACTAGAGGTAGAAGAACATAAAGAGAGTTGGACTTAAATTAGCTCTTTCCATGATGGGCCAACCATGCAACCACACTAACAAAGATCACCAAACTACTGAAGCCCACATATCTTTCCACCAAGCCCAACCAATTCGACAGCAATTCCCCATTCCATTCTTCCCGATTCAGTGATTGATTCCATTCTAGCTCCTGCGCTTGGCGACTGGTAGGCGGGCAGCAAGCGTCTTGGAGGCTACTGGTGGGTAGGCGACACAAGCAGGGAGGGGCCAAGGTGGATCGCATGGGTTGTGGGCAATTATGCGACGGTCGGTCGCTAGTGGGCCGTGGATGGGCAACGGGTGGCGTGCAAGGTGCTAGTAGGGCTCATGCCGTCATGAGGGTGGTGGCTAGTGGACGGAGCCCGAGGGGCTCACGCGGCGGGGGGAGGGGGTTGGGGGCCGTCGTCTAGGTACCCAGGCTAGATCTGGAGAGTGCAAAGGAAAAGAGATCAGGAGAAGGAGTCAAGTGAAGACAAAAGAGGTAGTGGCCAGCGAGATATTTAAAAGAAAACACAAAACTAGTTTTAAATTTGCATAATTGTGATTGATTTGGTATTTTAGTTTCATCTATTGTCATTTATCGATTCGTAGAGTTGCGAGAAATGGAGAAACAAACATTGCGTAAATATTTTTCAAGCAATACAAGTAGTACTCCTCATACTAATGATGATATTTAGAAGCTTTGATGATGGTAGAATTAGAAAATACTTTCAAAGCATGAAATCTCGTATAATGCTATTACCTCGTACTTATACTACTCAATCATAGCGCTTTAGTGGTATGTTGCATCCTTTTTCAATCTTTATAACTATTCACAATCGCAATTTCTGATTTTATCACTAAGTTTGTTAATTTTGATGCACACATAGTTATTTACATATATTTATGGGCTTTTGAGGCACACTACTTATTTCCAAGGTATAATCTTCATTGCATTTTGTATTTTTATTATATTTATCTTCTAATTATTTATGATTTTGAATTATAAAAGATAATTCAATTTATGTTTCGTTTATTTATCTTATATTAGCTTTATCCCATTAGTCCTATCTAAATTTTAGATCTAGACCGGCCTCTGCACAGCTCCCATGACCCACAACGCAAATTGCAGTGTTTAATCAAAGAACTCGCCGAGAAAGCCATAACTAGGCTATGGAATTCCACATTTGCGATTTCTTTTCTTAAACAGGACACATAAACATCGTAAGGGTGTTGGATCAAAGAATGCGTTTACTGGCGTGTCTCACTGAATGCAGTGCTCGTTCATTACCATCGTAATTTCTTCCTGAATTGCTCTTGCAGGTGATACCTTACGGAGACGTCCTACACCATGGGGATAAAGTAACACAGGGACAGTTTGCATTTACCACAGCGGAAGCCGAATTCACCTAGCGTGCTTTATGGTGGATAACTGGATACCTTGGAGAAGGGAATTGTGATTATGGTTCATTCCAAGCAGTTTTTAGTTTCTAGCTTTCAGAATTTAAAAGTCGTTTAAAATGTATTGGTTTTTTAACGTGTTTTTTTTCTTTTGCATTGTCTGTGGAGATATAACGATGTTTTTATTTTATTTTTTTCTTTTTATTTTTTAGTTAAATGATTTAGAAAAAAACTAATAGCTACTACAGTATCATTTCAACCAAAAATCACCCACCATAGCTGGTTGGAAAATCTTGACTGGAAAATTGGAATTGCGGCAAAGGATTGGGACTCTCTTGCTAAGAAAGAAAAGCTTGAGGTGAGCACACCTGACTTGGCAAGCAATTCAAACATTTTTCCTGTCAGATTTCACATTCTTTAATTTGATGGATTTTTATTCGTTTTCCTTGAACAGGGAGTTGCACTCGAGCTAGTTAAGCTAGAGACAGATGTTCAAGCAAAATCCATGAAAACTTGATCTACCTCAGATCCAAGTGCACTTACTCTTTTTATACGTTGATGATGGTCTCATTGACAATTTGGTTTTTGGTTCTTAATGCAGAGAAGCAGACATGACAGATGTAAGTGAATGGACGAATTTTAAGATCACATGGTTGAGCCTAATGTCCCTCGCGGTCTGTATTATAGTCACAATTGTGCAGTTGTGGCATCTCAACAGTTCTTCCGCTAGAAGAAAGTCATCTAGAGGAAACTTCTGGCGTTGTCGTCTGACAAGAGCTACAAGCACTGGGCTGAGAGGAGGTGAAATTTTGCTATCTTTGTGTGAAGCAGTTCTGACTTCTGTTATCAGAACTGTCACATTTTTGGCCTAGTCCTTAACTATAGCATGTGGATTTCAAGAGGTGCAGACAAAATAAGTTACATGATCATTTTACTCTCAGGTTCCTACTGTTTGCAAAGCTCCCTTCCAAATAGGTTAGCTTCTGTGTATACCCATTTTGTTTGACAAGCATTCCATTTCCTTTGATGTGTCAACTACACTACCTAGTTTATAGTTTGCATTTGAAAAATCCGAAAGATAGCATTCTTTGATGCATATTCCAAGGAAAGGATACCATCATTTAGTAGGATTGCAAGAAATGCAGGTCAGTTTGATGAGTGTGCCTGACTTGGTATACACTCATGCCCACTGTCCTTCGCGTTCTTGTAACTGGAAGATGCTAGTTTGAACTGTGGGATACTCCCCAATAATGTGGTGCTGCTTTGCATATTAAGTATTTTCATTCATTTGCCATATTATGGATAACAAAACTCTACTGTGAATTGTATCAATAGATTTGAGTCATTATCATTGAATTGCAATTGTATCAACCAGGCTAGTCCACTAGTGAATACGGACTACTATTCATAACAGAAATGTTCTCAATTGAAATACCACAAAAGATTGGTAGGCCTAAGATCACTCCATTTGGTATGGAATTTTCTGATAGTTATCAACATGCATTCAGTCCAGTGACTACAAAAATTAGGTGGTGTCTAGGAAACACTCAAGTGTTTCTAGGCATATCCCGTTAAAATCACCCATACTCTAGGCATATCGGTCTAAGCTCTGCTAACTCAACGAATCAAATGTTTGCGAACAGATCTCAAAGGCAAAGCATAGTTACAGGTACATCAATAAACCAAAACAGTTTCTTATATAGTTATATTTCAGGAAATAAAGAACAGTGCAGTTTCCAAGCATAAACTTAGACTAGTACAAAACAGAACAAAATTGATCTCTAAGCGTGTTGAACTGACAGATACATTCCAGGCCAGATGAACAATAACAAACGACACAGCATAACTTCGCAAGTGAAATTGAGCTAAATAAACAGCATCCAGTAATAGTTTCATTGGTTGAGTCGCAACTCACAAGTCAAAGCGAACGCAAAAATCAACTTCGCTTCAAGAATGGAGCTATGCAGAGCCGCCTCTTCTATTCTATCCACACTCTGCTGTTATTCACATACGTGAACTTGCAAATCTCTTCAAAGAATTCATCTGCAGCCTCATGGCAATTCTTCATCTGCGAGATCCTAATGGCCATCCTCTGCAGCCTGGCACTGTACCTGACGAGGGACTCAAGGGTGTTCAGCTTCTGCTCAGCATTCAACGGTGAGCGGACCGTGATCAGGACCTCCTCCAAGCAAGGTATCGAGAACCTCGAGTCCAACTGCATTGACAGAGAAAAATTAGGCATGCCATATACCAATCTCAAGTGAAATGTTACAACTGACAAGCAGCTTGATATGACGCACATTTTTCAGGCTGTTCTTCTGGCACAGCGCAGCAAACATGGCGCCATGGATCTCAAACCTGCGAAGCTTCAGGTGGCTATTGAAGAAATCAACGAGGTCCACCTCCGGAAACGGCTGGAGGGTATCGAAATCACCGCAGAACTCAACCTTCATCACCAGGTGATTCACCTCGCTCGCGCACTGCAGCACCGAGTTGATGGCTCCCCAGCTCCACTGTACGCCGCGCAGCGAGAGCTGCTCCAACTCCGGGAGCTTCCCCATCTCCACACTATACACACTCCCTGAAACATTCCACGAATAATAACATTAGGCCATGTGAAAGAACCAAATCTGTCTTACATGGCCACGGATAGGGGCTTCCGAAACGTACCGGTGTTCTTGGCAATTATGAGGTGTTTGAGATGGTTGCCGCCTTGCAGCGAGATCCAGCTGAAGCCCTGGACCTCAAGGGACTCGACGCGGAGCGCGGCGAGCACGAGCGAGCAGTTGCCAGAGCCGACGAAGTCAAGGCGGCACCGCTCGAGAAGGGCGAGCCCGATGTCCACCGCGCCGGAGCACTCGCACCCGAGCAGCGCGAGGTCGGTGAGGTTGGGGCACGCGGCGACGGCGCCGCTCACCGCGACGTCCCGCAGCGCCGCGCCGACGATCTCCAGCACGCGGAGCCGCTCCAGCTGCCCCCACGCCGGCGCGCGCGTCATCGTCAGCCCCCACAGCCTGAGCTCCTGGAGGTTCGCGACGACCCCGATGCAGTCCAGGTGCCCGGATCCCCCGCCAGGCGACGCCGCCTTGTCGGCCGCGGAGTCCACCCGGAGCTCTAGCACGCGCAGCGTGGCACTCCGCATCGCAAGCCAGCACGGCAGCCGGGCTGCGGAGAAGGGGCAGTATATGACCAGCTCCTCCAGCCGGGCGGCGGCCTCGACCATCCGGCCGATAGCGTCGTCGGCGGCCCCCGCGGCCTCGAAGGCGCTGCGCGGGAAGTAGAGCGCCGGGAGGAAGGGCACGCAGCCGAGCCAGCAGCGGGAGACGCCGGCGCAGGCCACGACGTCGCGCGCGCTGCTGAGCTGCGACAGGATGTGCTGCACGACGCCGTCCGGGAGCGCGTCCATGCTGCCGTCGCACTCCATGCGCTCGGCGAAATGCGCGGACGGGACGGGCCACGCGAACGAGATGGGCAATCGGGGATTCCCGGATGGAGAGGAGGGTTGGTGCGCGGACTGTGCATGCGTGGGATTCGTGAAAGGGATTCGAAATTTAAAAGGGGGGAGATGGGATGGGACGGGAGGGAAATCGGAATCGGGTGAGGCGCCGGCCGCGCGGCGTGCGTTGGAGGAGGGGGAAGGGGGTAGCGGCAGCTTTCGGTTTTCGAAATTTCGGCGACCGCTCGGACGGAATCGGAGGGTTTTCTTGGCCTTTTTAGGGCGCCGTGGCGTTTCAATGGACTTGGAAATGGGTGGGAGTTCTCGGTTCACTGTTTCGAGCTGGTGCTCGGCGGCGCGCGGTGCGTTCGTGCGTGGGTGGGTCGTTCTTTTTTCGCTCGCGCCGCAGCTCGGGCGGGATATGGTGGTGCAGTGTACCGTGGTGTTACCACGGAGCGAGCGCGACTTTTTTTTTTTTTGCCGAAACGAGCTAGAGGTATGGCTGCAGCTTATAATTTTTAACTGAAAATTTTAAATTTTAGTTGTTTGTGTAAGAGATTACAGAAAAAGATATTGGCTTGTGATTTTAATTGATACAGATGTTAGGCTTTTAACGTGTACTACAATTAATTTATAGATCTCGTCTTGAGAAAATACTTCGTTTAAAAGTTAAATACTATAGCAAAAACTAAATGTTGTTTTTAGAAACCGTTAAAGAACAAATCTAAGATTGGTTGCGAGATAGCCCATGCAGAAACTGTTGTAAATATTGCGGTATAAGCATAATTCCATATTTAAATCCAGCCAAAACAATTATAAACATAATGTATTTCCAGCATAATAAGAATGACACAAATTGCATATAAACATGTAATACTATCTTGCCATTCAAATGCATATTCAAAGAATATAATATCATCATCACTGCTGAAAATAGTAATGTGCAGAACAGTCCTAAGACCATTAAAACAATTAAGTCTAGCATGAAACAAGTTAATTGTTTTTGTTTTGCTCTCAGTACAGAGTTACACAAGATTGAAAATCTTGGCTTTCTCATGCAAATATCATTACTCATCATTAATAATCTGACAACTAGAGATTTGAGCTCACAAATATGGATTTCTACTGTTACAAAGAGAGCATAAACAGTAAGCAACGAGCTAACAGATTTCAGCTTATAAGTTCACAAGCAAATGAAATATCATGCAGTATCTAGTCTACCACTGAGGTAACTGGCAGCAATCACAGATCAACAGAACAAAAGGGTTCTGTTTTACACAAGACTAGACAAGAATTTTACTGCATCACAGATAAGTTTCAATTGCATGAAAACTAATCTACTCAGCCGAAATATAAGCAATTAACAGAACTGAAAGTATACTACCCAAATGAGCTCAAATCTAACTCGGTTAATCAGATTATTTTCAGTCTACGATATTATCATCACAGAGCATATATATACCGAGCCAACAAACATGCACAACAACTCTCAATACTTGAACCGAAAAGATCAAGACTAGCTGCTGGACTGCAGAGAATCAAAATTACTCACAGAGCAGACGGTACTCAAAACTGCCCAGATGCAAATTGAGCCGAAGAACAAAATAGGGCAAGGCACGACGAAATCGCTGTCCCAGAAAACCTATCACCCCTCTGTGTCGATGAAGAAGAGGGATGTGGCCTTCGGAGATACAAAGCCCTCACCGACCACGGGAAGCCGCTGCCGGAGACGAAGGTCGGGGTATTGCCGCACAAGACCGCAAGAGCACACCAGCCAAGTGCACTCAAAACTGCAGGGAGTCGTTGCTACCTCTTACCTCGGGCAAACCTTCTACCTCAGGGTCCCTCTCACACCGCACACGGCGCACGGGAATCGGAGGTGAAGACCTCAACCGGAGATGGAGCAGCAGCCCCAAATCCCCGCACACACCCGAAGAACCGAGGCAAGGAAGAACACACCGAAGAAGAAAAACAGATCGGAGCAGTCAGATCCCAAAACCATGGAGCCGAACGGCCTTAAGAGGAGGAGGAGGAGATGGGGTGAGCCGCGGGGTGGCGTGAGCGGCCGGCTCCGAGGAACCCGGGCCAGCCCGCGCCGTCTCCGCCGCTTCTCCACTCGTCCCTCTCCCCATTCGTCGCCCGCATCGCTAGATCTGGGGACGAAGCCAAACGGCCGCACGGGCCACTACCCACACGCACGCACGCCCTGCGCACGGACCGACCCGGGGAGGAGACTTAGTCTCCGTCCCCTCACCTCCATGCGCGGCTCACCGACAGGTGGGCCCCGCCTGCATTTCTTTTCTCTTTTTCTTTTCTCAATTGGGAAATTCCCAAAATGCCCCCGCATAACAACAGAAACTATGGGGCTGTTTGGTTGCCTGCATCGGGGTGGCTCGCACCAGCGCATGCAGGGAGATGGTGTTTGGTTGCCTGCATCGGGGTGAGAGTCTGCACGAGCGGATGCAAAAAATCAACTGGAGCCAGGCTGAGGAGAAACGCAGCTGAGGACCTTCTCTACTCAGCCTGACCATGCTCATACAGCTGCATCAGTTCATGCAGGCAACCAAACAGACCCTATGTGGCCTACCTTTGGGCTGGGGCTAGAAGGGCACCATCTTTATTGGGCTACGTCTGTTCAAACCAGGCAGGCAAATTCGGCTCAGATGTACTGTGAAAATGGGTTGTGTACTCAAAAATTTGTATGGCTATAGAACGTGTCCTTTCATACACCTGCTAACTTTTTATTTACCATTTTCGAAATTCGCACGAGTTAGTACGAGTGTTCAGTACTTCATCTGTTTTCACTGTGCGCTCGGGGTGATATACAGGGCTTCGCTTGCTTGGTTCATTGTAACACTCGATTTACGCGAGTGTAATTTTTCATAGCATGTGTTTGCTTTGTTGCTGCATTTGGAATGTGCCACATTTTCTTAGCCGCACATTCTGCACTCATTTTTCTTGCCGCCATTTGCATAACTTGTGAAGATGTTTTTTAGCTGTAAGAAATATAGTTTGTCACAGTTAGGTGTGATAAAAGTGTGGTAGCTCAGACTAACATCAGCTCTTTATCCCACGCGATGGCTGCTGCGTACCTCCTATTTCATTCCCTCACAAGCCATCCTATGCTAATGCTCGACGAATCTGCATCTCCTAAACATGGAAAAATTATCCTCTTGAACGTTAAAATCAAACTGATTCCAGCTCACGATAGGGGAAAGGCAGCTGCCAATGCCACGGTACTCGTTTTGCCAAACAGCCATTCTACCAATACCCGAAATTGGAATAAAAATGAATTTTTGGCACATATAGCACTATTTGAATTTGTACAGTAGAATTGTCATTTTTACTATTCTCACACACATATTAATACTTTTATAAATACAGATTCAAATAGTGTTATATATGCCAAAAATTCAATAAAAATAATCTGATTGCCTATACATACGTACTTCTTTCAACGTTGTTCCATGGGGCGATGATTGTTATCGTGACTTGTCTCAGTCCACACCTCAGCCTTGGGTAGAGCTGGGCCCTGGCAGAAGGTGAAACGGCGAGATGGTAGCAACTTGCAACTGAAAAACGATATGCTTTGCAGATTCTCTTGGTTTGTCAATCACGTCACTAGTAGAGGCCGACTGGGAGGAGAACATGGCACATGGAAAAGGGCGCTCTGAATTTCGTCCTATTGTCGCTGTGGGCTGTGGCCTAGCCTAAAGGAGGGGAATGCAACTAAGCGTCTGTTCTTCATTGCTAAAATTTATGATTTTTAGTTGTGGCTTATGGCTTTTAGACTGTCTGTGCGAGATATTACAGAGTAACAGAGATTCGCATGCGGTTTTTGCCGATATAAACGAAATCGGTACAGTATATACTACAATTAACTAGTAGACCCTATCTTGAAAAGATACTCCATTTAAAAGCTAGTTACTGTAGAAAAACCGAAAAGCAGCTTTTAGAAGCTGAAAAGAACATGCCCTAAGTCGATATACTATTTTCTTTCTATCGTTTCAACAGGCGAACACCTCGGAAGGAGGCTTCAAATTTTTAAGGCTGTGATCATGTGGGCTTCAGCTTCTAGCTTCCGGCTTATTTTTCACTATTCATAAATTTCGTCTTTTCCTGAACTTTTGACTTTTTGTTGAGCTTTTTTGCCGGTTCTTTTTTCCCGTATTTGTTTGTATTATACGTAATGGGCTAACATATTTTTTACATTTTTTAATTTTTTTAAATTTAATTATGCTTAATAAGCCTCTGTCAGCTACAGTGTTTTTTCAGCCAGCTACAGTGCTTTTCAGCCATAAGCCACTCAAAATAAGCCCAAATGATCACCACCGTACGTTGAGCAGTAAACCACATTGGTGCAACATGACCATCGGCCATATCTTTAGCCAAAACCAACGATGGATCTACCCTGGCTGGAGATGCTCTGTGTGTGCTGCTTACATATCATCCTAATTCCTAAAAATGCCAAGCTACGCAATTGGCCACAAACCCACAGTCCATGCTATCGGACCTAGATTTAACAAACTTAGAAATCTCTGTAAAATCACTATACTATTCTCTGAATCAATAGACAGTGCTTACAGATATATTGCTGATTCATCTTATACACGATACAGACCATACCATTCATTAATATTACAATACCAAAGTTCAAATATTTCACATCGGGATAAATTTTACAAAAGGGGCTGCCAGGCCATATGAGTTCAGTACGGAAATACGAAGGCGATAGCGGAAGCAAAAGGTGGGGCCCATCTCTTCATAGGCAAGTGACCGTGATAATCTAAGTGCGGTTAATATTACCTAGAGGCCTGGTTAATATTAAACTCACCCATCAGTTAGCTTGATCGGTTAAACTGTGAGGAGATGTTGGAACACTATGTCCTATTCTAATTGCCACTGTCTTCACCGCACTTGTCACCTTGGTCCTGGTAGTAGGCATATTGGTCTTGATTCACGAATTCTGAAGAGGAGGGTTAAGAGCGAGGGTGAGCATACACAATCGTGCTCCACAAGCCAATACACAGAATGCAGATAATTATATATGCAAGGCTTAACAAAGGTGACTGACACGGACCAGAGGGGTGCCGACAGTGAGCTAGGTGGTGGCGATTTGCCCAATTAGAGCTAAAGTAAAAAAGGAAGGGAGCATCTAGGACTGATTGGGAGCTCAGCGAGAAAGAAAGGGGAGCTCGGGAAGGCCGGGGGTGAGTTGTCGACAGAGAGCTCGAACGGCGGAAGTAGGTGATCGGCGTTGGAGGAGATGAGGAGGTGAAGCTTCAAATCAACATCGCAGATGGCTTCATGGGGTGGCGAGGATGCTTCGACTGGAAGGAATCGGATGGCAGAGATCGGAGTCACCGGTGAGGAGAGGTGGCTGGAGTTGTAGAAGAACCTGTCGTCAGTGAGTTGTAGAGGAGAAGAAGCCAATTAGGCTTGCTGGGAGCATTAGAAAGGTAAGAGAAACTTAAGGAAAGGGGCAATGCCAAGGGTGGTTCTCTTAGGGGAGTTGACGACGACGGTGGTCGAAGGAACTTTCAGCAGCGGTGATTTTGAGCTCCAGGAGCTAGAGCATGGAGTGGGAGGTGGATGAGGGGAAATTGGGGAATCGATTGGGCTTTTCTAGCTGGGAAAGGGAGTGGGGAGCATTGGGCGAGTTAAGGTGCATGGTAGTTAGTCTTATATATAGTGTATGTAAAATTCTTAGACTTGAGATCATCACTATTTACTACATGTGTAATAGTTTACCTAGGGTTGTCAAACACTACTCCATAACTGGGTGATCATGAAGATAGCTTTTAGATTTACTATGAAACGTGCGAAGGAATATGAGCGATTAAGATGAAATTTGCCCATCCTATATAATGGAGAGATATCTCTGGGCCCCTCGATATGGTTGCATTAAGGAAGTGCATGACCATGCCAAATGTAGTTGAGGAGTCAATCACAACTGAGTAATCCACTATAGTTCAAGTGAAGGATCGAGCTATCATAAGATGACACGTTTCTCGCATGGAGTTTGATCTGGTATTATGAGGCAAAGGGATCGATATATAAACATTATATAGGTTCATCTGGTATGATCTTTATGTATGTTTGTGAGTCATCATGTTCTGCTAGGAACTGCTACCAACTTATGGACTGGAAAGGTGTTTTTGGCACATGGCAAAATACACATGAGCATACAGGGTCATACACTTAACGAGTTGGAATAATAAGGGTCCAGATGATAGTCTCCGAGTAGGATATGATCTCTACTCGTATTGGATGAAGATCTAGCCTAATGATTTTCAAGTTGGATATGATATATGATTGTATCGGATAAGGATCTGATTGGAGGCTATGTAAAGAGAGGTGTGGAGGCTAAGAAAGGGATCTTGAAACACTCCCATTGAAACCCTAGCCGCCACCTCTCATAACCCCTGTCATGGACATTAGTACTAGCACATCGACGTACGACATTCTATCTCTGGACTGTGGACCTTGGTAAAGCCGCTGTTGTGACTACAATGCTAATCGGGACGATCATAAGGAGCCGGTTGGGCAAAAGATGATTGATTACTTCCACTATACCGACGTGCTCTTCATTGAACCGACCGCATCAACTCTACTTTTGCTACACTGCGCGTTTAGTGGTAATGATTTATGATCTCTTACTTGCATGGCTTCTTAGTTTACAGGTAGAACTTTTAATTTGCGCTAGTGTAGACTACCTGTATCCCAACATTGGTATCAGAGTCATCATGTGTAGTATTTGATATGGATTGATCGCATATAGTTAATATGTGGTGGTAGTAGATTGGATATATTGCTGGTCTAACATGACAACTTAGATCGATTCATGTTATTTGATTGGTTTAGGCACTGGATGATAAGATCAACTGGTTCTGGCGGTAGTAGATGGGTTCGAAGGAGGTATGAATTGATAGCACTGATTTGCTATTCTTTCTGGAAACCTCCCACGCGATCAATGTGATTGATCTATTTAAAATCAAGCCGATCAAATTGGTCCGGAATTGGGTTAATGTGATTAATCTGATAAAATTTTTAAGGGTGATTTCATGAATATGATTCATATCTTGAAAAAATTTTCAAGGGCGCTACCTCTTTGATCCCCGCCCACTAATCAGCTAGCGGGACGACGCTAGGTAATTTTATCATGTATTATAGATGTTATGTGTTCATACTGCGTGGTAGAATTGGATTCTACACGTAACTCATTTTTGTAGGGTAGTGTGAATAGCATGGTCTATTGTGTATGTGATGCATGCATGAGTTTTTCATGGCCTGCGCATCATGCTAGTTTATAGCCATGGCTACATATTATTGTATAATGGCCTACGTGTCAACTTTGTGATGCTTGATACTTTCATATGTAATTCATTGTTAGGTGTTAGGTGTAACAACTAAGTAAATGAATGTGGTGACCTCAAGCATAGATGGCTCGATGGACAAGAAGCGTGGTGATAGAGATTGCCATGCTAAGGGTCATACTATCTCATAGTTTAATATTATTTAAATGTGGATATTTTTTATGTTTATATTATACTATTATTCATGTTATTATCTTGGGTGCTTTTACCATGATAGAATAGTATCCCTCTAGAAAAATTAAGTAAAATTTGATGCCCTTCCAATAGTTGCACTATCAAAATTTTGATCATTACCTAGTAGGTCTACTAAAGTAGGGTGCCATTAATTATCTCAATAAGATAGGGTAAGTGTTGGATACTTCATGTATAATTTTTGTTTAACTTGATTTGGCTATCAAAATAGTTTTGGGCTTAGGGACATAGTGTTGAGGCCGGGGTAGAACTAGAAATGAAGAAGTGAAATAAGACTACTACTTCAAGTATAAATATTATAGAAATAAATATTGCTACTTCTCATATTGGTTATTGGGTATTTGATACCGGATCGGTTGCTCATATTTGCAATTTGATTTAGGGGCTGATAAAGAGTAGGAGTTTAGGAAGAGGTGAGGTTGATCTTCCCATAGGCAATGGAGCAAGTTTTGCTACATTGGCTATTGGTACTTTACCATTATAGTAAACCTTAGGATTAGTTTTGGAATTGAATAATTGCTATTATATTCCTGTCTTAAGCAAAAATATTATTTTTGCTTCATGTTTGGGAGCAAAAGGTTATGAGTTCAGAATAAAGAACAATCATTATTCAATTTATTTGAATGATATACTTGACAATCATGCTCTATTGATGAATGGAATATATGTTTTAAATCTTGAGGATGTGCCTGTGTATAATACTAATGCTAAGAGGTTTCGGCCTAATGATTTGAATTCCACTTATATTTGGCATTACTGTTTGGGTCGCATAAATGAGAAGCGCATGATAAAGCTCTATAAAGATGGTCTTCTAAGCCCATATAATTTTGAATCATTTGAAACATGTGAGTCCTATTTACTCAGTAAAATGATTAAGGCATCTTTTACTGGTTTAGGTGAGAGGGCAAATGACTTATTGGCTTTAGTACATTTGGATGTATGTGGACCAATGAGCTCAGCGGCCAGAGGTGGTTTTAGTACTTCATAATTTTTACCGATGGCTTTAGTAGATATGGTTATATCTACCTAATGAGGATAGACTTTGAGTCTTTTGAAAAGTTCAAGGAATTTCAGAATGAAGTACAAAATTAATTTGGTAAGACAATTAAAGTCCTATGATCAGATCGTAGAGGTGAATATTTGAGCTATGAGTTTGGTGATCATATAAAGTAATGTGAAATTATTCCACAGAGGGAACGCCTCAATGAAATGGGGTGTCTAGATGACAGAATCAGACCTTGTTAGATATGGTTCGGTCCATGATGAGCCAATCTGATTTGCCATTGTCTTTTTGGATGTATACTCTAGAAATAGTTGCGTTCATATTAAATAGGGTTCCATCAAAACCGTAGAGAAAACATCATATGAGATATAGACTAGGAAGCGTCTTGGGTTGTCTTTTCTTAAAATATGGGGATATGAAGTATATGTAAAACGTTTGACGTCTGACAAGGTTACATCTAAATCTGATGAATACTTCTTTGTGGGGTATTATAAGGAAACTAAAGGATATTACTTTTATAAAAGGGATGAGAACAAAGTATGATATCTTTTTAGAGCAAGAGTTTCTCTCAAAAGGAGTTAGTGGGAGCACACTGAGACTCGAAGAAATTCAAGAGCCATCAGAAAATGTTTTAACTCCTACTGAACCTCTACAGCTTGTATAAGATGTCGTAGAACCTGTGGAAGAAGCATAAGCCCCACGTAGGTTTGAAAAACCATGTCAATTGCCGATAAGGTATCAACATGACATTTTATTGTTAGACAATGATAAGCCTAAGACTTATAAGGAAACGATGATGGACTTGGACTCTAAGAAGTGGCTTGGAGCCATGAGATCCAAAATTTAATCCATATATGATAATCAAGTTTGGAACTTGGTTATCATCTAGATGGTGTAAAAACCATTGAGTGTAAGTGGGGGGGGGGGGGGTTTAAAAAAAGATAGACATGGATAGAAATTTTTATATCCATAAGACAAGATTGGTGGAGAAGGGTTTCAAACAAATTCAAGATGTTGATTATGGTGAAACCTTTTGGGCTGTCGCTATGCTTAAGTCTGTCCAAATCATTCTAGTTATTGCTACATATTTCGATTATGAGATAAGGGAGATAGATGTAAAATGGATTTTCTAAATAGAAACCTAAGTGAGAATGTGTACATGACACAACCTGAGGGTTTTATCGATTCCAAAAATGCTAGAAAGATATACAACCTTCAGATATCTATCTATGGACTACAGCAAGCTTTTCGGAGTTAGAATATTCATTTTGATGTGGTAGTTAAAGGGTTTGGCTTCATCAAGAATGAGAAAGAGGCTTTTGTTTACAAAAAGGCTAGTGGGAGCACACTTATTTTTCTAGTCCTATATGTAATGACATATTATTGCTTGGAAATGATATTTCTATGCTTGAATCTGTCAAGTCTTCATTAAAAATAGTTTCTCTATGAAAGACTTATAAGAGCCAGCATATATTTTAGGTATAAAGATCTATAGAGATAAAACTAAAAGGCTAATTAGATTAAGCTAAGATATGTACATTGACAAAGTGTTGAAGCAATCCAACATACATAATTCCAATAAGGGTTTCTTGCCTATGTCACATGGTATGGTCTTAGCAAGACTCAGTATCCTTTGATACCAGATGAGTGAGACCGAATGAATATGATTCCATATGCTTCTACCATTGAGTCTATTATGTATGCCATGCTTTGCACATGTTCAGATGTGTTATATGCTCTAATTGTTATGAGCAGATATCAATCAGATCTAGGTGAAGATCACTGGATAGCTGTAAAAAAATACTGAAATACTTGAGAAAGACTAGCAAAGCGCTCTTTATTTATAGAGGTGAGGAAGAGCTAGTCATAAATGATTACATTGTTGTAAGCTTCCAAACCTATAAAGATAATTTTTGATCGCAGTTTAGGTTTGTGTTTTTTCTAAATGGAGGAATAGTGAGCTGGAAAAATTTCAAACAAGAGACGGTTGCTGATTCTACAATGGAAGCTGAGTATATTATGACTTCTGAAGCTGTAAAGGAGGTTGTTTGGATAAAAAAAGTTCATCTTTGAGCCGGATGTTGTCTTTAGTGCTTCTAGTCTAATTGATCTTTGTCGTGATAATAGCGGAGCTATTGCGCAAGTCAAGGAGTCTAGATCGTATAAAAAATTCAAGCACATACTTTGACATTTTCACCTCATTCATAAGATTGTTGATAGAGGTGATGATAAGATATGCAAAGTGCATAAGGATTTAAATATTGTTGATCTGTTGACAAAGCCTCTTTCGTAGCCAAAACATGACACACACAAAGAGCTATGTGTATTAGATAATTGCATGATTGGCTCTAGTGCAAGCGGAAGATTGTTAGTGATATGCCCCAGAGGCAACATGATGATAATTGTATCACTTCTATATTTATGATCTTCTGAAAAAATATCATTTTGTCCCTTGAATAAACGTATTTCATATTAATCAACAAGTATATAACTTGTTCGTGGAACTCTTTCATATTTTGATATTATTCTAAATTATTCTTGATCTTATGTCATTATATAGAACAATTATGATTTACAAATCAGCACATGTATTGATTGATGAATATGTTTCACGGATCATGGATATAAGATATCAAATCAATAATGCGGCCACATATTAGAAAACATGGTGTTGGATTGTCCCACCATGAGACACTGCAGGAATTATTATATTCTTAAATGTCATCAGTTGATTTCATACGTAGTGTATATATGATTCTTAGACCTGAGATCGTCACTGTTTCCTACATATGTAATAGTTTATCTAGGAGTTGCCAAACACTACTTAATAAAGTGGCCATAAAGGTAGCTTTCGGGTTTACTCTAAAATATGCGGAGGAATATGAGCGAACAAGATGAAATTTGCCCCTCTTATATAATAGAAAGATATCTCTGGGCCCCTTGCTGTGGTTGGATTAATGAAGTTCATGACCATGCCGAATGTGGTTGAGAAATTAATCACAACTGAGTAATCTACTATAGCTTCGAGTAAAGAATCGAGTTATCATACGATGGCACGCTTCTCGCCTTAAGTTTAATATGGTATTATGAGTCAAAAGGATCAGTATATAAGCATGCCGATGTATGGTCTTCCATTCCAGGATGTGTGGATCTCGGTAGAGGTGCGGCTGCAACTGCAGTACTGATCGGGACGATCGCGATGCGATGGTTGGCCAGAGGGTGATCGACTACTTGCACTGCACCGATGCGCTCTTCGCTAAACTAGCCACTTTAACTCTATTTCTACCGCCTTGCGTATTTAGTGGTAACGATTTATAGTTTCTTACTTATATAATTTTTTGATTTGTATGGTACAATTTTTAATTTATGTCTTTATCCGTGTGTCCAACAGTCCAGTGACTCGCCGCGCCGGTTTGCGTCGCCAGCGAGGAGAGCCCGCGAAGGAAGCTGATCACAGCCGCCCGCTAGTTATAAGAGACGCCTCTCTATCCCCCTCCCTTCCCCTCTCCTTCCTCCTCCACTTCTCAACCACTCCGTCTGCTTCGATCTGACGAACCAGTGGAAATTTGACAAGAAGCAAAGCGTGCGAGGGCAAGAGGGAAGCTGACGAGGCGAGGCAAGACGGCGGGGAATGGACGGGCACGGAGCCCACGGCGGCGGTGGGGCGGGTAAGCTGACGCGGACGCCGTCGTCGCTGCTCCGGTCGCCGACCGTGCGCAGCGCGTCCTTCCAGGCGGCGGCGCTCGACGACCCGGAGCTCGACGACAAGAAGTCGCAGGCCAAGCCCAGGGCCCTGCGCCGCCGGGCCCACCTGCACCACCGCGGCCGGCCCAGCCCGGCCCAGTCCGTGCTGCTCCTCATCGTCGCCCTCCCGCTCCTCGCGCTCGCCGTACTCCTTCTGCGGCAGGACGGGCACCACCTCGTCCTCCTGGCCGCCGCCGCGGGGGCCGCTCTCGCCGCCGCGGTCGCCGTCGCGCGCCTCCGCCGCGTCCGGCGGAGCTCGCCGGCGCTCCCCGCCTCCGTCCAGTGGTTCATCGGCGAGGGCGAGGACGAGCAGCAGAGGAAGGGGAAGGCGAAAACGGACGGGCGCGTGGTGCGGGAGGGCGTGGAGTTCTACAGCAACGGCGACTGCTACGAGGGGGAGTTCCACAGGGGGCGCTGTAGCGGCAGCGGCGTCTACAACTTCTTCGGGAAGGGTAAGTACGAGGGCGACTGGGTGGACGGCAAGTACGACGGCTACGGCGTCGAGAGCTGGGCGCGCGGCAGCCGCTACCGCGGGCAGTACAGGCAGGGCCTCCGCCACGGCCACGGCGTCTACCGCTTCTACAGCGGCGACTGCTACGCCGGCGAGTGGGCCGGAGGCCAGAGCCACGGCCTCGGCGCGCAGACCTGCTCTGACGGCAGCTCCTACGTCGGGGAGTTCAAGGGCGGCGTCAAGCACGGCATCGGCTGCTACCATTTCAGGTAAACACCTTTACATTGCAAAAAATCCCCTCTTTGGGTGCCCAACAACACGCCATTGCATTCTTGCAAAAATGCAAATTGTTAGATTGCTAATTCTAGCTCTTAATAAAATCCGTTGCAGGAATGGTGATCGGTACGCGGGGGAGTACTTCGCAGACAAGATCCACGGTTTCGGTGTGTACAGCTTCGCCAATGGCCATTGTTATGAGGGCTCTTGGCACGAAGGAAAGAAGCAGGGATTTGGGATGTATACGTTTCGGAATGGCGATAAGCGGTCTGGGAAGTGGGATTCTGGGACTCTCACCTTGCCTCTGGCCGATCCGGCTGTTCATCGTGCCGTGCTGGTAATACACCGACTCACTTGTACACATTGATATGCTTATTTGCTTCTGGAATTCTAATTGCTGCATTGTTCAATTAGGCTGCTCAAAGGGCTGCAGATAGCGCCTTTCACCTTCCAAGAGTAGATGAGCAGGTGAACAGAGTAGTCATGGCTGCGAACAGGGCAGCCACAGCTGCTCGGGTCGCTGCGATTAAGGCAGTGCAGAATAGAATAGACGGCAAATTCTGTGATACTGATGTGTGAAATGTGTTCAACAATGGGGACCTTTCCTTTTTTTATTGTACATTGGAGTAGTGAAGAAGGGCAATAACAAATTGCTCAGGTTCGCGACCGGGACAGCACAACCGCTTGCTCCGTGTCAGAGAGGTCAGTATGAACGGCAGCCACCAAAGGGCTGAGCTGCTGCTTGTTTTCGCGAAGAGGCTTGAATTGTGCTAGGTTTCGGTGGCAACTGGTGGTCCTCTTCCTCCACGCAGGCTGTAAAATTGTAGATAGTTCCATGTGTATGAATGGAGGGGGTGATGATCTTTCAATGGCTTTTCTTGTAGCAAGTCCCTACTTCTCCTGCGCCTCTAAGGTGTGTATGTGCATTGTACATTTACCTGCACTTTCTTCCTCGTATCAATGATCCAAATTGAAATCTTGCCGGTTTCAGCCGGTGGCGCCATGTGATGTGATTCACCATTTGCAATTGTACTTGGAGGATACACATGGGTGAGTGACTGAATTTCTTCTGGCGTTGCAACTTGTAGCAACTTGAAGTTGCTATGTAGGACCCCTTGCTGCTATGTCTTACTGCCTCTCTGATCTAGTGATCCATCCCCTGCATCCTTTTCACCATTTTCAATATCTCGGTGCAATTTATATATTTGGGTCCACATGCTGCTCTAAGTTCTTGCACTAGGGGCATGAATAAATGAATTCTGCAAATGTTAAGGTAGCAAATGCTTTGCTGTACGCTGGGTCCAGCCACCGCTATCAATTTCTTTGCGTCAGGGACACAAATGCAGGGCTGAATAATAATACTATTATGATACTGAAACCAATCATCCTATTGTATTGCGTGAGAAGCCACCTGTTTCGGCTGTATCCTGATAGTGATAGGTCTGAATTCTCAACAATTTCGTTTGCTCATTTGGCTGCTTGTTCTTGTCGAGGTGCCTTTTGTATTTACGCTATCATGGTAAATTGGGTAACAAAATGCAGATAATGGTTTGAACTGTGAAATGCCCAGCATCAGAATTCAAGATAGCACCTCTGAAATTTCTTGCAGAATTAAATAGTTTGATTGTTACCTGAAGTACAGGCACACTGGAGTTGATCTAGGTTCTGTTTCCATTGTGGATAAGACCTGCTAAAAAGGTTCTTGTAATGAAGCTAATGTCCCGATTAAGCTGATCTGTATTTTTTAAAACTTCAGCTTGTTAGACAGGCAGTCAAATTGTCTGGATACATTGAATGCCAAAATTTCTTGTGTTGTCGAGACTGTGACCTTATATTCTCTCACATGTAAATGCTACTAAATAAGACTTCTCTTCCTTTCATTTCAGGAATGGAAATATGGAATGGATTTTTCTGCATTTCCCCCAAGCTCAACCTGGCCTGCCATTGTAGCTTGTGAGCACGGCAAGCTTCTGTTCTGCAGTTTTGCTTCCTGAAAAAAGATGGCCGCACTGAGATGTTGCTGGTTGTCTAATTCAAGCGCCATACGCTGTATGAAAAGGACAACTCCAGGCGTCCCAACTTATCACCTTTCCCCCATTCCAACAAACTCTATTAACAGTACATACAATGATTGCTCGCACATAAGCTATACCAGATTGGGCTTGATGAGTACTTTGGTTAATCTATTCGGAAAGTTTTGTACTTTGACATCCTACTAGATATCTTACATGGTATGCTAATCTAAGGTAGATCTCCATTTTGATGTTCCATCACGGTGACATGTCAAAGGAAATAACAGCAAGCCTGGGGGTGCGACACGTCAAAGGGAATAAGCACTGGGAGCAAAGCTAGCCAATCATCGCGCGTGGCATGCGGCTTTCGCTGGTACGTCGCTTCTCTGAACTGTCCATTTCATATTGTTCTCTTGAACAAGCTTTTCGACTGTGGATTATGGTTACGGACTCAACAGCTAGCGACTCTAGAGTTGTTGATGCACAAGACTCAGGCCTTCTATCAAACTTATGAAAATAATAAAGAGAACAATAACACACCCAAAGACTTTATTACCATGAACAATGAATTTACAAGTGGTGCAAAAAAAAGGAAAATTTTCTTGGAGGAACGCAAGCCCATAATTTATATCTATCTAAGGAGTGATAGTTAATATTATAATACACGTCTCCTAGCTTCACGCATATGTCTTCCTTATTTCTTGGAGAAAAATCCAGATTAGCCAAAATCCAAAGAATCAGAAGAACTACTCTAAGAAGGGTCAATCACTAATGTCATTACTCTGTTTTGGGGAGACACGAGATGAAATCAATCTCATACATTTTCAACCTTGAATAGAGCTTATCCATGATAAGCTCACTTATGACAATGTTGTCATTGATGGAAATAATCTTCATCCCCTAAACTCTTACATCAAGAGCACCCAAGAGCTAGTGAGCATTCACAGACTCAGAAAACACAAGGTCAATGTAACGCCCCCATTTTTGAGGAAATAGGGGCGTCGAAAATCCGCAACCACCCAGGATTTTAGCTGCGGGCTGAAAGAGTATCATGCATGCTTACGAACATTTAAGAAGAGTTAGTTTGATTGAAATAAGACCTAGTGGTCAATTTTAACAACAGAACGGGCGTACTAGCCCAAAAGTACTTACATGCAGAAGAACCGCAAAGGCACCACAGGAAAGCCTGAGTGCGGCCGTAACCCTAACACGAAGTCTTGGATCACCTTCTTTTCTTTTGGTATCTGTTGAGGGAAAATTTTGCGAAAGGCTGAGTACCAACCACTGTACTCAGCAAGTCACAAGGGAAACCCTAACTTTAACTATTTGCATGGATCACCAAAGGATGGGAGTATACTTGTTTTATTAATTTGAGTAGATGCACTTTTGTTTGTAAACATTTTCGAAAACCCAAAACCAAAACTACTCCTTAAGATTAAGGGGGTTTTCTTTCAAAGTTGATTAACCAACTAAACAATTTTAAAACACTTGTGAAAACTACTTATGCCTCGCTGCTGGAATCACCCAATAGACACAGCTCCATTAACCGGGAGCACGGCGTATTCGAATACCATTTGATTGACTCTGCAGAGTTGCTCAACTTTACCCACAAGCATTCTTAACCCTCATGACTGAGTTAAGGAACCGGGTCGTTTCACTGCTCAATCCGTTGCTTACACTCTACCCGATAGGTTAGGGACCCGCACAACCTCGGGTATCCGCTGGCCTACACGGAACGGCATGCCCGAGTTGAGGGGACCTATCATAGCTGTGTATGGGTTTCCGTCCCACATACCAACTCCCAATGTAGGGTTTCACTTGAGCTTGAGCAGCTACTAAACCCGGGTTGACGAGTCAACACCTGTGGTTGAGCGATCACTATGTCACTTTGCTTGGCGTAAGTGTCTAGTCCTTACATTTTCACGAGGCCTCAGCCTCCACCCTAGGGTAGGCGATGGGCGAAGACCATCTCACGGTGTCCCACAACACCCCTACCCTAATATGTGCACGCCGGCACTACCACCCTAGGGTAAAGTGGTGGGCGAAGACCGTCTTGCGGTGCCCCACAACTCTACCCTAGCTCCAAGTTTTTCAAATCTACCGACCCGCAGCCAACACCTTAGCGGTGTAAAACTTTGCATGAAATATAAACTACAATTATTCATTTAATATTTAAGTATTTCTAGGGTTGTCAAGGAAATGACTACAATTTAACATGGCATTTATCGGTGGTAGGAAATATCTAAATATCATGTCATTCTAAACAATTCATTTTATTTTACGCAAATTATCATTTCCCAAATAACAATAATGCAAATACCATAAATACGTAATTTAAATGGCATGGGATTTCAACATGGTCAAGGACTTGTGACTTGCCTTCGACGAACTCGGCGACTTCAAAAACCTCGGAAGCTTGGCCCTGACCTTGCACCGACACCTTCGAAAACTCCGAAGCTAGCGCAAACACACAAAAATAACATAAGTACAGTTTGAGCCTAATCAAACGAGGAAAAATAAATCTATGAAAAAGGAGTAAATTGCATAAATATTCAAATGAGGGGTTTTTGGATTTTTCAGAGATGAATTTGGTGGATTGGAGGTCAAAAATGGGTTCAGGGCATCAAAATGAGCAAGATGGTGCAATTTGGGAATTTTTGGGATTTTCTGTGATTTTCTGAATTTATGGAAAATTGAAAAAGCTGGAAAATAGTTGTGAACAGTAACGGACCGACCCAAATAAATAGTGTGGCCCGAGGCGGCTTTCGGCCTGGCTCGGCTGAACCGGCCCAGCCCAGCGCGCGCGACCGCACAGCCCACCGAGATTTGCCGGCTTTAGTTGGCGCGGACGGCCACGATTTAACGCCATCAGATGGCTCAGGTGAGATGGCAATGATTGGAGCGGACGGCCGGGACGTGGCCACGTCGCCCGAGTGGTCATCTTCCTCCGGCCGCTACAGGGCCTTCGGGGCAGAGAAATGGCGACGACGGCCGTTAGGCACGAGGAAAGGTCGCCAGCGGCAATCAAGGGTACGGGTGGGTGGAGCTCGGCTTAGGGGTTCCATTTTGGGGCCTTGGGGAACGGGAGCAGGGGCGGTGGCAGCCGGAGGCAGGAGAGAAGCTGGCGGCTTCTCCGGCGGCTCTTGGTCTCTCCGGAGACCCTTCAGCGAGGTGGGAGGCGATTTGAGCATCTCCGGGGCACAAGGATTGAGGTGATGTGGCTTGCTTAAGCTGGGGAGCTCCGGCTGAGGCTGGCCACGAGAGGGTCTCACGGCCAGTAGTGGGCTAACGGTGGGAGAGCTTCACAGAAATGCTAACCAAGAGGGGAGCTCGGGGGTGACTTTGTGGTGCCTTGAGGGTGCTAAAGCAGCAAGGAATCGGAATGGGGTGGTCGGGTACAATGGAATTGGGTGAATGGCCTATCGGCTCAGGGGAGGTTGGCGGCGGAGTTGCGGCGAAGGGAAGCTCGGTTGGGTGGCTTTGGCGAGAAATTGAGGGTGTCCAGGGGTTGTCTGCGGAATGGGAGGAGCTCTAGAGCTGCAAAGGAACGAGGAGAGCGGAGGGGGCTTCGGCCGGTGCTGGCAGGGAGAAAAGGGAGGCGGGGCGAGAAAGAGAGAGGAAGGGAATGGGGAGCGGCATGGGCCATATGCAGAGGGGACGGGGAGTCGCATCCGAGCGACAGGCGTTGACGCAACGCCGCGCGATAGATGGCGCACGGGGAGCAGGCGAACAACTGGGATGGGTGGCGACGCAAAGCGCGGAGAGGGAGAAGAAGCTGAGGCTGGCAGGTGGGGCCACGAGGGGACGGGATGGCGCGGACAGCGGTGACGTCGCGCGACTGTGACCGAACGGCGATAGTGCGGTGCGGGTGGTGGAGCGAAACCGCGGGCGGGGCGCTCTCGCGCGCGGGCGCAGGCGGAGGGAGGAGGCGGAAACGGGAGGAGGCGCTAGGAAAAAGGAGGTGGTGGAAAGAGGGAAATGCTCCAACGAGAAAAGAAGGCGTGAAGCTGAGAAAGGAAAGCGGGTTTTTGCTGGGGATTACCGAATTGGGAAAGGGCTAAAAAATTCACCAAAAATTCAGAAAAAAGCTCAAAAATTTTGAAATTTTTCAGGGTGTTTCAGTCAACAACACACAAATCATGGATGATCTTTGAAAATCTTGCCTATAACTCATTCAAAGATTCACCGGGCCTTTACTCAATCTTTGAGTGCTCTTTCTTGAGTTGGTTCTGTTTCACTTTCTTTATCACGGTACAACCCTCATGATAATCAGTGAGGGTCTTTCAGATCTCATGAGCAGACATCAAGTGAGCAACATGCTCAAATTCAGATCAACTATGGTCTTGAATCAAGAAGTTGCGTACCTTGCTACTTGCCTCCGCATCGAGAGAGATCACATCGTCATTGACCAATGCCGCATAAGGATTCTTAACTTTGAGCCAAATTGCGTGCCCTTGAGCTTTGATGTAAGCATGCATGTGAGCCTCCAATATGAAAAATTGACACCGTCAAATATGGGTGGCTTGTTAGAATACTTGTTTAACTCCATAGCTCCTAATACCGGTTAAGATATATGAGAAGAGCTAACCAAGCTCTGATACCACTTGTAGAACCAGTATCGCCACAGAGGGGGTGAATGGTGCCTTTAAATTCCCCCTAAGTATTCCCTTAATCTTTATTGCAATAGCTATAAGAAGCTATAAAGATCAAGAAGCCAAAAATACAAAAATTCTTGGAGCTATTGTGATTTTTGCCCATAATAGTGAAAAACAGCTCTATGTCAAATCTGACAATACAAGGGACTTTTGATTCGTCGATTCAAAAGACTTAAAACTTGAATCAAACCTAGTTCATGACCTTAAGAACCTATCCTAACCAAAAAAACTGAAAGAATTGGGATCTTTTAGTTTCTTGAAGCTTTGTTGCACCAAAATCGGGTCAAAACCTAAAAATGAGCTAACTCTCAAATCAAAGATCCAAATCACTTGAAATTTAGCATGCATCTTCTCTAGGATGTCATGCACCTATTCCAATCTGACCTTTTTTCGTTTGAAGGCATATTGCAGTAAAAATGGGTTAAAAACCACAGATAGTGAATATGACTTGCTTGTGGGTGAATGACAGCCAACTAGATAAGTGAAGATTGATTTTCAGATATTATCTCCATATCTTGCACATTCTTTGCACAATAAGATTAAGAAGGGGAGAAAGAAGAGGAAAAAATCAATCAAATCAAGAGCAAATCAATCAACATAAAAGAGATTTATAGAGATGAACAAAGATTAATGTATTGCTACTTAAGAATAAAGTTTTTATAGCCACTGCCCTTGGAAGACGAGAGAACACTGCAAGCACTCAACTTCTCTCAAACCCTAATCCTATAACTCATGAACATTTGGTCTCAAGAAAGGATGGTTAACCACAAGTCTCCATCCTAACCCCTTAAATAGATGGATTGGCCAGCCACATCTAATTCTTAGCGGATGTTATCCACTTATTACAATGGAGGAACCCGATAATCCTCTACACACAGGTTTTAACTCACTACATTTATGCACGCTTTTCAACGCGATACGCCTGAATCTGCTAAGTCCTAAGTTTTGACCCGTCTTGATCATACCAGTTTCTCCGTAACCTAAACTGCCATCCAGAGCGCTGCGATTTTCTTCCAAAGCTGTTTTTGGTATTTTGGTCAAACTACCAAAGTACCCTTCCTTGACTTGGTCATCTTCTTCCATTGCAAGCAATTGCCATGCTTGCCACGTGTTAACAAGTCTTTCCTGCTCCAGTTCTACTGGACCACGCCTCACTTGGTTCGACCATCCACATGATGCAAACTCGCCGTTCAAATTTTCCTTTAATATTTCTCACCTTTCTCGTGCCATTCTTGAGCTCACCATTTCATTTGGCATTCTTGATCGTTCTAGGCCTTGGCTTCGCTATGAGCGTAGCCTCAATTCTCACCATTGATCATGATTGACTCTAAGTGACCCTGCACATTTAAAGACAAATAAATTATTTTCGGGTATAAGTTTTTCACAACTTAACCCACATTAGCAATAACATGTTTTATGCAACCTATAACCAAGACATAGGTCACCAAATCATTCTACGACTTTCCCAAAATCATCCATTTCTATAACATACCCAGAAAATTCTACAAATTTTATATTTTCACTTCTTTAAAATGACAATGGTTCACCACAACAAAATTATGAACATTCTCATATAGTCCTTCAAGTCGATCTCTTTTTCTGACTTTCCCTGATCCTCAGCTCTCCACTCCTATTGTTTCGCTTTCTTAGTTTCTTCTCCTCTACCAACTCCATCAGCTTTGCCGATTCCACCAGCTCCACCAGTTTCCCCTTCGACTCTTTTCAGCCCTTTAGTTGATTGAGATCTTCCTCCTTTCCATTTCATTACACCCCCCAGTTTACACCGCGCCAATCGTGGCAAGTTTGGTACCTGTTTTTTTTCTCCCTTGGCACAGCCTATGTTTAGGCGAGTGGTTTCGTGGGCCGACATGCATGGGTGCGTCCGAACCGTACTAAATGTGTTTTGTTGGAACGATGGGCCCCTGTGTCCGTGTGCGTTTCAGACACTCAAGACGGCATATTTAATTTGTTGGGCTTGGCTCAGAACAAGCCCATGCTTTAACCCTCCAGCCCATTCAAGTCCCCAGTAAGGAAGCCAGCTCAAGGGCTAAAGAATACAGGTTCAATTCTTGCAGGAATTGAAAATTTCTGCGTTTTATATGGGGCCTTAAATTGTATCCTGTATCCCTTTCGCTACAACTAAAACAACCACAGCTTAGTAGTGAACTCCAAACTAGTAGCGTTAGGGTTTTCATGCATGTCTATTGGCTTTCCTTTATGCAATTTCCTATCCGTTAACTTCGAAGCAAAATCTGCGCCAATCTGCTGTGTATGGTGGGGAAAATCCAAAACTTTCATACTGTAGTTCTTAAAGCAATAAAGGATGCGCAATTTGGAGTTCCAAGGAGCAAGTTATGTCCATTTGCATAAAGGATTGCTTAGTTTGCCAGGAAGCTGCACGAAAATAAGGGGATGATATGCAATTTGTTGGGTGGTTCTTCTGGAAGAGAGATGAACCACTCAAAGCTGAACCCCGATATTCTTTGAGAAATGTGTAAAGCAGTATCAGTGTTGGTTGATATCCCATCCAGTAACCTCCAGGTTAGACAAGCTTTATCCTTTCCCCATATCAGCTTCCGCATTATTCTTTTAGGGTCTATTTGGAACGTAGAATTTTTTCTTAATTTGCAAAAAAGCGATTTTTCTTGAATTTTTTGCATAATTCCTGTATTTCGGATGGGTTTTAAGGGAAGTCAAGATCTTTAATCGATGAGTTGAATAAAAAGCAGTCCTCGTGGAGACCGGAGGGATGCGCCTAGGAAAGGACATGGCTTACATATAGCCAGTTGAAACTCGGCGCCTGTTACTTTCTCAGCGGGCTTTGGAAAATTCCACAGAATTGGCACCATCAGCGATCACTCGGCGTCTCTTTCTCTTTTAACTTTAGCTTTAGTTAATAACTTATAACTAATTTTTAAATGATAAATCTTTTTATGATAGAGTCTAGAGATATGTTATAGTAGACACTGTACTAAATGTAGCTATAACGATTAAAACCACATACGATTATTTCTTCATATATACTGTCTCTCGTGAATTGCTCGAATTTAAAAATTATAAAACAAAACTAAAGTTACAGTTTAAAAGAATATACCTAATATATGGACAGGCTTTTGCTTTGGGCAAAACATCAATTGCATACTAGGAATGTCATGCAGCCTACAACACCGGCATTCCAGACCATGCCAACGTTTCTAACCCGCTGTTCCGATGTTCAGTTCGATCTCCTCGACAGTTTTACTTGGACTTGTGCGTTCCTGACCACCTCAATCCTTACGCATCTCCGATGTTCAGTTCGGTCTCCTCGACTGTTTTACCTTGGACTCGCGCGTTCCTGAAATCAATCCTGATGCCATCACTCGCTCATCCCCTGTCTCTACAGGACAGTAGTACGCGTTCCTGAAATCAATCCTGATGCCATCACTCGCTCATCCCCTGTCTCTACAGGACAGTAGTACGCGTTCCTGAAATCAATCCTGATGCCATCACTCTCTCATCCCGTGTCTCTACAAGACAGTAGTACCAGTCCAATATAGCAAAATATCTCCCTCTAAATAGTTTCAACTTCTGACTTTTTAATTTCTTTTTTTTTTCATCTTTTGGTTTTTAAAAGTGCTTTTGCATTTTTCTCTTATTTCTTTGTATTATCTGTGATGGTAATATATTTTTATTTTTTAAATTTAATTATTCAGAAAAAGTTAACAACAGCTATAGTGTACTTTCAGTCACTACAGTAAAAAAAGTCAGAAGCCACGTTTGAACGGCCCCCACCGAAGCCTAGTAATGGTCGAACGCAACACGGTCTATCAGAGAGAAGTTGCCGATTTTACATTGCCTTCCCCCATTTTACGCTCATATTCACATGCCCTTCCGATGATCCAACCGGTTCCACTGAACTTTTTTTACTTTTCAATTCATAAAGACTTCTGAATGCCTGTGTAGACGAGTAATTTGACGCCGTACTCACATTCAATAAAAAATGTGACTTTCACATTTTTTTCCTGAAGGTTGGAGTAGTATTAGATTTAGAAGGTTGCGGTGCTATGGGGGTAGCACTTAGCTTTGGCTGGAGTTGCAACAAAAATTTCACTACCCCATGACCCAATATTAATGACAGAGAATCTGTCAGCAAAGGCCATTACAGCGACAAACTATCTGTCAGAAAAAGTATAACCGACAGACAGCAGCAGTGGCTAAAGTCCTGCTGGTAAAGGCCTATACCGACAGATAATCTGACCACAATACAAAAGATTTGTCTACAGACTGATTTTTCTGATAAATAGCCCTTTGCCAACAGATAGTATTATTGCCGACAGACAGTGTGACGTCAAGCACCATTTTTACCGACAGACATTCTAATGCCAAACATTGTTCAGATTAAAAAAGAGCACTTAGATACAATATATATTGTAAATTCTAATCAATTATTACTCAACAATATTGATGGACCCACATTGCTTACATAAGTGCATTTCAAGTGTACATTTCATTTGGTACAAGTTGACTCAACATTTCTAATGTACATTTCATTTCATGCTAATATAACAAGAGGAACAACACTCCACACCAACATCTATTTAACAAAGTCTACATGTCTCCATGAAGTAAAAGGAAACCGCCATGGTAAGTACAGCATCAATTGCCATCTGGAACAAATAACACACAAAGGTATGAAGATAATTGTCAGATTATAATCGCTTAAATTTCAAGATAACTTGTAGAACAAACGATAAAAGAATGTTGGATGTCAAAATGCTGGGTTTGATGGGTCTTCATTTTAATAGACCGCTTTAATAAATCTACCAGATTCAATATTCTTAGGAAATATTTGCATTTTTTTTCATTATTAGCCCACTACTTGCATGTTCATCTGCTATCTATGGACAAAAATAACAGCATAGACCTTGACGCCTACAATCTACTATACTAGAAATTGATGCTAGAGCCTACAACACAACACTAGAGCTAATTAGCATACATCCAACTAGCTACAACTACAAATCTGTAGCTAGCTACAACACAACACAAAAAGACTTATCATGCATCATTGTTAATGCAGGCTGGGTTGAAAAGTATGCTATCTATTTACGCTCATGATAATCAAAGGTGTGCTTTCTTTCTAGATGTACATTCCTAGCAAACTGCTACTTGTCTAAGTATGCCCAAGTAAAACCAAAAAAATTACACGAACAATGATATCCGTAGAATTACCGACAGACCGTCTGTCCCTCAACATAGTATTGCCAATAGTCTGTCGCTTACCTTTACCAACAGACAGTTTATTGGTGATTTATCGATTATTACCGATAGTGGTCTGACGGTACTATTGGGTCATGGTGTAGTGTTTGATGCCGTACGCGTAATGTCATTGAGCGTCACTGATTAACTTAGGCAGATCTTTAAGCATCCTAAATTTTCAACCCCTCACCAACCGCAAGAATTTGCACTAACTCACGCTTTCTCCAAAATGGTTATTCACACTTGCTGCTTTCAGATGCACTACTTTTCAACTGTTATGAAAAAGTTCGGGACCATGTGTTCCTGTGCTGTTCATCCAAAGACCAAAGGCAACTGCTGATCTGAAAAGGACTAGCACTGCATTAGATGCCCTTTTGTAGTTTTTCACGAAAGATCTCAAATCGTTATCAACTTATCATATCAGGGACAGCAACTGGTGCGGTTGTCCTATTCATCCCTGTCCTTGATTTGTTGAGCATCTGGTTGTATTAGTGTACTTGACCTGACCCGAACGAAACTTAATAGCAAAAGATATGGGGACAGAGGACAATTAGGAATAATCAAACATAACCTTTTTTTTAGCTCTAACTAGGGTTGCGATAGATTAATGGAGAGAACCATTTCTTGATTGTTAAGAAGACAACGCCAGCCGGATGGTCTTATTTGAGTTCTTAGTACTCAACAATAATCAAATCCTCACCATTTGTTTGTTCTTAAGGAGGCAGTGCCAGTTGGATGGTCATGCTTGAGTTGTCAAGTACTATTAGACCATGTGGCTAGATTTAAGATATTTTACTAATGAATAATTGATAATATAGATGATGAATAATTGATAGCATTGGTTGTGATATTACTTGTGGTATGTTGTGTCTGTGTGGATTAATGTTGGTCAAATTAGAGAGAACTTGTGCGGGAAAAATGTTCTTTGGTCTTTGCATGTGCAGGCTGGTTGTGAAGACGGTCATAGTCGGTGATGAGAAAGATCAGGACTAGGAGGGGGGAATCTGAGGTCCAGGTGGTCGAGGATGTCACGAGGTGGTCGAGCTCACGCTGGAGCACGTGGAGATCAAAGTTGGATGATGTGTGGAGAAGCTACGGGAGGTGTGATCCTGTAGGCTTCGGCACGCGATGAGTTGAAAAGTTAGAATTTTGAAAAATCCGTATTAGGAAGGGTTTCGAGTCCTTTATTTGTTGGAATTAGATTAGAACTCGTGGGGTTAGGATAAACCCAGGTTTTAGGCCCTAGACTATAAATAGAGATGGGGTTGGAGGCTAACCCCGTGGCTTTTGAAGATACTAATTGTATGCTAGGGTTTAGGGTGCTAGAAGGGCACTTTATAGCCACTATAATTCAGAAATACACTTTATATCTATTCTAAAAAAACAAGTCTGGCGGGCACTTTGTAGCCACTATAATTCAGAAACAAATTTATATCTATTCTAAAAAAACAAGTCTGGCGGTGCGTTTTCCTTAGCATCCTTCTGATCTCGTCTACGTCTCAGTTTTCTTCGCCCATTGAGGCATGGGACAATTAGGCCCATCGTCTTCCTCGATTCGTGTGCATATAGGAATGGGCGTTCGTCTCAGCCGCTAGCAGTGCGTGGCGTTTTTGCTCCCTCGGTCAGCGTCTTGTTGGTGCAAAACGCTAGAAGTTAGGTGACACATACAGTCATACAACAAGCCTCGGTCCAGCGTTTCATCTTAGTCCAATCGATAGAAAAACCAATTCACCAGGAGAGAGAAGTTAATAGTTGATGTCGACCATGAGGTTAGATTTGTTATTGTGCTGCTGATAGATGATTGCATGGTGAATACTCTTCATGTGATACTATACTTATTCTGTCTTGATCGGCATTCATTACTTTCCTTGGCCATGGCTTTTGGTAATTTGAGAGGAGATTAGATGAGAAACTAATTAGGCTTAGGGGAATGCTAGTTAGATTGATGCATGCATAGTACTATTGTCTCATGTTTTCTTTTGATTTGTAAATTGCTATAGTAGCAAATTATTATTTTTCCCTTGTCTTTTTTTTTGTTTTGGTTTGTTTTCTGGTCTTTGTGGATATATCAAGACATATAAAAAAAACAGGAAATAATGAATTTCAGAAAAAGCTTTTTGTGAGAGATTGCAACCATTCACCCCCCTCTGATTGCCATCGATGATCCTATAAGTGGTATCAGAGCCGGTTGCTATGGCATCAGAGAGGTATGTGAACCGTCCCCCTATGCTAGATGGTACTGATTTTGCTTTTTGAAAATGTCGTATGCAATATATTGAGGCTTAAGGTAGTGATGTTTGAAAAAAGTTTCTACACCATATGAGGTTCTTGCTATTGTTACTAATTTAAATAAAGCATATGTTGATTTAAATGCTCAAACTCGTAACTTGTTATTTCAAGGGATTTCTCGCAAAGAGTTTGATCATGTAGCTCATATTAATTTTGCCCACTTAATTTGAAAAACTCTTTGTAATTATCATGAAGGAACCACTAAAATCAAGAAAGTGTATAAAAATCTTTACCAAAAATAATATTTTGATTTTGCTATGAAGCCTGTTGAATCTATTGATGATCTCTTTGCTCGTTTTGAGAAAATATTGAGTAATTTGCGCAGTGTTAATGTTATTCATGCTGATAAAGATAATGCTACTAAAATTTTGAGATCTTTAGGTTCTGAGTGGTTGATGGTTGTTACAACTATTAATCAAACTGTTGATCTAGATACTGTAACTATGGATAATCTTTATTCTAGATTGAAAACTTATGATATGGAAGCTTTACCATCTAAGATTGATAAATCTTCATCTTTAACACTTGTGACTAACCCCGTGTAGGCTGCTTTGTCGAGTGCTTTGTCTTGTGTTTTTTTGTCTGCCTTATCTTCTTTTTTAGAGGAATAGTTCGAGCAGCTTCCTAAAAAGGACTTGGTGTTGATCTCCTCACGGGCATACAAGACACTCAACAATGTGAGGATGAGGAAGTGGGGTGGCATATCAGGTCCAATCAGGTGCTATGAGTGTGGTGAGCCAGGCCACATTAAAATGGATTGTCCCAAACTAAAGGGGAAAGTGATCAAGGAAGTAGAACTATCATCTCCGGCCATTCAAGAATAACAACACTAAGGGTGGTAATTTACGTCGCAAGTTTGCTAAAAAGATCATATCGGCTATTGAACATCTTGATTTGAGTGATGTGGAATATGAGAGTTGCGACAACGATGACCACGATGATGATGATGCTAAAGGTAAGAAGAAGAACAACGATGACTTCACGGGCATGTGCTTCATAACAGGCAACAACAATGATAATGATGACAGTGATCCTTATGAGGTAAGACCATCATATGATGAGCTTGGAGATGGTTTGATTAAAGTTGCTATTGAATTAATAAAGACAAAACAAAAATTGAAAGAAAATAATTGTGTTGTTGAAATCCTAAATTCTAAAATTAATAGACTTATAGTTTTAATTCTTGATGATGAATCATGTGAGTCTTGCCAAGTTTTACATTCTGAGTTGGGGGGTGCTAGATCTATTAATGCATCAAACCTGGTTCACCTTAGGGATGTAACTGATAAATTTGATGAATTAAAATTGACACATGACTTTTGTCATGAAAAATTAAAATTTGATAATGATGAAATTGAAAAGCTCAAGTTTAATTCTTCTAAAGCCTGTTCTAAGTGTGAATTGCTAGAAGCAAGACTTTATGCATAACATGAATCTATTCAACAAATGCTTTATCATGGAAACATGTCTTGCTCAAATTATCCTAAGTTAAATATTGAAATTGAAACATTAATTAGGAAATTGAATGATTTTACTAAAAAAGAAAAATTGTCTCAATCTAGTGCTTCCAAGAATTTAGTGATGAATCTGTTCAGTGCACATGTTGTTCCTTATTCGCTAAAGAAAACAAATATCTTAAGGACACTATAGAAAGATTTTCTTTTGGCAAGAAAAATTTGAATACGATCCTAGACAAGTCAAAAATTAAGTGTGAACAATCATGGTCTAAGATTTAATTTTATTGAGCATTCAAAAAATAATCCTCCTAAGGCTGTTAAACTTCTTGAACCTGAAAAATTGAAGTAAAATCTGAAGCAAAACAAACTGTGTTTAAATCTGCTGGCTTTGTGCAAAGTTCATCAAATAATAATGTAGGTGCTAGCTCATCATCTCATAAGAATTCTGGTTATGTTAAATTCTATTGCACATACTGTGGAAGAGATTGACACTTACATGAATTTTACTTTAGGCGTGCTAAGAAAGAGAAGAAGAAAAGATTGAATGCTTTAAGACAAAAATGTGCAATCTCTTTTGTTCCAAAACTAATGTGAAAGCTAAGTTTTTATAGAATTTTTATGATGATTTTAAATCTGCTTCACATGCTGGTTTAGGATATAATTCAAATAAGTCATATTTGTTTTGGCATTTTGATCACCCACATGCTCATGATTTTGGTTCTAGAATTGTTGTTGTTTCTCCACGTCGTGTGTCACCGTACTGAATTCTTAAATCTTATTCCACTAACCACAATGCTGTGAGACCGATATTTTCTATGATGTAAGAACAACTGATGAGGATGGAGAACATAAGCTTGAGTGGGTTCTGATTTTTTACGTCATTACTTGGTTGGAACACTTGATGGTTCTACACTCCTTTGATGGTTTCCAAGAGATTCCACTTTTTGAGAGACCATGTGGAAAAGGTAATGTAGTCTTGCGCCCTATTGAGTTGGATTCTCATGTTGCTGATATTCTTTCAAGACCGCTTGATTCTTCACGTTTTGCTCATTATGAGGTGAGTTAGTTGTGTTACATCTTATGAGATTATTCTGAGGGGGAGCTTGTTATTTAAAAATTTCAGAAGCTTTGTTTATTATATTTGTCAAATAATTCATCAAGTCCAAGCAATTGAAATCAAATGAGTTGTAAGCTCTCTTTATCATATTTACTCATATGCTGTGTAGGTTGATCATGACTGGTTATAATTAATTTGTTGCACTTAAACTAAAATATGACATGGTGAAATATTTCGACTAGATTGATTATAAATAGTACTTTGCGATGTTCATAAAAAAGAATTAGCTTGATTGCAAGTCTTATTTTAAATCTTGGCTATGAGGTTCACATGTTTCATATTGCAATCTTTTTTTATGATCATTCAATTTGGCATGTTATAAAAATGTGGAAGAGACTATTAAAAAGATATATACTTCAAGCATGCCATGGTAAACAAAAAAGGGGCACAAAAAGTGCACAAAATGAAAATAAGTATGCTTCAAGCATGCCATCATTTAAAAGAAATGAGCTATCATGAAAAGAAGTATGTTACAAGCATGCCACATGTGTAAGAATTGAATGTGGAGCAATAGGTTGCTATATGAGACTGCTAGCTCGTCTAGATTAAAAGTTTGCTTCATTTTTAGGCTTTGACTTTTTGTTGTAATATCTCATTGTGCTCTCTATAATTAGTTTGGTCATTATTGAGATGCCTGTCATTGATATAAATTGCTTAATCATATTTAAAAAAATTGTTTTGATATTGCTATATGATATATGACTTTATATGATCTAGATTGCTGTACTAAAAAACATGGTTTGGTTACTTTATTAAAATAATATGCAGTGACTTGGATAATCTACGAAGTTTCTAGATTTTTATTCTCAGTGCTTCTTCTTAGAATAATTCTTTTTTGAAGTTTTTTGATGATTAAATTGCCAAGGGGGAGAAATTGAAGAGAATAGAGAGAAATTGGAGAAATTTGCTAAAAATTGTTTCTCTTGTGTTGATGGGAAGAGTCTTCGAAGAGATTTCAATGTGTGGCTTAAAATACTTTTTTAGCTTCAGTTGTTCATTTGTATCTGTTTGAAGCTAATTCTTCATGCTATCTTGATGTGTTGTCAATGATTCATCAAGGAGAAGATTGTTAGACCATGTGGCTTGATGTAGGATATTTTAGTAATGAATAATTGACAATGTAGATGATAAATAATTGACAACATTGGTTGTGATATTACTTGTGGTGTGTTGCGTGTGTGTGGATTAATGTTGGTCAAGTTGGAGAGAACTTGTTCCGGAAAAACGTTCTTTGATGTTTGTATGTGCAGGTTGGGTGTGGAGACGGTTATGGTCGGTGACAAGAAAGATCGGGACTAGAAGGGGGTAATCTGAGGTTCAGGCGGTCGAGGATGTCACGAGGTGGTCGGGCTCACGTTGGAGCACGTGGAGATCAAAGGTGGATGATGCGTGGAGAAGCTACGGGAGGTATGGTCCTGTAGGTTTCGGCACGTGATGAGTTGAAAAGTTAGAATTTTAGAAAACCCGTATTAAGAATGGTTTCAGGTCCCTTATTTGTTGGAATTGGATTAGAACTCATAGGCTTAGGATAAATCCAGGTTTTGGGCCCCAGATTATAAATAGAGATGGGGTTGGAGGTTAGCGTCTTGTTAGTGCAATACGTCAGAAGTCAGGTGACGCATGCAGTCATACAACAAGCCTCGATCTTGTGTTTCATCTAGTCCAAGCTATAGAAAAACCAAATTGCCAGGAGAGAGAAGTTAATAGTTGGTGTCGGCCATGAGGTTAGATTTGTTTTTATGCTGCTGATAGATGATTGCATGGTGAATACTCTTCACATGATACTATACTTATTCTGTCTTGGTCGGCATTCATTACTTTCTCTGGCCGTAGCTTTTGGTGATTTGAGAGAAGATTAGATGAGAAACTAATTAGGTTTAGAGGAGTGCTAGTTAGATTGATGCATGCATAGTACTATTATCTCGTGTTTTCTTTCGATTTGTGAATTACTTACTACAGTAGCAAATTATTATTTTTCCCTTGTCTTTTGTTTTGTTTTGGTTTGTTTTCTGGTCTTTGTGGACAGTTCGAAAAATCAGGAAATGGTGAATTTCAGAAAAAAGCTTTTGCGGGGGACTACATCATTCACTTCCCTCTGATTGCCATCGACGATCCTATAAGTACTCTCTCAGTTCTTTTTTACTTGACTTTCTAAAATACTTGCTATCAAACTCTATAAAGTTTGACTACTACTAGATTTGAAACTATCTAGATTGGCTATACAAAAAATTAATTAAAAAGGAACGGATGGAGTACTTAAAAAAATAATCACATCAGCGTGGATACATGAACTAGTAGTGTTTTATTTATCGTATAAAGACATAGAAATGGAAAGAATTACAAAAACCATATACGCATGTACAGTATGCTATCATTCAGGCTAGAGTATGAATCTAATACTCGGTGTAACTTTATTCTAAACTGTCCCTCTCCCTGCACATCTGCTAAGCGGGAAATCTACCCTAATAATGTTTATGAGGAATAGGCCGGAAAATGCCGACGTCTCTGTTGTTCACCTCCTGAAGGGGTCTCGCGTTGTTCTCCATGCCCTGCAGAGCAACAAGGAGGGAATGAGCCCAAGTCGAAATCAACCCAAAAGCTGCTTTCATATTGCTTTAGAATTTAACCATGTGCTTAGTTTCCAAGTGCCTTCCAGATGTCTGCAACTCTGCAGATCTATCTCGACAGTCCTACCCCGGTCTACTCGTCAGACAAGAACACAAGCCTGAAGACTCTAGGGGGCGGTCGCGTTCGTGGTTGAACGACATGAGTTGAACCGCGGAATGGAATTGGCACGTCGAGATCGCAGACTTGCTTTGTTGAAAACGGGTGGAGAAACGGGAGAAAACGGCGAAAAAACTTACGTCATGGACGGCCTCCCTGAGGAGCTCCAGCTGGTACCTCGACACGGTGCGAACCTGCAAAACCACTTAAAAATCTCAGCAAAAAATTCCCTCGCCAACCCGATTAACACCCACAAGGTATACCTCCCCCGAAGAATAAAACATCTTCTTTACACAGTTGGTCGCGTCGTGATCAAAATTCTAATCACCATAAGTAAAACAAGAACCAAAACGAAAAGATTCTTGAGGTGAGGTGAAATGTCAGGCGAGGCGCCCTACGCACCGTCTTGACGATCGTCCAGATGACCCCCTCCTTGCATGGCGGCGTGGTGAGGGAGCCCATGTAGCGGTAGTACACGCTAGCCCTGCCCCTCGCGCCCCTGGGATCCAACACGCCGACCTTCTCCTCCCTGTCCTTCTTGTCTGATATCCTCTTGATGAACGGCTCCAGCTGCAAGAACCACGCGTGCATGATGCATCAAATTGTTAATTAACCAACTAAAATGAGTAGCAGCTGGTAGGGACACTGCAACTTGCAAGGGATTAAAGCAAGTAAGCAAAGCAAGGTGCATGCCATGCCATGGCATGTCGCTTTGCTTGGCTTGATTAAAGAAACGGACAAACCTTGTGCAGGAAAGCGTCGTGGCTGCCAATCTGGTAGAGGACGCCGATCACCGCAGCCTTGTTCTCGGCGCTCTCGTGGACCATGTGCAGCTCCATGTCGTACCTGCACGCACTCATCTCGGAGCGATTAGTTCGAGTAGTAGTGCCTCTACGACTTGCTCATTAGCATTTAAGGTGTGTCCATGTCAACGCTAAGCGCACGGGGCCATTAAGAGAGGCCGTGAATATTAATCGCTGGTTAACCTTCACCTTCGGTCGTTAACGCTGTGCTCGGTGGGCGAGTGCCAGTGGAGCTGCTTGAGGTAGTACGCCGTGCCGTTGATTGAAAGGCTCCCGGCGTCGCCCTCGAACCTAATCTGCACACGGTTAATCAATCAGTCAGTCATTGATTAGGAATGTTTCACTGTCGATCAATTCTCCCAACTCCTAGTAATCAAGAGAGGGATCAGAGAGATAGGCTAATGTAAAAAAATGCTCCTTGCTAGAATAAGTTACTAGCGGTCGAAGGATCCTATCCCACCATGATGTCGTGGCCGCGGTTGACGATGGAGGCCTCGGCGGGGCGGTAGGAGTGGTTGAGGTAGCCGAGGTGGCGCATCAGCGAGACGCGCTGGTCGGAGAGATCGATGGGCGACTGCATCTGGCCCCTGCCGCATTCCGCCCACTCGTTCTTGATCTCGCCCCAGTGCTCCGGCCCGTTCTCCGCACCGGGCACGTAGCTGAACTCCTCCTCATGCTCTGCAACAAACCAACCAAAGAACCTTTCAGTCAAAACGATGGACATGCATGCATGGTGGAATCGTAGCATGCATTAATTAGTTTTGAGGGAGCGAGCGAGCTTACCGGTTTCTTCCTGGGCTCTGGCCGCCGGGACGGCCGAGAGCAGGAGGCCGGCGGCGAGGAGGAGGGCCGAGACGGCGAGGTGGAGGTGGCGAGTTGAACGCATGTTGTGTTGCTCCGTGTTGCGCTGTCGTATCGTATCGTGTGTGTGTGTGTGTGTGCCTCTGGTCGTTGAGCTAAGATGGGAAGAACGGGGACAGGTTGGGGGGGTATATATACAGGGGGCAGAGGGGTGTCTGGTTGGAACGCTTCAAACCTGCTACGGGCAAGTACGTGCCAACGTACGCAGCAGAAGTTAATTAGGTTGCGTCTTTTTTCGTAGTACGGAAATGAAGTACATATACATAGTATGCAACGTGTTTGGCAGGGATGCGCAGGTACAAATGTACAATACATCCCTCTTCTTTCAAGCTGTTCAATCCATAGGACAGCTAGAGCAGGCCCCATTTGGGATGCGAACATTTTTCTAATTTTTATGGAAATTAAATGTTCCGTTTAAAATTTTCACGAAGTTTATATGAAATTCCTGCATTGTAAACGGAGCACATGGTAATGACAAGTTTCTTTTTTTTATTTTGGAATCAGGACACTTATCAAATTGAAATGTTGTTCGACTCGGACGCGGTCGATGGAGAAACAGAGGATCAGGACACTTATCAAATTGAAATGTTGTTCTTGTTCGACTCGGACGCGGTCGATGGAGAAAAAGAGAGGATCCCCCGTCCCCGGCCATGCCATCTTGCGGCTGTGCTCCGGTCACCGCGCGTGTCGGCTCCCTGAACTGATCCTGTCCTCCCACGAGGTTTCCTTGTTCAGACACGCACACCGCTGCAGCTTCTCTTCTGCTTCTTGCTATATCGACCGTGTTTTCATTGCGCGCAAGCAATTGCTCGCTTCAGAGGGCAGCGTTGCAGTGTTTACCCCGGCAAAAACGAGCCAATATGGTTATGTTCTTTTTAGCTTTTAAAAGCTGATTTTTGGTTTTTTTACAGTAACTAGTTAATTGTAGTAAATACTTTACTGACTTTATTTATATCGGTAAAAATTGCACGTGAGTTTCTGTTACTCTGTAATCTGTCGTACAAACAGACCAAAAGTCAAAAACCAAAGCCAAAAGTCATAAGCCGTAGCAAAAAAGAATAGACCCTATAACGCATATGGGTCGCTGTAACATGTGCAAGCGTGTGCACGCATGGAAGACTGACAAGCTGACAACACATTTTTGGTTGACCACATGCAGCCGGCAGCTAGACGCCCATGGCATGCACGGTGGCCGCTTCTGCACAAGATTACTTTGTACGTACTCGGCGTCTTGCCACGAAATGGTGAGGAACGCATAAGCGGATCATCTTCTCATGAGGAAAGAGAGAGGATCGGTCGCTATTTTGGGATGGGCAATTGAATTGATAAGTAGGAGAGAGCCAGCATCAGTTACCGGGTCAGAAAATTGTTGTTTATGGCGTCCATCTTTGATTCTTAATTTTTGGGTGTTTATATATTTGTTAATGAAGCGCGTACTTTATGTTGCAACTAATGTTAGGTCTAACCAATTTGTTTTGTCCGATCGAGAAAACGGCTAACATGGCGTCCTGTTTGTATTCTTTTTCAAGATTGTTTGTTCTCGTACATCTAAGCTGACATTTTACATCACACGTTCCATTACAAAGTGATCTCAAATCAATTAGAGATTACCTTAAAAAAATCAGTTAGCGACAGTGACAAACTATTAAAGACTGTAATGAATGGATCATATTCACACAGGCATGGCAGCAATCGGCAAACCTCGTTAGAACCGTACGTTTGGTGAACGTTTGTACAGATGTAAAATTACTGAATCTAGTCTTTCATGATTTTACATCGATTCTTAGTTAAGCATGGTCCTATTTGGCAATGCTATTTAGAAATTTAATTCTTAGTTAATTCGACGTTCTTTTTCTTGGACTTTCTTTTCTTTCTACCTTCAATTTCACACCAGTATTCTTCTTTCATTTCTTTCTTTTTGACTGGTGTCGCCACGTACGCCATTTCCTAATGTCAAATGAGGCATGCTCAAGTTAACTTCAAAATAGAGAAAGAGGCACTCGGTGTACGGCTGGAGCACTTGGCACGCTAGAAAAAATAGACCACAAACTCAGCTTTCTCCTTGGTGACCGAATGCCATTTTCTATGTACTTTCACAAACTGAGGTCAAACTTTTTCACAGCTGTGTCTTGAAGACCTACGGTTAACTTTCTATCGTGTGTTTCGTGCGAACTATATTTGTCAAATTGCAATGCACCAACCAAAGATTTCTGTGTACTAACTAAGCCCCGTTTCAAATCTGACCTCAAAAGATAAAAACCGTTTAGAACATGTTGGTTTTTTAATATAGTTTTCCCCTTCTTCTTTTTTTTCCTTTGTATTATCCATAGAGATATAACGATATTTTTTATTTATTTTCTTTTTATTGAATATCTCAAAAAACTAACAACTATTGTAGTATCATTTCAGCCAAAAAGCAAAAGGCACAACACGTTTGAACGGTGCCTAAGTCATTACGGTTGGTATTGATAGTTGTTTCTACTAATGTTATTAGCTATGTTTTATAAACATAACAATTGATACACATAGACCAAGAAAAAAAAGGATAAAGACAAAAAGATGGACGATGTCTGCTCATTTTGGCTTCGATTTATGGTTTTTGATTGTGACTTATGACTTTTGAACTATTTGTAAGAGAGAGTACACGCTGTTAGTTAGAATTACTTAGCTTGATGCAACGTGCACGCTTGCTATGAGCACAAATTACTTAGCTGGAATTGTTTGATCGTTTCTTAATCCGAGGGTTTGTTTGATCGTAAAAATACGATGGAATAAAATGGCTCTAGTGTTTTAACATTGGTTTGCCAATTTTACAGTAGTTCAGATGTGGCCGAGCTGACGGTACTGTGATCAGACAAAGTCTGAAGAGGGATCACAATTTGCCCATTTTCAAGTTGCAACCTCATTGTAGTCGGTTGAGCATCTAGCTAGGTCGAGTGTAGTTGCATCCACCTGCTTTAATTTTAACTACTATTGAGAGACAATGGCTAGTGCTAAATCTTTTGCAGAGCTGGGCTGCTGACTAGTAGTATGGACTAGTTCTATGTTTATTGGAAACAGTATTCAAGTTCACAGTTCATTTTTCTTCTTCTTATGAGTAGTTTTTTAGCTACTGTGAAAAGTTGTTCGGCCAAGAAAAAGCCAAAATAATGGTAGGAATTTTTCTATCCCTTAGAGGAAAGTTAGGGCTTTAGTTTAAAAGTAGATTACCACTTTGAACATCGATCCGTGATACTTATGAAAAATCATACAATTAATCTGCGTTGATGATAGCCTTAAGATCTGGCCCCGCTCATTGCAGGTTCAACTTCTGGCTTCTGATTTTTAATTCACTATTCCTTAATTTCGTTTTTTTCTGACTTTTGGTTTTTTGGGTTTTTTTTTGCCTTTTCTTTTTCCCTATTCCTTCTCATTGTTCGTGATGGGCTAATCTTTTTTTCATTTTTAAATTGTTTAAGTTTAATTATGGCAAATAAGCCACCAGCAGTTATAGTGAAAAAGCCAAAAGCCATCGCTAAACTGAACACCACTAACTGATCACATTGTTCGTAGTGATACATTGCAATATTTTCAGGTCATGCACGCTTGTGTCAATACCCCTATTTTTTTAAAAAAATTTGTGTTGCATCCCGACATGCAAAGCAATATTTGGTGAGGGGATGATTTTTATTTTGGAAATTGCTAAGGGTATTCGAGTATTTCTTCATCTTGGGAGTACACGAATGTTCCATCCATTCCATTTGCGTTGTGATTTATGCATCCCATGATGTCTCTGTATAGGACCCAAAATAGCAATCAAAGGGGGTGAATGATGCCTTCAATTTCAACCTCCCCAGATCATATTCTAAAACTTTCACTCCAGTAACTATTGGAAGCTGGAAAGATTAGTTTAGACCACCAACAAAGAACTCATATAAGAGCGGAAGCAAAACCGAGTTCAAACTTTAGGGCCGATACTACCGTAGGCAAAAGGCCTCAAGTATTGTAGCCGAGCAGTCTGGCTGCTGATGAAGACTGGTATAACTGATGGCTAATAGTGCCGTGGGCTAAGGGCGGTATGATCGCACCTCTGTTGAAGAACAGAAAACTAAAGTGCAATCTCCAAAATACAAGTCCAAATGACTTGAAACTTTGCACACACCTTGTCAAGGATATAAGGAATCTAGTCCATCCAAGAAATGCATGGTCTTAGCTAAAGTTCCAACCTTACATTGAAACAAGCAAGATTGCATCAAAACCGGATAAAAACTTACAAACTTGGCATACGATTTGTTCGTGGGTTAAGGATGGACAAGATAGCCCTAGATAGATTTCCACATGTTACAACAAGCTATAGCACTTAAAGATTCAATGCCAAAACCGTAGAATCATAATTTCACAAGAAGTGTTTTAAATCAAGCCAAACCGGGCAAACTCTAAGATATTGCTACAACTAGTCCTTAGATGGATGGCATATGATCCTCATGAGACATCTCCATCACTTACAAGTCCTTAAAACCAGCAAGGTCAAGAGAGAAGAGGACAGAGAGCAAAAACAACAATCAAAATAAGTGCAAAAACAACAAGATCAAGAACACACTATGGATGTTGAAGATGATTGATTTATTGAAACTTGTAGATGAATATTTTACAGCCTCTCCACCATGGAGGGTAAAACTCTCTCTTCCAAGAGCACTCACCCAAAACCCTAGAAGATGTGTTGGTTACTTTTCTCTCTAACCTTCATTACCTACCACCAACCACACCTACTATAAATAGATGGGGTGACTAGCCCATATCTAACCCTATGGATATTATAATTAGCACAACCGAGGAAATCTGTTAACTCCACACACACATCAGGTTTTACTCCAAATGCGTGATTTATGCATACTTTTCAAAGCGCATAAGCCCACGCCATCTAAAGAGCAAGTTTCCATCCACTTGGCTTCCTTAGTGCCTCTTTGACCTAAATTGCTCTCCAAATGTCCTTCAAGTGGTGTGATTTTGGTCCTATTGCCACTTCCAGTATTTTGGCTTCCCTGCCATAACACCTTCACGTTGACAGTGGACCTCACATATTCTCTAAGCCAAGTCCATGGTCACCTATTCTTTTGTAAGCAATCCCCATGCTTGTAATGTGTAGGTCCACCAATGGCTCATGTATCGGCAAGTCTCTCCATGTTAGTTCCCTCGATTACACCTCATTTGTTTCGACCGTACCATTCAATGAACCATTGCTCGAATCTTCCCTTTGACATCCTTTGTCTTCTCCTGTGCTCCGCTTGAGCCCAATCATCATGTTTGGTTTCCTTAACCATAACTTAGCTCATCCCCGAGCCTAGTCCCTATCCACAACGTCGACCATGGTTGTCTCTAAGCATCCTACACATCAAAGACCAATAAACTGTTTCTAGGCACAAGTTATTCACAACTTGCCCATGTTAGTTCAACATGTTTCATGTACCATGAATACAATGACTTAGACTCCACAACTCAACCCAAGACTAATTCCCACAATTATCCAAACCCCTGGGATAATCTCAGACAGAGTCGATCTGACCACTATTAGTAGGCTGATCTGACCGCTCCAGTCAAACTCTAGTAATAGGTGAGCTGGTATGACCGCTCACACTAACTCGGTACTACCACCCTGGTAGTATCGTCATTCTAATTTTGGTCATACCGCTCTCTTCGATAGTACCGCATATCCCATCTAGTACTATCAGACCTCAACACATCCAAAACGATCCTTACTGGAAAGTAGCTACTACCAACTATATCTGGTCGCACTGCACTTGTGGGAGTATTGCAGCCACAATGCTAGTAATATCGTCAGAACTAGGCTAGTACTACCGCCAACCCCAGGCCAGTACCACCACCTGAAAAATGACATCAATAATGAAAACTTGCAAACTTTTGCAAGCTCAAATATTAATTTGATACAATTGTCAATTGTTTAACACATATGAAGCAAGCATATTCTCAACATGGTTCTTCAATCTCCCCCTTGATGAACACATTGGCAATACCTCAAATATATAAATAAGAGCACTATCAACTTGATTCTTGAAAAGTAAGAACAATTTGGGAAAGAGAGCTTTACTTGGTCAATAAGATACAAACAAGACTGAAAATGACCAAATGAATAAGAAATAAAGTAAAGCAACTAGATAAATTAAGTTCAACAAAAAGCTTCAACTTCACGAAGAAGTGGAAAATATCACTCTAGTTCCATATGAAAGAATAGTTATTCTATTTAACCTTGGTTATGGTGAGAAGAGATCAATAAGAAAAGAAAAACTCAAGAAAGCTCAAATTCTTAAAAAAACACTTTTAGCTCCCCCTTTTCATGCAAATTTCTCCCCCTTACATGAAAATGCTCAAATTTACCATTTTATGCTTAAATAACTTGAAATGAGCATCTTTGGGCATATTTCTCCCCCTTTGATAATGAATTCATCAAGATTTAATTTTTTCTCTATTGAAATTATTCAAATGATGCAAGAGACAAATTCTCCCCTTTTTTGATAAAATAGATAGATCAAACAAAAGTATAAGAGAGAGAGCATGATGTAAATGAAATGACTACAATTTTATTCATTAAAGTTACCAAGAAGCTATGAAGATTATCCATGTTGATTCAAAACAAGAATTGCCACAAGGCATATGATGAGTAGAAGTTATTTAGATCATGACAATTCAAATATAGGAAAATATGGCCAAACTATCACAAGATTTATGAATTAAATGCATTTGAGTACATGTTAAGATGATCAAAATTCTAGTTTAGCCAAAAGTATCCAAATATGAGCCAAGCAATATTAATATACTAAATGGAACTAAGAAGCTATAATTGAATCATTTAGAGTGCTACAAGTTTAATACTGAATTATTTTGTTCAAACACTTGGAATTGGGCATAAATAGCCTATTTACCATTTTTGAAAACAAATTTTGGTCTTATTTTAGCAAAGCAAGTTCTGGACTATGACCATCCATAACAGCCTCCTAAGCTTCAACTATTTCATAATTTTTATTTTAATCACATTTACTTAGCTATGTGCTAAATCTCAAGACTTTGTCGATCATCCCAAGTGATAAGCTTAAGGCCCCATTCAATTTGGTTTCTAAAAGCCGCTTTTCTGCAGAAATGTCTTTTCTACAGTACCTAACTTTCAAACGGAGTGTCTTTTCAAGGCGGCATCTACTAATCAATTATAGTAGACACTGTAATGATTTCATTTATATTAGCCAAAATCGCACATGAGCATCTCTCCATAAGCTTCTTTACAAGCTATTACTATTCATCAACCAAAGTCAAAAGACATCAACAAAAACCAATATGAACGCCTCCTAAGAGAGTGGTTATGGTCATCCAAAACTTTCCTTGAATTTATGACTTGTGCAATAGCAAGCAGTCTTATGAGAAATAATAGGTGAAATCAGTTTTTTGCACATAAAATATATCATTTTTTATTTTAGTTTTTAGTTCAAGAACAATGAGCTACTTCTTAGTCTATAAGTAATACCCGACCTGAGATGTAAAAGCCTAGGAGAAATAAACTCATGCTTCAATAAAGAACTAGCATAGCTCAATTTAAAACTTAATTTAGATTCAAGATTTAACAGAGCATATTTGACATGGCAAGAGTAATAAAAGGATCGCTAAAACAAAACTAATCATGAGAACAATCATTGACATGCTTTAATTAAAGTTTTGCAGTTCCACAAGTAATTTCAATTTGCTAGCATGATAAAAGTTGATTTATACATGAAAAGTCATGATAAATCAAGATGACATATCACAAACATGGCAAGGAACAATTTCATGATAACATATTAAACATGAGTAATAAATAGAGCTCCAAAGATATTTAGCTAAATTTAGTTGTAGAAATTAAGACATGTAATATCTTACAATAAATAAAATAAAGATTCAAATTCCCCCTCAAACTAAGCGAGAAAGACAAATAACCTCAAAACCCACACAAGAAGTAAAATGAGAGAAACACAAGGTCAAAAGAGTGCAAGTGAGATAAATCTCAAATTCAACATAAGAGCACTATTGTACCTTTCTCAACATGAGTTCTACGGGAAGAGAACCTAAAGCAAGCTAGAAAGATATCAATTATAGACTCACTTGCATGAAAGAAACAAACCATTGGAGAAATAGAATGTAAAAAAGAGACTACAACCAATTGGAAGAGAAACTAGGGTCACTAAAGCTCAAACAACAAGCACGAGACACCTGGTCCATGAAACAACTCTCTACCCCACAAAGATCATTAGGCCAAGAGAAACACAAGCTAAGGAGTGAATCAACACCACTAGATACCCTCACTACTAGATACTAGTGACTAAAAAAGTTAGCTCAATCTAGACAAGATAAAAAAACTCTAGAAGACCTAAAGGAGAGAGAATAACCTGTCCAAACCTAGAACATCAACTAAAAATCCAAATGATATGAAATAATGACAATGGGAATTAAGCATATGAAAAGAGCTCAAGAAAAGAGACCACTTGTCCAAGTGACCACTTGATACAACTTATAGAAATCACCACTTGTAAATCCAAAGTTGAAATCACTTGTAGATGACAATGAAACAAGAGCTCGGTGTAGTCTTAAAGGTGATAGATATCACTAGAAGTCTAAGTGAGAAAATTCCAAAAAATAGCATCCATGGTATCCATGATCTCCTCACCACCTAAAAAGTCTATCTCAAGGAGATAAGAGCTATCGGTGCCTCGGTACTAGGGTTAGAGATAAAAGACTGAAAATATAGTACTGGGACATACAATGTGTAGACACAACAATATAAGAACCATGTGATTAGTTAACATGCAAAACATGTGAATGCACACGAGCACTACCTAAACCTCTCTTGGACACTCTCCTAGGTCCACTAGTAAAAGATTTATGCTCTACATGTCTAGTAGCCACTCATGGTCTACACTAACCCTCATGGTAACCTAAGCCTCGGCTTTGCCGAGCACTAGCAATAGAGTAATAAAACCATCTACAAACCTTGGCTTTGATTTGACACTAGGAACAATGGAAGCTCTTGGTTCACTCTAGACTAGTGGCACTCTCATGCCCTTCAAGGCTCTCATATACTCTTTTCTCTCAAGTTTGGCATTCCTAAAACAAAATTCAGCTATATGATCATTCTTCTTACAAAAGATACATTATTATTTGACCATTTGAGGGTCTTACCTGATGAATCAGAAGTACCAACAATGTTAGAGGGTTTCGGGTAAATACAACTAACTTAAAATTTGTCTTGATTGGCTCAGGTGGTTTTATCTCTATCTTTCCACTATCCAAGCTCTAAATATTTGAGGAGAGTGATTCTTGGAATGCTCAACATGATTAAACCCTCGGTCTCTAAGTTTCACACTCACCTTAGATTGGTATAAGATCATGTTTAGGTTTTTCTTGCCACTAGAAAATATCTCCAAAGTTTTCTTAAGGTAGTCATTCTCTTTGTCTAGGTTGGCACATGAAATACACTCAAGATTCTTGGTTGCCCTAGCATATCTCTCTTTATGGATGATTACATCTAGCTTCAAGGCCTCACAAAACACATAAGAAGAGTATCTAATCCTACCCAACTGCTTCTTGAACTTGACTCTAAAAGCCTCATGTATCTTATATAAATTAGCTTCAATCTCAACACAAAATACACCATAAATAGAATTAATTACTTTCTTAGATACATCCATGTATAATGACTTTTACATTTGTCCTCAAGTGTATTGTTAAGTGTATCAATTTTAGTTGTGAGTACGGGATAATTTTCACAAGATTCAATTCTGGAATAAAGAAGCATTTTAGTCAATTCTTGTGATTTTTGCTCCCTAAACTCACAATGAGAACATGAATATTCAGGATTAAATTGAAGCAATGTATTAGTACTACTTTCAAGCTTAAGCAAAGTACAATTAGAACGAGATAAAGCAATAGCATTCAAAGCACCAATGCCTATATCAACATAATCAGTGCAAGATTTCAATGTCACTAATTCATCCTTAGCATCTATAAGTTGGCTCATAATAGAACAATGAGTAGACCTAATCTCATCCAACTTAGACTTCAAAACAAGGCATGATGGTAGAAAGGGAGGATGGAGGGTAGGGGCGAACTGGCCGTAGGCAACAGCGTGGCAAGGAGGCGGTGACACCGCTGAAGCAACAGATCAATGGAGCATGCTAGGCAGTGAAGTTTGGGTAAGGTGATACACTCGAGTGGTTAGGAGGTGGTGGCGGATCCGGTAGTACTAGCCACCGAAGACGAGGAAGGAAGGTGGTGTGGGGAAGCTCATCGGAGAGGAGGAAGGGCATAATAGAGAGGAGATCACTGAAGCGGGGAAAGGATGGCAGTGGGGGAGGGAGCGGCGGTGGGGGCTCGCATGATAGGCTAATCCAGCAGTAGTGAGGCGGTGGGTGGTGGCACGACGGTGAAGACAGGGGTGGACGATGGCCAGCATTTGGGGATGGCAGAGGAGAAGAGGGGGAATATATATGATTCAGGGGATGAATGAGATTCTTTGGATCTGGATCCAATGGCTCAAGATTTGAGTACCCTCAAACAAAAAAAACTCGCATACCTCTAGACAAGTGCTAGATGTTCGTTCAAGAAATTTACTGCAGACCTTTTTCTTTGTTTTCCCCCCACATCATTTGTAAGTTACTATTGTTTTTGTTTACTTTAGCCATATGACTTTAGCTGGTGTAATTGCAGCGGATGGTAAAAACATACATGGTGATGGCAGGGGTGAATCTAGGCCTCAGGCTAGGTAGGATATAGCCCGAGGCTTGAAAAACTTAATAGTGGCACTACTCCAATATAGGCCTAATAAATTTCAAACGCTAGTGGACTAGTCTGAGTTATGTGGCCTAACCCGATGCTAATTGGCTAGCTCCCAACTGGTAGGCCATAGCCCACATCATAATAGCCTAAGTTCATCGCCCCCTGGTCACCAAATCCCTACCCATTGCCCGGTCAACCCAACCCCCACCCGGCCTCCTACGCTGCACCTCCTCCCCTCTAGTCCAGGTCTCAGGTTTCCAGTAACCTCCCTCCAGCGCTACCTCTAGCCCTTCGGCCTCTAGCGCCTCCTTCCTCCGACCTCCAGTGCGGCCTCTAGCCTTTGTGCCTTCTCCCTCCAGTCCAGGTCCATTCCAAGCTTCCAGGCCACCTTCCTCCAGCACTGGCACCACCTCCCTCCAACTCCACCTCATGCGCCTCCTCCCTCGATGGCTTGGTCTCTCCAGTCCATGTTCCTGGCCTCCTCTCTTCAACCTCCTGCGCCTCCTCCCTTGGTGGCTACTGGCTATCTGGCTTGATCCCTCTATTCCAGGGGCAACCGGGCAAGGCCACATGGTACAACCCCCTTCGATACTCCCTAGTCCTATTCCTCCCTTCCCTATCTGAATTATGAATGAGAAAATGAATCGAAATATTGAATGCCATTCCGATCTAAATTTTGAATGAGAAGATAAATTGAAATATTGAAGGTCTAGTCCATGTTCTTAGTTTTGAAGGTCCAATGCATATCTTGGTTTTCTTATGTGATGTATAACTGTGGGGGGCTGATCTCTTGGAAGAATAAAAAGCTGTGGGATAGTGTGAGTTATGAAATTTTGAAACTGTATCGTATATCTTCCTACTTTAGATCTGATTTTGTGCTATTCCAAATTTCCCTTGATGTACATGACTATTATTTGAATTTGTGGTCATTCTCTAGTGGATTTTGGAGTATCTTAACCTTTCCACAAGCTAGGTAGTATTGTCCAAATGATCTGTAGCATTGCCTGAATGATGTATAGCATTCCTCCTTCCAGTTTCATGTGTGCAAAGAAGAAAAATGGAGATTTTTTTGTCAAATTGCACATGTCTACTCTAAGGATATTTGTTGCTCTTTTAATAGTGCTTTGGCTCTGTCTATTAATGATTTGATAGATTTTGTACTATGGGAAATATGGTTGTGAACATATTTTAACTGTCTTATTCATGTTTAATGCACTAATCAAGGTCATTCGTTGGATCTATTTGTATCGTTGGCTGTGCTAACCGCTAATTTCAAGATTTCAATACTGATCAATAGTTTTTTTAGCTTGAAATGGTAAGAAATAGCCTGTATAGTTTGATCATTTGTTAAATTTAGGTTTTTCAACTTAAAATCTAGATGGCTGCAAAGCTGCCAATGGAGCTTTGCATATGTTTTTGACTAAGACATGCTATATATTTCTTGCTAGCTTATGGTTGAATTGCTTCTAGGTGGTCTTCTTGTATGGTGTTATTATTTGAAAAATACTTTGCTTGACTAAACTTTCTGACAATATATGGTAAGGCTAGAGAATATATGACTGAATGGCAAGGGTTTCAGTTTGTTTGATGTGGCCATTGGTGGCTTTAATGAAGTTGAGGGAGCTTCTGCGGTGAGTTAAATGCTCATTTGAAGATGTAAAATGTAGAATTGTACAAAAAGATATCCCCTAGTCCCAACTCCTCCTCCCTTCCCGATCTAAATTTTGAATGAGAAAATGAATTGAAATATTAAATGCCATGTGTATTGCTAGTGGTAATTTAGATTTTGACAAACATAAACTACATGTTTTTTGAATTTATCTATGCCCTTGTTTGATTTACTTTTTGTAGGTTCATCAATGACAATCAGAGGGGGGCGAATGATTGTATTCCACGACAGAACTCTTTTTTCTCAAATCTAGTGTCTTCCAACCTGTCCACAAAAATAGGAAAAACAAAAAATCAAAAGGGAATTTTTTTTGTTATTGTAGCTACTACTATAACAAATTACTATAGCAACTATTGTAGCAGAGTGAAAAAATCACACGGATGCTGTCGCTTTCGGTCAGCACTGCAACATAATAAAAAATAGTTTTACTGTACATGGTAGTGTAGCTATAGTATTTTTACTGTAGCAATTACAAAAATCTATCCGTTGCTTTGAGCAAAAGTTTTGTATCAATGATATATTTGTGGCTTACTTTTGTTATGTCATGATGTCGATATAAATTAACATTAGTTCTAAAATATTAGCCTATTAGAATTTAGCTCAAATCATGATGAAATTCTATATCCGTCATTGACTAGTGGTATATTTTGAATTCGCCCTAAGCAGGCTGCGATCGGAAAAATCGCATGCGACTGAAATATTCCGATTCTCAAAGGCTGCTAGTCTTGTGTTAATGCAGCATATGTTACTTACTAATACATTAACTAATGAGTACGGTGTAAGGCGCGTGGCATTTTAATATTGTGGCGGCAGACACAACAGACTAAATTGTAATATTGTGCCGGCAGACACAACAGACTCAAAAAGGTGACGAAAGTTGACTTGAAAATTTGTTGTGATTTCTTTACCAGGCAAATGTTTTGTTTGTTGTTCTAAAAGTTCAAGTCTTTAGTCTTCATCACATAAAGTAAAAAAAAAAACAGAAATGAATGTGCCCATCTTGTCCAACTTTTCATGAGCGATTCAATTTAGAGAAGTGCTTCAAAATATTGTCAACGCAATCCAACCAATCGAATAGTCTGGTTATTATTTGACAAGGCACAGGAGAAAGCCTGCAGATATAGGACCCAACATGCCATGCTCTTTCATCTTGAGATATGTTGCTGCTATAGTTGCTCTGAAAATGATATCAGATTAACATAAGTTATCATACATTCCACGATAGCTCCAGAAAAAATCAGCCAGTTAATTTACAAGTATTGGCGTAGCCAGCCGCTGGCTGGGCCTCGAGCCTGACCCACTGGAGAGTGTAAGAGATCAGCATTTAGCCTGTTAGCTACAGTGTTGCACAGTGAGAAATTTTGATCTAGACTTTGGGCCATTGTCCCAGTGGCCCGAGGCCTAGCTCCGCCTCTAATGCTGGCTTAACAAATATTCCAATTGATCAAGATAAAGTGGTTACCTGTTGCTAAATCAGATCACTCTACAACACCTGGTGGCAATCATGCATCATATACAGATTTGAAGATTCAGTCAACTCTATGCACACAAGGGATAATTCAGTTAAATAATTACGCCATGCTCCATTTTAATGACACGTAGGCATAGATATATATTAATATCATCCTAGGATGGATAAATTCTTGATAAGGATGATAAAGACCACTAAACCTCTAAGGAAATCATAACTATGGACTATGGAGTGGAGTATTACTAAGTAATACGTTGTTTGTTCAGTACTGAAAATAGGGATTAAGGGTGTGTTTGGTTGAGCTGTGGCTTCTGAAAAAGCTGCTGTGAGCTGTGGAAAAGCTGCTGTAGGTTGTGGGCTGTGGAAAAACTGTAAGCTGTTTGGTCCAAACAAGTATAAAACTTACATCCTATCTCTATTTTCCTTGAAACAAATGTGAAACAGCTCTCTATTTTCAACATTTCAAAAAGCAGAAAGCCAAAAACCAAAAGCAGGGTCCAATGTGTTTTCAAAACTGTACTACCCAAAAGTAGCTGCTTCTGAAAAAGCAGCTTATGATTTCCACCCCTTTAGTTGGCTTTTGACTTTTTGAAAGCAAAAGCAGCTCCCAAAAGCTCAACCAAAGGCACCCAAGTCCGACTCTTCACTCTGGGTTGGGTCCAACTTGTACATACGTGATAACGTGAACAACAATGAATCATGCAGCCATGTACTTTCAGTTTTCAATAACATCCGTTTACTTCAATATATGCAGTAGGTCAAGATTAGAATGCAAAAATCTAGAATTGCAAGGACAAATGGAGAACTTACGAAAATACGGAAGCCCATTTGTATAGTGAAGATGCTAGATCGCTCATGATTGTTGGAAACCTGGGTCTGGTCTTAAAGTTTTGGTCTATGATGGGCACCTTACCACTAGGATATAAATAGGGAGTGCTATTAGTTATTTTGTATACGTGAAACAGAAAGCAATAAAGAAAGATCAAGAGTTCTTCCCCTATCTCTGTGTTTCCAATCTACTATTTACATTACTATGTAATTGATCTGTTTTTTGTATTACAGATGAATCGATCGGACTGGGCTCGCCAGCGACGGTTCATCAACACGTTATCAGCACGAATCGCTCCAGTGAATTAAAAGATAATCATCGAAGCATTAGTAGATTGAATTGTCTATATCTAGATCGCTTTAAATTCTACATATTTCGCTTTCTAGATTATTTTCTATGGTGCAAATCCGCTCTAATCTACCGCGAGTAGACTTGAAGTCGCCGGCACATTATCGATCGGTAGATTACATAAAAGAGTAGATATTAATTGCATTGTAGATTGAAAAAAAGAAAGAAAAAAAGAAAAAATCTTGCACGACCGGCCTCGCACGGCCGCCGCACGTGAGTGCTGTGGTGGCCCGAAGCCGCCGCCGACCACCCTACGTGCCGCTGGCCTGGAGTCGCCACCAGCCACCATCCAAGCCCAACACCGTCGACCCGCACGCTGCCAGCCCTCGAGCGCTTGCATGCTGCCACCACCGGCCCCCGAGCGCCTGCATGCGTCGCCACCGCCGGCCCTCGAGCGTCCTCATGTGCCACCACCGCCGGCCCGCACGCCACCTGCACCTGAGCGCCCGCATGTCCAGCCACCGTCAGCCCGCCCGCCGCTGGCCCCCGAGCGCCTGCATGCCCCGCCACCGTCGGCCGCCGCTCACTACGCGCCCCCGCATGGGCCGCCAGTCGCCCGCGCCCGCCGCCGCCACCGTGGGCGGTGATGGGCCAGATGGCTGATTAGGCCGTCGAGCTAAAACCGGAAGAAAAATGGGCTGGAGGCTCGGCCCGGAGGGGCGTCGATAATTTTGCAAAAAGGCCCCCCAGATTCTAGAAATTACAGAAGGGTCCTCAGAACTTTCAGATGGATCCTAAATTTTGCAAAAAGGCTCTCAAAGAATCAGAAAATTATGCGAAAATTTTCTCTTAATTGAAATTTTGCATATAGGCCCTCGGAAATAGCAGAATTCACTGAAAATTCATATTCTGGTATAAAAGGGCCTCGAGAATTCAATTTTTGAATTATTTTTAGCATTTGAAGCATGTTTAGTGCTGTCATTATTATTTTCTTTGTTTCTGTATCTACTTACTGTTTTGATTAATTGTAACTATTTAAATTGCCTTTAATCACCAAAATTAACAGTAAAATTTATGGAAAATGCATATAAAATTCTAGAACATTACAAGAATCTTTTGTATCTTTGTCCAATTTATTTACCTGCAGTAAATCTATGCATGTTTATCGGCAGTAAACTTATATATTCCTTTCATGCACATATAGATGACAGACATCACGAACCAGGAGTTCGAGGAGCTGGCCCAACATGGCCAAATTACTTGACTTAGGCTTCCGATGTCGAGATAGTACTTGGAGCCAAGAAGCTCCGCACTACCATTGGGATTGGTTCACCGCAGGATGCCAAACCCACCCCCGAGAAAAATGATCAGGCACTTCACTTCCTCAGACACCACCTCTGTCTCACTCTCAAGAATGAGTACATGGTAGAGAAGAGCACGATAGCTTTGTGGACTGTACTCAAGAAGCGGTTCGAGAAGCTAAAGTACACCATTCTTCCTCAGGCAGAACAGGAATGGATCCGACTCAAATTTGCTGATTTCAAAATGGTCGGGGAGTACAATTCTGCTCTACACAAAATTTATACCAATCTTCAACTTTGTTGCAAGTAGATGACAGATGAGCAGAAAATTGAGAAGACCCTATCCACCTTCCACTCCAATGCAGTGTAGTCTTCATGCAACTATCGTCAAGACGACTATAAGGAGTATGCTGAATTGATTGATATGATGTAGATTGCGGAGGCTTAGGATGAAGTTCTCTATAAGAACTATGTCACATAGCCATCTGGGAGCTCTGCTGGTCGTGAAGCCAATACCGGAAGCTACAATGTGCGAAGCCCATAATGAAGAAAAGGGGAAGGAAGGGTAAGGCCGCAGCCCAGAAAGGCAAGTCAGATGCTCTACGTAAGAATAAGGCAAGTAAGCCAAAGCGGGGTGCAAGCCCTATGGTTAGTAAGACCAAACCTGCTACAAGTGTGGAAAGTGGGGACACTGGTCGTGGATCTGTAAAGAGCCACAATATGTCATCGATGCCTTCTAAGCTAAGAAGAAGGATGGCAAATGGTTTGCTTCTGTTGAGGGGGAGAGTTCTGAGCAGCTACCTGCGTTGAAGGAGGTTGACTCCATTCCGGCAACAGCACCCTTTCTTGATATTGTAGCTGTCGCCGTCATGATTTCTCTGGAAGAGCATATCACCACCAAGAAGATAGCAGCTGAAGTCTCTGACTTCTTAGCAGATTCAATCTAATGCACAGAATGCATTTAGACTTTAATTGTCATTTATTTTATGTGTGGAAGGAATAAATTGGATTTTTGCATGAATGGTACTCAAATAATTTTATTTTCTCGTGATGGTTGGATGATATTGAATAATTCATTTATTTATTTAGTCTATAATGGCATGATATATTTTGGTATTGAAATATTTTATTTATGTGTTGATTGCCTTCTACCACATATTAATAAAGTATTTTATGTTAGAACACGTGTGGCGCCCTATGGAGGAAGTATGTTTAGCCGACAGTGGCACAACGAATATCATCTTAAGAGAGATAAAATTCTTTCAGTCGATTAGTAAGAATGCTGGCAACCTTACAACAATCGCCGGTAGTGATGCTTGTATAATAGGTTCAGGAAGAGCCACAATTATACTCCCAATAGGCACAACTTTGGTCATTAAAGAAGCCTTATTGTACCCAGAATCTACTAGAACTCTCCTAAGTTTTAAGGATATTTGCACTAATGGTTTCCATGTTGAAAGCATATAGGCCCCTAAAAATATTGGTTTTGGTAATTAATGAAATTATGTGAATATGGGACTAATGTGTGCATTAAGTGTTTGAAAGGATAAGTTCAAATGGAAAAGAAAGAGGCTCACAAAATATCCCATGAAGATTCAAAGATCTCTAGGGCGACAAGGTAAATAGTTTAGGTATCTATTTTATTTTACCGGTCTTGGAGTTAGGTTGAAAGACCGGATTATAGGATAGACACCGTACTATTAAGAGGGATCATGGTGATTGCTTGATCATGTTCAAATGTGCCCTATGGATCAATTTAGGATCATGCATGCACTTAGAAATTAAAATTAAATCAAATCTGTGCATTGTCAGAAAATCCGGTAGTTCCGGTGTATATTGGGCGGAACTACCGCAGGTCCGGTAGTACCAAGCACCCGAGCAGAACTTTATTTCCAGAGAGCGCCCGGAGTTTAACTTAGCCTCTTGGAAAACGGAAGTACCGCGGATTGACCTGCGGAACTACCGCATGTGCGGAAGTTCCGGATACTCATGCGGAACTTTATTTCCAGAGAGTGCTGGGATTAAAACTTAAACTCGCTGAGATCGGAAGTATCGGGTCTTGGAGCGGAACTTCCGGACTTCCGGAAGTACCGTGATTTCAACGGCGATAGTACCGCACTCATTGACCAACGGTTACTTCTGACTCACTGACATAGCCGTTCTGACCGGTCAGCGAGAGTCCGGAAGTACCGCGGTTTTGCCTGCGGTAGTTCCGGATTTCCTGAATTTTCAGGATTGTTTATTGTAACGACTATTTGAGGTTGGTGAGGGTATAAATACATCCCCACCAGAACTTGTATGTGGTTGAACCTCCATTGAATACATTTGAGCTTAATGCAACCTCTCACACCTCATTCACTTACTTGTGCATTCAATTGAGGTAGTTGACCCAAAATTCAAGTGCATTGCATTCTAGTTGATCCATTAGGCACTTGAGTGAGATCAAGCCGCTGTGATCTATTCTCTTGGTGCTTGCCGGCACCTAGACAGCTTGGCGGAGTTTCGGTGATCTTCTCAAGAAGATTGTGAGAAGGCCCGGAAGATTGTGAAGGCTCGGAGCTCGCCTACCCGGAGAGGGAAAGGGCTACCAATAGTGATCGAGGTGTTTAGGCTCATTCGTGGAGCCGGTCCGATTTGTTCGGGCTTACCTCAACGTGGACTAGGGGAGACCGGCAAATCTCCGATCACCACGGTAAAAAGTAATCGTGTCAATTGTGGTTTGCTCTCTTGTGATCATTTTCATTCAAGCAACGCTCTTCATTCATATTACTTGATTGCTTGCTTAGTTAGAGTAGCAATTGTTGTTCTCTACTATTCGACATTGTTCTTAGTCGATTACTTGTGCTAGTGATTATTTGAGCCTCACTAAGTTGATTAGTGGTGTTATTGTTATCTTGCTCTAGTATATCCATCAAGTTTAAAATTGCTAATTAGAATTAGACGAAAATTTTAAAACCTCCTATTCACCCCCCCTCTAGTCGGCCTCCTCAATCTTACAAGTGGTATCAGAGCTTGGTCTCTCATTTTTAGACTTAACCGTCTAGAGAGAAAAGGATGGCTAGTGAGGGTATAGCAATAGGAAAGGCACCTCTCTTTGATGGCTCAAATTATGCATATTGGAAAATTAGGATGTCTATTTATTTAAAGGCCACGAGTCCTCAAATTTGAAAAGTCGTAAATGAGGGTTACGTTATGGCTCTTGATCCGAATCACCCAACGGAGCAAGACGGGCATAATGCTCATTTAGACGCCCAAGCTATGAATGCTCTATTTGGAGTCTTGAACACGGATGAGTTCAATAGGGTGAGCAATCCTGAGACGGCTCATGCTATTTGGACTACCCTTTCGGAAATACACGAAGGGACATCCACGGTCAAGGAGGCCAAATTGTATCGGCTTAGGATCAAATATGAGACATTCATAATGTTGCCCCATGAAGACATCAATGAGATGTACTCAAGGCTCAACAACATTGTGAATGAACTTAAGGGCTTTGGAACTAACCTTTCCGATCTTGATATTGTTCGAAAGATGCTTAGGGCCTTGCCGGAGAAATATGAAGTATTGGTGACTCTCTTCCTTAACTCACCGGAGTTGGCAAGAATGACACCAACACAATTGTTGGGCAACCTCATCACCAACGAGCTCTACAAGAAAGACAAGGAAGAGCTCGTGGAGCAATCTTCTTCCAAGAGTAAGAAGATCACCGCCTTCAAGGCTAAAGCGGTGATAAGTGAAGAATCCGAAGAAGATGATGAGGAGGACTCCGAAGAAGAACTTGCGCTTCTAGTAAGGAGAATGAAGAAATTCATGAGAAGGCGCCCATATCGGAGCACAAGCCATGAGAAGACCAAGAAATGGCATTCTTCCTCCAACAAGAAGTTTAGCAACATTCGTTGCTATGAATGTGATGAGAAGGGGCACATTACCTCTCAATGTCCAACAAAGAAGGATGACAAGGACAAGTCATCACAGAAGAAGAATTACAACGGCAAGAAGAAGCTCTTCAAGAAGCTTCACAAGGATGGCAAGAATGAAGCCCATATTGGTGAGTGGAACTCCGAAGAGGAGTATTCGGACTCCGACTCAAGCGAGGGCGAATCTCCCAAGAAGAAAGGGCTTGTGGGCATTGCCATCAAGGAGGCTCCATCACTATTCTCCACTCCTACATGCCTTATGGCTAAAGGAGAAAAGGTAAAATTGCTTGATGATGATGAGCCTTCATATGATGACTTGATGAATATGTTAGTTGAATTGAATGAATTTCTTGGAAAAGAAAAATCAAAGTTTAAGGTCTTAAAGAGAGAACACATCTCTCTCAAAGACTCTTATGAGGAGCTAAAGGAAGCTCATGATTTGCTTCTCCAAGAAAATCACAAATCTAGTACTAGCATTGGAGTTACTTGCAATATATTGAATGAAATGTCTAGTATAGAAATTTCAAAGTCTAGCATATCTACTTGTTGTGATGATTTACTTGCCATACCTTGTTCATCAAGTGTAGATTCTAGAAATGCTTTAAATCTTATTCATGATGATGTTATTGCTAATGAGAACAAAAACTTAAAAGAACAAGTGCTAAAATTAAACAAAAGTTTAGAGAGGGCTTACAAGGGAAAGGAAACCCTTGATAAGTTACTAAGTGATCAAAGATGCTCCTTTAACAAAGAGGGACTTGGATATGTCCCCCAAAAGGGTAAGAAGCCGGTATACAAGCCTCCAAGGTTTGTAAAGGAAAATGGTAAGTATTGCACAAAATGCCGGTGTATTGGACATATTCAAAATGATTGTTCTAAGAATAACATGCATTCTATTAGTCTATATGATTCTTGTTACATGCTTAGAAAATCTACAAATGGAAATGTTATTGCTCATTTCATTGGCACCTCGATTTTGGGTGCTAAAAAGAAATCCATTTGGGTACGCAAGACCTTGGTCACTAACCTCCAAGGACCCAAACAAATTTGAGTACCTAAAAGAACTTGATTTTCTTTTGTAGGTGAACTACAAAACCGGTGGAAAGCATTGGGTGTTGGATAGCGGTTGCACCCAACACATGACCGGAGACCGGAAGATGTTCACCACCTTTGAGAATGGAAGCAATGACAAGATCACATTTGGAGATAATAGCAAAGGAAAGGTATTGGGATTGGGTAAAATCGCTATCTCAAACGACCTTTCAATTTCTAATGTATCTCTAGTAGAATCATTAAATTTCAATTTGCTATCCGTTGCTCAAATATGTGATCTAGGCTTAACATGCTTATTCTCAAAAGAAAATGTTGTAATCTCAAAAGATAATAATAATGAACTAGTCTTCAAAGGCTTTAGATTTGGGAATCTCTATTTGGTAGATTTTTCTTCAAATGAATCTTGTTTAAAAACTTGTTTAATTGCAAAAACTTTTTTGGGTTGGTTGTGGCATAGAAGGCTAGGTCATGTGGGAATGATTCAACTTAAAAAGCTTTTTAAGCATGACTTAGTAGTTGGCTTGAAGGATGTGAAGTTTGAGAAGAATCGACTTTGTAGTGCTTGTCAAGCCGGAAAACAAGTCGCTAATTCTCATCCTTCCAAAAGTATCATGTCAACTTCTAGGCCATTAGAGCTCTTACATATGGATTTGTTCGGGCCAACAACCTATAAGAGCATTGGAGGTAATAGCTATTGTTTAGTCATTGTGGATGATTACTCTAGATATACGTGGGTCTTCTTCCTAAATGACAAAAGTGAAACCTCCGGGATTTTCAAAAGTTTTTCAAAAAGGGCCCAAAATGAATTTGATTTTAAAATAAAGAAAATTAGGAGTGACAATGGTTCCGAGTTCAAAAATACAAAAGTTGAAGACTTTTGTGATAAACTTGGAATAAAGCACGAGCTTTCCACTACCTATACTCCGGAGCAAAATGGAGTTGTAGAGAGGAAAAATCGAACATTAATTGAAATGGCTAGGACAATGCTTGATGAATATAATACTTCCGACAAGTTTTGGGCGGAAGCTATTAACACCGCATGTCATGCCATAAATCGCCTCTACTTACATCGACTCTTGAAAAAGACTTCCTATGAGCTTCTTGTTGGAAGGAGACCGAACATCTCTTACTTTAGAGTATTTGGTTGCAAATGCTATATTCTAAGGAAAGGTGTTCGGCTCTCAAAATTTCAAAGTCGATGTGATGAAGGCTTCCTTTTAGGGTATTCCTCAAATAGTAAAGCCTATAGGGTCTTTAATAAAAATTCGGGTTTAGTGGAAGAATCATGTGATGTTCAATTTGATGAAACTAACGGCTCTCAAGAAGAGCATGAGAACTTGGATGATGTAGGAGATGAAAGTCTTCGCAAGGCAATGGAGAACATGCAAATCGGAGACATCAAGCCAAAAGAGGATCCAACATCACCAAGCTCATCTAGACAAGTGGAACCACCTTCTTCTTCCACAACAAACGATGTTCAAGTTATAGAAGATGAAGAAAAGGATCAACCGCAAAATATTTTCAAGATTCACAATGCAATAGCCAAGGATCATCCAATTGACCAAATATTGGGTGACGTGAGTAAGGGTGTTCAAACTCGCTCTAGAGTAGCTTCATTTTGTGAACACTATTGTTTTGTATCTTCACTTGAACCTAAGCGTGTAGAAGAAGCATTAGATGACCCGGATTGGATAAATGCTATGCATGAAGAGTTGAATAATTTTGCTCAAAACGATGTTTGGACTTTGGTGGAGAGACCCAAGGAGCACAATGTCATTGGCACAAAATGGGTCTTCCGGAACAAACAAGATGAGAACGGAATTGTGGTAAGAAATAAAGCAAGGTTAGTAGCTCATGGGTATACTCAAGTCGAGGGCTTAGATTATGATGAGAATTTTGCGCCCGTTGCTAGACTTGAATCAATTAGAATCTTGCTTGCCTTTGCATTATGCTTTGACATTAAATTGTTTCAAATGGATGTCAAAAGTGCATTTCTTAATGGTACAATTTCCGAATTAGTATATGTGGAACAACCCTCCAGGATTTGAAGATGCTAAATACTCTAATCATGTGTATAGATTATCAAAGGCGCTATATGGTTTAAAGCAAGCTCCTAGAGCTTGGTATGAACGCCTTCGTAACTTTCTTGTATCAAAAGGCTTTAAAATTGGTAAAGTAGATACAATTCTATTCACAAAAATTATTGGAGATGATTTCTTTGTATGTCAAATCTATGTTGATGATATTATATTTGGTTCTACTAATCAAGACTTTTGCAAAGAATTTGGTGAGATGATGTCTAGGGAATTCGAGATGTCGATGATTGGTGAGCTAAGCTACTTCCTTGGACTTCAAATCAAACAACTTAAAGATGGGACGTTTATAAGCCAAACAAAGTATGTGAAGGATCTACTCAAGAGATTCGGAATGGAAGAAGCCAAACCCATCAAAACACCCATGGCAACAAACGGGCATCTAGACCTCAACGAAGAAGGTAAGTCGGTAGATTTAAAGCTTTATAGATCCATGATTGGTAGTTTGCTTTATCTTACCGCATCTAGGCCCGACATTATGTTTAGTGTATGCATGTGTGCACGTTTTCAAGCTTCTCCAAAAGAGTGCCATTTAGTGGCCGTAAAGAGAATTCTAAGATATTTAAAACATTCCTCAAGCATAGGGCTTTGGTATCCCAAAGGTGCAAAATTTGAATTAATTGGATATTCGGATTCCGATTATGCGGGATGCAAAGTGGATAGAAAAAACACCTCGGGTTGTTGCCAATTTCTAGGAAGATCTCTAGTATGTTGGTCATCCAAGAAATAAAATTCCGTAGCACTTTCAACCGCCGAAGCCGAATATATTTCCGCGGGAAGTTGTTGTGCTCAATTGCTTTGGATGAGGCAAACATTGTTGGATTATGGGATTAAATTTGATAAAATACCTCTTTTGTGTGATAATGATAGTGCTATCAAAATATCCAACAATCTCGTTCAACACTCAAGAACCAAGCATATAGATATACGCCACCATTTCTTGAGAGATCATGTGAGCAAGGGAGATATTGAAATTAGCCACATCCGAACCGAAAATCAACTAGCGGACATTTTCACCAAACCATTAGATGAAAGCCGCTTTTGCAAATTGAGGAATGAATTAAATGTCATAGACTACTCAAATGTAGCTTGAAATCTCATTTCATCCATTTCTGCTCATTTGTTGTGCTTATATAGATTTTTATTGGATTTTCCCCTCTTTTGGTCAAAAATTCGTTTAAATTCATAAAAATTAGTTTCAAAATATAGCATTAGCTCAATTTATGCATAATGATCCTAAATGACTTTAGTTGGATGCAAAAATAGGGATCATTTGCAAAATTTCAAGTTCTAAAAGTCAAATCCTGAAAAGTTCCAGAAAATCCGGAACTACCGCAGTTCATTGTGCGGTACTTCCGCTCCTGACAGAAAATCCGGAACTACCGCAATGTAATCCGCGGAACTTCCGGAATTTCTGTGAACACGGAACTACCAGCGTGTTACGCGCGGTACTACCGTTTTCAGCGGGATTTGTTGCGGTTTCCAAAACCGTCGACTGCCTTTACTCCTCCCTCTTAACTCCTACCGTTTCTCTCTCTCTCTTCTCTCCCACTCCCAAAACCACAGAGGGTTCTTCCTCCTCCTCCTCTCCTCCCTTCAAACCTCTCTCTCCCAAAACTCCTCCTCTCCCGATCTTCGAATCCGAGGGGAGCTTTTCGTTTTTGGGCGATTCCTTGCACTCCCAGGGTTCCTCTCCTTCGACTCCACAAGGTAAATCGGATCAAATCCCTCTTTATCTTGTTCTAAGGACCCTAGGGTTGAAATTAGGTAAAATTTGAAATGTAGCGATTTTTGCTGTAGTTTCTTTGGGCAAAGTAGTTTGTTTGGGGTATTAGAATGTTTATTTATACATGCACTGGATTCAATCCAAGAAATACCCCAAAAAGATTCAATTTTTAACATGCCCTAGAAATGTCCAGAAAAACCAGAACTACCGGTCGAGTGGCCGGAACTACCGGGTTTCCCGGAAGTTCCGCAGTTTTGCCGCCGGTACTTCCGTTTTTCCTGAAACAGCAGAAACTTGTTGCTTTCAATTTCAAACCTAGTTTCACTTATCCTACCTCACACCTTGATTATCCTAATATGTCATTGAAGATGCCGAGGATGAAGAATGTCTCGCACAAGTCCTATGGGGGCACTGCTGGTCAATCCTCCTCCTCGACTCCTGCATCTCAGACGGCGGAGCATAAGGGCAAGGGTCCCGCCTCCGACCCTGAGAGTGACTCAGAGGATTCGCATGAGAGCGGGTCCGAGGCCTCGCATGAGAGCGAGGAATATGCAGTCTCAGATGAGGAGATGCCTGCGGTAATTGCAGATGAAGAAGTGGACCTCTCCAAGATCACCAATGAGGACTATGCTATCCTTCGTCGCCGCAGTCAGTATGTACACCCTCGCAACTCAATGAACCCCCAGTTTCATTCCAAGTTTCAAGAGAAGGTGTACCAAGAGATGTATGGTCCTGCTCGCAAGTTTGCTGCACACAAGTATGTGGATTGGGATCACTTGTCGCAGATTGACAAGTTCAGCGGTGCTTATCAGCTCTTTCAGCAAGCCGATATCCATCAACTTGTTGCTTTCAAGTGCAACTATATGGACAACATGATTCGGCAGTTCTATGCTACCCTGTATATCTCTCCCAACTTTGAGCACTTGAGTTGGATGACAGGGACCCAGTTCATTGAGTGCACCAGGCACGAGTTTGAGTTGGCACTTGGGACGGAAACCAGTGCCTATGAGAAGGTGTACAGCAAGCGTGCTCTTCCCATTGCTGCATATTCAGAATATTATGACCAAGCAGCTGAACGATCACTGGGGACGATAATTGGCTTACTTCCTATTCCCAGCCTTGTCAACAGGATCATCAACCACACCATTTTTCCCAAGAGTGGAAATTATGATGCTATTCGTGGTCATGCGTGGAATGTGATTGATTATATTATGCGCGGCCAAAAGTTTGATGTGGTGGATCTTATCATCAGGGGAATCGACGCCAATAAGAATGACAAACAGAAAAGGATCAACTTTACACCATTCATTATGGCTGTGATCATTCGCAAGACTGGATACCGAGGAGCACTCTGCACCCCGCACAAGCCATACAAGCCGCGTGCAGAGCCTCCTGTTCCTGCTCCTGCTCGTTCCCGTGCTCAGCCTCAGCCTCAGCCTCAGCATCAGGCAGCTGCTGATCCTCCTCCCCAGGGCGAGGGTGATGTCTCTCTTTCCCAGATTTACTCCGCCATTCTCAGGCTTGAGGAGCGCCAGGATGTCTTGATCTCCACTGTGTCTTCTCTTGGTGATCGCGTATCATCCTTGGAGAGTGCAGTTCATCCGCCTTCTCCAGTTCGCTATGGTCGTCGCACTCGTCGCCGTGGTCCTCCTTCTCCCAGTGCAGCTCAGGACTAGCTCCTCTTTTTGGTACTTCGATGCCAAAGGGGGAGAAATGTAGTAAGGAGAAGTTCAAGTCTGTATCTATCTATTTGGAATCTATCTATTTGGCTATGTAATAAAGTATGGTGAAATGAACCATGTAATGCGTATGTGTGGTTTAAACTCTGTGGATGTTTAGTATTTTAATTTCTGATGCATTGTAATGAACTATGTTATGCCCTATATGCAATGCTTATTTACTTGTCTATTGCGTATCTTTGAAGTTTGATAAATGTGCTATGATGTGATTCATGCCTGAGTTTATTTTTAGAATTCATATAAATATTCTTATAAAATTTGATGCACATGTTTAGGGGGAGCTCTTTATTATTAGCTTCTAAAATGCAAAAATTCCCCATGTTCTAAAACTGCTAAAATTTCAAAGAACTTGTGATATACATCTTGCAAACTAGGAGTATATCCAAATCTTAAATTCTTCTCAAAATTTGCTCTTGTTGTCATCAATTACCAAAAAGGGGGAGATTGAAAGCATCTAGGCCCCTAAAAATATTGGTTTTGCTAGTTAATGAAATTATGTGAATATGGGACTAATGTGTGCATTAAGTGTTTGAAAGGATAAGTTCAAATGGCAAAGAAAGAGGCTCACAAAATATCCCATGAAGATTCAAAGATCTCTAGGGCGACAAGGTAAATAGTTTAGGTATCTATTTTATTTTACCGGTCTTGGAGTTAGGTTGAAAGACCGGATTATAGGATAGACGCCGTACTATTAAGAGGGATCATGGTGATTGCTTGATCATGTTCAAATGTGCCCTATGGATCAATTTAGGATCATGCATGCACTTAGAAATTAAAATTAAATTAAATCTGTGCATTGTCAGAAAATCCGGTAGTTCCGGTGTATATTGGGTGGAACTACCGCAGGTCCGGTAGTACCGGGCACCCGAGCGGAACTTTATTTCCAGAGAGCGCCCGGAGTTTAACTTAGCCTCTTGGAAAACGGAAGTACCGCGGATTGACCTGCGGAACTACCGCATGTGCGGAAGTTCCGGATACTCGTGCGGAACTTTATTTCCAGAAAGTGCCGGGATTAAAACTTAAACTCGCTGAGATCGGAAGTACCGGGTCTTGGAGCGGAACTTCCGGACTTCCGGAAGTACCGTGATTTCAACGGCGGTAGTACCGCACTCATTGACCAACGGTTACTTCTGACTCACTGACATAGCCGTTCTAACCGGTCAGCGAGAGTCCGGAAGTACCGCGGTTTTGCCTGCGGTAGTTCCGGATTTCCTGAATTTTCAGGATTGTTTATTGTAACGACTATTTGAGGTTGGTGAGGGTATAAATACATCCCCACCAGAACTTGTATGTGGTTGAACCTCCATTGAATACATTTGAGCTTAGTGCAACCTCTCACACCTCATTCACTCACTTGTGCATTCAATTGAGGTAGTTGACCCAAAATTCAAGTGCATTGCATTCTAGTTGATCCATTAGGCACTTGAGTGAGATCAAGCCGCTGTGATCTATTCTCTTGGTGCTTGCCGGCACCTAGACGGCTTGGCGGAGTTTCGGTGATCTTCTCAAGAAGATTGTGAGAAGGCCCGGAAGATTGTGAAGGCTCGGAGCTCGCCTACCCGGAGAGGGAAAGGGCTACCAATAGTGATCGAGGTGTTTAGGCTCATTCGTGGAGCCGGTCCGATTTGTTCGGGCTTACCTCAACGTGGACTAGGAGAGACCGGCAAGTCTCCGATCACCACGGTAAAAAGTAATCGTGTCAATTGTGGTTTGCTCTCTTGTGATCATTTTCATTCAAGCAACGCTCTTCATTCATATTACTTGATTGCTTGCTTAGTTAGAGTAGCAATTGTTGTTCTCTACTATTCGACATTGTTCTTAGTCGATTACTTGTGCTAGTGATTGTTTGAGCCTCACTAAGTTGATTAGTGGTGTTATTGTTATCTTGCTCTAGTATATCCATCAAGTTTAAAATTGCTAATTAGAATTAGACGAAAATTTTAAAACCTCCTATTCACCCCCCCTCTAGTCGGCCTCCTCGATCTTACACATGTTGAGACTAAAGAAGAGTATGGTACGAAATACCTGCTCATTACGAAGCTTGAAGCAAATGGAAAAAAGGTATTAGAAAATCTTTCTTCATTAGAAATTGGGCTATACTACACTAATATCAAGTAGTGGCGGAGTCAGGATTTAGTTACACCCCAGGCTCAGTGGTGAAATGATCTAGGCTATCTGGGCTGGACCATAAAAATATTACCCAGGCTGGACTGAAATTACCTGGGCTATACACTAGATATTTTTCCACACCCCGGGCTGAAGCCTATCCTTCCCAGGGTGTGGTTCCACCCCTGATATCAAGGCACCTGCAGCCTATACTGCCCTGAAAACAATATTTAGAAGCTCTGAACTCTTCTATCTTTGGCTTGACAGATTAGGCCAACCAAGTCTTAAGATGATAAGAAATATAATTACCAATTCACAGGGACATTATATTAATGTAAAGAATTTTCTAAATCATGAAGATTTTGTGTACCCGGCATGTGCCACCAGGAAATTAATTACTAGACCTTCTACTCCGAAAGTGAAGGATGAAGTCTCTGCATTCCTGGAGCGCATCCAATCAGACATTTGCGGTCCCATACAGCCACTATCAAGGCCATTTAAATATTTCATGATGCTTATCGATGCTTTCTCGAAATGGTCGAACGTATATTTATTGTCTACGAGAAACCATACTTTCGCAAAACTGATCTCGCAGATACTTCGCATTAGAAATATTTTTCCTAATCATCACATAAAGTCCATCAGAATGGACAACACCAGAGAATTTACTTCAAAGGCTTTTGATGATTATTGCATGGCAATGGAAATTATAGTTAAGCATTCTGTACCGCATGTCCACATCTAGAATGGACTAGCAGAGGTATTAATCAAGAGAATTAAATTTATTGCCCGGCCGCTTTTGCATAATTGTAATTTACCAGCTACATGTTGGGGACACGCAATCCTGCATGCAGCAACTCTCATCAACTTTAGACCATCGGCATACAACATCCATTCACCTATGCAACTAGCGTAAGGGTTAGCATCGAAAATTTCTCATCTCCGGAGGTTTGGATACAAGGTTTATGTGCCTATCCCTCTCCATATCGTACTGCAATGGGTCCTCTCCGAAAGACTGGGAGACAGCATCCATAATCAAGTATTTAGAATCCATGATAGGAGATTTGTATACTGCCCGTTTCGCTGATTGCATATTTGATGATGATAGTTTCCTAACATTACGGGAAGGAAATCAACCCCTTGATGAAAAATGTCGAAAAATTACGTTGCAATCTACGAGAATCCATGCACATGACCCGTGTACTAGTGAAACAAATAGAGAAATCCAGAAGATCATTGATTTGCAAGCATTAGCAAACCAAATGTCTGACCACTTTAGTGATTTAAAGAGCGTGACCAAGTCGCATGTGCCTAAACGCAATGCACCGGAGAGGGTTGAAATAACAAAGAAAGTTAAAGGCATCTCTAATCTCATCCACAGGCCTCAGAATAAAAGGACGAGAATTCCGGTCCCTCGAACCCCAAGTAACTGGGGACGCCCAGTGAAAAAGGATAAGAAGGACTTGACACAGCCAAGACATAGCTAATCACTGAAGTTCCCCAGAACTAGAAGGGGAGCCAGTTGAGACCTGGCACTAGTATGACATCTTCAGAAAATGGCATACCGGATTTAAACATTCCCATGAATGGAGAAATCAGCATAAATGTGTCCGCATACATCGGAGCTGAAAAACTAAAAGGACTTGTCACCGCAACTGGAAGGAGCGGTGAGCAAGTACAAGCACAAGAAGAATCAACTCATGATGAAATAGTTGTAAACTATGTGCACACGGGAGAATCCATGAATAGAACAACAATCAATGTTGATATCTAGTTTGCAAAGAAAATTGTCACAATCATCGATTTTGATCCAGAACCCGCATCGCTTGCTGAATGTAAGAAAAGATCAGATTGGAAAGATTGAAAAAAAGCAATAGAAACTAAATTATTATATCTGAACAAAAAAGAGGTGTTTGGGCCTGTAAGCCGCACACCTCCCCATGTGCACCCTATAGGGCATAAGTAGGTATTTGTTAGAAAGAGAAATGAAAGAAATGGAGTTGTAAGATATAAAACAAGGCTTGTTGTACAATATTTTACTCAACGTCCAGGAGTTGATTATGAAGAAAACTATTCCCCAGTCATGAATGGAATCACCTTTAGATAATTAATCTTAATGGCAGTAAATCTGAACTTACAAATAAAATTGATGTATGTGGTAACTGCATATCTTTATGGAAATTTAGGTTCGGAAATTTATATGAAAGTACCTGAAGGTATTCCTATCCTGAACCAAGATAGAGCAAATAAAAATTTGTACAGTGTGAAACTCATGAAATCACTGTATGAACTTAAGCAATCATGCAAGATGTGGTATAATCGCTTAAGCGACTTTCTATGCAAAAAAAGCTACACGAATAATGAAGATTGTCCCTGTGTATTTATACGACGATCCTAGAATGGATTTTGTATAATCTCAGTATATGTAGATGATCTGAATATCATCAAGACAATAGAAGACATAAAGCAAGCAAGTTCTTAGCTGGAGTCAGAATTTGAAATGAAAGATTTGGGTAAAACCAAATATTGCTTAGGCCTGCAACTCAAGCTTATCCCTGAAGGAATATTAGTACATCAGTCAGCATACACCCAGAAGGTGCTAGAAAGGTTCAACTTTGAGAAGGCATACCCATCGAAAGTACTGATGATCGGGAGATCTTTACAGCAAGATAAGGATCCGTACCGACCTAGGGAAGAGGGGGAGGAAGCCCTAGGACCGGAATTTTCCTATACTTAAGTGCAGTTGGAGCGCTTATGTATTTAGCGAACTGCATTAGACCGGACATTGCATTTGTCATAAACCTATTAGCAAGGCATAATGCAGAACCTACCAAAAGACATTGGCAGGGAATAAAGGACATCTTTCGACACCTCCAAGGAAGCAAATTCCTTAGGTTATTCTACGGAAAGAACCAAGACTTGAATATAACTGGCTATGCAGATGCAGGGTACCTGTCGGACCCGCATACTGCAAGGTCACAAACAGGCTATGTATTCTGTGCGGTGGAACTGTAATTTCATGGAAATCGTCTAAGCAAAGTCTTGTAGCGACTTCAACGAACCACTTGGAAATCATAGCGCTGTACGAAGTCGTACGAGAATGTGCTTGGCTCCGACGAATGATTCACCACATCCGACAGTCATGTGGGATGAATATCATGCAAGATCTTACAATTATCTATCAAGATAATGCATCTTATGTTGCACAAGTGCAGACAGGCTACATGGAGAGTCATCTCACAAAGCATATCAACCCCAAATTCTTCTATGCTCATGAATTGCAAAAGATGGACAAAATTAAGATACTGCATACTAAGTCATGTGAAAATCTTGCACATTTATTCACTAAGTCACTCCCAGTATCTAGTTTTAAAAGATGCGTACGAGGAATTAGAATGATGAGACTTAGAGAAGTGCATAATTCAAGGGGAGATTTTTCTCAATCTCATTATTAAAACTTGATCACGAAGATCGAGTACCCAAAAAATAAATCCTAAAGATTAAATGAAATTGGGTGCATTGTATTTTTTCCCTTAACGAGTTTTCATGAAGTTTCTCAGCCAAGGTTTTTGATGAGGCAATTCGTGCAACGCAGCATAACATGTATCATGTACTCTTTCTCCAAATTTTTTCCACTGAGTTTTTATGGAGTTTTGATGAGGCATGAACATGTCGGATGAGTGCCTAAGGGGAAGTATTGGGAAACTTGGGCCTGAGCTTGAAGGCTTGGCCCATGGTGGGCACTTCACCACTAGGCTATAAATAGGAAGTGCAATTGGCTATTTTGTACACATGAAAGAGAAAGCAATAAAGAAAGATTAGGAGTTCATCCCTATCTCTGTGTTTCCAATCTATTATTTGCATTACTCTGTGATTGATCTGTCTTTTATATAGGAGAGAAATCGATCGGACTGAGCTCACCAGCGACTGTTTCCTCAACGATAATTACTCGATGCACAAGTACATAATCACCTGAGACGAATTATTCTGTACTATCACAAAAATTATTCAAGTTTAAAAATACAGTCCATGTATTAATGACGCATGTATTACTGACACGTAATTCTAGGATCCATTTATCAACTTTATATCCAATGGTATTTTTCGATTCATATGTATTTGCACCGAACTAATTTTCTCTGATCGTACAGTCGTAGTTCCAACCATCTAATCCGAATCCCCAGTTTCACTAATTTGCGGTTACCCGCACCTACGTTTTCTCATGGACACACTGCAATTTGCGACACATGTCCACGATAGTGCCTCATACCAACAAGTGGACAGCTGGGAACTCACCAGAAGAACCGAATTTTTTCTATTTTAGCCTTTTTTTTAAAAATATTCACATTTAGACCCCTGGTAGTTTTAATTCCGTTTTTGGACCCAGGGGGTCGGCGCCGTGACCCACGGCGCCGTGGTCCATGGCGCCGAGGTCCCAGGCCCGCACCAGCGTGGCGGCCTGCGTGGCGCCGACGTGGCAAGTACCTCGGCGCCACTAGTCACGGCGCCGAGCTCGGCGCCGTGGATCTTGGCGCCGAGTTCTGGCCAGCGGGCCCCACGTGGCCTTCTCCTTTCTCCCTCTGTCTCGGTCGAATCTTTTGTTCATTTCTCCGTCTCCCTCTCTCTTGCCCGCCTCCCCGCCGCCGCCCCGTGGTACCGCCGCCTCCCCTCCCCGCCCGCCCGCGTCCCCGCCGGCGGCCGAGCCCCCACCGCCTCCCCGGCCGCCCGCCTCCCCGCCGGCCGGCTCCAAGACCGGCCGCCTCCAAGCCCGCCTTTCCGCCGTGGCCGCCCGCGTCCCCGCTCGCCGCCTCCCAAACCGCCTCCCCGCCGCGGCCACCCGCCCGCTTCCCGGCCGAGCCCGCCCGGCCGCCTCCCCACCCGCGTCCCGGCCGCGCCCGCCCGGTTGCCTCTTCACCCGCGTCCCGGCCGCGTCCGCCCGGCTGCCTCCCCGCCCGCCCCATCCAGGCCCGCCTCCCCGCCGACCGCCTCCAAGCCCGCCTCTCCGCCGGCCCCATCCAGATTTTCTCCATGTGAGTAGTTTCCCATAGTACTTAGCATTTCTATTCTAGTGAAATATGGCAATGTTCATGCTCACTGTGCTTATTTTTTCTGCAAGCTAACTGAAATGAAATCTGGATTGATTGCTCACTCTCATAGATCTGGGGTTCATGCTCACTGTTGTGGCTACCTATTTTCCAATATATCCAGCATATATGTAGCCAATGTTCATGCTCACTATCACTGTAGATCTTTATTTTCTCCATATGAGTGAATTGCCATTGTACTTAGGATTTGGGTAGTACATACCTGATACATATATGTTAGATACATGCTCACTGCCTTGAGTGGTAGATACAATGGTTTGATTTTTTATATTGAAATGTTCATAATCTTTTTGATAGTCAGTAGTGATAATCACTGTGTTTCATAAATATAGCACTCATGAAATGTAGATTGCACTCATGCAATTTAGTTAGTTAATTAGCAGCAATTATAGTGTAGTAGTTAGTTAATTTAGGTACTTAGGTAGTCAGCCAGTTAGTTAGGTAGCATTTAGTTAGTGACTAGGTACTTATTAGTTACTATCTAATATCCAATTTCGATTAAAGGTACTTATTAGTTTGGTTTTCTGTATGAACTAGATGGACAACCTAGTCACCCTATATCATGTAGGCAGTGTGACAAGTGATGATTATGGAAATGTTCGATTTGTTGAAATGCAAAGGATGCCTCTGATATTCAGTGATCGGCCGTCGTTTAGTGAGTTAGTTGCTAGGGCCCGGGATGAGCTACATTGTCATGCAAACGAGGAGAGCATCACAGTTGAGGGGTTACTTCACTTCGGTTCGAAAGACACAATTCTAAGGCGGTTGATCTTAATTGGTTGTGAGGATCAGTGGGACAAATATGTCAAATTGGTTATGAGGAATGAGTTCCAATGTTTGGACCTTGTTGTGCGGAAGGTGTCCATTGATCCCACCCCTCATGGTTATTCACCAGAACTAGGTGATCAGGCACCCTTTGACCCTCTGTTACCGGACCTTGCGGTGGATGTGGAAGAAGTGCCTGAGGTGCCCGATGCTCTATCTGCCCTGAACGATGTTCAGATTTCTCAACCAGTTCGAGTTGAATGTCGGACTGATGATGTCGTGGCGGCCCCTCAGGAGATCCCTTTGACCCAGAATCATCCCAGTAAGTGTCGAGCAACACTTTAGCCTTTTCCTGTCATTCCATTCTTTTGTCTCAATCCCATCGTTTTCGTGCTTATGATGCAGGAGACATTCCTGATAATGTGGGTGTTCCTCCCGTTGCTCCATCTGGCAACGTTGAAGAAGTCTGCAGGGACTCCAACAGTGTGGATGTTCAAATTGTGGATCATCTGGAGCCTTACGAGATCGCAAGGGCCGTTGATTCTGATGATGACCGCCCTTTTGGAGAGTTGACCGAAAATGATATTGAGCTGATCAGGCGTTATTGCCCTGGCCGGGATCCATCAGTTCATGAATTCAGCGATCTTAGGCATTCTCATGAGGCTTATGTAGAAGGAAGGGATGACGAGGTGCTAGATGCTCCTGAGGCCGGGTCAAGCATGACAATTGAGAAGGGCATGGTGTTTGAGGACTTGTCTGCATTGAAAAGGTGGCTGCAGGAGTATTCAGTGATTCGTAAAAGGCCATTCAAGGTGAGGCATTCTTATGTGGAGCGGAGGTACACAGTTGTGTGCGAGAAGGAAACATGTGAATGGAGGGTTTGTGTTAGGAAACAGAAGGACACGAGAAAGTTCAAGATCACAAGAATCGTTGGCCCACACACTTGTGCCAAAGCAGAGCTCAAACAGAAGCATCGGCAGTTGACCTCTACCATTATTGCCAAGTCACTATGGCACATAGTAAAGGGAGAACCCAATATGAAGGTGAAGACACTTGCTGGGATTGTTAAGGAGAAATTTGGATACGAGATAAGGTATAGAAAAGCATGGAGGGCAAAGCAACGCATCTGGAAGATGATATATGGGGACTGGGAAGATGGGTACTTGCAGTTGTCAGCACTCTTCAATGCAATCAAAGCGGTAATCCAGGCATGCATTATGAGTACGTCCCGAAACCAAATGAATGGACACAAGATGGGATGCAGATATTCTTTCGTGCTTTCTGGTGCTTTACTCAGTCCATCGAGGCCTTTCGGCATTGTCGTTCCGTCTTGTCCATTGACGGTACGTTTCTTCTTGGCAAGTACTAGGGCACACTTCTGATAGCCATTTCCTGTGACGCAGACAACGCGTTGGTACCTTTGACGTTTGCTTTGGTTGAGAGGGAGAACAAAGACAGTTGGGGATGGTTCTTGTGGCTCGTTCGGACGCACATGGTCGGCCCTGGTAGGGCGGTTGGTGTCATATCTGATAGACACCAGGGTATACTTGCTGCCGTACAGGAGCAGATACCGGGGTATCCAGCTTTGCACCACCGTTGGTGCACTCGGCATCTTGTCGAGAATCTACTCCGTAAGGATGGTACGAAGGATAACTTTCCTCTGTTCGAGGAGGTCGCTCGAATGCTTGAGGTCAAGTTCTTCCAGGAGAAGTTGGAGCAGCTTAATACTGCAACAAACGCAGAAGGTAGACAGTGGTTGACGGGATTGATGAGAGATGTCGACAAATGGACAAGGGCTCATGACGATGGTGGCTGGAGGTACGAGTTTCAGACAAGCAACATGGCCGAATCCTTCAATAATTTGCTTAGGGGTATACGTGGTATGCCCGTCAATGCTATCGTATCCTTCACCTTTTACAAGCTTGTTGCCTGGTTCAACGAAAGACACACACATGTAATGGCGCTACAGAGTAAACAAGAGAGATGAGCGCCAAAACCAAAGCGTCACCTTGAAAAGGCAAAGGCGAGGGCTGAGGCACATGAGGTACATTGTTTTGACAACGCCACGGGCACTTACGAGGTTGTAGAAAGGGGTGGTACAACGACCGATGGAGAGCTCCGGCCGACGATGAGGCATAAGGTTGTCCTTATTGCTTTCTCATGCACATGTGGTAAACCGAGGCAGTACCACTTTCTATGTTCTCATTATGTGGCAGCAGCAAGGCATCACAACTTTGACTACGAGAGCAAGATACCTAGGGAGTTCAGTGTTGACAACCTTGTGCTTACGTGGTCTCCCCGTTTCGAGCCTTACCGGGATGAGGGAGAGTGGCCACCATACACCGGGCCCAAATACATTGCGGATCCGGGTAGCCGTTGGAACAAACGTGGAACCAGGAAGAGGACGAGACACAAGATGGTTATGGATCAGCTTCCAGGAAGAACGAGGCGAGGGAGAGCAACCCCCTTTCTTAGAGCACCTCCAGCAGGGCCCCTACTTGAACCCTCATCCTACTTTTGAGGGCCGAGGGGCAAAAAAACTCACTCCAGCAGGGCCCCTACTTGAGCCCTCAAAAGTAGGGGGCCCTCAAATCTCCCCCTCGAGCCCTTATTCCTAGGGGGTCAGGAGGGAGCCCCTACTTTTGAGGGCTCAAGTAGGGGCCCTGCTGGAGTGAGTTTTTTGCCCATCGGCCCTCAAAAGTAGAATGAGGATGAAGGTGGGTCCTATGTGTCATCCCCTCTAAGAATGAATTTGAGGGTCCTATTTTGAGGGCTCCTGCTGGAGTGTAGCTCAAAAAACAGAGTCCTCAAAAGTAAGGAGAGCCCTCAAATAAAAAGTAGGGGCCCTGTTTTGAGGGCTACTGATGGAGTTGCTCTTACTGACCCCGAGCAGAACCAATGTAGCAGATGTGGTAGACTTGGCCACAATTCACGCACATATCATTGGCCACTTAGTCAGGTGCGAGTGCTTGTTGTTCGTTATGTTTCATAGTTCGTCTAGTTGTTTTTCCATATGCAATTTGCTATGTTTCTTGTTTAATTTCTTATTCTTTCCATATTTTATGCATGTTCAATTTTTTGTTTACTTCTATGTTGGACTAATAAATTCAATTGTTTTGTAGGATGGCGCAATTCCACCTGCTAGACCCATACTACGAGGAGAACCACCGAGGACGGCTCACCGCGGAGGGGAGGGTACTGCCTTCATCACTTCCTGTGCAATTTGAGTTTATGTTGATACATTAACTAAAAAAATTGGTCTATTCTATACAGGAGCTGCCCATCCTTCGTCCTCGAACCCATGACGGGTTCCTGGACATGCGGTACGACGAGAGGTACACTCTCTTCCTGGAGAGGGCTGACCTAGACGCCATCTCTTACCAGGTTCTCCGTGGGTTGCCCACCCTCAACCCCCCGGCCATCACTGCACTGGTTGACAGGTATTCTCCTAAACCATTGCTCCACTTGCATGTTCATTGTGTATCGGCTATGTGCGCCTCAAATTCGCTAACATGTATTCCTCTTTTTTGTATCATGTAGGTGGAGGCTGGAGACTCACAGCTTCCACCTCCCTTTCGGGGAGATGACAATTACGCTCGAGAACACTCAGAAGATGCTTGGTGCCGCCATTCACGGCCGTCCAGTTATCGGACCGTGTGTGCCTACAGGTTGGAGAGCCCGAGTAGAGGCCTTCCTCGGGAGAGAGCTTCCTCCTGAGGCAGGCCTTCGCACTTCTGGAGTTCCAATCACCTGGCTCCGGCAGTCTTTCGCAGTGTGTTCTGAAGGTGCGGATGAGCAGACAGTTGCCTACTACTGTAGGGCATGGATCCTTCACCTGTTTGGCTGCGTTCTCTTCCCCGACGGAACGGGGGACAACGCGTCGTGGATGTACATCCACTGCTTCACTGACTGGGACACGGTGGGTCAGTACAGCTGGACTTCTGGGGTGTTGGCGTTCCTTTACCGCCACGTCTGCGAGGCGTGTCGTCGGACTTCGGCGAACCCATCACTAGGTGGTTGCCTCTACCTCCTCCAGCTGTGGATGTGGTGTCGTCTACCAGTTGGTCGTCCCACGATTTTGGCTCCTCGTCCCTGGTTCGCATCGGTTCCTCTTCGTCGACGTCCGACAGTTGCCTATCTTTGGGACCAGGTCTCAGTTCCCTACGCCAGGATGAAGCGGGCCTACCTAGAGTACACGAACGAGCTAGATGCGCTCACGGCCTCCAATGTAAGTTCATTCCATTTGGTATCGTGATTTTCATTTGTTAGTATAGTACCTTACAAGTAAATTGTTACTATGCAGGTTAAGTGGGAGCCGTATGCCGAGCAAGAGGTGGAAAGTATTCAGTTCAGCGCATTGTGCTACATAGACGAGGCCCTCTACAGGATGAGGTGCCCCCTAATATGTTTCTATGCTGTTGAGTATCACCTGCCACACAGAGTTGCACGCCAGTTTGGTAAGAGGCAGCTGTGTCCAGTAGAGCCGTTCTCGACGTCTGTGGCCTTGCACAAGTAAGTTTGATCGTCAGTAGAGCCGTTCCAATTGCACAGAGTTTCTACCAATTTTAACTATTGGTTTACGTGACATGCAGATTTGATCGTCAGCGACAGAAGAAGGTGACAGACTTCGAGCAGCACCACCACGCGTACGTTCAAGAGTGGGGACACTTGCAAGTCAACGTGGACGACAACGACGAGCCGCACACCAACGAGTCCTTCCGGCGGTACCAAGTTTGGTACCAGCGTGCGACGCGGTCCAAGCTGAAGGGACAATGGACACAAGATGACTATGCCGACATTGAGTCCTCGGACGACGAAGACACGCCGTACGACCAGTCTACTCGCCTTGGGACGCAGGTGGAGATAGCACCAGTCCTGGACCGTGTGGTAATGTTCAATCTCATTGCTTATTTTCCAATAGACAGAAATACCACTACATATAGCAAATTATCCATTCTTTTGCTAGTTTGCAGGGCAACACCCTCAAGCAGTCTGTACAGGACATAGAACGTTTCTCCAGGACAGTCGGCGACGTCAGGACGCGTAGCTTCCTAGAAGTAAGCTTCGATAAAGTCACTCACAAAATTAGTACCTAATATCTTCGTATCTTGTTGGTTAACAATATGTTGGATGACAGAGGCTAGCAGGTCGGCTACGTCGTGCGGCTGGTCGTTGTGGTTGCAGCACAGGCGCGGCGAGGGACGTAGACGTGCCTTCGACACGACTTGCAGACCCGACGCGGCGAGGGTCGTACACGGAACAGAGCTCATCCCCCACGAGAAGCGACACTTTCCCGGCCCAGGGCGGTGAGAACGACGACGAGGACGAGGTGGAGCAGACTTACGATGAGATAGGCCCGTCTCAGCTCGTAGATGCTCCTTTGACTCAACCTTCACAGCCTCTACCACGCAGACGCCGCCGCGAGCCTAGCCGTTACACTCCAGGCACCGACGCACTTGGTAAAGGTAAGGGTAAGGCTAGGAGGCAGTGATACATATGTGTAGGCTTGTGGTTGGGCTTAAAAGTCGTGCTTCATGTGATACATATGTGTATATGGACTGAGATGGGTTTGTAATGCGCTACTTGTTGTATATATGTGTATATGTTATATTCATGTGATATTTGTGTTCGAATCCGTAGTCTGTACTTTGTGGTTCTATAATTCCTGCAATGTTCCGTAGCTTGTTGTTTCAGAAATTATGATTACTGGCCTCTGAGAAGGCAATGTTGTAGTACTTATTTCGTGGAACGTACTGTTTCCTGCAAACGACTGAAAAGGCTACGAACTATGAATTTATTACGAGACTACATGCTCTGAAAAGCCTACATAGGAACATTTATTGCTACACTGGAATCTTGAAAAAGCGAAAAGATTCGTATGTCCTCCTCTCCATGGACTATGCCCACTGCAGCAGATAACCTGCCTACATAAAGGCCTCCTATGTCTTCCATACCACATCACCGTTACCAGCCGTCACAATACTACTACACAACAATGTCTTCCTGGAGGTCCAACCCATTTGGAGTGCCGGAGTGGCATGAGCGCCCGAAGTGCCATTGCGGCTTTAGGACAATGTTGTGCGTCTGGACGGATCGAGTACAACGAGCCAACTACGGCCGTAGGTTCTTCAAGTGTCCAGACCTGGATGACGACTTCATGGTAACGACGACAACTAAATCCTTTGTTTCTCGTTATTGTTTTTCAACTTGATCCGTGACATCTACCACGCCACACATAGCCTTACGAGTTCATCGAATGGGTGGATCGGGTGCCGCCGGCATGGCCACGGAACCGGCCAATGGAGGTGGAAAATAAAGGACAATACTTTGTCAAGATGACTCAGGCTCGCGAGGTGGAACGACAGATGCGGCTTGAGCAAGAGCGCCGCGTGAGGGTGGACCAAATCCGTCTGAAGGGCAAGGAGGATGAGCTGCAAAGGAGGCGGGAGCAGTTAAGTCTGCGTGAAGCAGCCATCAAGTGTCAGGAGGAAGAGCTTCAAGCTCGTGAGGCAGCTCTCAAGACCAAGTGTGATAGGAAGAATGATGCAGCGGAGCCATCTTCAGGCCGCAATAAAAAGGGGAAACAACCACGCTACACCCAGTAGACAAAATGTAATAGACCCAGCAAGTTATATTCCCTAAGGCATGTTAGGACTAGTGGTGGAGTTCTGAACATTAGAAGTACAGAGTTACACACATGCCACGTGCTCATCATATGATCTTATGATGAGAATTTTCTCCATTTATGTTTTATTTCCTTTAATTCTAATTGGGTGGGTGTCGTAGGGGTGGCCCCCACCTAAACCCAGCAGGCCTGGTAAGAGATTATAATGTGTAATGACATAACTACCCCCAAGAGGGATAACCAGATGTAAGGGTATAACTGTAAAAGCACTCCTCATGTGTATATATATATGAGCACAAGCCATGGGGAGGACCCAGGCCATTACACTCATCTTCATCACTCTCCACTACCATCTCTCTCTCTGTTTGGTCTGTAGCCACAACAGTTGGCGCCGTCCGTGGGGAGGACGGAGACAAGCCTGAAGACCGAAGAAAAAGATGGCACCGAAAAAAGCTTCCTCAGCCGCGGCGCGGGGAAAGAAGCCGGCCGGGCCGGAGCGCTGTATGAGTACCAGGGCCTCGCCATCGACAGCGGCGGACGCGGGTGGCGATGCAGTCGCGGTGGCCGATGACGTCGACGTTCGTGGGGCGACGACCAACCCCACCGCTGGCGCTACGAGGACGGGCCCGGCGGTCCAAGACGTCGACACGGGTGCGGCGACAACCGACCCCGCCGACGCAACGACAGCCGACCCCGCCGCCGCCACCGCACCGGGGATGGAAAGCGCCCTGCGGGCGACCCTCAACGCGTTCCAGCGGGAGCTGGGGGACCTTCGCGGAGCCGTCAGAGACATACAAGAGGCTCGGAGTCAGCCGGCTGCGCCAGCAACCGCGTCCGAGCCCGCGCCGGAAAGGGCGGACAGTCGCGAAGCCCCCGCGTCCAGCCGTGTGCCGCTGCGACGCGCGGATCCGGAGTCCCCGCTCTCGGCGGGGCTGCAGCAGGCGGCATGGCCTGAAGACTTCAAGTTCCCTAGCGCCATCGACTCGTATAAAGGCGACACGGATCCTCGCGAGTTCGTGCGCGCGTACGAAGCCGCGATCGAGGCCGCGGGCGGAGACGACACCACGAAAGCGAAGGGACTCCCCCTCGCACTGCGTGGAGCGGCGCTCTCTTGGTTTTTTACCATAGAGCCGGGCTCCATCTATGCGTGGGAGCAGCTTCGCGGCCGGCTTCGTTCCAACTTTCAAGGGTATCATCTCGAGCGAATCGATGCGGACCAACTCTTCGCTGTGAAGCAGGGGCCCTCGGAGACGCTCCGGAACTATTTCAAGCGCTTCGCCAAGATTCGAAGCCAGGTATATGATGTTAATGAAATCACAGTCATCAATGCAGCCATACAGGGCCTCCGCCCGGGCCCGATGGCCGAATACCACGCGCGGAGGCCAATTACGACAGTGGCCAAGCTCTTCGACAAATTGGACGAGTACACGCGGGCGGAGGAGGATGCGCGAAGACGCAGCATCACCGCTCCCGGCCTCGCCCGTGAGGAGCGGCCCCCGCGTGAGGTCGGGGCGGGTGGTCTCTCCTCGCCGCCGGCCCGTAGCCGAAAGCCCCGAGGCAGTGAGGACGGAGTACAGGAAGGCTCGTCACGGTGTAGGCCCAAGCCTCGGCGCCGCCAGCGCCGGTCGCAGACGGCCCATCGCGTCCTCACCACCGAGAGCACCCGCCAAGGACCCGACCCCGCCTCGTGGAGAGGAGTCCGGGGATCGGAGGGTGGATTTGACTACACCAGCCAACCCCGCGCAGAACAGGAGCTTCTGCGCTATGGTAAGTGGTGCGAGGTACACGGCTACGGCGATCATTACACAAGGGCATGCATCGCGGTGATGGAGCTGCGGAGGGTGACGGCCGGATCTCGGTCTCCGCCTTCTCGGCCCCCCGCCGAAGCCCATGTGGGGCACCCAAGGGATAGCCCCACACGGGCCACCGCAGCGGAAGGCGCGCAGCATCACACCGTCAACGTCATCACCGGAGGCTCTTCCTCAAAAACCCCTGGGGAGCAGCCGCAGATGTGGATGTCGCCCCGCAACATCACCTTCGACTTGAACGACGCTAGGGGCGTGGCGTACCCTCATCAAGACCCTCTAGTCATCCAGGCCCACATAGCAGGCTGCGAAGTCAAACGCGTCCTTGTCGACGGGGGAAGCTCCGCGAACATCTTACTCGCAGACGCCCTCGACCGCATGGCAATCCCCCGAAGCCAGCTGGAGCAGCCGGGAGCTCCACTTCAAGGCTTCGGGGGCCAACCGCTGCAGGCCCTGGGGCACATTTCCCTTCCTGTCACCTTCCGTCAGGAGGGCAACAAAGGTAACATCCGGACCGAGCATGTCACCTTTGATATTGTAGATATCCAGCACCCCTACAACGTCATACTGGGGCGATCCGCCATCAACTCTCTCGAGGCAATCCCGCACCACGCCTTCTTGTGTGTAAAGCTCCCGGGCCCGGAGGGTGTCATCACCATCTTCGGCGACCAGGACCTGGCAAGACGTACCGAAGGCGGCAGCCGCGTCTCGCATCGCCCGGTGCATGCCCTCTCCGGCGCGCCCGGCGCTGGGCCCTCCGCCCCCGGATGGACGCCCAAGCCTCGGCCCGAAGGCGGCGTTAAGAAGGTGCCGCTCCAGGCGGAGGGGCAGTTTGTCTCCATTGGCGAGGGGCTCCCATCGGGGGTCGAACGGGAGCTGCTCCGGGTGCTTCAGAACAACGTGGACGTCTTCGCATGGTCCCCAGAGGACATCAAGGGCGTGGATTGCGCGGTAATCCAGCATCGTTTGGCGGTCCGCCCCGACGCCAAGCCGGTCAAGCAAAGGCTCCGGCGTATGTCGATGGATCGGCAGCAGGCGGCCAAAGCGGAGGTGGCGAAGCTTCTTCGCGCCGGGGTCATCCGCGAGGTCCACCATCCAGAATGGCTCGCTAACCCGGTGCTAGTCAAAAAGGCCAGCGGGGCCTGGCGCATGTGCATCGACTTCACGGCACTCAACAAGGCGTGCCCGAAGGACAACTACCCCTTGCCGCGCATCGATCAGCTGGTTGATGCCACTGCTGGGTGCGAACTCATGAGTTTCCTGGACGCCTATTCTGGCTACCACCAGGTATACATGGCCGAAGACGACGAGGAGAAGACCAGTTTCATCACACCACTTGGGACGTTCTGCTTTGTCAGAATGCCCTTTGGCTTGAAGAACGCAGGCGCTACCTTCACCCGCCTCGTCGCCATTGCCCTGGCCGCCCAGCTCGGGAGGAACGTCGAGGCATATGTCGATGACGTGGTGGTCAAAACTCGGCAACTCGCTCTGCACGGTCGGGACCTCCAGGAGACCTTCGACAACCTCCGGAAGGCGGGCATCAAGCTCAACCCCGACAAATGTGTCTTCGGGGTGCAGGCGGGCAAACTCCTCGGTTTCCTCGTGTCCGGGCGGGGCATCCAGGCAAACCCCGACAAAGTAGACGCTATTCTGGGTATGGAGCCAACCAAGACAACGAGGGAGGTCCAGAGGCTGGCGGGCCGCATGTGAAAGCATCTAAGCCCCTAAAAATGTTGGTTTTGGTAATTAATGAATTTATGTGAATATGGGACTAATGTGTGCATTAAGTGTTTGAAAGGATAAGTTCAAATGGCAAAGAAAGAGGCTCACAAAATTTCCCATGAAGATTCAAGATCTCTAGGGCGACAAGGTAAATAGTTTAGGTATCTATTTTGTTTTACCGGTCTTGGAGTTAGGTTGGAAGACCGGATTATAGGATAGACGCCGTACTATTAAGAGGGATCATGGTGATTGCTTGATCATGTTCAAATGTGCCCTTTGGATCAATTTAGGATCATGCATGCACTTAGAAATTAAAATTAAACCAATTCTGTGCATTGTCAGAAAATCCGGTAGTTCCGGTGTGTATTGGGCGGAACTACCGCAGGTCCGGTAGTACCGGGTGCCCAGGCGGAACGTTTTTTCCAGAGAGCGCCCGGACTCAGACTTAGCCTCTCGGAAAACGGAAGTACTGCGGGTTGACCTGCGGAACTACCGGATGGCCGGTAGTACCGGGCACCCGAGCGGAACTTTAATTCCAGAGAGCGCCCGGAATTTAACTTAGCCTCTCTGAAAACGGAAGTACCGCGGTTTTACCTGCGGAACTACCGCATGTGCGGAAGTTCCGGATATCTGTGCGGAACGTTATTTCCAGAGAGCGCCGAGAATAAGACTTAGACTCGTTGAGATCGGAAGTACCGGGTCTTGGAGCGGAACTTCCGGACGTCCGGAAGTACCGCGTCTTTAACGGCGGTAGTACCGCACTCATTGACCAACAGTTACTTCTGACTCTCTGACATAGCCGTTCTGACCGGTCAGTTAGAGTCCGGTAGTACCGCGGCTTTGCCTGCGGTAGTACCAGATTTCCTGAATTTTCAGGATTGTTTATTGTAACGGCTATTTGAGGTTGGTGAGGGTATAAATACACCCCCACCAGAACTTGGACATGTTGTTGAACATCCATTGAATACATTTGAGCCTAGTGCAACCTCTCACAGCTCATTCACTCACTTGTGCATTCATTTGAGGTAGTTGACCCAAAATTCAAGTGCATTGCATTCTAGTTGATCCATTGAGCACTTGGGTGAGATCAAGCCGCAGTGGTCTATTCTCTTGGTGCTTGCCGGCACCTAGACGGCTTGGCGGAGTTTCGGTGATCTTCTCAAGAAGATTGTGAGAAGGCCCGGAAGATTGTGAAGGCTTGGAGCTCGCCTACCCGGAGAGGGAAAGGGCATCCAATAGTGATCGAGGTGTTTAGGCTCATTCGTGGAGCCGGTCCGATTCGTTCGGGCTTACCTCAACGTGGACTAGGGGAGACCGGCAAGTCTCCGATCACCACGGTAAAAAGTAATCGTGTCAATTGTGGTTTGCTCTCTTGTGATCATTTTCATTCAAGCAACGCTCTTCATTTATATCATTTGATTGCTTGCTTAGTTAGAGTAGCAATTGATGTTCTCTACTATTCGTTATTGCTCTTAGTCGATTACTTGTGCTAGTGTTAGTGTTATCTTGCTCTATCAACCCATCAAGTTTAAAATTGCTAATTAGAATTAGACGAAAATTTTAAAACCTCCTATTCACCCCCCCTCTAGTCGGCCTCCTCGATCTTACAAGTGGTATCAGAGCTTGGTCTCTCAAATTTAGACTTAACCGTCTAGAGAGAAAAGGATGGCTAGTGAGGGTATAGCAATAGGAAAGGCACCTCTATTTGATGGCTCAAATTATGCTTATTGGAAAATTAGAATGTCTATTTATTTAAAGGTCATGAGTCCTCAAATTTGGAAAGTCGTAAATGAGGGTTACGTTATGGCTCTTGATCCGGATCACCCAACGGATCAAGACGGGCGTAATGCTCATTTAGACGCCCAAGCTATTAATGCTCTATTTGGAGCCTTGAACGCGGATGAGTTCAATAGGGTGAGCAATCTTGAGACGGCTCATGCTATTTGGACTACCCTTTCGGAAATACACGAAGGGACATCCACGGTCAAGGAGGCCAAATTGCATCGGCTTAGGATCAAATATGAGACATTCACAATGTTGCCCCATGAAGACATTAATGAGATGTACTCAAGGCTCAACAACATTGTGAATGAGCTTAAGGGCCTTGGAACTAACCTTTCCGATCTTGATATTGTTCGAAAGATGCTTAGGGCCTTGCCGGAGAAATATGAAGTGTTGGTGACTCTCTTCCTCAACTCACCGGAGTTGGCAAGAATGACACCAACGCAATTGTTGGGCTCATCACCAACGAGCTCTACAAGAAAGACAAAGAAGAGCTCTTGGAGCAATCTTCTTCCAAGAATAAGAAGATCACCGCTTTCAAGGCTAAAGCGGTAATGAGTGAAGAATCCGAAGAAGATGATGAGGAGGACTCCGAAGAAGAATTTGCGCTTCTAGTAAGAAGAATGAAGAAGTTCATGAGAAGACGCCCATTTCGGAGTACAAGCCATGAGAAGACCAAGAAATGGCATTCTTCCTCCAACAAGAAGTTTAGCAACATTCGTTGCTATGAATGTGATGAGAAGGGGCACATTGCCTCTCAATGTCCAACAAAGAAGGATGACAAGGAGAAGTCATCAAAGAAGAAGAACTACAACGGCAAGAAGAAGCTTTTCAAGAAGCTTCACAAGGATGGCAAGAATGAAGCCCATATTGGTGAGTGGAACTCCGAAGAGGAGTATTCGGACTCCGACTCAAGCGAGGACGAATCTCCCAAGAAGAAAGGGCTTGTGGGCATTGCAATCAAGGAGGCTCCATCACTATTCTCCACTCCTACATGCCTTATGGCTAAAGGAGAAAAGGTGAACTACAAAACCGGTGGAAGGCATTGGGTGTTGGATAGCGGTTGCACCCAACATATGACCGGAGACCGGAAGATGTTCACCACATTTGAGAATGGAAGCAATGACAAAATCACATTTGGAGACAATAGCAAAGGAAAGGTATTAGGATTGGGTAAAATCGCTATCTCAAACGAACTTTCAATTTCTAATGTATCTTTAGTTGAATCATTAAATTTCAACTTGCTATCTGTCGCTCAAATATGTGATCTAGGCTTAACATGCTCATTCTCAAAAGAAAATGTTGTAATCTCAAAAGATAATAATAATGAACTAGTCTTCAAAGGCTTTAGATTTGGGAATCTCTATTTGGTAGATTTTTCTTCAAATGAGTCTTGTTTGAAAACTTGTTTAATTGCAAAAACTTCTTTGGGTTGGTTGTGGCATAGAAGGCTAGGTCATGTGGGAATGATTCAACTTAAAATGCTTTTTAAACATGACTTAGTGGTTGGCTTGAAGGATGTAAAGTTTGAGAAAAATCGACTTTGTAGTGCTTGTCAAGCCGGAAAACAAGTCGCTAATTCTCATCCTTCCAAAAGTATCATGTCAACCTCTAGGCCATTAGCGCTCTTACATATGGATTTGTTCGGGCCAACAACCTATAAGAGCATTGGAGGTAATAGCTATTATTTAGTCATTGTGGATGATTACTCTAGATATACATGGGTCTTCTTCCTAAATGACAAAAGTGAAACCTCCGGGATTTTCAAAAGTTTTTCAAAAAGGGCTCAAAATGAATTTGATTTTAGAATAAAGAAAATTAGGAGTGACAATGGTTCCGAGTTCAAAAATACAAAAGTTGAAGACTTTTGTGATGAACTTGGAATAAAGCACGAGCTTTCCACTACCTACACTCCGGAGCAAAATGGAGTTGTAGAGAGGAAAAATCGAACATTAATTGAAATGGCTAAGACAATGCTTGATGAATATGATACTTCCGACAAGTTTTGGGCGGAAGCTATTAACACCGCATGTCATGCCATAAATCGCCTCTATTTACATCGACTCTTGAAAAAGACTTCCTATGAGCTTCTTGTTGGAAGGAGACCGAACATCTCTTATTTTAGAGTATTTGGTTGCAAATGCTATATTCTAAGAAAAGGTGTTCGGCTCTCAAAATTTCAAAGTCGATGTGATGAAGGTTTCCTTTTAGGGTATTCCTCAAATAGTAAAGCCTATAGGGTCTTTAATAAAAATTCGGGTTTAGTGGAAGAATCATGTGATGTTCAATTTGATGAAACTAACGGCTCTCAAGAAGAGCATGAGAACTTGGATGATGTAGGAGATGAAAGTCTTCGCAAGGCAATGAAGAACATGCAAATCGGAGACATCAAGCCAAAAGAGGATCCAACATCACCAAGCTCATCTAGACAAGTGGAACCACCCTCTTCTTCCACAATAAACGATGTTCAAGTTATTGAAGATGAAGAAAAGGATCAACCGCAAAATATGTTCAAGATTCACAATGCAATAGCCAAGGATCATCCAATTGACCAAATATTGGGTGACGTAAGTAAGGGTGTTCAAACTCGCTCTAGAGTAGCTTCATTTTGTGAACACTATTCTTTTGTATCTTCACTTGAACCTAAGCGTGTAGAAGAAGCATTAGATGACCCGGATTGGATAAATGCTATGCATGAAGAGATGAATAACTTTGCTCAAAACGATGTTTGGACTTTGGTGGAGAGACCCAAGGAGCACAATGTCATTGGCACAAAATGGGTCTTCCGGAACAAACAAGATGAGAACGGAAGTGTGGTAAGAAATAAAGCAAGGTTAGTAGCTCAAGGTTATACTCAAGTCGAGGGCTTAGATTATGATGAGACTTTTGCGCCCGTTGCTAGACTTGAATCAATTATAATCTTGCTTGCTTTTGCATCATGCTTTGACATTAAATTGTTTCAAATGGATGTCAAAAGTGCATTTCTTAATGGTACAATTTCCGAATTAGTATATGTGAAACAACCCCCGGGATTTGAAGATGCACTATATGGTTTAAAGCAAGCTCCTAGAGCTTGGTATGAGCGCCTTCGTAACTTTCTAGTATCAAAAGGCTTTAAAATTGGTAAAGTAGATACAACTCTATTCACAAAAATTATTGGAGATGATTTCTTTGTATGTCAAATATATGTTGATGATATTATATTTGGTTCTACTAATCAAGACTTTTGCAAAGAATTTGGTGAGATGATGTCTAGGGAATTCGAGATGTCGATGATTGGTGAGCTAAGTTACTTCCTTGGACTTCAAATCAAACAACTTAAAGATGGGACGTTTATAAGCCAAACAAAGTATGTGAAGGATCTACTCAAAAGATTCGGAATGGAAGAAGTCAAACCCATCAAAACACCCATGGCAACAAACGGGCATCTAGACCTCAACGAAGAAGGTAAGTCGGTAGATTTAAAGCTTTATAGATCCATGATTGGTAGTTTGCTTTATCTTACCGCATCTAGGCCCGACATTATGTTTAGTGTATGCATGTGTGCACGTTTTCAAGCTTCTCCAAAAGAGTGCCACTTAGTGGCCGTAAAGAGGATTCTAAGATATTTAAAGCATTCCTCAAGCATAGGGCTTTGGTATCCCAAAGGTGCAAAATTTGAATTAATTGGATATTCGGATTCTGATTATGCGGGATGCAAAGTGGATAGAAAAAACACCTCGGGTAGTTGCCAATTTCTAGGAAGATCTCTAGTGTGTTGGTCATCCAAGAAACAAAATTCCGTAGCACTTTCAACCGCCGAAGCCGAATATATTTCAGCGGGAAGTTGTTGTGCTCAATTGCTTTGGATGAGGCAAACATTGTTGGATTATGGGATCAATTTTGATAAAATGCCTCTTTTGTGTGATAATGATAGTGCTATCAAAATATCCAATAATCCAGTTCAACACTCAAGAACCAAGCATATAGATATACGCCACCATTTCTTGAGAGATCATGTGAGCAAGGGAGATATTGAAATTAGCCACATCCGAACCGAAAATCAACTAGCGGACATTTTCACCAAACCATTAGATGAAAGCCGCTTTTGCAAGTTGAGGAATGAATTAAATGTCATAGACTACTCAAATGTAGCTTGAAATCTCACTTCATCCATTTCTGCTCTTTTGTTGTGCTCATATGGATTTTTGTTGGTTTTTCCCCTATTTTGGTCAAAAATTTGTTTAAATTCATAAAAATTAGTTTCAAAATATAGCATTAGCTCAATTGATGCATAATGATCCTGAATGACTTTAGTTGGATGCAAAACTAGGGATCATTTGCAAAATTTCCAGATCTAAAAGTCAAATCCTGAAAAGTTCCAGAAAATCCGGAACTACCGCAGTCAATTGTGCGGTACTTCCGCTCCTGACAGAAAAACCGGAACTACCGCAGTGCTATCCGCGGAACTTCCGGAATTTCTGCGAACACGGTACTACCGGCGTGTTACGCGCGGTACTACCGCTTTCTGCGGGATTCAATGCGGTTTCCAAAACCGCCAACTCCTCCAACCGTTACTCTTTTTCCTTTATCTCTCTTCTCTCTCATCTTCACTCCTCCCAGACCGCAGCCGCCTACTCCTCTCTTCTTCCTCTCCTCCACCCTCTCTCTCCCAAGAACCTCTCTCCTCTCCCGATCTTTGAATCCGAGGGGAGTTCTTCGTTTTTGGGTGATTCCTTGCACTCCCAGGGTTCTCCTCCGACTTCACAAGGTAAATCGGATCAAAACCCTCTTTTTATCTTGTTCTTGGAACCCTAGGTGGAGTTTAGGTTAAATTTGAAATGTGATGATTTTTGCTGAAATATTCTTGGGCAAAGTAGTTTGTTTGGGGTATTAGAATGTTTATACATGCATGCACTGGATTCAATCCGAGAAATACCCCAAAAATATTCAATTTTTATCATGCCCTAGAAATGTCCAGAAAAACCGGAACTACCGGACGAGCGGAAGGAACTACCGGGGTCCCGGAAGTACCGCATGTTTAATGCCGGAACTACCGGATTTCTCGGAAGTTCCGCAGTTTTGCCACCGGTACTTCCGTTTTTCCTGGAACAGCAAAAATTCATTGCTTTCAATTTGGAACCTACTCTTGCTTGTTCTCCTCATACCTTGATTGTGTCCTTGAAGATGCCGAGGATGAAGAACGTCTCGCACAAGTCCTATGGGGGCACGGCTGGTTAATCCTCCTCCTCTACTCCTGCATCTCAGACAGCGGAGCACAAGGGCAAGGGTCCCGCCTCCGACCCTGAGAGTGACTCAGAGGAGTCGCATGAGAGCGGATCTGAGGCCTCGCATGAGAGCGAGGATTATGAGATCTCAGATGAGGAGATGCCTGAGGTAACTGCAGACGAAGAGGTGGACCTCGCCAAGATCACAAATGAAGATTATGCTATTCTTCGTCGTCGCAGTCAGTATGTACGCCCTCGAGACTCAATGAACCCCCAATTTCATTCAAAGTTTCAAGAGAAGGTGTACCAGGAGATGTATGGTCCGGCTCGCAAATTTGCTGCACATAAGTATGTGGACTGGGATCACTTGTCGCAGATCGACAAGTTCAGCGGTGCCTATCAGCTCTTTCAGCGAGCCGATATCCATCAACTTGTTGCATTCAAATGCAACTATATGGACAACATGATCAGGCAGTTCTATGCTACCCTGTACATGTCACATCCCAAAATTTGGCTTTTTGAAAAATTTAAATTCAAATTAATTATTTTAAGGTAATTGGATTTTACTTGGCTTTTATTTGCCTTTCTGGATTTTTCTGGAATTTAAAAACTATTTTTAGAGCTTAAAAAGTAATTCAAAATATGAAAATTAAATATGAACAGTAGTTGGAAATAATTTTATTTAGTCCAAAATATGTCCAGGAGCTTCTGTGAATTTTTCTGGAATTTTTGGAGGTATTTTCATATTTTTCTGAGGCCTAAATAAATTTCTAGCATTTTCTGAAATTAAAAATCATTAAAAATCTCTCCCTTTTCCTCCAGCCGACGCGTGGACGGCCCAGATCCGCCCACGTCGCCGCTCGGCCGATCCGGCCCGCTTTTTCCCCTTCTCCCTCCGCCAAGCGGGCCCGGCCTGTCAGCCTCCCGCGTCTTCCCCCTCATTCTCTCTCTGCCCCTGGGCCCCGGCTGTCAGCCACCCGCGTTCGCATCCCGCCATCCCCTCCTCTTTGGGCGACGCGTGTACAGCCCGCCTCATCTCGGCCGTCCCCGCTTCGCCCGCTCTCGGACGCCCGATCCGCCTCTGGGTCGCGTGGCAGCCATCCGCGCCGCCCGCCCGCTCCCTTCTCTCTCTCACTGCACGCGGGGCCCGCCTGTCGGATTCGTCGTCCCCGCGGAGCCGCCCCTTTCCTTTCTTCCCCCCCCCCTCTTTCCTTTCTCGCCGGCCGACCGTACCCGAGCCGAATCCGGCCCTTTCCCTCTGTCTTCTCTCCGGTTTTGGAAGCCCCGGACGCCGTCGCGACCGAATCCCCGATCTTCCGGGCTCCCCTTCCATCGGCGCCCCCTCTTTCCCGTTTCTCCCCTTTCCTTCCTTTTCCCGGCCGACACACCGGCGAGCGATTGCGCGCCCGTGTCCCCTCCTCCGCCCCTATAAAAGCCCCCCTTGGCTCCGCCTTCTCCCGCACCACCTCCTAGCGCCCTCCACTTCTCCCTTTGAGCCCCGAGCGCCGTCGCACCAGAAGCTCCCCGTGCGCGTCCGGTAAGTGCTCCGGTGAGTAATCGCCGTCGCCTCGGTCTTCCCCGAAGCTCGCCGCCGCTACCTCGAGCACCCCCGTGGCCGTGCGGTCCTCCCCGACGCCTCAGCCGCCCCTCCCCGCCGCCGGAGCGCCGTCGCACCGAAGGACCCGAGCCAGCTCCGCCTCCCCCTCGTCGCCGGCCACCTCCGCCCATCCCCGAGCCCTGCCAACCCCTCCGTTGGATTCGTCTCCGCTCCGGGTTTGCATTTCACGCGTCACCCGAACCCCTCCGCCACTCCCTCGCCGCCGACGACCCTGCCTCCGGCCACCTTCCCCGGCCTCCCCTCCGGCAGGTAACTCAAAAGGCTTGATTGCCCTATATGGGTAGGCAAAGCCTCCCCCTCCCCTCTGGTTAGCAGCGCACTCCCTCGACTCCCCGGTGCGCGTTCGAGCCCTCGGCTCCGCGCGCTGGGTTGACTTTTCGTTATTATTCCGCGCTGACAAGTGGGTCCCACCCGTCAGCGGCAGCCGACTGTGCGGGCCACTGTCGTCTGGGCCCCACCCGCCTGTGCCAGCATCTGACAAGTGGGTCCAGATCCCAGTGGGTCCCACATGTCAGTGACCGCCAGTGGTTACTGGTCAATGGGTCCCACCTGTCAGGCTCTCAGAATTAAAATAAAAGATTAAAATTTGATATTCCAGTGGGCCCCACCTGTCAGAAATTTGGGAATTTCTAGATTTATTCAAATATGAGATTTTCAAATGAGCATAACTTTCTCATTTTAACTCCAATTCCAGCCATTCAAATTTCTAAATTCATCTAAAATCATAATCTATCCAACTATGGCCTCTGTTGAATTTTTGGATCTTATTTGAATTTTCGTTTGTATTTATTTGCTTTGTTGCCTCGTCTTTTCTCGCGTAGATTCCAACGTTGTCAACGAACCCTCTCCACAGCAGCAAGAAGACCCAGAAACCCTACAAGAAGGCAAGTCTCCTTTGATCATCTTGAACCTATGCGTTTGAAATGTTTTTAAAATATTTTAAATTATGTGCATTGCTATTTACTTAAAGTCACTAGTTCAAATCTTTAGGAATTAGTTATTCCAACCTTGTTATGCCCTTATTTGACTTTGATTGCCATGTACATTGTCACCCTAGAACTCCCTTTGTCTCAATAATGAGATTACTATTAATCTTTGTGAATATTAGAATGGTAGGTTAATGCTTAGTCTTGCTATCTAATAACTTTGGAAAATCTTGAAAATGGGAAATTATGATTTATTATTAAACCCTTGTGTTTGAAAGTGAAGTGGCAATTGGAGTTGTCACTGTGATTTTAAAATAAAATAAAAATGTGAAAGTTGGTTTAGATTAGGGTGGATGGCTGTTTGGGTTGGTGCAGTAAGCACGAGAACTTGTTAAGTGTATGTTCCACCCTAGTCAATTAAGGACCGACGCTTGTGTTTGTCCAAACTGAGCATTAACCGTACAACCACAAGTCTATATGGGTACGACCTAGCTAACTAACCTATAAAGGTGTAGTTTAGATATCACCAGTGGTGTATTGAGTGCCAGGGTGTACTGGTTACTCATAGTGAGGGACAGGGTTTACTGTACTCATATGGCGCAAGAGGGGGCTTCAGATTGGGCGGATTTAACCCTTCTGCGGTGAAACCTCAGCGGGTGGTCTCTAGCTATACTGGAGTAGGTGAAAGGCTTTGTGATATTTTATCTGGGTCTCATGCCAAAGGAAGCATGTTGACTATTAAGATAATTTATCTCTTGTGGGTAAAGTTGTACAACCTCTGCAGAGTGTAAAACTATTCGAATAGCCGTGCCCACGGTCAAGGGCGGGCAAGGAATGCATTCACATGGTAGATTTCTGGTTTTGGATTTAAAATCAAAAGTTTTGTATTCCGAGGGTGGAGGGAACTCTCGGAAGGGAATCCTGGCGGATGGAGCCAGAGAGGGTGGATGGAACCCGCAGTTTAAAACTTGACCAATGGTAATTGGTTAGCTAGTGTTGGTAGTTGGAACCTTCACTAGAAAGTTAATTCTGTTAAAACATTTACTTCATTAAATTAATGCCTTCGAAAATAATTAGTAGTAATTGAGATTTCAAATATTGCTTTGTGCAAAAGAACCATATGGCCTTCTTTGTTAAGCCTTGCATCTATGCATTTTTCCCAAGACTTGCGGAGTACTTTATGTACTCACATGCTACACTTAAAAATAACATCTCAGAGGAAGTTGAAGCTCAAGAAGGTGACTACGACTACTGCTTCGCTTGTGGCTGTGACGGATTCTTCCCGGAGGACTAGGTCGCGCTTCCCCAGTCAACTGCCTGTGGCATATTGATGGGTCTACTTTGAGTTTACTTTGCTTCCGCTGTGTTTTGATTGTGCGAGGTTTTGAAACCTCCAATGTAATAATGAGACCTGGTGGTCAGTACTCTTTATATTTGTAATAAATACGTTGTTGGTCATGAATCATTTCTGTTTAACTGTGTGCACTAGCTTTGATCTGGGAAAAGTGCAGAAATACACAGAGGGTCCGGGTTTGGAAATCCGGGGTCCCGACAGAGGTGGTATCAGAGCCAATTTGACTGTAGGACGTGACCTAGATTAGGAATGGCAAACCATAAGGACTTATGTTTATAAAAAGAGTATGTTAAAAATGTGTAAGCTTCTTTGCTTCTACTCTCTTCCTACTTAGAATCTCGTTCTTGTCTCCAACTCCATTTGTTAAAACTTTTACTAATCTTTTCTTTCACTCAACTTTGTAGATGGCTGGTTCATCCTCCGCTGCCCCGTGGGACTACTACTCACATGGAGAGGATGCTGGAGCATTCGCTAGCCTTCTCCGGCAGCTGATGCAGTGTTTGGAGTACCGTCAGCCGCCCATCTTCAGGGGTCGGAAGACGCGGATCCTGGATCGAGACTCTTGGACGATGGAGGTATTCCTGTATGCACGGGAAGAGGAATTCAAGTCCCACACCTACCCCATCAAGCACCCTCGGTCCCGCTGTTTCGACGCTGTCCAGGACGCAGCACGCCTCGCCATTGACGAGTTGTGCCACCTGCACAAAGATGCTGTACATCAGTCCCCCTTTTGCTTCTTCATCAACCCTCGCCCAGGACAGAGGTATCCAGATCCCTTTGATATTCCAGCTGACGATCCTCGACTGTCACATCAGGTGCAACTCACCCAGGCGATGGCCGTCACTTATGCTAGAGCTCAGGAGGAGATTGGACAACTTCGGATGCTTCTCACTTCCAGCTACCAGCATTCCGACACGCTTCGCACACAACTTCTCCAGAGCCAGGCAGCTGAGTTTGAGTTGGGACGTCTCCGGGCCGCAGCCGACTACGCGCCATCTTCACCCGTAGTTGACTACACGCCGTCTTCCCCAGTACCAGCTGTCATCCCCAACAACCCGGCCCCAGCTCGACTTTCAGGACTCCACATCAGACTTACAGCACGCAAGAAGGTGCGACGCCCCAGTCCGCCACCTGTCATTACTCTCAAGAAGCGCAAGCCTTCTCCTTCTCGTTCTCGGTCGACTGCCTCCAGTCGTAACCGTGCCTCGGCCGAGTGTGACTGCTCACGTCACCACGTGAGAGAGCGCCAGGAAGACCCGGAGGAGGATCCAGAAGAGGACCCGGAAGAAGACCCTGAGGAGCGCGTCTTTGGAGAGGATTAGTAGTCTTTTGAGTCCGTAGTACCCAAATAAAATGTCCGCGTCCTTAGAACGCTTATTGTTATGTTTTGGTGTGCTAGATGGACTGTACCAGGCCTATGCGCACTTGTGGTACAGCCATCCTTGGAGTTATCTTGATTTTAATAAAAAGTTTCCCCTAAGTGGTTGCTAGTTCTTTCTTGAGTGTTGGCTTGGGATGTGGTTTAGTTCCCCTAATCTCTTACCTTTGCTATTTCCCTCTTACCTTCTGCTAACCTAAACCGCTTCAGATGGTGAACACGAGGAGCAACCCTGGCAGCAGCCGTGACGCCAACAACCAGCCGGAGGACAACATTCCACCACCTCCTGCTCAGGCCCCCAACTTGGAGCAAATGATGGCTATGCAGCTGCAGTTACTTCAAGCTCTCGCCCAGAACCAAGTGCAGCCAGCCCAGCAGGCACCCAACCAGGCACCCCAGTCTAAATTGGGGGAATTCATGAGGACAAGGCCTCCCACTTTTGCTGGATCAGTGGATCCCTTGGAGGCAGATGATTGGATCAAGGATGTGGAAAGAAAATTGGTCCTAGCTCAGTGCAACGATAATGAAAAGGTGTTGTATGCTGCTCATCAGCTCAAGGGAATGGCTGCCAACTGGTGGGAAAACTACCGCGCCGCCCATCAAAATGCACAAGCCATCACTTGGGAGGAGTTTGTCGAAGCTTTCCGCACTGCCCATATTCCTACGGGAATAATGGAAATGAAGAAGAGAGAATTCTACCAACTACAACAGGGAAACCTCAGTGTTTCCGAATACCTGAACAAGTTCACCCAACTGTCCAGGTATGCATCTGAAGAGGTCACCTCAGAGGCGACCAAGATTTGGAGGTTCACGCAGGGACTTGACCCCAATCTCAAGGTGCAGCTGGTATCCAATGACTTCCCAACCTTCCAGCACCTAGTGAACAAGGCCTTTGTCCAAGAAGATGCTCAGCGCCAGCTGTACGAAAATCGGAAGAGGAAGTTTCAAGCCCAGCAAGGAGCAAGCAGCTCTCGATTCCGCCCCAACGCACCTCACTATCACAAGCTCTCAGAGTCAAGCGTGCCGAGGACTCCCTTTTCAGGACCCCGCCCAAATCCACAAACTCCCCGGGCAAACAATGGTGGCCAACCCCCGCAGAACAAGACTTCAGCAGCAGGAGTGCAGTGCTTTAACTGCAAGAACATGGGGCACTATGCCAGCAACTGTCCCCAGAAACGCCCAGCAATGACTCCAGTTCGTTTCAATCTGGGGACTACGCCAGCAAGAGCTCCGACTGCAGGTCAAGGCCGTGGGGCACCACAAACCCCAAGGACTCCACAAGTGGTGAGCAGAGGGCATCTCAACCATGTGACCGCGGAAGCAGCCCAGGATGCACCTGACGTAGTTCTGGGTAAGTTTCTTGTCAACTCAGTAATTGCATCAGCATTATTTGATTCTGGAGCTTCGCATTCTTTTGTGTCAAAAGATGTGGTTGAAAGGTATAATTGGGATGTGAGTAAACTACAGAACCCCATGCTAGTCCAGTCCCCTGGAAAGGAAATGAGGACTAACACAGTTTGCCTTGACGCAACTGTGGATATAAATGGAGTTAAGTTCTTAGCAAATCTTATTATAATAGACTCCAAGGGTTTAGATGTAATACTTGGAATGGATTGGTTAACCAAGTATAAAGGGCAGATAGATTGTGCTGATCGAGCTGTTACAATCACTAACTCTGATGGGATTCAAGTAAGGTATAAGTCAAACTCCCCTACCCAGAGCAGGTGTAGTTTGAACAGTGTAAAGGGAGTGACTCTGGAAAAAGTACCTATAGTGAGTGAGTACCCAGATGTATTCCCTGAAGATTTGCCCGGAATGCCGCCAGACAGAAAAGTTATGCAGACAATCGACGTAGAAGCTTAGAATTCGTACCTGGGGATCATGTTTATTTGAAGGTGTCACCTCTCAAAGGAATGAGACGTTTTGGAGTCAGTGGAAAGCTAGCTCCCAGATTCATTGGACATTTTCCTGTTGTGGCGAAACGAGGAGAAGTGGCTTACCAGTTGGTGCTTCCACCTCAGCTGTCAAAGGTGCATGACGTCTTCCATGTGTCTCAGCTAAGAAAGTGTCTCAGAGTTCCAGAAGAGCAGATGCCTCTAGATGAAATAAACGTGAAGGAGGACCTCACCTATCCAGAGTATCCAGTCAAGGTATTGGAGGAAGCAGAGCGCCGTACGCGCAGCAAGGTTATCAAGTTCTGTAAAGTGCAGTGGAGCAACCATTCAGAATCGGAAGCAACTTGGGAGCGTGAAGAGGATCTAAAAGAAGAGTTCCCCGACCTTTTTCCCAGTCCATCCGAATCTCGGGGTCGAGATTCTTTCTAAGGGGGGTAGGTTTGTCACATCCCAAAATTTGGCTTTTTGAAAAATTTAAATTCAAATTAATTATTTTAAGGTAATTGGATTTTACTTGGCTTTTATTTGCCTTTCTGGATTTTTCTGGAATTTAAAAACTATTTTTAGAGCTTAAAAAGTAATTCAAAATATGAAAATTAAATATGAACAGTAGTTGGAAATAATTTTATTTAGTCCAAAATATGTCCAGGAGCTTCTGTGAATTTTTCTGGAATTTTTGGAGGTATTTTCATATTTTTCTGAGGCCTAAATAAATTTCTAGCATTTTCTGAAATTAAAAATCATTAAAAATCTCTCCCTTTTCCTCCAGCCGACGCGTGGACGGCCCAGATCCGCCCACGTCGCCGCTCGGCCGATCCGGCCCGCTTTTTCCCCTTCTCCCTCCGCCAAGCGGGCCCGGCCTGTCAGCCTCCCGCGTCTTCCCCCTCATTCTCTCTCTGCCCCTGGGCCCCGGATGTCAGCCACCCGCGTTCGCGTCCCGCCATCCCCTCCTCTTTGGGCAACGCGTGTACAACCCGCCTCATCTCGGCCGTCCCCGCTTCGCCCGCTCTCGGACGCCCGATCCGCCTCTGGGTCGCGTGGCAGCCATCCGCGCCGCCCGCCCGCTCCCTTCTCTCTCTCACTGCACGTGGGGCCCGCCTGTCGGATTCGTCGTCCCCGCGGAGCCGCCCCTTTCCTTTCTTTCCCCCCCCCCCTCTTTCCTTTCTCGCCGGCCGACCGTACCCGAGCCGAATCCGGCCCTTTCCCTCTGTCTTCTCTCCGGTTTTGGAAGCCCCGGACGCCGTCGCGACCGAATCCCCGATCTTCCGGGCTCCCCTTCCATCGGCGCCCCCTCTTTCCCGTTTCTCCCCTTTCCTTCCTTTTCCCGGCCGACACACCGGCGAGCGATTGCGCGCCCGTGTCCCCTCCTCCGCCCCTATAAAAGCCCCCCTTGGCTCCGCCTTCTCCCGCACCACCTCCTAGCGCCCTCCACTTCTCCCTTTGAGCCCCGAGTGCCGTCGCACCAGAAGCTCCCCGTGCGCGTCCGGTAAGTGCTCCGGTGAGTAATCGCCGTCGCCTCGGTCTTCCCCGAAGCTCGCCGCCGCTACCTCGAGCACCCCCGTGGCCGTGCGGTCCTCCCCGACGCCTCAGCCGCCCCTCCCCGCCGTCGGAGCGCCGTCGCACCGAAGGACCCGAGCCAGCTCCGCCTCCCCCTCGTCGCCGGCCACCTCCGCCCGTCCCCGAGCCCTGCCAACCCCTCCGTTGGATTCGTCTCCGCTCCGGGTTTGCATTTCACGCGTCACCCGAACCCCTCCGCCACTCCCTCGCCGCCGACGACCCTGCCTCCGGCCACCTTCCCCGGCCTCCCCTCCGGCAGGTAACTCAAAAGGCTTGATTGCCCTATATGGGTAGGCAAAGCCTCCCCCTCCCCTCTGGTTAGCAGCGCACTCCCTCGACTACCCGGTGCGCGTTCGAGCCCTCGGCTCCGCGCGCTGGGTTGACTTTTCGTTATTATTCCGCGCTGACAAGTGGGTCCCACCCGTCAGCGGCAGCCGACTGTGCGGGCCACTGTCGTCTGGGCCCCACCCGCCTGTGTCAGCATCTGACAAGTGGGTCCAGATCCCAGTGGGTCCCACATGTCAGTGACCGCCAGTGGTTACTGGTCAGTGGGTCCCACCTGTCAGGCTCTCAGAATTAAAATAAAAGATTAAAATTTGATATTCCAGTGGGCCCCACCTGTCAGAAATTTGGGAATTTCTAGATTTATTCAAATCTGAGATTTTCAAATGAGCATAACTTTCTCATTTTAACTCCAATTCCAGCCATTCAAATTTCTAAAATCATCTAAAATCATAATCTATCCAACTATGGCCTCTGTTGAATTTTTGGATCTTATTTGAATTTTCGTTTGTATTTATTTGCTTTGTTGCCTCGTCTTTTCTCGCGTAGATTCCAACGTTGTCAACGAACCCTCTCCACAGCAGCAAGAAGACCCAGAAACCCTACAAGAAGACAAGTCTCCTTTGATCATCTTGAACCTATGCGTTTGAAATGTTTTTAAAATATTTTAAATTATGTGCATTGCTATTTACTTAAAGTCACTAGTTCAAATCTTTAGGAATTAGTTATTCCAACCTTGTTATGCCCGTATTTGACTTTGATTGCCATGTACATTGTCACCCTAGAACTCCCTTTGTCTCAATAATGAGATTACTATTAATCTTTGTGAATATTAGAATGGTAGGTTAATGCTTACTCTTGCTATCTAATAACTTTGGAAAATCTTGAAAATGGGAAATTATGATTTATTATTAAACCCTTGTGTTTGAAAGTGAAGTGGCAATTGGAGTTGTCACTGTGATTTTAAAATAAAATAAAAATGTGAAAGTTGGTTTAGATTAGGGTGGATGGCTGTTTGGGTTGGTGCAGTAAGCACGAGAACTTGTTAAGTGTATGTTCCACCCTAGTCAATTAAGGACCGACGCTTGTGTTTGTCCAAACTGAGCATTAACCGTACAACCACAAGTCTATATGGGTACGACCTAGCTAACTAACCTATAAAGGTATAGTTTAGATATCACCAGTGGTGTATTGAGTGCCAGGGTGTACTGGTTACTCATAGTGAGGGACAGGGTTTACTGTACTCATATGGCGCAAGAGGGGGCTTCAGATTGGGCGGATTTAACCCTTCTGCGGTGAAACCTCAGCGGGTGGTCTCTAGCTATACTGGAGTAGGTGAAAGGCTTTGTGATATTTTATCTGGGTCTCATGCCAAAGGAAGCATGTTGACTATTAAGATAATTTATCTCTTGTGGGTAAAGTTGTACAACCTCTGCAGAGTGTAAAACTATTCGAATAGCCGTGCCCACGGTCAAGGGCGGGCAAGGAATGCATTCACATGGTAGATTTCTGGTTTTGGATTTAAAATCAAAAGTTTTGTATTCCGAGGGTGGAGGGAACTCTCGGAAGGGAATCCTGGCGGATGGAGCCAGAGAGGGTGGATGGAACCCGCAGTTTAAAACTTGACCAATGGTAATTGGTTAGCTAGTGTTGGTAGTTGGAACCTTCACTAGAAAGTTAATTCTGTTAAAACATTTACTTCATTAAATTAATGCCTTCGAAAATAATTAGTAGTAATTGAGATTTCAAATATTGCTTTGTGCAAAAGAACCATATGGCCTTCTTTGTTAAGCCTTGCATCTATGCATTTTTCCCAAGACTTGCGGAGTACTTTATGTACTCACATGCTACACTTAAAAATAACATCTCAGAGGAAGTTGAAACTCAAGAAGGTGACTACGACTACTGCTTCGCTTGTGGCTGTGACGGATTCTTCCCGGAGGACTAGGTCGCGCTTCCCCAGTCAACTGCCTGTGGCATATTGATGGGTCTACTTTGAGTTTACTTTGCTTCCGCTGTGTTTTGATTGTGCGAGGTTTTGAAACCTCCAATGTAATAATGAGACCTGGTGGTCAGTACTCTTTATATTTGTAATAAATACGTTGTTGGTCATGAATCATTTCTGTTTAACTGTGTGCACTAGCTTTGATCTGGGAATAGTGCAGAAATACACAGAGGGTCCGGGTTTGGAAATCCGGGGTCCCGACAGTACATCTCTCCCAACTTTGAGCATCTGAGTTGGATGACAGGGACCCAGTTCATTGAGTGCACCAGGCACGAGTTTGAGCTAGCACTTGGGACGGAAACCAGTGCATATGAGAAGGTGTTCAGCAAGCGAGCTCTTCCTATTGCTGCATATTCAGAGTACTATGACCAAGCTGCTGAACGGACACTGGGGACGACAAATGGCTTACTTCCTATTCCCAGCCTTGTCAACAGGATCATCAACCACACCATTCTTCCCAAGAGTGGGAATTATGATGCTATTCGTGGTCATGCGTGGAATGTAATTGATTACATTATGCGTGGACAAAAGTTTGATGTGGTGGATCTTATCATCAGGGGGATCGACGCCAATAAGAATGACAAGCAGAAAAGGATCAACTTTGCTCCATTCATCATGGCTGTGATCATTAGGAAGACTGGATACCGAGGAGCACTCTGCACCCCGCACAAGCCATACAAGCCGCGTGCAGAGCCTCCTGTTCCTGCTCCTGTTCGTACCCGTACTCAGGCTCAGCCTCAGCCTCAGCCTCAGCATCAGGCAGCTGCTGATCCTCCTCCCCAGGGCGAGGGCGATGTGTCGCTTTCCCAGATTTACTCTGCCATACTCAGGCTAGAGGAGCGGCAGGATGTCTTGATCTCCACTGTGTCTTCCCTCGGTGATCGCGTATCAGCCTTGGAGAGTGCAGTTCATCCGCCTTCTCCAGTCCGCTATGGTCGTCGCGCTCGTCGCCGTGGTCCTCCTTCTCCTAGTGCAGCTCAGGACTAGCTCCTCTTTTTGGTACTTCGATGCCAAAGGGGGAGAAATTGTAGGAGAAGTTTTTAAGTCTTATCTATCATTGTAATAAAGTATGGTGAAATGAACCATGTAATGCTTATTGTGTGGTTTAAACTCTGTGGATGTTTAGTATTTTAATTTCTGATGCATTGTAATCAACTATGTCATGTCCTTAATGCAATGCTTGTTACTTGTCTATTGCGTATCCTTGAATTTTGGTAAATGTGCTGAAATGCTATGATGTAATCATGCCTAATAAATTCCTGCAAAATTTGATGCACATGTTTAGGGGGAGCTCTTTCTTATTAGTTTCTAAAATGCATAAATTCCCCATGCTCTAAAATTGCCAAAATTTCAAAGACCTTGTGATATACATCTTGCCAACTAGGAGTATATCCAAATCTTAAATTCTTCTCATAAATTGCTCTTGTTGTCATCAATTACCAAAAAGGGGGAGATTGAAAGCATCTAGGCCCCTAAAAATGTTAGTTTTGGTAATTAATGAATTTATGTGAATATGGGACTAATGTGTGCAATAAGTGTTTGAAAGGATAAGTTCAAATGGCAAAGAAAGAGGCTCACAAAATTTCCCATGAAGATTCAAGATCTCTAGGGCGACAAGGTAAATAGTTTAGGTATCTATTTTGTTTTACCGGTCTTGGAGTTAGGTTGGAAGACCGGATTATAGGATAGACGCCGTACTATTAAGAGGGATCATGGTGATTGCTTGATCATGTTCAAATGTGCCCTTTGGATCAATTTAGGATCATGCATGCACTTAGAAATTAAAATTAAACCAATTCTGTGCATTGTCAGAAAATCCGGTAGTTCCGGTGTGTATTGGGCGGAACTACCGCAGGTCCGGTAGTACCGGGTGCCCAGGCGGAACGTTTTTTCCAGAGAGCGCCCGGACTCAGACTTAGCCTCTCGGAAAACGGAAGTACCGCGGGTTGACCTGCGGAACTACCGGATGGCCGGTAGTACCGGGCACCCGAGCGGAACTTTAATTCCAGAGAGCGCCCGGAATTTAACTTAGCCTCTCTGAAAACGGAAGTACCGCGGTTTTACTTGCGGAACTACCGCATGTGCGGAAGTTCCGGATATCTGTGCGGAACGTTATTTCCAGAGAGCGCCGAGAATAAGACTTAGACTCGTTGAGATCGGAAGTACCGGGTCTTGGAGCGGAACTTCCGGACGTCCGGAAGTACCGCGTCTTTAACGGCGGTAGTACCACACTCATTGACCAACGGTTACTTCTGACTCTCTGACATAGCCGTTCTGACCGGTCAGTTAGAGTCCGGTAGTACCGCGGCTTTGCCTGCGGTAGTACCGGATTTCCTGAATTTTCAGGATTGTTTATTGTAACGGCTATTTGAGGTTGGTGAGGGTATAAATACACCCCCACCAGAACTTGGACATGTTGTTGAACATCCATTAAATACATTTGAGCCTAGTGCAACCTCTCACAGCTCATTCACTCACTTGTGCATTCATTTGAGGTAGTTGACCCAAAATTCAAGTGCATTGCATTCTAGTTGATCCATTGAGCACTTGGGTGAGATCAAGCCGCAGTGGTCTATTCTCTTGGTGCTTGCCGGCACCTAGACGGCTTGGCGGAGTTTCGGTGATCTTCTCAAGAAGATTGTGAGAAGGCCCGGAAGATTGTGAAGGCTTGGAGCTCGCCTACCCGGAGAGGGAAAGGGCATCCAATAGTGATCGAGGTGTTTAGGCTCATTCGTGGAGCCGGTCCGATTCGTTCGGGCTTACCTCAACGTGGACTAGGGGAGACCGGCAAGTCTCCGATCACCACGGTAAAAAGTAATCGTGTCAATTGTGGTTTGCTCTCTTGTGATCATTTTCATTCAAGCAACGCTCTTCATTTATATCATTTGATTGCTTGCTTAGTTAGAGTAGCAATTGATGTTCTCTACTATTCGTTATTGCTCTTAGTCGATTACTTGTGCTAGTGTTATCTTGCTCTATCAACCCATCAAGTTTAAAATTGCTAATTAGAATTAGACGAAAATTTTAAAACCTCCTATTCACCCCCCCCCCTCTAGTCGGCCTCCTCGATCTTACAGCATGGCAGCATTAAGCCGCTTCCTATCCAGGGCGGCGGAGCGGGGCCTGCCGTTTTTCAAGACACTCCGCGGGTGCGATGGGTTTCGTTGGGACGGAGACTGCGAGAAGGCCTTCAACGAGCTCAAGCAGCACCTGGCAAGCCTCCCCACTCTGGTCGCCCAGCACCAGAGGCTCCCCTCCTGCTCTATCTGGCTGCGTCGGCCACCGCGGTCAGTGCTGTCCTCGTCCTGGAGGAAGGCGCCATGCAGCGGCCTGTCTACTTTGTCTCCGAAGCCCTTCAAGGCGCCAAGACAAGATACACGGAGCTGGAGAAGCTCGCCTATGCGCTGGTCATGGCCTCCCGGAAGCTTCGACATTATTTTCTGGCTCACCCGATCACAGTGCCTTCCTCATTCCCCCTGGCCGAGATGCTACACAACAAGGAGTCCACAGGGCGTATCGGTAAATGGGCCGCCGAGCTCGCTCCCTTCTCCTTGACGTATGCTTCGCGAACGGCAATTAAATCCCAAGTCCTGGCGGACTTCCTCGCCGAATGGACCCCGCCGGCCCAACCCGGCCGGGCGCACGATGACCCCGTCTGGACGCTTACAATCGACGGAGCTTACAGCGTCGCCGGTGCGGGCGTAGGGGCGGTGATCGTCACGCCTGAGGGACAATCTTTGCTATACTCGGCGCGCCTTGCCTTCCCCGCTACCAACAACACGGCCGAATACGAGGCGCTGCTCTTCGGCCTGGCGAAGCTCAAGGCAGCCGGCGCGAGACGGGTGTTGGTCCGCACCGACTCGCGCTTGGTGGCCGGCCATGTGGACAAGTCATATCAAGCCAAGGACCCTGAGTTGGCCAAGTACCTCGCGGCGGTACGGGCGAGGGAAAGGCACTTTTTGGGTGTCACCGTCAAGGCCATCCCTCGGGCGGAGAATGAGCAAGCAGATGCCCTCGCCAAGGCGGCCAGCCAACAACTGCCCCCCCGGAGGGGGCATTCTACGAGGTGTTAGCAAAGGCGGCCATCGCGCAGGACAACCGGGACGCGGCACTTGTCCACCGCATTGATCGGCCAGGAGATTGGCGGGAGCCCATTTTCAAATTTTTACAAGGCCTCGCCGAGCCGGAGGACCCTGCCGAGCTGCGACGATTGCAGCACCGCGCACGGTCCTTCCAGGTGTTTGAAGGGACGCTTTACAAGAAGGGGGTTTGCGCGCCGCTCCTGCGCTGCCTCTCCACGGAGGAAGGAAAGGAACTCCTGACGGAAATCCACGCGGGCGTATGCGGATCCCATCTGGCGCCGAGGTCATTAGTCGGCAAGGCGTTCAGACAGGGCTTCTACTGGCCGACTGCCATCACCGACGCCCAGGACCTCGTCCGCCGGTGCCAAGGGTGCCAATGGATGGCACGCATCATCCGCAGGCCCCCGACAAGCCTCAACCCAATTCCCTCGGTCTGGCCACTGGCGCGCTGGGGTCTCAACATAGTAGGACCACTCGCTCGACCTCCGGGGGACCTCCGGTTCGTGGTGGTCGCGCTGGAGTATTTCTCCAGGTGGCCGGAGGCGATCGCTCTGGCCAAAGTAACTTCTGCAGCCATACAGCGCTTCCTATGGCAAAACATCATATGTCGCTTCGGGGTACCTCGGGAGCTCACGGTCGACAATGGCCTGCAGTTCGACGCAGCCCTCTTCAAGGATTATTGTGACAGCATGGGCATCACCCTCCGATTCGCCTCGGTAGGGCATCCCCAGTCCAACGGGGCGGTCGAACGGGCGAATGGCGCCATCTCTGCCGCCATCAAAAAGCGCCTGGTGGGATTGCCGAAGGGCAAGTGGCCAGACGAGCTTCACAGCGTTTTGTAGTCGCTTCGCACAACGGTAACGCGCCCAACAGGATTCACGCCGTTCAAGCTCCTCTTCGGCGATGAAGCAATGACGCCTGAGGAAATTAAGGCCGGCTCGCGAAGGGTCCTCGTCCAAGCACCCGAAGAGGAGCGCCGTGTGTCCTTGGACCTCCTCGACGGGACACGGGCAGACGCAGCCCACCACGTCGAGAAGTACGTGCGGCAGACAATGCGTACTCGGGACCGCTCTATATGCCCGCGGGGGTTCAAGCCTGGGGACCTCGTCCTCAGGGTGGCACTTCAGGCAGAAACCGTCGGCAAGCTGGAATCCAAGTGGGAAGGCCCGTACATCGTAACGGAGGCATTGCCAAAGGGGGCGTACCGCCTCGCCACGCTTGAAGGACAAGCCTTCCGGCACACATGGAACGCGGACAGGTTGCGGCGATACTACGCCTAGAAGCAGCACAGTAGGCGTAGGGTCACCGGCCTGTTCATTAGGCGATACTCGCCCGCACAAACGGGAGTTCAATAAAGATTGCTGTTCCAAGAGCATCCCCTGTCCGCGCTAAGCAGCGAGAGTCTCCGGACTATGAAGAAGACGTAGCGTCGAGCCTAGCTCCGCACGCAATAGTCCACGGACTCTAAATAAGACGTAGCGTCGAGCCTAGCTCCGCACGCGAGAGTCTCCGGACTATAAATAAGACGTAGCGTCGAGCCTAGCTCCGCACGCGAGAGTCTCCGGACTATAAATAAGACGTAGCGTCGAGCCTAGCTCCGCACGCGAGAGTCTCCGGACTATAAAGAAGACGTAGCGTCGAGCCTAACTCCGCACGCAATAGTCCACGGACTCTAAATAAGACGTAGCGTCGAGCCTAGCTCCGCACGCGCGAGTCTCCGGACTATAAAGAAGACGTAGCGTCGAGCCTAGCTCCGCACGCAATAGTTCACGGACTCTAAATAAGACGTAGCGTCGAGCCTAGCTCCGCACGCGAGAGTCTCCGGACTATAAAGAAGACGTAGCGTCGAGCCTAGCTCCGCACGCAATCGTCCACGGACTCTAAATAAGACGTAGCGTCGAGCCTAGCTCCGCACGCGCGAGTCTCCGGACTATAAAGAAGACGTAGCGTCGAGCCTAGCTCCGCACGCAATAGTCCACGGACTCTAAATAAGACGTAGCGTCGAACCTAGCTCCGCACGCGCGAGTCTCCGGACTATAAAGAAGACGTAGCGTCGAGCCTAGCTCCGCACGCAATAGTCCACGGACTCTAAATAAGACGTAGCGTCGAGCCTAGCTCCGCACGCGAGAGTCTCCGGACTATAAAGAAGACGTAGCGTCGAGCCTAGCTCCGCACGCAATCGTCCACGGACTCTAAATAAGACGTAGCGTCGAGCCTAGCTCCGCACGCGCGAGTCTCCGGACTATAAAGAAGACGTAGCGTCGAGCCTAGCTCCGCACGCAATAGTCCACGGACTCTAAATAAGACGTAGCGTCGAGCCTAGCTCCGCACGCGCGAGTCTCCGGACTATAAAGAAGACGTAGCGTCGAGCCTAGCTCCGCACGCAATAGTCCACGGACTCTAAATAAGACGTAGCGTCGAGCCTAGCTCCGCACGCGAGAGTCTCCGGACTATAAAGAAGACGTAGCGTCGAGCCTAGCTCCGCACGCAATCGTCCACGGACTCTAAATAAGACGTAGCGTCGAGCCTAGCTCCGCACGCGCGAGTCTCCGGACTATAAAGAAGACGTAGCGTCGAGCCTAGCTCCGCACGCAATAGTCCACGGACTCTAAATAAGAAGTAGCGTCGAACCTAGCTCCGCACGCGCGAGTCTCCGGACTATAAAGAAGACGTAGCGTCGAGCCTAGCTCCGCACGCAATAGTCCACGGACTCTAAATAAGACGTAGCGTCGAGCCTAGCTCCGCACGCGCGAGTCTCCGGACTATAAAGAAGACGTAGCGTCGAGCCTAGCTCCGCACGCAATAGTCCACGGACTCTAAATAAGACGTAGCGTCGAGCCTAGCTCCGCACGCGAGAGTCTCCGGACTATAAAGAAGACGTAGCGTCGAGCCTAGCTCCGCACGCAATAGTCCACGGACTCTAAATAAGACGTAGCGTCGAGCCTAGCTCCGCACGCGCGAGTCTCCGGACTATAAAGAAGACGTAGCGTCGAGCCTAGCTCCGCACGCAATAGTCCACGGACTCTAAATAAGACGTAGCGTCGAGCCTAGCTCCGCACGCGCGAGTCTCCGGACTATAAAGAAGACGTAGCGTCGAGCCTAGCTCCGCACGCAATAGTCCACGGACTCTAAATTAGACGTAGCGTCGAGCCTAGCTCCGCACGCACTCTACGGAGTATAAATAAGACGCAGCGGGGGGACGCCTTCGCGCGCACTCTACGGAGTATAAAGAAGACGTAGCGTTGAGCATAGCTCCGCACGCAATAGTCCACGGACTCTAAATAAGACGTAGCGTCGAGCCTAGCTCCGCACGCGCGAGTCTCCGGACTATAAAGAAGACGTAGCGTCGAGCCTAGCTCCGCACGCAATAGTCCACGGACTCTAAATAAGACGTAGCGTCGAGCCTAGCTCCGCACGCGCGAGTCTCCGGACTATAAAGAAGACGTAGCGTCGAGCCTAGCTCCGCACGCAATAGTCCACGGACTCTAAATAAGACGTAGCGTCGAGCCTAGCTCCGCACGCGCGAGTCTCCGGACTATAAAGAAGACGTAGCGTCGAGCCTAGCTCCGCACGCAATAGTCCACGGACTCTAAATAAGACGTAGCGTCGAGCCTAGCTCCGCACGCGCGAGTCTCCGGACTATAAAGAAGACGTAGCGTCGAGCCTAGCTCCGCACGCAATAGTCCACGGACTCTAAATAAGACGTAGCGTCGAGCCTAGCTCCGCACGCGCGAGTCTCCGGACTATAAAGAAGACGTAGCGTCGAGCCTAGCTCCGCACGCAATAGTCCACGGACTCTAAATAAGACGTAGCGTCGAGCCTAGCTCCGCACGCGCGAGTCTCCGGACTATAAAGAAGACGTAGCGTCGAGCCTAGCTCCGCACGCAATAGTCCACGGACTCTAAATAAGACGTAGCGTCGAGCCTAGCTCCGCACGCGCGAGTCTCCGGACTATAAAGAAGACGTAGCGTCGAGCCTAGCTCCGCACGCAATAGTCCACGGACTCTAAATAAGACGTAGCGTCGAGCCTAGCTCCGCACGCGCGAGTCTCCGGACTATAAAGAAGACGTAGCGTCGAGCCAAGCTCCGCGCGCAATAGTCCGCGGACTCTAAATAAGACGTAGCGTCGAGCCTAGCTCCGCACGCGCGAGTCTCCGGACTATAAAGGAAAGCGTAGCGTCGAGCAGGGCATCCGCACGCGCCGCTCCACGGAGTACAAACGAGATGCATACACCTGTCCTTCACGCCCAGCGACAGGTAACACCAAGCATAAAGTACTACTTGGTTCCATTGCAAAAGCAGAGGGGTTACATGGTCACATGCGTAAGAACCAGTACATCATCCCCCGGCACCACCCGACCAACCGCTCAGCCTTGGCGCGGTGCGGACGAGCCCGCGCCGTCGTCGCCACGGCGCTGGAGGACCCCTTCAAGCCATTGGAGGAGGTCCCCCTCCCCATGCAACGTCTGCTGCACGGCGACTCTCGCTACACCTTCCCCGAAGCGGCCCCAGATCCGTTGGTGGAAGTTCTGCAGGCCAGCCCCGACGGAGCGAATGGCGTCCGACATAACCTCCGGTCGGTCGGGAAGATCCAGTTGAGGATTCGTTAGCTCATGGGTATGCCTACACCCACGAGTATGAAGCAGGGCGAGGGCGAAGCACGCACCAACATAGCTGCAGTGCTCGCCAAAGGTCCTGGCGCCACGAAGAGCAACGCCGGCCCCCTCCTCGATCAGCCTGAGCGTCTCCGACAGGGCCTCCGGCCTGTGCGTAGTATCCGGCACTCGGACGCACAGATCTCGAAGGGCCTGGTTCAGAGACTCCATGGCCCGCCACGCCGACACAGACGCATTTTCCAAGGCAAGGCGGTTCTCAGCAGCAGCCTCCGCCAGCTGGGCATTCTCCCCTTCTAGGACGGAGATCTGCTGCACGAAGGCGGCGCGTTCCCCAGCCGCGGTGTCTCACGCTTCCGTGGCTGCAACCTGTGCGGCCACCAGGGCGTCCTCCAGCGCGCGAAGTTCTTCATCCTTCGCGGCGATAGCAATATTTGCTTCGCGGAGGTGGGCTTCCATAGCCCTTTGCTCCCGAACGCGGGCCTCGTCAAAGGACCGGCTGAGGGCAAGCGTCTGACAGGAACAACGAATCAGCAGGCGGTTAACAGTACCGTACAAGCAGAAGTGCACGTACTTACCCTCATCTCGGAGGCCTGCAATGCGAGCGCCAGGAGGTCCCCAGCGCATGACGACAGCGCCTCTCGGTTGTGGCCGTTGTCGGCACGCTCGGCGGCGGCGGTGAGGTCACAAAATATCTCCGGGCGAGGGAGGAAGTCCGAGCGAGCGAGCCCCGGCCCTAGCACGCCAGGATTTACCGCGGCCACGGCCACGTCACCAGCAAGGGGCACCGCCGGCGCATCCTGCACACGGCTCCCGACTTCGTGCACACCTCCGCTGCTCGATCCTTCGCCGCGCACGGGAGACGTCGTCTCGCCTGATGTCGGCAGAATGAGCAAGCAGATCGGAGAAAGTCTCGCGAAGTCTAGGGAGGAAAGGGACTCACACCTACCTCCTGTGCCCCTCGCCACGGCAGGAAGCGGCACCGGGTCGGCAGCCCAGGGGGACGCGGGGGCCTCGACGGTTGGGGAGAAAGTCGTCTCGGCCGCGCCAGCCGCCGTAATCCCGCGGCAAGGCCCCGCAACAGTAAACCGACCCCTCGTTGACGGGGGGGACTGCGTCCGAGGACGCTTCGCCTGCGGTGGCGCAAGCGATTCTTCTACGGCAGAACCAGCTCCAGTCATTGCCGCCCCCGCGGCTTCCTCCGCAGGGGGCACGCCCTCGTCGGGCGCTACGGTTGATAGCGCACCGCCCCCCGTGGTTTGTTCGCCGGGGACGGCGCTACCCCCCGGGTCGATGGGTTCCAATTCGGCGGTGGCCGCGAGCCCGAGCACGGGCTCGTGGGCAGCGGCAGAAAGTGTCGGGGGATCCACAGCGGCGCGCCCCTCCGAAGCAGTGTGGCCAGGCCCACCGCCGGTCGCACGATCTGCCTCAGCCGAGCTAGCCGCCGGGGGGGCTGCCGGGTTGCATACGACAGCCGGGGAACGGGCCCGGCGTCGCGAAGACAGCCCCCCTGCGGGGCTATCACCTTCCTGGGCACCGGGGGTCCCGGCGGGGAGCTCTTCCGGCACCATGCGCTCGGGCACGGCAATGCCTATAGCCTCGCAGGTGCGGTTTATCCGCCCCTGTTTAGCCGCCTGGACCGCGGCCTCGCGAGCCCGGTGCTCCTTAAGTGTGTACGGGCCGAGAAGCGCCGCAGCCGCGCGCTCCGCATCTTCTAGCCGAGCCACTGCGCAGGAAATCACGTCAGGTAGGCGGAACACAAGCAGATGCAAGGGCACGCAGGGCAACTTACAAGGTGCGGAGGGCGGAAGCAGCCGAGACACGGGTGGATCGAACCCGTCCCCGCGGGGGCCATTTGGCACAACATATTTCCCCCGGGAGGACAATGGCGCCGCCCCATGCATCGTGAACCCCTCGACCAGGTCGCGCACGCTCATGCGACGAGCCACACCGACGAGGCTCTGTAGCTTCCGTGTGTCGTCAATCTCCGCCTTCAGACTCGGCGTGCTGTTGAACGAGATTGGCCCACCTCGGCACTGCAGCCTGCTCTTGTCGGTCACGGTGTAGTAGAACCACCACCGCGTCCAGCCGGGCGCCCACTGCCCTGCCAAGGCTAGCACAGAGAACAACGTCGCGCAGGGCATCCGAAGGCCGGCATCGAAGAAGGCGACAAAAACAATTGCCTCTAGGGGCCCGGGCTTCGGCTCCGTCTCGTCCCGGCGGGGTATGCGAGCCCCGTCGCGATACACGATCTTCCCCTCGTCCACGAGCCGTTGCAGCGTCCCCTCCGTCACGCGGCTCTTCCCCAGCACACGGGAGCAGGAGCCTCCCGAATGCTCCATCGCTTTCCACAATTTATTGGCGCGCGAGCTCCCCCGCGGCACCAGTTTGTACCCTGACGAAGGATGGGTCCCCTCGCCCGGGCTAGGCGAGGAACCGCTGCGGGGGTGGTAGCTACCATCGTCGTGGCTAGCCATTGCTCTTCACGACAGGGGAAGGAGAAGAAGCAGGCAAGGGAGCAACTGGCGCGATAATTCACACGGGCGCGAGCGAACCGGCAGATCAAAAAGCAAAACGAGAAAGAGCGCCTCCACCTCAACACTACCACCTTATAAAGGCCGCTCGCCTGCCCTAGGGCTCAACGCACAGACGGATCAAATTCCCGGCGATTCGGCTGTCCAGGATTTGGAAAGAAGAACCGCCCGGACCTAGAAGGCCGTGCCTGGTAGGTGGCCAGGCAGCGCACAACGCCCTTACCCCTTCAAACACGCGTCCAACTTCTTGGGGGACTAGGCAAACGGCCGCGGTCACGCAACCGCTCACATCCCACGACGCACCAGTCGTGAGGCGCCACGTGCCCTACCCGCAGCATGGCAGACTGCACGACGCGACAGCCTGACTTCTGCCAGGCCAGGCGTCGGCGTAATTCCAGCCGCCATTAAAAGCGCACTACAAGGCTACGAGATCACAACTGCCCCGGAGCGCGCGCCTCTACTTCGACTTGGGCACCAGCTTCGTTGCCACCCGTTCGAAGGATAGGGGACGGAGCGCGCGCCTCTACTTCGGCTTGGGCGCCAGCTTCGCTGCCACCCGTTCGAAGGGTAGGGGACGGAGCGCGCGCCTCTACTTCGCCTTGGGCGCCAGCTTCGCTGCCACCCGTTCGAAGGGTAGGGGACGGAGCGCGCGCCTCTACTTCGGCTTGGGCGCCAGCTTCGCTGCCACCCGTTCGAAGGGTAGGGGACGGAGCGCGCGCCTCTACTTCGCCTTGGGCGCCAGCTTCGCTGCCACCCGTTCGAAGGGTAGGGGACGGAGCGCGCGCCTCTACTTCGACTTGGGCGCCAGCTTCGCTGCCACCCGTTCGAAGGGTAGGGGACGGAGCGCGCGCCTCCACTTCGGCTTGCGCGCCAGCTTCGCCGCCACCCGTTCGAAGGGTAGGGGACGGAGCGCGCGCCTCTGCTTCGACTTGGCGCCACCCTCTGCTGCCACCATCCCAAATTTCAGGCTCCCCAACTACGAACTTGGAGGAATTCACAGGCCGCAGGGGACGGAGGGGGCCAAAGGACTCGACGACATGGCTTCGGCCCTGTGAAACCCTTCACCATGAGAGGCTCCTGTCGTAGGGGTGGCCCCCACCTAAACCCAGCAGGCCTGGTAAGAGATTATAAGGCCCAGAATAGGCCATGTGTAATGACATAACTACCCCCAAGAGGGATAACCAGATGTAAGGGTATAACTGTAAAAGCACTCCTCATGTGTATATATATATGAGCACAAGCCATGGGGAGGACCCAGGCCATTACACTCATCTTCATCACTCTCCACTACCATCTCTCTCTCTGTTTGGTCTGTAGCCACAACAGTGGGTATAAAGGAATTCGCGCTCCTCATATACCCCTATGGCTGGGTAGTAATTTTCAGTCACAAAAACTTTCCTAGGTCCGCCTCATGGTATCCAAGTTGAAAGGGATAAGTTGAACAAGTACGGCCGTCCTTTTTTGGGATGTACTATTAAACCAAAATTGGGATTATCCGCAATTCGGTCGTTGTGGTCGGACTCTATTATGGATTTCTGACCACATTCTCCATTCTTCTTTCTCCAATCTTGGATTAGGGAAGAAGGAGATATTCGCGACTACTGGCAGTTTCATTATGGGGCATCTATTCTTTCTTAGCTAAACGGATGGAACATCCATCCAATTCCTTTATTTTATTATGGAATAAGAAGAATTCTTCCATTCTCTTTTTCTTTGGTTTGGGGAAAACCCAAACTAAAACTTTTCGAGGGAGTGGAATTTTCGTTAAAATTTTGAATTCTAATCGTTCATGAGAGAGAAAGTACGGAGAAAGATACTCGTGTGCGATTTTAGCCGATATATATAAAATCAGGACAGTATTTACTACAATCGACTTGTAAACCCGTCTTGAAAACACTTCATTTAAAAGCTATTTACGTAAATAAGTCAAAAACTATAAATCTAAAAGAATGCAAGGGTAATTGGACGTTGTCTCAGTGTCCCCTGTCCTTGGTAGCTTCAGTTTCCTGGGAGCAAGAATCAACTGATTCCGAACTATTTTATTTTAGAGTACAAAAAAGAACGCACACACGCACTCATATATCCTGCTCGCGACTTCAACCCAAAAAAAAGGTGAGCACCAGCTCGAATTCAGGGTTCGAGCACTGATAGATAGCTCGCACCACTGCAGAACTTGCCAAGAAAGCTAAGCTCACTTCTCGACTCCCTCTTTCTTTATTTATCCGGATTCCTGATGAGAGAGGGAACTGTCTGCGAGTCGGCCGGGGAGGTAGACAATGCGGTGGGGTGGTCAGTCATCTCTTATCCTTCCATCTTTTTGGAAGGAATCAATGCCCGGCCCTGCCCGTGCTCGCGTCGCTTCAACAACCGACGGGGTCGAGTACGACATCGTATAATCTCTCACACAAATAGTCCAAAAGCCACAGGCCGTATCTAAAAACCGTAGCTACAAAGAACAGGCCTAACGTACATATGCCGGGAATACTAGAAATCAACCGTGACCGACCGGTCGGGGCTGGCTAACGAGCGCTCATGGATCGGCTGCTAGGTGGCACTGCCAGTTGCTCGGCGCCGTGCATCATGGCGCCGAGCTCGGCTGTAGGATCAAGGATACCGACTAGAGGGGGGTGAATAGGAGGTTTTTAAATTTTTCTTGTTCACTTAATTAATTCTTTACAATCTAAGTGACAATGAAGTAAGACAATTAATCCTATGCAATTCTAGTTATCAACTTAGCTCTAAACAATCAAATGATCACAATGAAGCAAATAAACGAGAGCAAGAGAAACAAAAGACACAACCAATATTTTACCGTGGTGATCGAAAACTTGCCTGTTTCCACTAATCCACGTTAAGGTTAGCCTGAACAAATCGGACCGACTCCACGAATTTGAGTCGAAACACCTCGGTCACTAATGTAGCTCTTCCCCACTCCGGGTAGGTGAGCTCCAACCTTCACAATCCGTCGGGCCTTCTCACAACCTTCTTGAGAAGATCACCGATTTTCCTTCCGCCCAACCGTCCAAGTGCAGGCAAGCACTAAGAGTAACAAATCTTGGGCTTTGCTTGAATGCAAACTAGTGCCAATTGAATTTGCAAATGAAAACTCTAGCACTAAATGCTCAACCACCTCACTTTGATGTGCAAAGGGAGAATTGAGGTGAAATGAATGCTCTAGGGCTTAAGAATTGTGCAATAAGTCTCTAACATGAGCCCTTGTGCAGTGGTGGGGGTATTTATAGCCTCCACCAACCAAACTAGTCATTTGACACAATTTCCCGCAAAAATCGGGATGAGCGGTACTACCGCCCTGCTGGGGCCAGTACTACCGCTCCCAAATCTTGCGTCAGAACGGCTCTGTCAGACGAGCACAGTGACCGTTGGATTTGGCGGCGCGGTACTACTGCCGTTGACATTTGCGGTACTACCGCTCTCCGGTAGTACTGCAAAGTCGGCGCGGTACTACCGCTCTGGCCGACATCCGAAAGGTCCAGAAACTGGCGCTCTCTGGAAAAAACGATCCGCCCTGAGGTTGGACATTCTGGAGGCCGGAAGTACCGCTAGATAGTGCAGTACTACCGCTTACTGCGGTAGTACCGACGTTAAAACGACCGGTACTTCCGTTTCCGCACGACTTCAGTTCGGTGCTCTCTGGAAAAATTGATCCGCTCTGAGGTCGGATCTTCCGGAGGCCGGAAGTACCGCTAGATAGTGCGGTACTACCGCTCACTGCGGTAGTACCGACGTTAAGACGGCCGGTACTTCCGTTTCAGCACGACTTCAACTCGGTGCTCTCTGGAAAAAACGATCCGCTCTGAGGCCGGATCTTCCGCTTGCCGGTAGTACCGGCGTTTTACACAGCGGTACTACCGCTCGTCCAGACAGAGCACAGAAAAGGTATTTAAAGCAATTTAAATGAGTGCATGCTTCTAAACATGATCCAATTGGCACAAGAAATCTGTATTCAAACTACTTGTCAAGATCCCTCTTTATGGTACGGTTATCTACCCTATAATCCGGTCTTCCACCATTCTCCTAAGACCGGTAAAATAAAAGGGTCCTATTCTAAACGTACCTTTGTCTTGAATCAGCTTGGGTCTTCTTTTATGTTCTTTTGTTTGCATCTTGTTACCATCGCATGGATTTGACCTTCGCATGCTCATACAAAACATTAGTCCCATATTCATATAAGTTGATTAATTACCAAAACCATTTTTAGGGGCCTAGATGCTTTCATCGGCGCCGTGACTAGTGGCGCCGAGGTACTTGCCACATCGGCGCCACGCAGGCCGCCACGCTGGTGCGGGCCTGGGACCTTGGCGTCATGGACCACGGCGCCGAGACGTCTTACCTCGGCGCCATGGGTCACGGCGCCGACCCCCTGAGTCCAAAAACGGAATTAAAACTACCAGGGGTCTAAATGTGAATATTTTTCGAAAAAAGGGCTAAAATAGAAAAAAAATTCGGCCAGAAGAAGCTGCTCTCCTTCCTAAATTGAACTTTTTTTCGAATCTCAGTTGAAAGTTCCCAAATTGAACTTTTTTCAAACTCAGTTGAAAGTTCTCGAATTGAATTTTTTCCAACTCATTTGAAAGTTCCCGAATTGAATTTTTTTGGAACTCTGTTGGATATTACCGAATTTGAAAGGTTTTGTACCTCAATTGGAAGTTTTGAATCTCAATTGAAATTCTTGAATTTGAATTTTTTCGGAATCTTTTCAAAAGTTTTTGGTTTCTCGGTTGAAATTTAACGAATTTTTGTTGGGCCGTCTGGTGAGGAGGGGGGTTGCGAGGGAGTGGGTGACTCGGTGGGGAGACAACCGCGACAAAGCATCCCATTGTCACGTGTTGGTTGGCGTATAAGCGCTGATGGTAAGAGCGGTCGTAGACTAGCAGCATCGTGAATCTCATACAGAACGGAACGGTGACACTTCACTACACACTAGTCTTCTTAGAGCTTTTTCTTTTGTGGCTGCGGTTTATGTCTTTTGGCTGCAGCTTGTGGTTTTTGACTGTTCGTGTGAGAGATTACAGAGTAACTAAAATTCACATGCAGCTTTTGCCGATATAAATGAAGTCGGTACAGTATATACTACAATTAACTAGTAGACCTTATCTTGAAAAGACACTTGTTTAAAAGTTAGTTACTATAGAAAAATTAAAAGTTAAAGTCAAAAGTCACAAAAGAATGTATCCTTAATTTGTTTGTTGGGTACCCCCAGCCTTTTCCCTGATGGGCCTATTCAGTGTGCCACCGTCTAGAAGGGGGTCACTTTTCTCGCGCGGAGTGCGCGGGCAGGCGGACGGGCGGAGCAAGCAGGCCGGCTCGGCCCTGCCTGTGCTGTCCGGCGGAGTTGGGCCGCGCGTGACCGCGCGGCGACAAGCTACGTGGCCGTGTGGGGAGAGCGGTCGGATGGTGCGGATATGTGCCGCCACGGTGCTGGGCCGCATCGCGCAGAAGGGCAGGGGGCACGAGCGCGTGGGCCGCGCGCTGGCGATATTCCCTTGCACGGGTAGCACTCGGTACTCCCTCTAAAAAAGTGCACTTGCACTAGCAATCCTATGGGTTTATTTTGTGGTGGATGATTTTTATACCTAGCGCGAGTATATATATATATATATATATATATATATATATATATATATATATATATATATATATATATATATATATATATATATATATATATATATATATATATATATATATATATATATATAATGCTGATAAATTATTTTAAAAAAATTATACTGATAAGTCGTTTTAAAATAACGACAAATAAATTATCTTATTTATTTGTTCGGAGAAAATTATAGATTATAACGTATATGTTATTTTTAAAAAAGAATGACCATACATCTCCATGATCACGACGCCACCGAGTCCAACGAGTTGACGCTGCCGTTCTCGCGCACAGGAGCTCCAAGACTAGTACTATTAGTGCGGCTGTTACTGTTACGGCTTCTTGCGAATAACACTATACGAATATACGATCACAGTGTTCTTTTGCTCGTGATGTCAGCTTGCATGAATAGTTGTTGGCATGTACTAGCGTGCCTCACGCAATGGAACAAAGCTAAAATGGCCTTCGTTTACAAACCATTTTTGCGATGAAAAGACTTCTTTATTTACGTTCTTCTCGTCCAAAAAGATCAATGCATGTTAGTCTGCCGCAGAATCGACTTCAGCACTAGTTTACTGAAGGCCTTGCCTCTGTACGTTAGCGTTAGCTAAACGAGGAATCGGGGTTCGATCGAATCAGTAGATCGCGATGGGCCAAAACTGCAACTAAAGCGTAGCCTCTTATTGGTTCACATCAAATTAGCAGAACAAAATGGCCACGCACGTGCGTGGAAACAACACACATTACACGCACACGCAAACTAGCTAAACTACGCTAAATACTAGCCGGTGACGAGACCGCGCACGGCGGCGGCGGGGGCACGGCACTCAATCTCAGGTCGTCGCATGCGAGCACCATGCTCCGCTTCCATTCCGGCGATGTGGGTGGTTGCTCTTGCAGTGATCTCTTGCGGCTCGCGCCGCACGTCTGGTCGGTGCTTAGGTTCACGCCGAACAGCTTGGTCGGCCCGGCCCTGGTTCTGCTACTGCGGCTGGTGCCGGCCGCCTCAGTGCCGATTTTCTCCGTCCGCAGCAGCAGCGCCAGCGAGGGCTGGTCTTCAGCCACCGTGAGCGAGCTGCTGGACGTGGCGCTCCGGCCGGAGGCGTTGCGCGCCTCGGCCGAGGGCGCCTGCGTGCTGCTCATGCCGAGGCCGTGCAGGACGGCAGCGGCGGCCGGGCTGGGCGTCACGGGGCCCACGTGGTTCTGCACGAAGTAGATGATGTCGCTGTAGAGTTTGCGCATGTGCGCCAGCTCCTGCAGCAGCGCCGCGTTCCCGTGCCGCAGCCGCTCGTTCTCCTCCATCAGCGCCTCCGCTGTTGCCACCGCACGGCCGCTCTCCGCAGGTGCTGTCGTCGGGCCCAGCGCTAGCAGTCGCGACGTCGCCACCGGTCCCCCCGCCGCCTCAAGCCAATGCCGCTGCTGGGCCCGCCCAAGCCGTGCAGTACCATGCCGTCGTCAGGACGGAAGAGAGGGGAGCGGTGCGAACCAAAGAAAGGCAGCAGGAACGGTGGCCCCGCAGCCGCCGCCGACTTCCGCCGGTGGATTTCGCACAGCAGCTGCTTCTCGCCTTTCCTGAAGAACTCGTTGGCGAACTCCCACCTCTCCGGCACGACCTTCCTAAACCCCTGCGTTACAATATTGCACTGCAATCTTTCAGCACAAACTCACAAATTGAGTCACAAACACCGACATAAATTACAAGCAGGCCCAATGGCGCGCGCGCGCATATACGTACATAGGTGTTGAGCTGCCGAACGGAGAAGTTGTTGTGCTTGAAGTAGCTAGGCAGGACGTCACGGTGATCCGTCGCCGGGTCGTCCACCAGCTGGTACGTCTTGGTCAGGAACGGAGCGGGCACCGACGCCTTCTGGCCGGCCGGAACGTCGCTCTCCCACTCCATCATCGTTTGCTCACGCGCGTCCTGACCAACTGCTAGCTTGTCGAGCTAGTCTACAGAGGCGCAGCAAGGAGCAGTGACAACATGTAGAGAGCACACTGTTAGAGTCCATAAGATATACTCTTGTAACAAACTGAGAAGGAGATTATTCCGGATTGCTATAGATAGAATAACTAGAGTTTGTTTCCGTGTTTCAGTTTAGCATCCGGTTCTCTCTCCTGTATAAAACTCTTCCTTGTAATCTCGCCTGATGTGTGGCATATTCATTAACATGCAACCGTCGCACCGACGACGTTCTTCCCAGCGCCTCTGATAAGTTTACATGGTATCAGAGCCTTGATAGCAAATCATGGCGAGTTCATCTTCTAATGCATCCAACCCGCTGTTTGGCTTTCCAATCTCGGAGAAGCTCAACAAGCAGAATCATGCGCTGTGGTCGGCGCAGATCCTTGCGGCGATTCGTGGCGCACGTCTTGAGGGCCACATCAACGGCAAGACCGAAGCCCCTGCTGCAGAAATCCACCAGAAGCAAGGTGACAAAGTAGTGAAGATTCCAAATCCAGCGTATGAAGACTGGTTTGCCGCCGATCAACAAGTGCTCGGTTTCCTGTTCGCGTCTCTTTCCAAGGAGATGTTGATCCAGGTTGCTGCAGCAAGAACAGCGACGCAAGCATGGAGAGAGATTGAAGGTATTTTTGCAACAAAGAACCGCGCACGCGTGATTAACGTTCGCCTGGCCTTGACGACGACTCGCAAGGGCAACATGTCCGTTACCGAGTACGTTGCGAAGATGAAAGCTCTGGGAGATGATGCTGCAGCGTCAGGCAAACCAATAGATGATGATGATTTGGTTGCCTACATTATCAATGGCCTTGATGATGATTTTGATCCTGTTGTCTCTGCGGTTGTAGCCAAATCAGAACCGGTTACCGTAGCTGACCTTTACTCACAACTTTTGAGCTTTGAAAACAGGATCCAACTTCGGCAGGCTTGTTTTTCTGCTGCAGCAAACCGAGGGCGTGGCAGCAACATGCTGCGCGGTGGGAGCAATCGTGGCAGAGGTGCCTCAACTCCTCATCGTGGACGTGGACCCCCTGCTGGTCGTGGTGCTTCTACTGGTCAAGGAAGGGGGCGTAGCAATTCTGATAATCGCCCGATCTGCCAGGTGTGTCACAAGAAAGGCCATGTTGCCTCTGATTGCTGGTACAGATATGATGAGACTTATACACCAGAAGACAAGATAGCCGCTGCAGCTACTCATGCTTATGGTGTGGATACAAATTGGTATCTAGACACTGGGGCAACAGATCACATAACTGGAGAGCTAGAGAAGCTGACAACAAGCGAGCCATACAAGGGCAATGATCAGATTCACACCGCAAGCGGTGCAGGTATGAAAATTGAACATATTGGTCATTCTGTTATTACTACCCCAACTCGTCCTTTATATCTTAGAAATGTTCTACATGTTCCACAAGCTGCAAAGAATCTTGTTTCTGCTTGTCGTCTTGCTGCTGATAATTATGCTTTTCTTGAGATTCACCCTAAATATTTCTTGATCAAGGATCGAGTAACGAGAAGCACTCTGCTTAGAGGATGGCGTCGCCAAGGCCTCTATCCTCTTCCTTCAGGATCTTCAGAAAAGCAAGCTTTTAGTGCCACGCCATCCTTCACCCAATGGCATGGTCGTTTGGGTCATCCTGCTACTCCTATTGTTTCTAGAGTCATTAGTCAGAATAAGTTACCATGTTTAGCTGAGTCCACTAAAGAGTCTGTCTGTGATGCCTGCCAACAGGCAAAGAGTCATCAGCTATCTTACAATAAATCTGTGAGTATATCTCGTTATCCTTTGGAACTTGTTCATTCTGATGTTTGGGGCCCTGCTCCTGATTCTGTTGGAAGGAAGAAATACTATGCTAGTTTTGTTGATGACTACAGCAAATTTACATGGATATTTCTTCTTAAACATAAATCTGAAGTATTCCAAAAGTTTCAAGAATTCCAAAACCTTGTTGAAAGACAACTTGGCCGAAAAATCCTTTCAATGCAAACTGACTGGGGTGGTGAGTATCAAAAGCTACATTCATTCTTTGAGAGGATAGGAATCTCACATCGTGTTTCTTGTCCTCATACTCATCAACAGAACGGTGTTGTAGAAAGAAAACATCGTCATATTGTAGAGGTTGGCCTGGCTCTCTTGGCTCATGCATCCATGCCCCTCAAATTTTGGGATGAAGCGTTTCTTGCTGCCACTTATCTTATTAATCGCTTGCCCAGCAAAGTCATACAATTTGAAACTCCATTAGAACGCCTATTTCATCAAAAACCGGAATATTCTTCCCTTCGTACTTTCGGTTGTGCTTGTTGGCCCAATCTTCGCCCCTATAACAATCATAAGTTAGAATTCCGGTCCAAACAGTGTGTTTTCCTTGGTGTTAGCCATTTGCATAAAGGCTTCAAATGCCTTGATGTCTCCACAGGAAGGGTGTATGTTTCTCGGGACGTCGTTTTTGACGAAAACATTTTTCCCTTTTCTCAACTACATCCTAATGCAGGTTCCCGTTTGAATGCGGAAATCTCTCTTCTGCCTTCTGATCTTGTTCCATCTACTAGTACTCAAGGGGGAGTAATACAGAATGAACATGTGTTTGATTTTTTGCCTAACAATCATATTACTTCTAGTGGTGACTATGCAGATACAGAAGATTCAGACGTCCAGTACAGGTCCCATGTAGAAACGCCTGTATTGGCGGGAAGACGTGGCTCGGGATCGGTGGAGTCCCTGTCCTTGCTGCAGACTGCGCAGGCCACGCCAGCTGCGCGGACTGAGCCAGGAGGTTTGGCGCCCGGCGCTGAGCTTGACCTGTTGCCGACAGCACCAGGTAACGCAGAAAATACGGCAGATGTTTTATCTCCTAATGCCTTGCTGCCTCAATCAGCTTCTACCGCGTCAACTTCTCATGATGACGAGCGGACGGTAGGCGCTGAAGTACCAGAGGAGTTAATTGCATTGCCTGCGCAAGGGGGAGTGATATCTGAGCAGGTGGTTGTTCCGCAAAACGAGCAGGCACAGTTCCAATCGGTTACAAGGCCAAGGACACGTCTGCAAAGTGGCATCAGAAAGGAAAAGATATACACCGATGGGACAGTTAAGTATGGTTGTTTTTCATCTTCTGGAGAACCCAGTAAGTTATCTGAAGCTCAAAATAATAAAGATTGGAAAGAGGCAATGGATGCAGAATATATGGCACTAATGAAAAATAAAACCTGGCATCTAGTTCCTCCAAAGAAAGGTGCTAACATTATAGACTGTAAATGGGTATATAAGATCAAAAGAAAATCTGATGGGAGCTTGGATAGATATAAGGCCAGATTGGTTGCAAAAGGGTTTAAACAGCGATATGGCGTTGATTATGAAGATACTTTTAGCCCAGTTGTTAAAGCTGCTACTATTAGAGTTATTCTGTCTGTTGCTGTATCCAGAGGTTGGAGCTTACGTCAACTTGATGTTCACAATGCCTTTCTTCATGGTGTCCTTGAAGAAGAGGTATACATGAAACAGCCACCAGGGTATGAACATCCTTCTTTGCCCCATTATATATGCAAATTAGACAAGGCTATATATGGACTTAAACAAGCACCAAGAGCATGGTATTCAAGGTTGAGTACAAAACTAATTGAGTTAGGTTTTAAATCTTCCAAAGCCGATACATCATTGTTCTTCTACAGTAAAGAGAACATTACTATGTTTGTGCTCATTTATGTAGATGACATAATTGTTGCTAGTTCTATGCAAAGTGCTACATCAGCTTTGTTACATGATCTTAACAAGGAGTTTGCCTTGAAAGATTTAGGAGATCTTCATTATTTTCTTGGCATTGAGGTAAACAAAGTGTCAGATGGTATAACTCTAACACAAGAAAAATATGCCTCTGATATAATTAGAAGAGTTGGAATGCATATGTGCAAACCTGCTAGTACGCCCATGTCTGCTACTGAGAAGCTCTCAGTTTATGAAGGAACACAACTTGGTCCCAATGATGCTATGCAATACAGAAGTGTTGTGGGAGCATTGCAGTATCTGACACTAACTAGGCCAGATATTTCTTTTGCAGTCAACAAAGTTTGTCAATATCTTCATGCTCCAACCACAGATCATTGGTCAGCTGTGAAAAGGATTGTGAGATATTTGAAAGGATCAGTTAAGACTGGTCTAAAGATCAGCAAGTCTTCCTCTTTACTTGTTAGTGCTTTTTCTGATGCTGATTGGGCAGGATGCTTGGATGATCGTCGATCAACTGCAGGTTTCGCTGTTTTCTTAGGTTCCAATCTTGTCTCATGGAGTGCACGTAAACAAGCAACTGTTTCCAGATCAAGCACAGAAGCAGAATATAAGGCTCTTGCCAATGCTACAGCAGAAATCATGTGGATTCAAACCCTGCTTCATGAAACCCTGCTTCATGAAATTGGTGTTCAAATTCCAAGAGCAGCAAAGATTTGGTGTGATAACATAGGTGCTAAATATTTATCTGCTAATCCTGTGTTTCATGCTCGTACTAAACATATTGAAGTGGACTATCATTTTGTACGAGAGCGTGTAGCGTGCAAACTGCTTGAAGTGGAGTTTGTTTCCTCCAAAGATCAGGTTGCAGATGGATTTACAAAGCCTCTTCCTGTTCGACAGATGGAGATATTCAAAGGCAATCTTAATCTTTCGAGTTAAGATTGAGGGGGAGTGTTAGAGTCCATAAGATATACTCTTGTAACAAACTGAGAAGGAGATTATTCCGGATTGCTATAGATAGAATAACTAGAGTTTGTTTCCGTGTTTCAGTTTAGCATCCGGTTCTCTCTCCTGTATAAAACTCTTCCTTGTAATCTCGCCTGATGTGTGGCATATTCATTAACATGCAACCGTCGCACCGACGACGTTCTTCCCAGCGCCTCTGATAAGTTTACACACACAACAACAATAGCCACACGCAGACGGGGAGGGGTTTAACAATAGCGTAGGATCGAGTATGACTAGTTATAGAGACATTGAATAACTCTTTCTAAATTTTTTTCTAGGTATCAACGAATCCAGTGACGGATACAGCCTAAAAATCTTGCTATGACGGAGCCTTTGAAGACAAACTAATGAACTAGCGGTTGTACTATTAAACCCAAACAAAACCGATAATAAATCAAACCGCAATCACTAAATTGTAACAAAGAAGGTAGTAAATAGAAGAATACCTCCAGGGAAGAGTCTACAATGGCAGCGGCAATTGCAGCGGTTCCACTAGCACCAGTGCTCCGGGTGGTTGAAGAAATTGTGGTGAAAAATTTCTTCAATCCCACATCTATTCATGAAGCAATCAAAAATTATCACAAATGGCCACATCAATTGCAAAAATTATCACAAATGGCCACATCAAAATCCCCCTTACTTCCTGCCTTTTGAGGTGCTTGCGGCCGTTTTCTTCCTCTGCTAGTGCTAGGTGCTGCTGCAAGAGCAGGACTCGGAACAGAGGAGCTGGAGCCAGCGCTGGAGGCAACTTCTTGTGCCGGCGACGCCAACGCCGGCTGTGCCGCTCCCCCCTCTGTATTCTCGCTGCCACCGGCCAGCACTTCGTCCCCGGTGCGCCGGAGCGCCGTCGCCCTCACGTTTCGAGTTCGGCCGGCGCTGCCTGTCATCGCGCTCGCGCCCGCGCCGCCCAGCCCTCCACTCGACCGTCGAGTTGCCGGCCGCGCTGCCGCCGCCCAAGGCGCCGAGCCGCCGGTGGAAGTGGAGGTGGAGGCGCCGAGGTTGAGCCGCCGCCGAGGGCCCGAGGCCGAGCCGCCGGTGGAGGCGCCGAGGTCGAGCCGCCGCTGAGGGCTGAGGCCGAGCCGCCGGTGGAGGTGGAGGCGCCGGAGCGCCCGAGGAGCCCCTGCCGCCGGCTGCCGCGCCGCCAAGTCCCCTCTCCCCTGGTCGCGCGCGCGGATCGATCCAGCCAGAGCGCAACTGCGCAAGGAGGCAGGAGGCCAGGGCGCCAGGGTGAACCCTAGAAACCAAGGTGGGCTCTTTCCTCATGGGCTATTATGCAATTTGGCCCATTTCAACAGGGGGCTAAGGGGTATTAACGCCAATGGTTTGCTATGGCAGCTGCCATAGCATGCCATAATGGTAGATCCGCCCCTGAACGAATCCATACAACGGAAATATAAACTCATAAGTACACCAAAGCCAAAAGTCGCAAACTCACATCTGAGTTCACTGTTGGCCTAGGGACGAAATCTGACGCGCACATACGGTGGTCGAAAACGCATATGAACACCTCTGCTCCAATTCAAGATACACGAGTTTGCACTGCGTCAATCCGTCACCTGCATTTCCATTTTCTTATCTATTTAGAGACTTTGATTACAAGTGTACAGGCTAAAACTACCCAACTCTTCTGGCCACGATCTCCATGACTCGCACACTCCCCACTACCTGTACAACTTGCTCCACTAACCATCATACTCGATTTAGTGGACACGACCAGTCACAGGCACACTAACTGCTATTTGGCTCGGTCTATGACTGCACATAATCCTTTGAGACCTCTTCGAGTTCTTCTTCGAGTCTTTCGACCATGTCCTATCGACCACGATGCCTCGACCATGCCTCACGACCACGGCTGCTCGATGCCTTCGACCATGGTACCTTCGACCACTTCACCGACCACGGCTTGTCGACCAGCATCTCTGACCACATAGGTCTTTCGAGCACTGACCCGGTTCACTATAGCTTACGATTACCGACCATCGACTACTGTAGCCACGACCAACTGTAGCTACGACTACGACCACTTGCTACAATACCCCTCCCCGAGTACAGACTGCTACAGTACTCCTCCGAGTACCGACTGCTATAGTACTCCTATGAGTACCGACTGCATCGACTCACAACTATGGCCACTGCGTAGTTCAACTTACAACTACGGCCACTGCGCAGTTCGACTGTTGACTACGACCACTGTGTAGTTCGACTTACGACTACGACCACGGAGTACTCGAACACACCGAGCACTCGACACGACCACACAGTACTAAAAACACGACTACTCGACTATGACCACGTAGTACTCAATAAACGAGTACTCGTTACGACAACACAGTACTCAACACACTACGACTACAATACTCAAACACACCGAGTACGCACAACAATAAAATTAGTTCCAACAATCAACCCCCTGATTTTATTGTCTTATCCTTGATATGTCAACTCACGATGATAATGACCCACATCATATTTGCCACACGCTGCAACCATATTATCTTACTCGATTTTGTTATTTTCAGAGAAGATCTTTTGGGGTTTCAGACCAAAACTCCAAAAGATCTTCTTTGAAAATAACTACTGCCAACAAAGGGTTGGTACTACCTCGCACCAGTCAGACCGCCATGCAATGGCTGGTTAGACCGCCGATCGATCAGATAATCACACTAGGGCCGGTCAGACCACAAGTCAATTACACCAACGACCGGCCTGACTGCCAGTCACAAACCGGACAGACTGCTACCATAGAAAGCAACAGGCAAAAATACAATTTCTAAAAATCAAACTCAAATAATAAAAACAAAACATAAGTAATATCAAATACTCATCACTTATAGGCTGTCACCATATAGTCTTCCAATAGTTTCGGCAGGGGTTGACATGTGCCTGCCTAGGGAAACGTGCGTGTAGGGGAACGGTAGTACAGTGTAGGGGAGGGAATATTCATGTGTGCGTCTGTCTTCCTGTGGATGCCTCGGTGCCGAATTTTTTGTACGGATAACCCATTTTTTATTCGAAAATACAGAAATATACCCGCGACAAAAATTTTTACACAAATAGGCTCCAGTCGCCCAACCATTGGGCGACTAGAGCTTGTCGCCCAACCAAAAAGTGACTTATAAAGAATCTGGTAACCGTTGGGCGATTAAATGCAATCGCCTCCCCGTTAAGCGATTAAATTGAATCGCCCCCCCCCCCCCCCCCCCCGTTGGGCGACATAAAGAGAGTCGCCCAACGGGGGGGCGACTGCATGTGAATACAGCCCAACGGCTAAGCCCTCTTTTCTTCCCCACGCCTGCTCGCCAATCTACCTCTAGGCGACTGCATGGTGATCCCGTCTTTCGGTTTTGTGAATTTTGGAATTTGAAACTCGTAAAAAATGTGGTATAGTCACATATACTGTTAAGTCACACAAGAACTGGTATTTAATATTTGTCACATTACTTGATATAGAAATAATTTTCTATACGAAAAGAAGAGATAATAGCATTGTTTGAATTTAAATGAACTTTATAATATAACGCAGTTACATGCCGCGTATTTATCCATTACATGCATGACATACACCCCTCACTCCCCACCCTAAGGTGCTCCATCACCGCGCCCGCGTCCTGCCATACGGCCCCGCTTGGCCGTCCTCCGGTGCAACGGATTACAAGGCGGGTGATGAGAGTCCGAAAAAGTAAAACGATCAGGTGGGTTTCGCACCCGCGGCTGCGCTGGTGGAGTCAGCTGCACCTCTGGCTGTGTGGCCTCCGGTGCACCGGGGAGGCCACTGCCGGAGAGAACCTCCGGTGCTGCGTCGGAGGACGGCCCAGGCCAGTCCTCAAAAAACTGGTCCACCTCGATGTGGCCCGGGGAGAAGCGTCTCTGCTGCTGGTAAGGACCTGCAATAGTAATATCGTTAGTTCGTTGCATGTCGTCTTAGGATAAAAACAAGATCGGACGATGCGTACCCGTAGATGGCGCCATGAAATCATCCGTGTGGAAGCCGGGGATGTACGTAGGAGGTGTACGAGGCTGTGACCAAGCAGAACTCCCTGGCTGCTCCGGGGGAGGTGGACGTGTCCACGTACTACCTCCGGAGTAGTGCCACGCTGGTCGGGGTGGCACTGGTGGTCGGGGTGCACTGGGCGTAGGTGTGGAGACCGCCGGTAGCCTCGTGCAGGACAGTAGGCTGACGATACGTCTACACCCGGCCTCCATCCGTCGCGCAAAGCTGACGGCCTCCTCGCGGGTCAACTCCCCACCTGTGCCCCACCTCTGCACTAGTGCGGAGGACTCCGACCACATCGCAACACCGACGTCAGCCTGGACAAAAAGACATAGAATGTTCCATCATCGAAACGATATTGCCATTTGAGAATTTTTGAAATTACAAGTTACGTACCGCGATGTGAGCGTCGCGTGCGAAGTGCGCAGGGTACGCGTCTGTCGGTGCGGCGACGTGTGGGGCAGGTGGGTCAACGACATGTACCAGCCTGGTACGAGTCCGCCCCTGGTACCAGATGAGGCACTCCGCGTAGTCGGCTATGTCGTATGGCCGGTCCTCCTCCACGCGGTCATCCAGCGCACCCTCCCACTGCGCAATCCAGGGCTGCATCCTCCTGGACCAGTCCGTGCCTTTTTTGACGCCCTTCGTGTTGTGCCTGTTTATGGAACCATTTCGTAATGTAAGTACTTGCGATCACAATAGTAAGTACGTACAAAAATATCAGAAGCGATCACTCACGCGTGCACGCGCGGCGGAATCGGCGGCCCGACTGGTACAGGAAGTGCCTGCCGCAGCCCAAACAGCCGCATGACTCGTTGCGGTGCGTAGTCCTCCACGTAGATGTCGTACACGAGCTTCCGGCGGGTTAGCCAGAAAGCCTGGTCACGCCAGCACAGTGCAGACAGCCCGTCAGGAGCACGGGCCTGCACTGCCTCCTCTGCGTAAGGCTCCCAGCGCACGTCGGAGTCTGCAAGGCGGTCCAACTGCTCCACGAAGGGGTGGTACGCCCGCGTGACCTGCACGTGCGCGAACTGTACCTGCAAGAAAGACAAATTATTTAGTACGACGATCGTTAATAAGTTGACTACGATAAAATAAAACTCACTCATCGACGACACCAAATAGAACCCATTGTCGGCCGGTCGATGTCTCCCCCTGGTACATCTCGGCCCCGTAGGGACCCATGTCGTCTAGTACAGGTCGTCCGAGACTGAAGCGCTCGAACGACCACAACTGCAGCAGCAGGGGACATCCCGTGAGGATCGAGTTCGCCTTAATCCTCGTGCACGCATCGCACAGGCCGCGGTACGTCGCGGCAAGTGCGGCCGATCCCCAGCTGATCTGGTCGGCCTCGCCGTCGGCAATCGCCCTCGCATAAGCGATAAGGCGCGCGTCAACGGTGTTGCCGTGGCTGGTGGTGAAGAGCACCCAACCAAACAGCCACAGCATGTAAGCCTCCAGGTGGCGCGCGACCTGGTAATCGTCAGCATCTGCAACCATGCGCTCAACCTGAATGCGAACAAGTTCTTATTAGTATGTAATTGCACAAATAAGAGTTTCGAAGACGCGATCGACTTGAAACACCATGTACCCGGTACTGTGCCAGCCACCTCAGCGTCGGTCCATGCTTCTGCCTCTCGTCGAAGATGTGGTGGTGACCGGCCGGTGGAAGGACCCCCTGGAATCTGCCGAGCAGGTCATCGCGCCACTCGGCGGGAGCCTCCGGTAGGAAGGCAGCGTCTCCCGCGACCGGAAGGCCAAGGAGTAGGGACACGTCCTGCAGGGTCGGCGCCATCTCCCCGACTGGTAGGTGGAAAGTGTGCGTCTCGGGCCGCCAACGGTCCACCAAAGCCGTCAGCAGGGAACGGTCGAACGGGAAGCGTCGTGATCGCTCCACGCCCGCCTCGTCCCCCTCCCCGGCCAAGGCACCTCCGTCCTCATCCGTGGCCTGCACCATCCGGGCAAGAGGGAGAAGTTCGGCATCCCGCAGCCTGCAAATAAAGTGAAGGTCAGCATGAAATGTTCTTATGGTAATACTAAAATGTTGGCGTAGTGCAAACCTGGCAGTCCAACGGGGGTCGAGTCCCCAGGGCACACGAGGTGTGCGTGTCCGGACCACTCCCAGCTCAGTCGACTCGTCCGTGCTCCCCGGTGGCGGCGCACGACGGGAAGCGCGGTGCACGCGGTCCAAGTGCTCGTCCAACAGCGGGTACCGCCAGTCACCCGTCATAACTGCAAAATTATCTAAATGTAAATTTGTACACTACATTTTCTACAATAATACATGAAAAATAGTATACAAAATTTCGACACAACAATTTTCTACATTTAAATTTTGTAAACTGCATCTACATTTGTACATTGAATGATCTACAATAAATTTCTAAAGTAAATTTTCCACAATAATGCATTACAAATATTATACAAAAAACTATATTTTTCTACATTTAAATTTGTACATCTAAATTTGTAAACTGCATCTACATTTCTAAATTTAATGTTCTAAACTAAATTTTCTAAACTAAATATCTAAACTAAATATCTAAACTAATTTTCTAAACTAAATTTTCTAAACTAAATATCTCAACTAAATATCTAAACTAAATTTGTAAACTAAATATCTACACTAGATTTTCTAAACTAAATTTATCTAAACAAATTTTTTAAAATAAATTTTCTAAAATTAGAAAAATACCTGCAAATCCCGCGGCTTCTTCTCCTCTCTCTCTCTCTCTCTCTCTCTCTCTCCTTCTCTTCTTCCCTCTCCTCCCCCTGTCCTTCTCTTCTTCCCCTCGCCTCCTCCTCTTCCTTCCTCTCTTCCTCGCGCGGCCGAGAGTAGATTGGCGAGCAGGCGTGGGGAAAAAAAGAGGGCTTGGCCGTCGGGCTGTATTCACATGCAGTCGCCCCCCCCCCCCCACCCCGCCCGTTGGGCGACTCTCTTTATGTCGCTTAACGGGGGGGCGATTCAATTTAATCGCTTAACGGGGAGGCGATTGCATTTAATCGCCTAACGGTTACCAGATTCTTTATAAGTCGCTTTTTGGTTGGGCGACAAGCTCTAGTCGCCCAATGGTTGGGCGACTGGAGCCTATTTGTGTAAAAAAATTTGTCGCGGGTATATTTCTGTATTTTCGAATAAAAAATAAGTTATCCGTGCAAAACGCCCCCTCGGTGCCCGGGAGGGAGAGATTAGAAGCTTTGATCAATTGCCCATGAACCCTTCCTCCTCACCTACTCACCTCTCTCCGTCTCGCTCTGAATTCTGCGATCTGCGCAAGACACTATGAAAGTTTGAATCATATGTGCAGAGGTAGCAACTGGCGCTAATCAAATTCTATTTTTTTCCCTTTAAATTATATCTTCTACTTCGTCCAGCTTTACAGCTTGACCGACCGGCCGGGACCTTGGCTACAAGCCTACAACGTGCATATACTGATGAAGCGCTGCACTGACACCACGTATTAACGCCTGATCGATGGTTTTATAAACGTACCGACATCTAGAACTTTGCGTTCCTCTGCGAGTCGCTGTTCATGCTGAAGCTGCTGAATGCAAGTGGCGAGGAATGCATCATGCGTACTGCGATTCTGAGACTGTTAATTCACAGTGCAACGGGGTTCAATTAAGGGCCTGTTTGGTTGGTGCCTAACCTTGTCATGCCTAAACTTAGGCAATATGTGGCTGCCACAGAAAGTGTGGCTAACAAAATCGAAGCCACACTTGTGGCAAAGTTTGGCAAGAAACTGAGTCTATGACGTGTGGGGCCGGGTGCTAAGAAAGTGTGGCATGCCACAGTTACGTCAGTGAACCAAACAGCTACCTAAAAACTGTGGCACGCCTAACTTGTGGCTAGGCAACTTCTGGTGATGAACCAAACAGGCCCTAATTCCTTCTGTTCCAAAATAAACTCTTGAGTCAGAAAGAGGGTGTCTTTTGTTTCTCAAGACCTTATGGCACATGCTACTCAAATGCATGCTTGGCAAACCAGCTGCAAATGGTAAGCATTCAACAATTAATTAACGAGGCTGGGCAACTAATCTGGCCTACAGAAATCATCATCTAATAGATCGTTTACATCTCAGAAGAAAGAGAGCGTGCACTGATCATCGATCTGCGTCGACATAGCAAGGTTTTGAAAAGAAAAGTTCAGCCAAAATCGAGAGAGAAAGTGAAACGAAGACTGCAAGAAACTTCTGCAAAGGACCAAGAGTCTTTATGCGTTAATGTCGTAGCAGGAAAGGGGGAGAGGCGAAGATAGGTACGAACAAAACGCTAAGATCCAGTGCTGATGTGGTGTGTGCAGTGCGGGCTGTGCGTTGCAGGACAACGAAAAGGCTGCTCGGCGGCACAGTATTATACGGGGGCGTATTGGAATCGAGCAAAAGTTAAGTACGCGGGAGGAATCCAACCAAAAGCCACTGTTACTCAAAGTTTTTTCATCTAGAGATACATGTAGATGCATATCCGTCGACTGCCCTCTATGCAAGGAGGCGGCCATGGCTACGTGTCGGACGTCTACTCTCTGCATGCAAGCCGTATCTTCTTCAAAGGCTACTTCTCCAGATACTTCCCCCCATTGTTCTCTTCTTCCACTGTCCAAGAAAGTTTCTTTTGTTTTTCCCTCCCTGAGAAATGAGAATGTGATGCTAAATGTGCAGATAACATTCTTTTGAAGCATGTGTGTAATTTCCAGCCAAATTAAAACAGGGTCATTCAGGGAAAATGTGGTGGATTAATTGACACAAAATTCGAGGCAATATGTATAATTCCATCGAAGAATAAACAGGAAAAAGGCCTTGTCGACGGATCTATGTGCGTTATTTCGATTGATTGATTGAGAAAGCGATAAATTGTGTGTGGTAGATAGACTTGGAAAGTTGAGGCATCTTTCTTCTACTCGGACACTGAATGACAAGAAAAATAAACAAGACGATGTATAATTGACTTGATCACGCTACTACCATGAAATGCAATGCATGTACCAGCTGAATAAAATGTCTTTTTACATGGTGGAGTAGCTAGTTGCTTTCCTGTTCCAAAAGCAAAGAGAAACTTCACGAGTTCTGAACATGTAAGGATCCATTTTATCCGTCAGTAAATGCTATGCGCTTTTATTTGATGAATTACGTCCATTCTAACTGATCGAACTTTTAGAGAGTAGACTTCGTGTACGAAACTCTAACAGCTTATACTATTTCGTTGTCAACAAAAAATAGATTATAGTTACGTTGTTCCAAATTAATGGCATTCACTCTGAAACTTTAGATTAGTTTTCATCCAATGAAGTTCTGTTTGCATGCAATATGCATCTGTAGAAAACAAATCATAGCAGGGTTGTTACACGATGCAAGAGGGCTTCATTCTAGAACATCGTCAAAATGCACGCGGTAAAAAGGTATAGTAGTAAAAAAAAAAGGTAAGAATGTCAAATTGGACATTGATAGATAGTACGTTCCCATTTGACTACAGAAATGCCTTTGCATCAAACCTTTTATGCCAAAGTATGACTTCTTGCTTAACCAAGTTAAAGTAAGAAGGTGACCTTTATTAGTACGTACAGACAAAAAACTGGAACTAGCTGCACACTCTATTCTTCCTGACACTTCATGGACCAAGAGTTCTTTCAGAGATTCAGTGATCTATGAGCACCTAATAAATGGCACTTCTGATAGATCATGCATGATATTGATACCCCTGCCTGCCTCCTATTATGCTGCTGCATCCTGCATTTTGCCACACTGGCATTACACAACCGGTGAATGCCAGGCAGAACAAAGGATTGCCGCGGGGGGGGGATGATTTACTACGAGCCAGGAGCCTCAGCATCGTGCCATCCTTGGGGGCACAAAAGCTGTTGCCCATCACATGGTTGTCACTGGAAACCCAGTGTCCTGTGGCTGTGCGGTTTATCAGCGCATGTACTGATGTATACACCACACTAACACAGGAAGGGCTAGCTTTCTCTCCTTTTGTTAAAATCCATCTCTTCTTTTCACTCTGCTCGTGCTCACCTCGGCTCCATCAAAAGGATTTCTTTAAGGATGCCTTTAGGGCATCTCCAGGAGCCCTCAAAACAGACCCCCTACTTTTAATTTGAGGGCTCCCTCTACTTTTGAGGGCCCTGTTTTCTGGGCTGCACTCCAGCAGGAGCCCTCAAAACAGGGCCCCTACTTCTCAATTCCCTCTATTTCCTCACACACTATATGCATATGTATGAGACAAAAGCACAATACACAATAAAATATTTATGATTTCAAAATAAGGGACAATATTTAAATTTATGAATTCAAATACGAATATTCAAATTTAAATTCAAATTTGTTTCGAATTTTATTGTTCCAAATTTAAATTCAAATTTGTTCCGAATATCCAAATTTGAATTTAAATTTGTTCCGAATATTTAAATTTCAATTCAAATTTGTTTCGAATATCCAAATTTGAATTTAAATTTGTTCCGAATATTCAAATTTAAATTCAAATTTGTTCCGAATATTCAAATTCAAATTTGTTTCGAATATCCAAATTTGAATTCAAATTTGTTTCGAATATCCAAATTTGAATTCAAATTTGTTCCGAATATTCAAATTTAAATTCAAATTTATTCCGAATATTCAAATTTGTTTCGAATATTCAAATTTAAATTTGTTCCGAATATTCAAATTTGTTCCGAATTTAAATTTGTTTCACTCGTACGGGAAAAAACGAGGAAAGCTGAAAAATGAGGGCCGGAGTAGGGGCCACCTAGGAATGAGCTGAAGGGGGGATTTAAGGGGCCCCTCAAATTTGAGGGCTCTAGTAGGGGCCCTGCTGGACCTCTATTTTTGCCTCAAACCCTCAAATTTGGTTTTGATGGCTCAAGTAGGGGCCCTGCTATGCTCTTACCCCACCCTAAATAAAGCCTGGAACTGAAAACGTACCACGTAGGTGGTGTTAATGGCTCAATCAAAGGCAATCTCACTATCAGATCATTAGCTCTCTGTCATCGCCTCCAGGATAGTGCGGCATGGCAGGGTCAGCGGCCGTGGGGCGAGACGAGGGAAAGTCACACACCCGCTTGCTGCCGCGGCACGTCGCCGCCCCGGCCGCGTGAGCACGTACGTCGACGCGTTCTGTGACTGTGCTGCCGGCTGTCGCTCGCTTCGGCGCTTCCCCCTTGCCCTTACTCGTTGCCGTCCACACACACCGCTGCCTGCCTAGCCCATCGTCCCGTACGCCACGACCTCACCTCGGCGTTGCGCCGTTGCCATTGTCGTTGGCGGGCGGCCTCCACGCTACTCGGCCATGCGTACCCCGGAGCATCGCCGTTCAAGACGACGTCCCCATGGGACACGGCAGATGCTGATAAAAAGGGCTGGTTATGCATTGGGGGTGTTTCCTTTGTCTTTCGTCAGCATCTTCTGCACTGAGCCCATTAATTGTTGAAATTTAACGTGGGCCGGCGAGTCCATACGTCACGGCGGCCCAACCAGTAGGGAAACCGAAAGAATAGGAGTCCATAGGCCCAACTACACAGGTCTAGTTCGCACTTCACAGGACGTCAAAAATGACTAAAAAAATCCGTTGTGTAATTGAGTGATTCAAGAGTTTAAATGTTATCATTCTCAAAATCAAGGATTGAACTAATATAAATTTCATTTTTTAAGTAAGATTCAAGATTTAAAATTTCCGAACTTGGAAAAGTGAAAAATATGAGTAATATGTTCTGGATACTACTAGGATGCCCCCCCCCCGGGGGGGTTTATGTGAGGACCAGAGAGACGGTGTGGATTTGTAGAATTTCTTGACCAGACCAATTGTTTTTCTAAGAATCGATGGGAAAGATTCAGAAGATACAGTAAAAACCAACACGTCACAACACAAAATCTCCTTTTGGCATCACGCGGAAATTGGAATGGACGCTTCGCAGAACAGCTCACGGTAAGATTCTAGAGGTGCAGTGCTCCTAGCTGGGAAGACTCTCCATCAGTGTGGCTATGTGACAGCACTTGGGATTTGACACATCCCGTTACGTTCATGAGGTGCATACATACCCCCAGCCCCTGGATTGTGTACATGGCACAGGCACAGCAACATGCATGAAGGGAATCCATGTCTCAGATTTACTAGCGTTCGTTTCCTTAGGCTCCGCTTGGTTGGGCTGAAAAGCTATGATTTATGATTGAAATTTTACTATAACTAAAGGTGGTTTATTTGGCATAATTAAATTTTAAAAAATTAAAAATAGAAAAAATATGTTAGCTCATCACTGATAATGCAAACAAATAAGGGGAAAAAACCAAAAAAAACTTTAAAAAAGATAAAAATTCAGAAAAAAATAAATTTTATGAATAGTAAAAAATAAATCAGAAATAACGAGCGGGCCTACTCTTTAGTGACTGCAAACGGTGGAGACTAGAGTAGACGCGAAAGCTTGTGTGGAAGGCTCACGCCCAATTAATACAGATGAAACACGTGTCCTGGAGAGAGTTCTTTTAGTGGCACTGACTTGTGAGGTGGCTATTGGAAGTAGCTCTGCCGTCAAAGAGACATTTGTCGACTGTCGAAGGACCCCATGAACGCGTAGGGCGCGGTCAAGATAATGAGGCAAAATGAGCAAGTTCAGGTTCTGTTTTGTTTTATATTTCCGGCGCCTCCCGAGCCGAACAAGGCACCACACACAATCCATCATATAAACTGGTTGCGGAAGTGTGGCATTATACCGCGTTAGCTACCACGTGAACCAAAGCAAGAATCGACAATTCATAGGGTTTTTCCAGAAAAATTAAAAGCCTGTACGTATTTCCTAAAAAAGGTAAAGAGTTTTTATGAAAAAACGGAGGATAATAATTTATTTCAGAAAAGCGCGGGGCTTAATCACATAAAAGAGGGTCTTCTTGAAAAATCGAGGATCCATACATAATTTTAAGAAAGCAGAGGGCCTTTTTCCCAAAAGCGCTGGTTGGTGGACCTTTCTGTAAAAACCAAGAACCCATACGCAATTTAAAGAATAGTCTTTTCACATAATTGTTGAGGTGGCAGCGCTCCTTGGGGCGTAATCCCCTGGGGGCATAATAGTGAAGTATGTGTAAGACGAATCTGATCCTGACAGCGAGTTAGAAAGTAAGCTCGATTTTTCTAGAACTGCGATCAAACTAGTAGCTCCCAATCATTTTTTGACTTGCTTTTTTATTTGAGCCAAATTCTACATGGAAATGTAAAACCTGAGCCACTTAGAATAGCAAAAAGGCCTGAAGTTAAGGCTGGCTTTTGGTTTTTATTTAAAGAAGTCAGAAATCAATTTAAACACCTAGACTTCTAAAAGTGACTTCTTCAAGCCATTTCCAAAAGTCACCGGCCAGCCTTCATCGCCTCCTCCATGTCCGCATGTTCCAAAAGTCATTTTTCATATTTTATTCTAATAACTATTTTTCAATCATTACTATTTTATTTCATCCAAAAGCTATCAACTCCAATAGATTACACCCCCTAAAGCTACCAACAAAGGCTTTGGCTTGGCTAAAAGGTACTAGGTGCAGATATTTCTTTTCTTTTCTTTTAACAACTAGCCGATTGGCCCGCATAATTGCACCGTTTGGTGTAGTATAGGATAAGTTTACGTAATTCTAAATTTCAAATTTTATAATTTACAATCTGAATATGATTTTGGGTTATTTGATTTTATATTTAATTAGCCAATTTTGTTTTGAGATCTCTCTCCTTATGCATGAAGAGAGGATTGAGAGGTTGGTCCATTGAGCAAATTTACATTCTCAACCTTTGAATTAAATGTAGTGCTATCTATTTTTTTAAAAAAAAGTATTAATATATCTCTAAACCAACTATTGAATCTAAACATTTAAAATTATGGTATACCAAATTAAGGATATGATATTTTTTTGATCTTTTTAAATTACTATATCTACAAGGCAACTATCGAATCTAATCTAAGCCTATAAATTCAGGGCCCACTAATTTAAGAGCCGTATGTTTTTCTTTTTTAGAATTTCTAGCATTTTTCTTATTAATAGTTGTAAAAGACATGTCATCTAGGTTTAATATGGAATTTCTTTTTTTCTTAGCAATTGTAAAAGAACTGTCATGGACTTTTAACTCTTTATATATAATAAATGTAACCGAATTTTTCCTACTAGGAAACCTAGGAGCATAACTACAGCGACAAAAGTAAAGAACTACAAAAAGAAGAACAGATAGTAGAAGTCAAGTCTTCAGTCTGACAGCATGTGGAGTAACAAAATGAATGAACAGTACAATTTCAAGAAGTTACTGCAATACTGGACTAGGTCTTCACCGCCAGTCTGCCAACCTTCCAACGCCGAGCTGGAAACATTTGGCAGCACAGCGGCAGTCCCCGACCGAAGCTGATCAGATCAGAGCGGCCTAACCGGCGGTCCTCCACTTGGTGGCAAAGCCGGGAGTGCGGCGACCCGATCGATGGGGGAGGCAAGCGGACGGAGCGTGCTCGTACTCCGGCGCGCGGATCGTGTTGTGCTCCGGGCCATTTGTGCGCGTACAGGACGAACGTACGCCAACCGACCAACTGACCGGCGTCCTCCCCGCCGTTGACCATGTCCCGACCTTTGACGGCAACCCGGAGGCGGCAACAATCGCTACCGGCTCCGCCGCTCCAGGACCCTCGCCCGTACCTCTGGGCTCTGCCTAGCTATACTCCATCCGTTCATTATTCTCCCGGCCGGTGTTGCATTAGTAGTTAGTACAACTTGCTAGTCATTTATCAACATATGGAGGCATATCTAGCTTTTTTTTTATGCATGGGGTGGTTAGATTGAAGTGTTACTACTTTGGGGTTGATGATTGACATCCTAGTTACCAAAATCGAGCACTGTGACTATATTGGGCTAGTCTGGCTTATGTGCTAGAAGGCCTGAAATGGATTTGTTATGGTCGTCAACAATTGCCGCAGGTAAGTAGTGGCTGCAACGGGAGCAATGGGACTGAGGAACTGGAAATGTAAGATTGAGAAATGCCAATGTCAAGCTCTGGTGTGTGAAATTTGTTGCTCACTTTTGGCCCAATTTTATTAGAAAAAAAGGAATTGCTAACTAGTACTCTAGTGTTTTTTTAGGATTTAGCACTTGAATTTCTCACAGTATGATTTTACCTCGAGATTTGTGCTCCACCTCCTCTAGCTCCAGCGAGAACTCCTACGGTTGCTCCGCCGAGTTAGGGTTAGAGTTTGGGTTGGGTTCATTAGAGCCCCGTGGATTTAGAGGAAGGTTGGGGCGGTGGAAGACCAGTGGTGGGCAGCACCAATAGTGGGGCAGCGAGGTGGCGGTAGCGCTGTTGGTTGGAGGAGGGCGGTGGGTGACGGCCGGCGGGTGGAACAATGCTCAGGTGTAGAGTCGAGTTAGATTGGGCAGGGATGTGCGGCAGGAGAAGAGGTGGTGGGCAACATCGGCATCACCCTTGGTGCTGACAGTTGCATCAAGAGGTGGAAGCAGTGGCGGGTAGGGCTTACCGGCGGGCCGCATGTCACCAGGGATAGGGATGGTGTGGCGGAGGGAGGGCGGCACGCTGGTAGGGGTGGGGTGCGGGTCGGGGAAGGGATGCAAGTGACTGGAAAGGGAACGGCAGAGGAGATGGACACTGATGGGGCTTGCCAAAGTCGAAGGTGATACCGTCAAGGCGATGGGGAAGGCAGTGAGTAGGGTGGAGGGGGTAGATGGGGTAAGTTCAGGGGTGGAGTGAGGTGAGGAAATTTATATAATTGATGGGGGATGGGGTCCATTGGATCTTGATCCAAATGATTAAAATCTAAGTACTTTTAAACAAAATATCAGTCATGTTTTGCTGGACACCCCCTAGAAAAAAGCTATTTGCACCTATGCTTGTCAGGCTTAAATCCGGCCCTAAAGGCATGTACAATGCCTCCATCGTGGCCAATGGCCTCGCAGGGCCATGTTAGAGCGGAGCCATTGTGAAGGAGAGAGCGAGGAAAGGTGGTGGCTTGTAGTGTGTCGGGGAGGCTTATGGAGGAGGCGTTCGCTTTAGGGGGAGAGAGAGTGGTCCTACACAAGAAAGAGAAGGGGAAAAGGCAATGCACCTCTTGGCCGTGGGAGATCTCACCATTACGCCATCCTCTGCAACAACAACGGACAGTAACCTCATGCCCAAGAAGACGACAGCCATCGTGATTCCTGAGGAGACAAAGGAAATGACTGGGCACTACTATAAAAATGGTCATCATAGACGGTTCAGAACTATCATCACAGACGGTTTCCTGAACTGTCTGAATTTATGGGTCAGTGATAATCGGAGGTTATCACAGACGGTTTATGAGCCGTCTGTGATAAATACAACATAGACGATTTATGACTAAAACTACCTGTGATACTCTAACATCACAGATAGTGCTAGCTATCAACTGTCTGTAATAGGTGAGTACCACAGATGATTGTAATATAGAATCATCTATGATAGTCCTTCATAGATAGTTTATACCATAAAATTGTCTGTGATAGTTCATATTATACCTAAATTTTTCTATTTTTTTTGCTAGCCTCAAGAGATATTAGCTATGCCATTTGAAAACAAGAAAATACAGCAGCACATTCTATTAGAATCCACCATTACAACATCACAAAATAATGAACATTTTACTCATCTAACACAGCAAGAATATAGTAAGAACACATCTCCTAATCCTATAAACCCAACTCTTAAATATGGCAATAACACATCTCCTAATCCTACGAACCCATGGCAAAAACATAGAAGGAGAGATCCTAGCAGCGCACGAGCTGGATGTCCTTGACGCCAACTTGAGCACCGTCTTGGTAGCTAGCTGCTTCCGCGATGCCTTGCAATGAAGGAGAGGCGATGGTAGCGTCACCTTTGCATCATGATAGTGACACTACACAAGACACTTATGACACTTACGACAAGAGTGTCTTGTGCAGTGAACCGTGGTGTCACAACGGAGGTGCTAGCTCACGGCGGTAGTCGGCGTCGTCGAGGAACAAGCTAGGAGTGGATGAACTACCTAGGAGCAGCTGCTAGAACTCACGCATCTTGGCACAGCCGGTAGAACTCATGTATCTTGGAGTGAAAGGGAGAGAGGGAGTAATTAATAAGGGGCGAGAGGTGGGAGGAACCGGTGCCTGCCGTTCGATGCGGAGAGAATGGACGGGTGAGATCAGAATCCTAGGGGAGATACCACGAATTGGTGTCATGGCATTATCAGAGACGGTTTGATATACGAACCGTCTATGATAATGCACATATCACAGATGGTTCTTATAAATAAACGTCTATGAATTATCACAAACGGTTGTTAATATGAATTATTTGTGATGTCTTGCATTATCATAGACGGTTTATACTAACAACTGTCTGTGATATTTTCATAAATGATTATTAATACGAACCGTCTGTGATGTCTTACTTTATCACAGACGGTTCATATAAATAACCGTCTGTAAAAATATCACAGACGATTGTTAGTATAAACCGTTTGTGATAGTTGCACCATAGACGGTTCATAGGAACCGTCTGTGATGTAGCCATCCAATATAGCCTCTTTTATAGTAGTGGGGACAGCTGTGGCGACCGGATCCGACAGGATTTGGGAGGATGCAACCGGATCTGGCTAGATCTGGACATCGGTGGAACCTCTCAGCGGAGGTTGATGATGACAATGAGCTCAGGCGGAGGAGGACAGATAACAAGGAGCGCAGGCAAAGACGCACGACGACGAGGAGCGCAGGCTGAGACGGACGACAAAAAACAGTGTAGGCAGAGACGTGCAGTTGGCAGTCATTTCTAGCCAGATTCGGTTGGGAGCAGCAAAATCACGGTGGCGACGCATGGATGAGAGAGAGGAGGGATGGGGAAGTGTTTTGTCGGGGAGAGAGAGGAGGGTGATCGGTGGGGAGAAGACAGTGTAAATGTATGCCATACATGTGGGCTAGTGGAGGTGTTTGTAACAAGTTTTTTTGCTTCTAGGGTTCCAAAAGTAAAAAAAATCAATAAAATATATTTATATGACCGAAATACAAAATCGTAAAGGCCGAAATACAACCGTAATCGTGGGTCCAATCAAACCACCATGCATTGGGAAGAGCAGTAGCACTAGAACATAGATATTTGGATGACACATTGTCTCTCTCCTCAAACCACTACTTAAGACTACTATGTCTTGTATATACCCTAACTAGGTTTTTCAATAAAAAAGAAAATGAAAAGGCTGACGAAACCAGTTTACAAGCACAGATTCAAGTACTGCTTTACAACGACAAAGAAACAAAGTAGTACTAGCAATCCTGGATATAGTAAAAATAATTTTGCAAGCTAGCCTGCAAAACATTAATAACCCCCAAAAAAACTCACTCCATTCGTGGATGCATTTTGGTACGTAACAACAGCAGAGTGACAATGGATCTCGGTAAATGGGGTCTCGAGTTTTTGTCACGTGTGCTGTTGCACAGCGTTTGAGCAACAACAATAGATATATATCCAAAGCTGTACCTAAGGCCGGGAAGGACGACTTGATGGCTCATGCCGGCGACAACATGGCTAGTTTTTTCCACAGCGCTCGAAATCACTTCCTTTCTCCATATAAGAAAATTTAGTTACTGGATTTTCTTATATTCCAAAATATACTGTGGTTGCTGGGCCCCTCTAGTTTTAAGCAAGCTATGACCTACTTTTCTTGTGTGTTGCTATTCTTCTTCTTGAAATTAGATTAATTTGCTAACTAATTAAAAAACTTGGATATAGAAATAAAGATATTATTAGCATGCATCCATTTGTCACGACATTACGCACCAACAATTGCTTGCCACGAACCAATGGAAGGTGTGGCGAGGTCAATACTCAAACATCGAGCGATCGCGTGAGATCTAGCAGCATGATGAAACTAAAATTTTCGCACAATTTCGCGTCTAGGTGCATGGAAGAACCAATTATGTGGTCTGCATTACAACGACATGGATCCAATCAAATCTATGATTGCACGGCTATTGACGTATGAAATACACTACTACAAAAGAGCTATACTGAACGGCTATATCACAGACAGATCCTATGAACCATCTGTGCTGTAACTATCACAGACGGTTTATACTAACAACCGTTTGTGATATTTTCACAAACGGTCATTTATACGAACCGTCTATGATAAAGCAAGACATTACAGACGGTTCTTATTAATAACCGTCTATGAAAATATCACAGACGATTGTTAGTATAAACCATCTGTGATAATGCAAAACATCATAGACGGTTCTTATTAATAACCATATGTGAACAAACCGTTTCTGATAATGCCATGATACTGATCTGTGGTATCTCCTCCAAGATTTTGATCTCACCCGTCCATTCTCTCCTCATCGAACGGTAGGCACCGGTTCCTCCCACCTCTCGCCCCTTATTAATTACTCCCTCTCTCCCTTTCACTCCAAGATGCATGAGTTCTACCGGCTACTCCTAGCTAGCTAGTTCATCCATTCCTAGCTTGTTCCTCGACGACGCTGACTATCACCATGAGCTAGCGCCTCCGTTGTGACACCGTGGTCCACTGCGCAACACACTCGTGTTGTAAGTGTTGTAAGAGTGTCTTGTACAGTGTCACCATCATGACACAAAGGTGATGCTACCGCCGCCTCTCCTTCACTGCAAGGCACCGTGGAAACAGCTAGCTACCAAGGACATCTAGTTCGCATGCTGCTAGGATCTCTCCTTCTATATTTTTGCTATGAGTTCGTAGGGTTAGAAGATGTGTTCTTGCCATGTTTAAGAGTTGGGTTCGTAGGAGTAGAAGATGTGTTCTTGCCATGTTTAAAAGTTTGGTTCGTAGGATTAGGAGATGTGCTCTTGCCATGTTTAACAGTTGGGTTTGTAGGATTAGGAGATGTGTTCTTGCCATATTTAAAAGTTTGGTTCGTAAGATTACGAGATGTGTTTTTGCCATTTTTAATAGTTGGGTTCGTAGGATTAGGAGATGTGTTCTTGCCATGTTCTTACTGTGTTAGATATGTAACCTGCTCATTATCTTGTGATGCTGTAATGGTAGATTCTAATGGAATGTGTTGCTGTGCTTGCCACTGTATTTGCTTGTTTTTAAAGTGCATAGCTAACATGTCTTGAGGCTAGCCAAAAACAAAAAAAATTTATGTATAGTATGACCTATCATAGACAATTTTGTAGTATAAATTATATATGAAGGTCTATCACAGACGGTTCTATATTACAACCGTCTGTGATACTCGCCGGTCACAGACGGTTGGTAGCTAGAACCATCTATATGTTAGAGTATCATATACGGTTTTTTACTTCAAGCCAATGGTTCTATTTACAATCATCTATGTTGTATTTATCACAGATGACTCATAAACCGTCTGTGATAACCTCCGATTATTACTAACCCATAAATTCAGACGGTTTAGAAAACCGTCTGTGATGACCCTTTTTGTACTAGTGATACCAGCTACTTAATTAGCAGAGAAGTACTATGGACCCTAATCAATTTTAACTATATATCTCCTGCTCCTCTCACTGCCCACCCCTCCTCCCCTTCCATCTCACTACCAGGAATCGCACCTTTCGCGAGGGGGAAAACCCCACAGGAAAGGGGGGAAACCCACAGGAATATTTTTTGTGACGGTGAACCGTCAGGCATGAACCCACAGGATAATTCGCACGGGGAAATTGCATTTGCCTGGGTGTCAACCGGCAGAAAAAAATATTCGCGTCGGCTATCAGCGACGGTTACCGACAGAAATTTTTGGGCACGTCAGGTTTTTAGGTCTTATTTCGCGTGTTTACCCCGTCAGAAAAATCCGCGAGAAAATTTATTCGCGACGTTCACCGACAGAAAAAAGTGCATCGTGCATGGTCCAAATCTTCATATTCCTGTAACTAGTACCATCACAAATCCCCATCAGGAAAATTCATAGTGTAGATGACCGACAGAAAAAATGCAGCCATTCTAAATATGCCTAGAACCCCTTTCTCTGTAGTTGGCCCGTCACAAAATAATCACAGTGAATCGATAGCAAAACTGCAGTAAAAAATCTAATTTCAGGCACAAATTATACATCCAGAATTCAGAACAAAACCATACATATACATTGCAATTTATAGCACATCCAGAATAATCCATATCAACAAATGGACAGCACATCCAGAATCATACTTGTGACACATCCACAAAGGGACAGAACTTCCAGAAATCAGCCATACATCATAAAGGCATTAAACCATTGTCTACTTGTCACAACCAGCGTGGAAGAACTCTTCCATGCTCAAGTGAAATAATTACTTGGACGAGTTGGGGACCAGCCAATTTCAGGAACGTTGCATTGGTTTGAGCAGCACATGCACGAGCCATCAATGTCTTCCCAGTTCCTGGCGGTCCATATAAAAGAACTCCTTTTGGGGGGACAAATACCCAACTTTTGGAACCGATCTTTGTGCATCATGGGCAACACAATTGCCTCCACAAGCTCCTGAATCTATATCAATAACATAAGATGCAACAGATAAGAGATAATAGAAAAGCAAATGAGCACAGAATCATTACATTCTAGCTGTATGAAGTGATGCAAATTACTAACATTCCTTGAAGAACAACAATTTGGTTGTAAACTTGCCATTTACCAGATAAGAAACTCAAAACCTTCCAACATTTATTCAGCAAAATACCTGCTTTTCAAGACCTCCAATATCATTATAGTCTTCAGTGGGTTTTTCATCCACCTCCATTGCCTTTACTCGTGAATCATACTCTGAAGGCAGTGTATCTAGTATAAGGTAGCTATCTTTGTTGACTCCAACCAAATCACCAGGCTTGAGCATGTCAGGGTCAACTAGCCCAACCACAGGAAGGAATATAGTCTACAATCAAGATATAAATAACGTAAATTTTTTGCGCAATGAGTTTGATTTCTTATTTTCTTGAACTAAAAATCACGCTTGAGACACTATTGCACTAAAGCAAAGAAATTGATTGAGAGCACACTCTTCTTGCTGGATAAGCATACAATTGTTGCATATAACTATTTATTTTTGTAAAACTTCAACCAATTAAACTTGCTTGAACAAATTGTGCTTTGCAATTATATTCCTTTGACACCATCTTTGCACCCAAACTACTCCATTCCAACATAAAGCTGACTTCAACTGCCAACATGGCAATACCTAATATGTCAGATGCTTTTCATTATGTAATCAAACTTAACTATTTGGCGAACAAAAGAAGCAGTTGATTCATATGATGTAAAAGCTAGGAATCAAACGAACAGACAAATAAGTTTCTTACTTGTCTCGTGGAGGTCTTCAGAACAAAACATTTTCCTTTTCTTTGCGAGTCCAAATCAATGTTGGCACCATCCTTCTCAGCTTCATCCTCAGGGTTCATTTCCAAAATCTAAAAGAGTTGACAAAAGTAGAAACCACATGAGTAGACCATGTGCAAATTATTCCGAAATAAAAGGCTACATGAATATCCTGATCAAATGCTAAAGCACAGGCAAACGACAATTTCTGGAAATAACATTTAGCAGTCACATCGTCTAAGCAAGGAGTGCAGTAGAAGTATATTTGAATACTTCAACTACTAGAAATCTAGAATGCACCATAACGTATTCTAAGTCAAATATGAGTGCATTATTTTTTAATATTTGAGATACTTGAATGCACTGTAGATCATATTCTCTACAAAACTACCAGAGGTTAACTAGCTTAAGACAAACTCAGTTTGGACCTTGGAAGTCTTCAAAGTTAAAGAGGCGCTGAAGTAGAGTTCCAGCATTATTAAATGTGAGTAGTCCTAACCAGATTAGTTGTTACTGATTAAAATCATAATAACTAAAGCATTACTACTGCAAAGACGAACTACCTCCTAGCTAATGCAAGGAATCAACCAGAAATAATAGAAGCATAGTTATAAGAGAGAAAAAGGAACAAGTTATTTCTTACAAAGAATTGCGGCCTTTCTGCGCACAAGGAGCAAAGATTATTTAGAATCAGAATAGAAGATAACAGAAGCAGTTCTACTAGTATGCTGAAGCTTATAGAAGCAGTTCTACTAGTATGCTCAAGCTTATACTTGTACCAAACAGTGCCATACTAGCACTAGTAACGGACATAAATTTTTTTCACCTTTTTACTTATTCACTTCCCATGATATCGGATTAACATAAGAGAAGGCTAAACACACCAAAAGTGATGCGATCTTACAATATAGGGATGAAAATAAAAGGAGAAGAAACCGCGGACGCTACAAGTGGATATATTTCTACCTCAACGAGGTTGCTGACGAGATAGGGAAGCTGCTTGTTGAGCTTAATCTTCTCCTGGTTCTCCTTAATCTTATCCTTGAACAACTCCAGCTCCAGGTTCGTCCGCTGCAGCTCGTCCTGCGCGTCGCCAAAAAAAACCGCCACCAATCAGACTCAGACCCAACCAGAAACCCTAACGCCAACCAAAAAATTGAAATCCCACGAGATCCCTCGCTCCCGTGGAGGTAGACATCGAGGAGAGGAGGGGCGGAGGCGGCCGACGCCCGGGGGGGACGAGGAGGGGCGACGAGCGGCGGATCTGGCAGAGGCGGCCGGCGGGTGGGAGGAGAGGAGGGGCGGAGGCCGGCGTCGAGGGGGGGAGACGAGGAGGGGCCGCGAGCGGCTGATCTGGGCGGAGGCGGCCGGCGGGTGGGAGGAGAGGAGGGGCGGAGGCGGCCGGCGTCGGGGGGGACGAGGAGGGTCGGCCGCGAGCGGCGGATCTGGGCGGAGGCGGAGGCGGGGTGGGGGCAACTGGGGAGCGGCCGAGCGGGGAAGGACTTAGGGTTAGGGATTGCGGTGCGGAGTACTGCGGAGTGCGGACTGGGAGGGCGGGCTGACTGCACAATTTAGGGTTTTACAATATTTTCCAACATAAACGGGCACACGTGGCAAAAAATATTCCCGCGTCTTCGAAATTGCTGCGGGAGACCAAAAGTTAGGCGCGGGTGACTATTTTTTCTGTAGGTTTTCCTGAAACCGTCACTGTAATTCGCATTTTTCTGAAGGTTTGCCTCAAACCGTCACAAAAATTAGAATATTTCTGTAGGTTTAAGTGATCCCGACACTCAAATATATTTTTATGTGGGTTCCTTGTGGGCCCGTCACAAAAATACAAAACCCTCACTAAAGGTCTGTAGTCTGGTAGTGTCTCCCTTACCTCCATTACCTCCCTTCTTTGTCACTGCCGCCGCCCCACCGGTCATAGTTCCGCGTGTCTCCTCCTCCACCTACGGGTGGAACTAGAATGAAAATGACTGAGGTTCACTACTTTTTCATACATATAACAGTATATATGATTTTATAAATAATATTATGCTAAATAGTAATGTGTCTGGCAGTTTTTAGTATCAATAATTCAACATAATCAATGACAATGTATGGTGATAAAGAAGTGGGGATCAAAATGCTTACCAACATGAAGAAGTCTGATAATACCGTTGGTTAGTTGCAGCAAATTGAAAGAATTAAGGGCAAAATCATATACAAAACTTGGATGACATTGGTAAAATACATCATCCGACCTCAATGGCATGTTAAAAACAAATTTACTTTTCAAGTAAAAAATAGTAGAATGATAAATGTAAGTTAATGCATTACCTTTTAGTATTTACGTTCTTCAAATTTATAAAGTGATGAACCAAAACATCAATGGTAATTTTCATCAATTCTTGTTTTTTGTACATAGCAAATAAGTATATCGTTTATGAAATCGTCATCAATTAATTGAAAAAGTCGATAACATATTTATATGTTCAACAATTCAAGAATATTCACTACTACAGAAAAAGGTCATCTTGGACGCCTCATCACAGACGGTTTTATAAGGTGGACCGTCTAAATTCACCGCGATAGAAAGAATTGTCTATGATGAGCTAATTATCACAGACAGTTCAGAACAAAAACCATCTATGATATTTGTACTTATCACAGACGGTTTTTGTTTTGAATCGTCTACAATATTATCACAGACGATTAGGATTAAAAACTGTCTGTGATATCAGCGTACATCACAAATAGTTTTTAATCTGAACTATCTATGATAATGCCACATCACCGATCCGTGAGATCTCTCTCAGGATTTTGATTTCAGCCATCCATTCTCTCCGCATTGAATGGCAGGCATTCATCTCCTTCCACCTCTCTCTCCTTATTACTCCCCTACTTCCTTTCCCCCAATTTCACTCTAAAAACCAACATTTCCTTTTGCTCCTAGTTCATCCACTCCTTATTCCTAATTCCTCCCCCCAAACCGAAGCGCCCTGTCCCCTCAACAATGCTGACTACCGCCGTGAGCTTCTCCGCCTCCGGTTGTGACGCCCATGGTTCACTTCACAAGATACTCTTGTCCTAAGTGTCGTAAGAGTGTCTTGTGCAGTGTCACCATCATGACACAACGGTGACACTACCATCGCCTCTCTTTCATCACCGGTGATATATCCCCTATCCAAAAATTTTGGATGGCTAGGGTTTGGGTCATGTAAATCTTGATGCTTGTGTGTGTGAAAATTAATTGTTGATACCTTAGTTCTTGTGATGATTGATGGATGGCTAGGGTTTCCGCCCTTGTTGAAATTCATATTTTATTGCAAGATGAAGACATGGCGACAAAGTTTATTGCACGATGATCTTATTCTCATAAATAGATCTGCTTTGGTTCATCTGCATTCTCTGATTGCACTATTTTGTAGAGCAATTAGAGAATATTGATGAACTGAAGGAGGCCGATTTATGAGAACTCTAGAACACAATCACATATGGTTTTTAACTAGAACCGTCTGTGATATTAGACTATCATAGACGGTTCTAAACTAAAACCGTCTGTGTTGTATCTTATCACAGACGGTTCGAGAACCATCCATGATAGCCACCTGCTATCACAGGCACATAAATTCAGACGGTTCAAAAACCGTTTGTGATGGCGGTTTTGAACAGTCTGTGATGACCCTTTTTTTTTGTAGTAGTGATTATACTAGGAAAAATACGTCTAGTGACTTATTTACTTGATAGTATGGTTAAATACTATAATTTTGCCTCTGATTTGCAACGAGTTAGGCTAGTATTCAAAAAATAAAAATTGAAACCCTAAATCTTAACCCAACAATTCGACATTGAAACTCTAACTCACAAATTTAGCACATATTCTTGAAACAAATTAAAATAATTGAGAGGAATTTAAAGTAAAGTACATACTGATCGGGTGGATCTAAACTTCCTTTGGTCAGTAAGGGCGCGAGGCAACAGAGACCAAGCAGCGTTGTGATGAGATGGTAGACGAGAGCGGCTGGTGACGCCGATTTCTTACGTTTTCCGGCGATTAGTTGCTGCCTGACCTATTGTCTAGCCCAAATTAAAGGTGCTAAAACTCTACAAAGGGGAAAAAAACCTTCATGAAGATAACTAAGCTAAGCAGTCGGCATCCTTGAAATGTAGCAAGATAGATACCGTGTTTTTTAGACATTATCTTGAGACGTCAATTTCCTGAAAATAAAAAGAAAGGGAAAGTTTATCTGAACATGCCACTTTCTAAAGCCAGAAGAGAGCAAGAAGGGCCCCCAAAGAAAGGAAAATAGAAAAGCCGAATGGATGGTGCAAGGAAACAACATTGCATAGTCAAATTCAGAGAAGCCACCCTGCCCATCCCCTATAAATTGCACCTCTCGACTAACAACTCGATAACACAACCCTTGCATAAGCCTCTAGAGTCCGGGCTTTTTTACACCTGCGCTCTAGCTAGCGGCTAGCTTCCTCACCCCTCTTGCTCTTTCTACACGTCTTTCAAGTTTCAAGAAGAAGCTATCATCCAGAGTCTCACAAGCCTTGAATGGACTTTGACATGCTGAATTCTAACCCGGAAACGCAGCTCGAGCTGATGAACACAATGCTACAGCTGGAGCAGCTCACTGCACTCCCCGAGCACGCCATGGTGGCGCCTTCGACTCCCCCTTCGCCGTGCATGCAAGCTCCTTATCACTTCTCCTCGGTGCCTCACATGTCAGGCACCAACGGCGCCGCCTACCACGAGCAGTCCTCCCAACAATTGCCTGCTGCCGCGTACAACGGCAGCCACCGCTCGGAGTACACGACCCTGCCTCCTGCCGGCGGCAACGGCTGCGACAGTGCCGCCGTGGGGTCTGCGGCGATGCGGGAGATGATCTTCCACATCGCGGCGCTGCAGCCGGTGAACATTGACCCGGATACAGTGCGGCCGCCGAAGCGCCGCAACGTGCGCATCTCCACCGACCCGCAGAGCGTCGCGGCGCGGATGCGGCGGGAGCGCATCAGCGAGCGCATCCGCATCCTGCAGCGGCTCGTCCCGGGGGGCACCAAGATGGATACCGCTTCCATGCTGGACGAGGCCATCCACTACGTCAAGTTCCTCAAGACGCAGGTGCAGTCGCTGGAGCGCGCCGCCGCCGCTAACGGCCACCGCCCATCACCCACCGGCGCCGCCGTGGCCTACCCCGGCCTGAACGGCCCGTGGTAGATCGTGCCGACCACCCTCCTGCTTACGGTCCGACATGCATGGCCATGTAACAATCATTACTCGCCGTTGGGCCTGGAGCATGCACGTACGACGACGGACGCGAGCGTCGGCAGCACTTGTACGACTATCTTATGTGTAAATTAAGACGTAGCTAGCTAGCTAGCTAGCTAGCTAGATGCCTCACTATTTTACTGCTGGCTAGCGATAGTATTACTGCATGCCTGTGATTGGACTCGCAGCGCATGCACGCGTGTAGCTTGTACATTGTACGCACGCACCTATCTTAGTATGAATCTAGCTAGCATATTCATTCGCTGCAACATCAGTCGTTTCCCGGCCCGCCATTACGATGTCGCGGCACGACTATAATTAAGTGCATCTTACATGTCGTGCAGTCATGGTAATGCCTTGATTAAGAAAACCACGCCGTGAAGTTATCACAAGAGAGAAAAGAAACACCTGCGCCGTAAAGCAGATGGGTTTGCTCCTGAGCGAACGTATGCGTGATCGATGGTTGGACGACGGAGGGAGGGCAGAGTACAAAAGCGATCCAGCTTTCTGTGCACAGGGCACGTTTGCGCAGCAACTAGCGAAAAGACTATTCGCGTTCCATTATTCGCACGTACGTACGCGCCGTCCTCGCGTACGCCTCGAATGGAGAAGCTTGGCGACGCCTCGGCGGGCGAGACCGCGCGCCGGTTTGCCTCGTGGTCGTCACGTCCGCCGGCCGTCTGGCCCTACGTCGGCGCACAGGGGCGGCGCTGTGTGCGCACAGCCGCGCGCGAGCATCACTGACGGCCACCGCGAGGGCGGGAGAGCGCCGTCCCGAAGTGGGGCGAGGGGGGTCTCGCTTTCCAACGGTAAACTAATTCCGGTATGCAACCGTTTTCCGCGCAAGCTTTTTGCATGTGCCCGTGTCCGGCTGCTATTAATGCCTCAGCAGTTTGTCTGCCCATATCCCACCCCGTTCCGTCCCAGATTACACGACCTACCTAGTAGTAAGATCATCGTTGTCTATGCACGCTGCAGGTGTGCCCTATTTGAAGTGCTATCTGGACAGTTCATTTCAGATCTGACGTCCGTGCGAAGCTAAAGTCTTCTCAAATGCGACTAGCACGTCAACGGAGAATCAGTCTCGAGTGCCAGATCACGAATGAATGTTCATGTAAGTAGACATGATTAAGGATTTCACCGCGGTGTTCTGAATGAAGACAGAAAAAAAAACAGTGCTGATGATAGTGTAGCAGCGAAAAGACAGGGGGTACGAAACCAAGCTGAACAGATCCAAATCTTCTACATGTGCTCCACCCGCAGCCATGTGCCGAGAAATTGCAATGTGCCATCTACCGCGCCACCGCTTTCGACGAATAGACCTTTGGAAACCGACGTGTTCAATCCCACAAACGCAGTACTCTATGTCTATACTTCACTGACCCCGGCCGACCTCCTCGATTCCACAGAAATCTTTCCAAGTGTCCGTACGCCTCGTGTCGGCATGCAACAACAACGGCCGTAGCTCCGCGGATACCTTCTTCAGAAAGAGGAAGACTGACTGACCTGACCAGTTAGTGAAAAGAAAGAAAGAAAGAAAGAAAGAAAGAAAGAAAGAAAGAGAAGTAGAGATTCATGTGCCGTGAATCTGCGACCGATCGATCATACAAGCTGGTATAGGATTTGTGCGACTCTGCCATCAAGTGAGAAAGCGGGGGGGCTCGTTCTCGCGGCCGGTGCGCCCACGACGGCGATCGAATCGGCCGCCGCGGACACATGTCGCGCGGGGGGGGGGGGGTGCCGGCCCCACGGCGCCAAGAATACGCGTGGATTTCGGCAGATTCAGGGGCGCCCCGGGTGCATCCCTCCTGGCGCCAGAGACCGGGGAGAGTCGCAGCACCATCACGCGAGCAACAGCCGTCCTAAATCTCTCCCTCTCCAACCAACCTGATCGAATGATCGATCTCATTCTCATCTCCCGGGCCTCCTCTTTCCATGTCCTAGCCCTTAACTGTTGCTTGTTCTTTTCTCTTCTTTACCTGACGTTCTTTTCCTCGATGGATTTAGTTCCAGCCCCCACAAAGGCTAGAGATCCTGTGTGGTACAGTCAGAAAGGAAAATTGTTGCGCAGGATGCATGAACCTTAACCATGCAAGGAAGGGGATGGAAAGGTACTGGGAATCCACTATGTGCGTACGGGGCTCTATCGATTGTATCGCGCGCATATTTAATTGTAGCGCGAGGCAGAAAAACAAGCTATACACAAAGTAATGTTTTTTTGGGAGTGTCTATATAACATTCGACTGCTTTTTAAAATAAAAACAGTCAGATTTTGAGTCGTTAGATGGAGATCCAACGCTCTAGATCAATTTTTTTTGGAGAGGGTCATTTTTTTTGTAGGGGGCTTGTATGGGTGGATCCGTTGGATGGAGATCTAACGTCTCAGATCAATCTGACTGTTTTTGTCCTTAAAAACAGTCGAATGTTGTATAGCAATACTCATATTTTTTTGTTTCTCTACAGGAGTAGTTTCATATTGAGATATGTAGTTACATAAACAGGTACTAGGTGGTGAACATTTTGGCTTCAGCTTTTAGCTTCCAGTTTATTTTTCACTATATATAAATTTTGTCTTTTTCTGAATTTTTGATTTTTTTTGTTAAGCTTTTTTGCCTGTTCTTTTTTTTCCGTATTTGTTTGTATTATACGTAATGGGCTAACATATTTTTTAATTTTTTTTAAATTTAATTATGCTAAATAAGCCTCTGTTAGCTACAGTGGATTTTCGGCTAGTTATAATATTTTTCAGCCATAAGCCACAAAAAAACCCCAAATAATCACCACCCGTTGTGCATATGATATTGTGCGGGGAACCCCACTGATTAGTTTTTTTTTGGCCACAAGATATATGTGTCGTGCTGAGAGGTGTGGCAAAGACCGGAGAGACAAGCTGAAAGTGCATGCTTTATCTCTAGTGACAAAGCTCAACTCGCTAGAATGTGACGGTCTTAGCCCCGATCGCTAAGATGTGGATGCAATGCCAACGCTTGCCGCGACGAGCCTTCAGCGAGGGCTCTGAATCGGGCGAGCAATCTTTCTTGTCCAGCATCAAGCCTACCGGTCTCCAGACAAGAACAGAGGCCTGACAGGACCTGTTCATCACAAAGGATACATGCATTTCGTGATCCAGTCATTCACCATCCGGAAGCCAGTGACTAGACAAAAGATCGACGTTTGCATGGAAAAGCCCCGGATCGCACACGTGTACGTACAGCCAAATCCCCGGAAGATGTGTACGCAGAAGATGAATACAAGGCACAGCTCAAACCGATCACATCGACGATCGATCAGCAACAGCGGCAACGTAACATCACGTCTGAACGTGCCCGCGCCATCTCCACGCACAGGGTCACCTGACCAGAGAGATACATGGAAGATCAGAACGGTCCAATGCTTCCTTTCTCTCTTTATCACTTAACCATATCCATACATCATTCAGAATCTCACATCTCTCTTGTCAGAAGAACGAGTCCACCCCAGGGGTTCTGTCTGACCGGACACGCTCGTCACTAGATGGGCTCAGCGTGCCGAAGCGGCCGCGCGCTGCATCACGATGTGGAGGCTCGCACAATCTCCGTGGGCCTAGACTGTGGTCTCGTTCCTATTGCGATCGAGATGGATGACCAGTAGGCGGTAGTGCTAGGCTGATGGGAACCTTAGGCTGCGGCGAATGATTTTTAGCTTTGAATAATAGTTTTTGTCTGTATTTTTTAATATGACAGTGGATGATGAAGATGTTGATATGAATAGCGCATATATTTTGAGCTTAGAAAACCGTTCAGAAAAGTAACTTAAAGAAATTATTCTATTTATTTTAATTTTCGAAGAAGTTTAAAGCAAAACCACGGCACGGCAGGGTATGACTAGGCTCTATAGGGCGGGCAGGGGCGTCGTGCCGAGGGCCACATGGGACGGGCGATGGCTTGGGCGGCGGCTTGCCTGGCCGGCCGGCCGGCCCCTCGGGACTGATCAGACATCGGAGGGTTCATGACACAAGTCAGCGATTGGATGGAAGCCTCTGTGTCGTGCGGTGCTCGGGCTCTTGGTGTTAGATGGGATGGACATTTAATGGGAACGTGATTGCTTGCTTGCTGCAGCAGACCAACGGCATACCGACCATTAGGACGGTAGAGCCTTGACTTTTGACCCTCCCCTGTACTACGTCTGTTTCTTCATGTGTACTTGGACGGTTTTAACCGTTTGCATTGACTGCGCGAAAAGTAATCGGTGATGGATTCTGGGATGATATGCGTGTTGAAATGTGGGATGAAGAGAAGTTCAATCCACGTGTATAGAAGTGAAGTAGCTGAGTGATCCTGCACGAGGTGTGAACTAGAAAGAGTAGAAGAAATCAAGGGTGAGCGTTGGTGTACAACTTAATGCTTGTACGTAGCCGCAGCCGTGCATGGTTCTACACGGGATATTTTTTCTATTTCATATCGGAGTTGAACCATGTTTATAGAATCTCTGTATGATTTCTGTGTTCCCGGGCCCGTAGGCTTCAGCCCGTCTTACAAACAAACCGATCAACATATACTCAGCTCATCGCACAAAATAGAGAGAAATCATAGGCCAAACCCAGGTACCCAGACGGCGCACTTCCAGACCTGCCTCCCGACCAGGCCGGAGGCCAGAAAATCACGGCCCATCCGGCTATTCCCCTTCCCTCCAATTCCATGGCCCATACAAACCGCAACGCCAACCTCCGCCCCGATATCCCAAACCAATCCCCGCCATGCCGAGCCCAGAGACGGCGCCCGGCGTCTCGTCGATCGCCGGATGCAGGGTCGCTGCCTCCGCTTCTCCCCTCGGCCTACGCCGCCACCGATCTCCTAGCCCCTTCCAAGACCGTCTCCGCCGACGCCACGAAGATGAGGGTCAGGGCTTGAAGGGATCTGGGACCGATAGGGTGTCTGACTCGGAGACCTCCTATGATTCCGTGGATTCCGGGGATAGAAAGAGCGGGAAGAGATTAAGAAGTCACACGAGTTCTAAGAAAACTTGGAGGAGCTCCACGAGGAAGAAGGGGAAGGATGTCTCAAAGAGGAAGAAGAGCAAGCGATCGGATTCCGAATTTCCGATGGCTCGGGTAAAGCCGATTGCTCCGCGGCGGGCAATGGCAGGATCGGCGATGAGACGAGCTCAAGGAGATGATCGAGTTCAAGGAGATGCGCGAGGCACGTAATCTTCAGCCCGAGTTGGACGGCGACGCGGCTCCGCTGGTTGGGCCGATGCCGATGCCGCTGCCCTGCGCCGAGGCGCAGGTCAAGTACGGCGGCGCCCTGCGTCCGGGGAGGGGGACGCCATGGTGCAGTTCGTGCAGCAGGCGAAGAGCATCCCGCGGCGCGGCGAGGTGGGCCTGTCCGCCGAAGATCCAGAGGTTCGAGGAGGCCTTGTACGTGATGAGCGGGAGTAATCACTAGAGGATCACCGCCTTTCCTCCTCCGCAATGAGAACCAGGTGTACAGCGCCGAGGAGAAGCGCGCGCTCGCCGCCTTCAACTACCGAGCTGAAGGCGAGTCGGCAGAGCAAGGGCAGAGACGACCTCAGGCGACGCGTGGACAAGGCGCTAAGCAGACTTGACGAGACCGAGCGTGATTCGTTCGCTGACAAGTAACACGCCATTCCAACCTGCTGTCATCCTTCTGTGGCTCCTGTTAGTATGAACATTTTATTGGCATTGCCTAGTTCATCAGCAAATTTTGCATGAAGATATTGCCATATGTAATATGTTTGCTACCTAAGTTTGGAGTGAGTAGAACTAGTGTAAAATTCTGCACTATATCAACCTTGCTTGGTTTATGATGCTTACTGGTTACTATCAACGTTTGAACTTATCTGTAAATTCTGCATTATATCAACCTTGCTTGGCTTATGATGCTTGTTGGTTCTTGCATCTAACATCTTGTAGTCTCTGCGCAAACAATGAGGCATGAGCTAGAGGATTAGGGGCTCATGTATGTAGCTCTTATTTTCATTTTCCTGTAAACAAACATGACCTATTAAAGACATATATAGGCATATGTGGTTGTTCATGTTTGGAGGCATAGAGTAGTAGAGCATCATACCGTTATTAAAGTTTCTGTTGTCATATATACCTCAGTTTCTCTTTTTAGATCAAAGGCATGGCCTGACTTTTATTGGAAGCCAGGAAGAGTACAAGGTTTTGAGGGAGATACAACTAGGGGGAACCTAGCTTACCAAGCAAAGCACAAAATAAAACTGGCAGAAACAAACTACACGCAAGACAACTAGAATTCCTGTAAGGGTAAACCAAAACACAAAGTAGCACCAGCCTAGACATATAGGATTGTCCTGTTCCTGTCAGAGATCAACTTGATGATGATGAGCTACTCCTTCCTCGCAGCTTCCCGATTTGGCTCCTGACGTCTTCAGTGAATTTGTCCACCAGCTCTTGCTCATCCAGAAGTATCTTCCATTACCGCAACATGAATAAATTTGTATAATGCTTAGCTTCCTATGCCATATACCAACTATGAATAAATTTATATACCTCGGTTTCTTAGATGCTTGTATATGTGTACTGTTTATATTAGTCAGGATATTATCCTGACGTACTTAACTTCCTATGCCAACTATGTTATACAGAACTCACATTGTATTATTAGGCTGATGACATTATCCAACAAGGTTTCACCTCATATCATTCACCTATTTATCCATTACTATCGTCAAGTTCACGTCAGCTGGCTTGCACTTCTTTTGTGCTATAAGCATCAGTTATTGCTTAGCTTCTTATCTGAAAATTGGCCTTTTGCTTCTCCTTGACCAAGGTCTCACACTGATTTGATGATCTCTTCAAGGACAGAAAAATTTATACTTTAATAAAAATACTGGTCTTTTTTGGCAAGCATGGTTCACGAAGAAAGTGGGTGGTATGTCCTTGCAAAGGTGTACTTAGCAGCCCATTAATTCAGTGAATTTTGATTTGATGCTTCACCTTGAAGCCCAGCAGCATGCATTCAGATCTGCATGTGATGTTTCAAGACCTGCAGGTTGCAGAATTACTGCACATTTCGTTCTTTAACTCAATTTTGTATCGTGAGTTGTTCCGATCACAACCAATCATACGACTGGAGAAACAACCTCCTTTCTAGTTTATGGAGCAGAAGCCATGCTTCCTTTAGAACTAAAAATTGGCTCCACTCAATTCGATCATTATAGTGATAATGATTAAGAAGATCGCTGGGTCGATGATATCAATTTACTTGAAGAGCAAAGAAATATCGCCCTAATCCGATCGATAATTTACCAACAAGCCATGTGAAGGTACCACAATCATAAAGTACAGCTTCACAGCCTAGCTGTGGGCGATCTAGTTCTCAGAAAAATTTAGAGCCAGACAAATCATAACAAACTTTCACCAAAATAGGAAGGTCCTTACGCCCAAAAGACGGGAATCTCGCCGTCATCACCGCTCGAAAAGTTCTCCCCCATCATTGACTTCTAGGGAATCAAAACTTTATCGGGAATTAATCATCTTCCAAGGCCTTTAGCTTCTTCGATCCCAACTCAGACTTTGGCTATTCGGTAATCAATTCAGATATTTTCAATCGGAATGGCTAAGATTTAAGTGAAGATTGAAGAAATTCAAAACCAAAGTCGAAGAACACTAGGGCGGAAAGGCAGAGAAGAATACAAAAAATATTCTCTGGAAAGGGAAAACCCAATCGGTACCACGCCGATTTTTATAGGATTTTTTTCCAACTACCCAAGGTAGTAATTATGGGATTTGTGACTAACGGGCAAAGAACCTTCAATTTCCTTTCAGTTAGTTTTTACCTTTAAGTAAACAAAAACTTCTTCTTTACCCTTGCTAAAGAGTATTTCCTAGCTAGTATTCCAGTCAGAGGGCCACTGTTCATTCACCCGAGTACCCTTGGTCGAAGGGGCACTGTTCATTCACTCAACTAGTCACTACTCGAAGGTCTTATGAACTAATACGTAGGCTCACCTCTAGGCAACTTCTCCCATGCGGAAGAATAACACACATGCTTTATCCTCCTAACAACATGATGACGCGGCCTTAAATCTCTGACGACAACCATTTTGCAGTTGTCTCTATGATTCTCTTCCATTGACAATAATCAAAGAGCAGTTATTGTTAGGTTTCTCTCGCTAACAACAACTATTAGCTTGACCAGACAGGACGAATCGACAAGACGTCTGCTCATGTGGACAACCGACACCTCTTTGAAGCTATTTAAAGTCTAGCGAGAGAAAGGACTAAGAACAAGACAGGCGACATACCCAGATATAGACTGATTCTAGAGAATCAGAGAAGATCTCTCGGCTAGATAGTAGATTACAGAGGCAAGAAGTAGTAATCCTAGGGCTAGTAGTATCCCCTTTTTAATCTCTCATCGAGAGCATCTTTTAACCAGTTCATAACAATAAAGATAGTCCACATTCTCCTTCTAAATTCTTTTGAGAGACTTAGTTTTTTCCCACAATTCATAAGATAGGCTTCTATTAGGTTCGAGCTGCATGTAGCCATGTACTAGTGCTTGTCTATTTATAGCCCATGGAACATGAGAATAGCATCTCAGAACTGTTCGCATGTGCAGTTTATACTGCACCGTATATGTATGAACATTTCTGCTGAATGGAGCCCAGGCGCTTCGCAAGCTAGCCACACTGTTTGCCTTTTACATTATTATTCAGACAGTCTGCTCATGCTGTGGCGAAACCTCAAACCGAATGTGAATTCGGGGGGAAAATCCCTTAAAAAATGTGAATTCTGAATTGGATATTACTGCCCTTTTTCACTGCGCCTTGGTGCTGTGCAACAGTGAAGTGCGCTGGGCGTGCAGACCGAGCTGAACAGACGAAACCAGATGCTGCAAGCTGAATATAAGCGATAACCATGCGTCCTTCGCCCTGACAGGTCGTAAAGCTCGCATTTGTGGGCTTCGTTGGCCGTCTCCCGTACTGGCACATGATGGATTTATGGCTCCGTAAGCGCATGTTTTGTGCCACCCTCATTATCGGGCCCCAAGCCGTCACTTCGGTCCATAGCCTGACGAGGAGTACTTGGTCCACCTTGTTCATTGTTCATCATATCAGTATAATATCAGCAAATTTTCTGCGATTATGATATTTTTAGTATATCAGATACATTCAGTATTTGATACAGATAAAAGGGTGGCTTTGTCATGTGTCGGCAGCGAGAAAGATAAGATCTGCATGCAAAGAGACGCCGATCTATCTTGAGGTATTGTAATGTCTGGAGCTCATAATTGACAGGGCCCGATCGGCAGGCACACCACCAGAGGTACGTACCGCACTGCGGCCGAGATTAAATGGCAACGTACACGACCCGACGAGACTCGCCTGTGCTACCAAGACTACCCACCACGGAGGGCGTGAACCAACCGTGGCGGGAGTGGGAGGACGGCACGGGTTCTCCGGCGCCGCGCGGCCTTGCGGCCTTGCCACGCAACGACAGCTCGCGCGCAGCTGCTCACTTACTATTATCAGTCGCAAAGTTAGAAATAAAATTAAGAGTGGATTGTATTGTTTATAGAACAAAACTAATTTAATATAAATATTTTTTTTACTTTTATAAAATTTTAAATTTATATAGAAATTATAGAGTTAGAAACAAAGAACGAAAAACAGAGAAATACAAAGTAGATACCTCGACAATAGAAAGTGCATACCCAAAAATATACAATTATTCTTGCATGAGTGTGTGATAAGTCACATATGTATAAAACATATAAAAAGTAGCGATATAATAGAAATTTATGAATGACGATGAAAATTTAGATTATATGAAATATACCACAAATAAGCTAACTTGAACCACGAGAAAAATTTGAATCACGGGGCAAATACATTTTACACGACTTCATGCCTTGGAAGTGATAAATAAATTATTAATTTTTGTCAATAAAAGCTATAAATCTATTAATAAATTATAAGGACTAAACTATCTATATACACTAAAAATCTAAACTCCAAACTCTAAAATACTAAATCGAGAAGGAAGCAAAGGACTAACGAAGAATATTACTCACTTCTCAGTTTATCAGTTGACCAGACGACCAGTCGACCAGACTCAACTCTTAATCTCCTCCCCCCTCACTTCGGAGTTTGGAACTCACTTCGTCTCTTGGTCTCTTTTCACTCTCACTCTCTCCCCTCTCAGCTCTCTGTCTCCCATCTCAATGCGACAGTGCTGGCTGGCAATTGGCGCCGCTGTCGTGGGTCTTTCGTCTTCTCCAGCCTCTAGCAGTCCAGCGCAGGGCGTGGGTGCTCCTACCAACGGTGCCACCCACACTCGCCGGCAGTGGCTCGGTCCCCCCTCGTAGCCCTGATTAGGCTCCCCTCGCCACCCCAGTCAAGCTCCCCACCCCCCCCCCCGGTCCGGCTCCCCTCGGTCGCCCCAGCTCGGCTGAGCTCCTCCTCACCGCCCCCGCACCCTGGTTTGGCCCCCACCCCCGAAGCTGCCTCTCCTCGGCCAGTGGCCCAGCCCTCTCTGCCATATCTGGCTTCCCTGGTGGCCCGGCCCTGGCCCCCCTTCTATTCGCCCGACGCTCGGTCGCCCCTACGATGTGCGTCGTCAACCCTCTCTCTGGAAATTAGTGGCTTCTAAGTTCCAATTGCTAATCTGGCACTTGGTTGGTATGGTTTGTGAGTTGGAGTTGGTGTCTTGGTGGGCTGGTGGAATGGATTTGTTGGGCCTCTTAAGGGCAGTGGGCTGATGACCAAGCATTTTTCATTTTTGCTTTTCTTTGTAGCTTGGCGCCATCTCCCCGCCCTGCTGTGCTCATTGCCTCGTCGGCCGACGGGGTGTACCGTGTTCAGCGGGTGTTTCTTGTCACCGGAGGAGGGTAGGCTCAAGTCTTACTAAGTCTACCCCTTGGATTCGCCCCTGACTACTAAGCCGTCGTACACCCACATGTACTGCCTAACCCAGAGGAGAAATTTTATTGTGTGACGGGGATACATGTGGGTTTGTGTAACAAGCCAAAGAGTTGATGACACGTGGCACTAAATACTATAGCAAACACCGTTTAACACTGCAGCAATTACTGTAGCACAGAAAAACACTGCATCAATTTTTTTTTCAATTCTTGCTGTGTTTCCATGTTTGTACATTGTTTGCTACGGTGTTATATAATGCTTGCTACATTGTTCCATGCACCGTGTCATTGCCTCGTTGGTTCGTTACACAAACTCACATGTACCACGGTTACACAATAAAATTTCTCGACCCAGAGGCGCTACAAACCGCGCTAGGGTGGCCGTTCGATGGGGAATTAGGAAGGTAGGCAGCTGCTTCACAGCATGCTCGGGCAAATCACAATAATGGCTGAGTTCTTTTGGGCTTAAAGTTGACTTATGCTTGTACTGTCATCGGTAACTAGCTTTTAACTGATGTGTTTTGTAAGACAGTGTCAATAGAAAAATTGTAGTAAAAAATATACTGAGTTTAGTTGTACTAGTCAAAATCGTATGTGATTATTTTCATCTACATACTGTGTCTCTTGTGAACAATCAGCATTTAAATATTTTAATCATAAAGCATCAGTCAAAAAAAACCACCCAATATTAACTCGGCCGAGATACAGGGGCGGACCCACAATGGGACATGGGGGTACAGTTGTACCCCCAAAATTTTTTGTAAAAAATCAACTATATATAATATATATTTCATATATATAGGAAAAAAAACTAGAAATGAAGGTAATATAGCAAATTCAGCCCACTATCCAATGGCCCAATTGGCATTTCCTGATTTCCTAACCTAACTCCTGCTGCCTGGCTGCTTCTCACGAGTCACGCCGCCTCCTCTCCATTTCTCTTGCACAGCCGCCGCGCCACAGCTCACAGCGCGCCGCCGCGCCCGACGCCCCTCCTCGTCTCCGGCGACCGGCGAACGGCTACCGGCGGCGGCGCGGCGCCCGCTCCTGCCTTGCTCTCACGCCGCCTCCTCTCCATCTCTCTTGCACAGCCGCCGCGCCCGGCTCCCCTCCTCGTCTCCGGCGACGCGGCGACCGGCGAACGGCTACCGGCGGCGGCGCGGCGGCGGGCGCCCACACTGGCACACCCAATGGCCAGCTTCAACGGCGGCAGCTCCTCCCCTATTCCATCTTCAACGGCGGCGGCGCTTTTGAAATTGGTGCTAGTTCTTCCCGTAGCAACAGCAAGTGTTGAAAGAGTATTCTCAGCAATGAATTTTGTGAAGAACAAGCTAAGGAATAGAATGGGAGATGAGTACTTGAATGACTGTCTTGTTACATTTCTTGAAAGGGAATTTTTTATACAAGTTCGCGATGAAGATATAATATCTCGTTTTCAAGCAGATCCTCGTCGAGTTGAGTTATAACATTGCCATCCAGGTCAGTTTTGCATTGATGTTGTTTCATGTACTCTGTTCAGTGTTCACTAGAAATTAAGTCAATCAAACTTATATTGGAAATTGCATTTATTGCTTATGTGTGATTGTTTATTTGGTTAACTATATGAGATATACATATTATGTGTATCAAAATTCTCTATCTTATATATATACTCTGTAGATTCTTAACTTCGTACCCCCATCCCAAAAATCCTGGGTCTGCCACTGCCGAGATACCTTGGCACTTGTCACTGCCTGCCATGGCGGCGAACTAATAAGCCCTGCCCCACTTGTCGCTTGACGTACGTACGTCATATATCGCCGCCCGTGCGTAGAATCGGCCAACGGCTGGTTGAGGAGCGGTGAGCCACCGGCCGTCCGGCCGGGCTCCGATTCCGTACACCCTGGTGCGGTTAGCTGCCACCTCAAACTCAGAACTGCTGGGCCCGCCCCGTCCGTCAAGTCGTCACGTACGAAAGCAAGTTTTTAGCTCACCAACGTACTATGTGCCAAAGCAACAGCAGCAGCACAGTGAAATCTGGGTCGGAGGCGAGCCTCGTACCCAGAACCTTCACGCCTTGACAGTTTCACCGCAGCAGCGGCAGTAAAAAGTACGGGCGGCGCAATGATCCGAGTAGCCCACTAGGAGGGGAGGCACAGCCAGCCAGCGCGTAAGTTTCAGCGTCGCAGTTATTAACCCATGTTTGGCTCCTCCTACGAGGCAGTGGACACCACCGCACGAACTGTTCTCTCTCCGTGGATTTGGCATCGTTGCTAATTGTTTTCAAATTTAGTTTTTAAACATCCATTTTAATAAAAATATATCTGTTCTTGAGTTTAAAAGATGCGGCAGGTAACATCTGTCATCTGCTGCACTCGGCGAGCTTGACAAGAGAGAGCGGGCACGGCAATAAGCACAGGTTCAACAGGTGAGGGCACAACGTGGCAGCCAGGTGGACCCAGGGCACTGCCGAGCTTCCTAGCCTCGACTGCATCAGCTCAACAGCGCCACGTATTCATTTAATTTTTATTAATTAGGTGAATATAGATGCAAACTAGTTAAATACCTGTGCTTTGATGCACATTAAAAAGTCATATTACCCAGACACTCATCTGTCTGTACTACACCTCAAAGTCTCGGACAAGTGAGTCAACGTCGCTGCCTAAGGTGTCATGTGTGTCTGGTTGTCTCTATGACGAGGACAGACACACTGTGCTCTGTCGTCCCCCTCCCCCTAGCAAAGAAGGTCTGGTGTCGGGCTGCCTCCGCGATAAGGATAGAAGTAGAGTAGCATTGGCGCGAATGCCCTGCACGAAGATGACATGTATGAGAAACTACAGAAAAAGGTATTGTGCTGATTGCAACAAAATATGATATCCTCAAACGTATATGCATTCATATAGGTACACACGTATATGCATACATATGTACACACAGATACTACAACTAACAATGCACACTTTTGCACTCTTAGCATCATTTTCTACAATTTTTTAGTCGCACAAGAGCAATAAGTATATGCGTGCAGACTTACATACATGTTTTCTAAATTACGAACACATTAGGAACACTAAGAGTAACAACGCGTATTTCTTCAGCTATTTACAAAAAAGGTCATTACGCCTAAATGCATGTATATAGGTACACATGTACATTCATACATATGTACACACAGATACTACAATAGTCCATACCAAACTATCATTTCTAAAATTTTCTATAATCACACCTGAGTAATAAACATATACGTACAGATTTATATACATATTTTAACTATTTTTTCAGCCTATATTTATTCAGCTATCTACAATAAATAATCATTCTCACCACTAATACGTCTTAAACATGGCTAATTATAAAACACACTCGTCAACTAAACATGGTTACTAAACATAGTACCAAACCACCATTACACTAATGAAATGCTAACGACATATTAAGCGCACTGCTCGCATGCGAATAAAGCATATATTTTCTTGAAGATCTTCACCCACTCTACAATCCTTTTAATTATGAAAGCTCCTAAATCACAGCTAAACCACCTTGCAAAACTATTACGAACTCGCCTATTAATCTCTTTTTCTTTCTTCTCCCTCAATGCTCTCTCGCTCGGTAGGAAAGAAATCGAGCACAGCTTCGGATGAAAAGGTAGACTGCGAGGCCTCCCATGTTATGGGCGCAGGAAAGCATTCATGATGACATTCTCACACGGGGTGCATGTGGGTGCGAAGGGTGGCAGAATCCCCTGACCAATAAAACGGGAATCATGGTCGTGTCGTGTCGCCACGTCGTTGTGGTCGGCCACACGAGATTCCCTTCGAAGCCAAGCCAACCGAGCATGTCCCATGCTCTCTCACGTGTCAGCCCATGTGCCGAGTTGCCAGCGCTTGGCAGGCAACTACTGAGCCTGCCTAGCTCAGTAGGCCACCGAGCAGTGGCAGCTCAACAGGCTGTAGAACCCTCACGTTATTGCTCTAGCCTGCTTTGTCGTGCCTAACCATTCCTGTCGAGCTCCACAGGTGCGATAGATGACAAACCTTTTGAGCTTAGGGACAAAACTATTTTTTTAAAAAAAGTGTACGAGACTATTTTTTTATAAAAAAACTACAACACCCAAGTCTGAACAGTTCCCACCAAACCACCGCAATTCATTTCCGCCACCTCCCTCTCGTCCGCGTTCACCACGATCCCCACAACCCGCCCGGATTCTCTGACGTAAGTCAGGTGACGTTGGGTCACTGACGCGTGGGCCCCATAAGCCGTGAGCCCACACGTCAGTGATCCAACGTCACCTGACGTTACGTCAGAGAATCTGCGCCCCCCCCCCCCCAACATGCCATCTCCCGCACCCGCCATTTTTAATACCGCGCCGTTCGAGCGGACGCGCACTTGTCGCTGCGCTGTGTTGTGTTGTCTCTAACCAGCCGCCGCTGCTTCCGCTCGGTGGAGGAGCAGCAGAGGGAGAATTTTTCAGAGATGCGGGTCGGTGGTGAGGTGGAGTTAGGGTTCCGCGGCGGCGGCGGCGGGGGGGTGATGATGAGTAGAGGGAGGGAGGAGGGGGAGGGATGCGGGTGCTCGACGAGCCGTGGATCGTCTCGCTGTGACTCGGTTAGTAATTCCTCATCCCTGCATTGCCGAGTTTGTTGGTGTTTTTCATGGAGTGGTAGCTTGTTAACCTGTACAAGTAGTATATGTGATGGAAATGGCAAACTCTTGAGGCCTATCGGAGCTGCGGATATGGAGTTGCATCTTTTGTTTCCATTTTCCTTTTCCTTGCTGTGGCGGAGATGATAAAATTTATGTTATCAGACGGCAAAAGATGCCATTTTTGTTATGGGGGAGGTGAAATTTTAGGTAATTAGTCTGGTCTAAGTGATGAATTTTAGCTTTTGTTTGGAGACTGTGTCACACAGATCTAGCTACGTAGTCTATGTTAACCGCACAGCGAAATATGAAATAATGAATAATAATCGGGAGCAGTGGCGGAGGACGGGAAAAAAATGAGGTGGGGCGGATCGAAAGCAATACCATTCAAGCTATAATACTAATCAGACCCATCAACAATAATCCAAGTGCAAAGATATTCAATAATGCAAGATATTGAAAAGTACCTCCAAAAATTGAAGAATCACAATAATATATCACCAATTTAACATATAACCTTGTAGAGCATAGTAATGGAAATAATCTACCAATTTAACATATGTCATTTTTGCATTTTTAGGGTATAGCTCATCAAAAGCTCTCTTCACTTCCTCATTCCTTTGTTTGTACCAATCAAGCAATTCTAAAAAATTTTCTTTATTCAAGGAATTATCAGTTTCATCATGTCCACGGAATGGTTCACCTTGCAAAGCCAGAAAACTCACAGTACCCAAGGATGTTTCCAAACGAGTCTCATACTTGATAGCTATAGCTTGAAACCTTATGTTTTACACTTGACCTTTGGTTATCAAAATCATCAAAAGCTGTTCTAGCTTGATTATGTATGCTATTAGCCCCCACCAACATGCACTCGAAGTGACATGTATGCATTCTTCCATTTTTGAAACCCAACTTTTATAAAGACATCATAGCCAAATTTATCATCTATTCCATCATTTTTGAAGCCCCTGATCACACACACGCCACGGAATTTCCAAGTTCCCATTCAAGTACCTTGCGACATTTTTGGGGCAGCACAGTGGACTGGATAAAAATCGCCTCTCTTTCTTGATCCAACCTACAACACGGCATATTTCTGACGACCAGCCTTCCAGCATCTTTCCGCCTTGCCGTGAAGCTTCAAAAGTCGCGTTTGAGTCGAGTATATATACACGGCAAAAATTCAAGCTCTGGCTTGGGCCAGAGCTCGCCCTATCGGGCCCTCCGCCCCTGATCGGGAGCACGAGACAAAGATTTAACATGAAAAACCTTTTGTAGAAAAAAATACGGATACACAATCGATAAAATCACTATATAAAGTAGAAGTTACAGGACGTTCTTAGTGTATTACATATGTAGATAACTTAAGCTGCATGCGCTCTATCTATGATGAGACTTACAGTTAAAAAGCCTTGGGAACAAGAGTCCCAGACAGAGAAAGAACATAATCCTAGTCAGTTATAGAAACAAAGACCTATTTAGAAACTAGAGCAATAATCTGCTCAAAGACAGGGACAATACCTCGCTCGAAGGCGAAACAGAGTCTCAGAAGATAATAGTGAATAGTTGTAGTCGGAAGCACATCGAGTAGTTACGTTTGACTCCAGCCGGCGCAAACAGCTTTGGACACCACGATGGCACAAGTTGGTGCAGAGTCATCACAAACACGAAGATGATCCCAATCATAACATCCGATCAATTCGCATTACCGACTAATCATACTGGTCGGAATATATCTTTAAACGAAACTTTATCAAATTCTTTATATGGTTGGACCCGACCAGATTTGGATTACAAAATACATCTGTCTGTGAGACCGTGACGTTTGTTTTCTCGATGCCAATGCTAGCAGAGACAAGAAGCAACAAGTCAGATACTATAGTTGTACAACTATAGATTATAACCAATCTACTAAACCAATGGAGACAAACAAAATGGAGCCTTAACCTTGGATGCTAGCACAAAAAGGGGACTAGGAGAGTGTACTTTTCGACAATGAAATGGACATTCTAGGATTCTTTTCGCCTTAGTTTTGATAGCTTGTTTGCAAATTGCAACTTCACAGACTAGGTTGTTTTGCTTTATCTATGACAGTTGTTAGTGCAGCCTTTGCCCAGCTTCATGCGATTGGGTGGTGTACCGAGGACAGATCTGGAGCCTGATGGGTTGCCCACTTCCTCCTCCAATGGTGAGCACAATTTGGCCACACACAGCTCATTGCTTGTATTCTTACTATTGTTGCTTGTGAATGCTCGGGTTGGGCACTACTTTCGGCCTGTTCTTTTGGCTTCGGCTTATAGTTTTTGGCTGCAGCTTATAGCATTTGGCCTGTTCATGAGAGAGAGTACGGAGAAATAGAAACTCGCATATGGTTTTGGTCGATATAAATAAAATCATTACAGTGTATACTACAATCAACTTGTGGACCTTGTCTTGAAAAGATACTTTATTTGAAAGTTAATTATTGTAAAAAATATTGAAAAACAGCTTTTAGAAGCTGAAAAAAGATGCCCTTTACAACCCTTAAAGTTAAAGCACTTCTGTCTTCTGAAGCTTCTGCAGCTTCCACAGGGCCAAATGGGGAGGAGGACAGGGCATTGGAAGGGTTGAAGGAAGAAGGGTGGATACAACTCCAAGGAGCGACCGAGAATCCAGTCCGCCGTTCTGCTGGAGGTAACATCCCTGAACTTGGTGACGGTCTAGGTGGTAAATAAGTGTTAATTTGTTATGATCGTGTCGTGTTTGATAGAATGCCAAGAGCAGCGGTATCGATTGGGGGCTGTTCTTTTACATGGTAGGAAGGACAGGAAGCAGCGGCCAGCATCACTTGATTTTGGTTGCCCCGGTGTTGATAGATCCTCCACGCATTCTCCGGGTTTCTTGGTCAGTGGTGTGGGGGTGATGAACAAGGGATTGGGTCTATCATCACACAGTAGATCAGGCGTGTTAACTAGCCCAGGGACACCAAACTACAGTCGGCGTGGCGCAACAGTTGTTGGGTACCAGCAGGGGTGGAGTTCTGAAAGAGTGCCCCTGCTTTCAAACGGCCACAGAAGGCATCCGGGCAGCAGCATGACGTTGCCTTATAACAATGGGAGAGCATTGCCCTCAAAATGGGAAGACGCAGAGAGGTGGATCTTCAGCCTGAATCCCAGCGATGCACTTGGGAGGACCTCAATCCCACAACCTCGGCGCCCAAAGTCCAAAAGTGGACCACTTGGACCTCCTGGCAGATTTGATGGACCATACTCATCTGTTTTGTCGCCGGCTTCATTGCTTGACAGTGGGAGAGTTGGAAATCTCACAGTGAACTCACCTTTCCTGCCTGGAGTCTTGCTACCAGAGCATGTTTGTGGGGGCAGTAGCTACACTGGAATGGATCTAGGAGGAGCATCTGGTGTGGATAGCAGCAATGGCCGGGGAGGCAGGTCTGGTCGAGCGAATGGTGGGCAACCTGGCATGTGGTTTACCAGAGTTTCCCAGCAATTGGATAGTGCAGTTCAGTCATCTCAGTCATTGCCTACACCACAAGAATCTACTCAAGGTATTGAACTATTGATGCCTTATTTTCTTAATCCCCATATTTAGCCGTACATTATAAGTTTATTAGTTAGTATCGGAGTAGTGTTGATAAGTGTAGAGCATAAACATTTCTTGAGTGTGCTTTCTGTTTGCTAAAACAAAGTAAATGGTGCAGAGATTTCATTGAACTGTACAAAGTTTTTGACAATTGAAATGTTGGTAGCTGATCTGGGAGTTATTCATCAGAACACAGTGGCTAGTTTCAATCTTACGCCTTATGCAAAGAACGCTCAAATTTCAGGAGGAGCTAGCAACTATTTTTTCTGAAACTTTTTCGTGTTTGCTGCTTGCACAGACGAACAGGTTGAGATTACAAAAGACTCAGCCACTAGCAGTACCCCTGTAATTTTGAGGAAGGACGTGGCAACTCAAACTAGCCCTGAGCTAAGCAGGTCCTCTTCTCCCAACATGAGGCCTTCATTTTCCCGTTCACTATCAGTACAATTCAAAGAGCTGGAGAGCTGTTTCTCTAAGCTAGAGATCAGGGATGTGCAGATGGATGATCGTGTGGCTCTGACCAGGTGGTCCAAGAAACATGTGACGCGAGGCTGTGACAAGAACTCAGCAAATATTATAGAGTGGAAGAAAAAGAAAATGGAATCTAAATCTTCTGCCTGGGAAGCGACAGAAACTGCAAAGTGTATCTCGAAGTAAGGAATTGCTATTTATACTGGTCCTTTCGGATGAAGTTGTTATTTGACTGACCCTTTTTCAGGCATACCATTGTTCTTTTGCACTTGTTTTTGTGCAAGACTAACTAATTAGATGTATACTTCCTAAAATTATGCAATGTATACTTTGGTTCTCTTCTGTTATGCTACTCACCTAAATAGTTTGCCTTAAGACTTGTTCTTTTCATAGTTTAGTCTGACATTAGTAGGACATAACTATTACTAAGTTGCATTATCCTAAAAGAACTTGCGGATGCACAGAGGAATGATGGAAAGTCCTCTCATAACTAATGCAATGGTGCCTGAATTTGCTTTACAAGGCTTTAGAAAAGTGCTTTTGAAGTTGGGAGATTAAAGAGAGCAGGAGGTACAGGGATAATGTCAGTACATAGTTTCTAGTGATACAGTGCACACCTTAGCTGTTGTCAATATTGGTTTCGGATTTGCCATTACATCTAGGATTATCCTAGTTTGAAGTGGGAGATGAAGTATACCTTCCCAACCTTCTGAACACAAAGCTTCTCTTATGATTTTCGCTACTTTCTTTAGTTTAGTGATGGATATCTTAGAGAGTCTAAGCCCGTAGTACCCTCTGAGGTTGGTGAAGGGAAGTTAAACGTAAGCGAGGTTTCGAAGAAACGATACAAAATATACATTTTTCTCCCTCCTCTCTATATTCTCTGAAATGTTCAAAGGTTTCTTGGGGTGGCTTTTTCGGTCCAATTCCATCCATTTTTGTTGAGGCAATTCTGACTTGTTCATCGGGAAGTGATCTAGCTACTGAGATATATAACATTCTTTGTCCTCTTCTCTTGGTCTTCTCGGCTGGAATCTACAATGGTTGTCTCCCGAACCTAAGACTATGTCACACGGGAATGCATTGAGGAACTGAGGATGTTTCCAATACTGACAGCAGCTCCTGCTGAAGCAATTGTGGCAGCTCCTAATCCACCAGAACAACAAATACGTACTTGTTGCACTCGTCCAGCTAGCTAGCTACTAATCAGATCTGTTATCTGTTCTGTATAACTTGGAACTGATTCTTATCTAGGTCAATCATCTAATATAAGGGTTTGGGTAGTTTAATGAAGCTGCAATAAATTTACCATGTTTTATCAAACACTGATGGTTGTACATATTGTCTGTTTGAAGAATTGAGGGAGAGCAAGCAAAGATGACTGCATGGGAAAATATGCAAAAAGCAAAAGCAGAGGCCGCAATACAAAGGGTGCCTTTGGTTGGGCTTTTGAAAGCTACTTTTACTTTCAAAAAGTCAAAAGCCAACCAAAGGGGTGGAAACCAGAAGCTGCTTTTCAGAAGCTGCTACTTTTGGGTAGTACAGTTTTGAAAGCACCTTGGACCCTGCTTTTGGCTTTTGGCTTTTGGCTTTCTGAAATGGTGAAAATAGAGAGCTGTTTCACAGTTGTTTCAAGGAAAATAGAGATAGGAGGTATGTTTTATACTTGTTTGAACCAAACAGCTTACAGCTTTTCCACAGCCCAAAACCTACAGCAGCTTTTCCACAGCCCACAGCTCACAGCAGCTTTTTCAAAAGCCACAGCTCAACCAAACACACCCAAAAGCTTGTGGTATGCTTGTTTCTTTGCTTCTGGCTCTCTAGTATCATTTTCTTCCTCTCCTCTCCTGCATGTATCTAACTTTGTTTTTTCCCCTGTGTATCTGATTCTACTGCTCATTAGTGAACCTATGTTTTCTATTTATGATTAGCATGCTTCGTTCTTGTTTAATGCTAGGAAGTTTGATATCCATTCAATTCATACTCCTTTGTGATTGTTCAGGTGAAACTTGAAAACAAAAGATCATACTCTCTGGAGAGGATTTTCAACACCCTCAGGTCTGCTCATAGGAAAACACAGGTGGTACGCAGTACAACCGCAAATCATGACCAGCAGATTTCCAGGGCTGTCAAAAGGACATCACACCTCAGCAAGAATGGCCAAATGAGCTCGTTGAGTGGCTGCTTCACTTGCCATGCTTTCTAGTGTGATCTAGTTAAACAATCAAGTAAGATGAGTTCAGATTTCATTATTAATAAATAGCATGTCTACTTCTGCAGTTGTTTGGTTCATGATAATGCTAATCACCTGCATTTGTCAACTAATATGATAATATTGTGTTATTTCCTCGCCCACTTCTGACAGTTTCTGAATCATCAATTGTTCTATCAAATTATAAGGAACATCTAAGTATCCAACTGCATTTGTTTGTTTTTACAAATATCCATTGCAATTTAAAATTGGCGTAAACCTTGCCAGTTTTATGATGATTGTTTTATTCTGGTCTCTTTATATGACAAAATTGATAAACATGATATGAAAATAAATGGAAAACTCAAAACCCATATGTTGATAGTAGTATGATTCAACTAAAAGTATATATCACTGTCGATTAGTACACATTGATTATAGAATCACATGGGCCTGTTTTTTTTTGGCTGCGGCTTGTGACTTTTGGGCTGTTTATGCAAGAGATTACAGAGTAACAGAAACTCACGTGCGGTTTTTTGGCAATATAAATGAAGTCAGTAAAGTATGTACTACAATTAACTAGTAGACTCTATCTTGAAAAGATATTCCGTTTAAAAGCTAGTTACTGTAGAAAAGCCGAAAATCAGTTTTTAAAAACTGAGAAGAACAGGGCCATAATCGTGTACCTTCGATCCATGTGTGCTTAACTCTTAACATCAATACTTCACTATTTTCAGGCACTATTATTACTTTCAAGATGGAAACTAGAGGGAAAATCAGAGGCTTGTTAGTACAGAACTATAGATAACCCCATAGTAGGAACTGGGGCCTCTCAAATTTTCCAGGCGATGATCTGTCTACATCAACGGCCATATCCTGGCATTTCTTTTTGTGTTGATTCTGCCAGGGAAACAAAAGAAAGTAGATGCAGAAGGAAAGGAGGAACTGTTGATCATACATGATGCAACAACCCTTGTGTATTGTGATCTATTGTTATCTCACCACATATAATAATAAAATCATCCTCTGCTCTTCCAGGTGCATTGATGTTATAGAGACAATAATATGTCATATGGCATTCCAGTGACAGAGCAAGGATTCTTCTTGTAACTAGGAGAACGCACTGTTCGCTTGCGCTTCAACCCCAACGTCGTCTGGGTAGTGTAGAAGGGAACCATGCCATGTTGTTTTTGGTTTGGTTTCTGTACATGAGGCATGTTCCTGTTGCTGTTCATAAATATCGGCGGTTTTTTTCCTTACAGTTTGTTGCTCAGAAAAATACAACTCGATATCTCACTTTGTGAATGCTAATCTAAGTCTAATCATGAACATTAGGTTTAACCCTAGACTTAAATCATGAACACAAATATAACCATAAGTGCGGAAGCGTACCCGAACTGGATGACGCCATGGGATTGCTCTCTGGTGACGGTGATGCTGAGGTGGCCGACGGCAGCGGAGGAGGTCGCCGGAGTAGCGGTAGTCGCCGTGGACGGAGGAGGGTGTCGGACTTCGTTCACCGTAGCGCACGTGAGTAGATCGGGTTTGTGCGGGTTCCTTTTGGGCTAGAACAACTCGTATACCAGCCCTGCCGAAAACCCTAAACTTTTATATTGCGCTAGGTGACCGGGACCGAAACCAATTAGTTGGTAACCGCCTCCGATCAAGGCGCGAGGTGGAGATAAGCCTCCCTGAAATCTCGGAGTTAGTTAGCCGAGATCAACCCAACATTCTCCCCTTTGATCGTAAGGCTAACATCATAAGCCAATTCTCGATAAAACAGCATACCAAGGCAATGTGTTGCATGGCCAATGAAGTGCCATACAACCTCAGTACCTATAGTGTACTATCGTATCTCGAAATGGATATTCATTATACTTAATGGGAGTTGGTTTGCTTTGAGGTCCTTTTATCCAGAATCAGAGGCTTTCCAATAAACCCATGCCGGCAACATGATCACGAAAAATATTGGGTGGTAAGCCTTTAGTAAGTGGATCCGCAAGTATCAACTTAGTACTAATATGCTTGATACTTATGGTTTGATCCTGGATTCTATCTTTCACAACATGATACTTAATGTCAATGTGTTTGACAGCACCACTTGACTTGTTATTTGCATAAAAGACTGCGGGTTCATTATCGCAGTATAAAGTAAGTGGTTTGGAAATGCTGTCTACCACTCTAAGTCCCGGGATAAAGTTCTTAAGCCATACAACCTGCCCGATAGCCTCATAACATGCCACAAACTCAGCTTGCATCGTTGAAGATGCCGTAAGGGTTTGTTTGGAGCTTTTCCACGAGATAGCTCCTCCAGCGAGTGTGAAGATATAACCTGACGTGGATTTCTTAGTATCAACACATCCCACAAAATCTGAATCTGAATAACCAATAACTTCAAGGTTATCAGAAAACTTATATGTGAGCATGAAATGCTTAGTAGCTTGCATATAGCGCAAAGCTTTCTTAACGGCCTTCCAGTGGTCCGGTCCTGGATTTGACTGATATCTGCCAAGCATCCCGGTTACAAAAGCTAAATCAGGGCATGTACATACTTGAGCATACATAATGCTTCCAACAGCTGAAGCATAAGGAACCGACTTCATCTGATCAGTTTCATATTGGTTCCTCGGACATTGAAATGTCCCACACTTATCGCCCTTAACAATAGGAGCAGGCGAGCCAGAACACTTATGCATATTGTATCTCTTCAGTACTCTGTCAATGTATGCCTTCTGAGATAAACCTAATGTTCCTTTGGACCTATCTCGGTGAATTTCAATGCCAAGAACATAAGAGGCATCACCGAGATCTTTCATATCAAAATTAGATGAAAGAAATCTCTTGGTCTCAAACAGCATGTCCTTATCGCTGCTGGCCATTAAGATATCATTCATATAAAGTACTAAGATGGTGAATTTACTCCCCTTGAACTTAACATATATGCAGTTATCAACTTCATTTTCTTTAAAACCAAAACTTCTTATAATGTTATCAAATTTGAGGTACCACTGCCTCGACGCTTGTTTTAAGCCATAAATGGATTTCTTAAGTCGACATCCCATATGCTCCTTGCCTCCACGACAAAACCTTCCGGTTGAGCCATGTAAACATTCTCTTGCAAGTCGCCATTAAGAAATGCCGTCTTAACATCCATCTGATGTAGCTCTAAATCATAATGAGCTACAAGTGCCATAACAATTCTGAATAAATCCTTAGTTGAGACAGGAGAAAAGGTGTCATTATAGTCAATCCCCTCTCTTTGTGAGAAGCCCTTTGCTACGAGCCTTGCTTTGAACCTTTCGACATTTCCATTAGAGTCATGCTTAGTTTCTACTGTTTTGACTCCGTCAGAAATTTCTACTAAGTCCCTTACATCATTAGTGCTCATAGACTTTAGTTCATCCTCCATGGCTTCAAACCATTTAGAAGAATGTTCACTCATTATGGCCTCCTTATAAGATGTGGGATCATCTACCTTCCCTATATCATTAATATCCTCATTCATATAGACAACATAATCATTTGGGATGGCAGATCTTCTCTCCCGCTGTGATCTTCTAAGAGGTTCATTAGTTATTTCAGGAGGCTGCTGAGGCTCTTCATTAGGTGTAACATTAGGAATTTCAGAGACCTCAACAGTGGGTGCAACAACAGTATTCTCTACTGGAGGTGCAACCGCCTGAGGCATAGGAATAAAGATCTCTGGAATGAGCGGTGTAGGAACATAAACCCGCTTCTCCTCAAGATCTATTTTCCTGGGCTCCAGGTCCTCGTTATTTTCTAAGAACACAGCATGCCTTGTTTCTACAAACTTAGTTATCCTATCAGGACAATAAAACCGATACCCTTTAGATCTGTCAGGGTACCCAATAAAATGGCAACTTACTGTCTTAGGATCTAATTTTCCAATGTGTGGATTAAATAACTTAGCTTCAGCACGACAACCCCACACTCGTAAATATTTCATACTCGGTTTCCTCCCAGTCCATAATTCATAAGGTGTTTTAGGTACTGATTTACTGGGAACCTGATTAAGAATATGTGCGGCTGTCTTTAGTGCTTCCATCCACAACCCAATTGGTAAACTAGAATGGCTAAGCATGCTCCGTACCATATCCATAAGTGTACGGTTGCGTCTTTCAGCTACACCATTCTGCTGAGGTTCGCCCAGCATAGAATATTGGGCAACGATGCCATTTTCCTGAAGGAACTTAGCAAAAGGGCCAGGAATTTGCCCATAAGAGGCATGTCTTCCATAGTATTCTCCCCCACGATCCGATCTTACCATTTTAATTCTTAGGTTGTGCTGATTTTCAACTTCAGCCTTAAATATCTTAAATTTATCAAGTGATTCAGATCAGTCTTTAATGGGAAATATATAGCCATAACGGGAAAAATCATCAGTGAATGTGATGAATGTATCAAAACCATCCACTGATGTCACAGGGAAAGGACCACAAATATCAGTATGAATTAATTCTAAGAGTCATGTGCTACGAGTAGCTCCCTTCTTTATTTGCTTTACATATTTTCCTTTAATGCAATAATGCAGTGGTCTGAGTCAGAGAAATCTAATGGGTGGAGAATTTCTTCTTTAATGAGACACTCCATTCTCCCCCTCGAAATGTGGCCTAAACGACAGTGCCACAATTTCGAAGAAGTCTCATCATTATTCTTACGCTTAGCATCACAAACATTCAAAGATACAGGAGATTCATTAAGGGAAAGCATATAGAGCTTGTCTTGTCTAAAGGCAAGACCAACATTATTTGAATTAAACTTAATAATACATTTATTGTCGCCAAAAATACATTTAAAACCTTGATCGTCCAATAAAGAAACTGAAATCAAATTCCTTCTGATGGAAGGAACATAAACTACATTATTAAGACGAAGAATGAAGCCGCTATCTAAAGCTAATGAAACAGATCCAACTGATTCAACTTCGGCTTCCTTTCCATCCGCGACTCTAAGACTTCGCTCCCCCTTTCTTAGTGTTTTCGCGGTAAGGAATCCCTGTAAAGAGTTGGTAACGTGCACAGTTGCACCTGAATCAATCCACCAAGAACTAAGCGAAAAATCAGCATAAAGAGTTTCATCAATAAACGTTATTGTATCATTACCCCTTTTGGCGAGCCACTTTAGGAAACCAGCACAATCCTTCTAGAAATGCCCTGGCTACTTGCAGAAGTGGCATTCCCCCCTTTAGATGCTCCGGCGGGAGCAACAGGAGGCTTAGGTGCATTGTGCACTTTAGGCCCCGGCTTGTCTGAGTTAGGGGAGAACTGCAGCTTCTTCTTAGATTTGAAGTCCCCTTGCAACTTCCTCTTGTTAGAGCCGCCCACATAAAAAGTAAAATCCTTCTTTTCTGTTCTTTTTCTCTGTTCCTCCTGGACACACATGGCGATCAAATCGCTCATGCTCCATTTCTCTTTCTGAGTGTTGTAATTAATCTTAAAAGCTGTATACTCAGAAGGAAGAGAGGTCATAATGAAATGGACAAGGAAACCATCAGATATTGCCATGTCCATGCCTTTGAGTTTTTCTGCCATATCAGTCATCATCATGATATGCTCTCTTATACTGCTGGACCCATCATATTTGCTGGTTAAGAGCCTCTGAATTAAAGTACTGGCATAAACTTTAGTGGAGCCTTTAAATTTCTCCTCGATTGAAGCCAAGTACTCCTTAGCATTTTTGGAATTGGGGATTGCTCCCCTAATCCCGACTGAAATAGAGGTCTTCATGATCATTAATGATAAGCGATTAGACCGCTCCCATTTTTCAGCATTAGCCTCGTAAGCTTTCTTTTTCTCATCAAAATTCTCCTCACCTTCGGTGGGAGGAATGGGAACGGCTACCCTTAAAGCATAGTCGAGGTCCAAAACCCCAAGGACAACTTGAATTTTTTCTTTCCATGTGTGAAAATTGCTCCCCGTGAGCTGCTCAATGTTATCAATAGTGGCGGCAACGTTTGAAGCATTAAGTGCTGAATTTCAAAACACAGGGAAGAAATTAGAATTATCATAAAGATATATGTTGCATGTAATTAACCCTACATTGGTCTGATTAATAACATGCAAAACTACAGTTCTAATTCATATCACCGTTGGGCAGAAAATGAAAAAGAACTTTAATTTTATATGGCGACATATGATTATAGACAACGTTGGTCAGAATATAACCATATGCATACATAATGCCAAAATTAATCATAAAAATCTTAAAATTAAAATATCCCGTTGGTTCAATTTTAATCCGAGATTATACATAATAATAGGGTAAAGATACATTAAATTTGGGCTACTGAAAATAATTAAAAATTAGTGCATAAAAGAGATACATAAAGCATAAGAAAATGCACTGAAAATAATAATATTAATAACAATAATACTATTTTTTTAGACGGCCCTTAAAAGAAATGACCCAAAAACAATATATGCACGCGGCCCACAAATAAATTGTGCAGCCTGAAAGAAAACGTGTGCGCGCGCAGCCTACAAAATTCACCTGCGCTTGGGGCCCAAAAACGCGCACGTAGGCGCGGCCAAAAATCGCCCACGCGCGGCCGGCCCAGTGCACGCGCACGGCAGCCCATGAAAAGCATGCGGGGTCAAAATTTGCGCACACGCCAATTAAATCCGTGCACGGGCCCAAGTTTACGTGCGGGCGCGCGGTAGCCCAAAACATGGCGCAGCCCATAATTCCCGCACATGCCGAAAATGCACCCACGGCCCAAAAGTGCGCGCGGCCCAGCTCCATGCCCGCGGCGCATGCGCGCCGTCGGATGAAAACTAACGGTCGAGTGCGCGCCAGCCGGGAATAAAATCGAAGAAAACCCTAACCCTAGGCCATATGCGCCGATTCATCCAAAAATTGCGGGCACGCGCGACGGTGGCGGGCGCACGACGGCGGCGGCGCGCTGCGCCCGCGAGGCGGTGGCACGCGGCGCCTGAAAGCGACGGCGACAGCTCCACGTGGAGATGCAGCGTCGGCGGCGACCCCGGGGCGGAGTAGTGTGTCGGCGACAGCGGCATCGCTCGAGGAGCGGCGGCGCCCGTAAGTCCCCCCCTTTTTTTGTTCTTCCAGTCGCCGATCTAAGATCTTGTTCGTTTTATTTGGGGATATAGGGTTCGGGGTAGGGATTTTCTTAGGGTTTCTATTAAAAACTTGAATCACCTCCTTCTAATTTCCGAAACATTAAAATCTAAATCCGATTCCAAAACCAATGTTCGGTTAAGACTAATAGGGTTCATGATCGAGTCTAGGTCGCTCTGATACCAAATGTGAATGCTAATCTAAGTCTAATCATGAGCATTAGGTTTAACCCTAGACTTAAATCATGAACACAAAAATAACCATAAGTGCGGAAGCGTACTTGAACTGGATGACACCATGGGATTGCTCTCTGGTGACGGTGATGCTGAGGTGGCCGACGGCAGCGGAGGAGGTCGCCGGAGTAGCGGTAGTCGCCGTGGACGGAGGAGGGCGTCGGCCTTCGTTCATCGTTGCGCACGTGAGTAGATCGGGTTTGTGCGGGTTCCTTTTGGGCTAGAACAACTCGTATACCAGCCCTGCCGAAAACCCTAAACTTTTATATTGCGCTAGGTGACCGGGACCGAAACCAATTAGTTGGTAACCGCCTCCGATCAAGGCGCGAGGTGGAGATAAGCCTCCCTGAAATCTCGGAGTTAGTTAGCCGAGATCAACCCAACACACTTTACCTGTCGAAGGCTTATTGTTATACTCACGGCGGGTGATAGTTATCTATTTTTTTCTTTATCCTTTTCTTTTGGTTTATAATTTTGTAAGGTTGAGGTGGCCAACTAGAAAAGGGTGAATAGATGCTTTTAAAATTCTCTTTTGCTAAAACTGAGTTTATATGTGAAAACGTAAATCAAATCAGTTATACACAATGAAAATCTAAAATCTCTAGTTTCACTTAAGTGCGCCAACACTCTAAGTCTATATCAATGTTTGCAATCTTAGGGTGTGTAGGACCGAACAGGCAAATAGAGGGGGGGGTGAATGGTGCCTTCAAACCTCCCAAAGTATCCACACAATTCTTCTTCTCCAATAGCTACAGAGCTACGAAGTTAGAAGTTGAAAGCTCACTGGAAAACCGAAGAAAACAAACCGACAACGGAGGAAGAACAGGCTCGGCCGAAAACAGAGTGAACAATAATTACTGCGTGGTCGTAAGCAAAACAGAGGAAGTGGAAGCGCTCGGCCACAAGAACTGATTTCCGAATAACTTTTGATTCACGGTTCAATTGGTCAAGAGACTTTAAACACAGCAAGACTACATCCTTTGACCGAGAAAATCCAGAGTGGTCGAAACCTTTCCACCGGGGTCAAAAAGAACAGGGTAGTCGAAAATGAAACAGAGGAATCAGAGAGGCGCACGATTACCAGGCCAAGAACTCAAAAGATTTTCAACCAGACCTTGCTTTCGGGATTGGACTTAGCCAAGATGGCTTTAAGAATGATTCCCAGTTCAGAACAAGTCAAATCCGAAGCAACCAGAGACCAATCAACCTCTCAGACAGAAGAGAGGATAAGGTAAGAAAGAACCAAGAAAACACAATCAAAACAACCAAACATCACAGACAAGAAAGACTTCAATAAAGGCACAGAGATGAATGATTTCATATATGGATGTTTCTACGGCCACTCCATCTAGGAGATACAAAAGCACACACGCTCCACCCAGAGAACAACTTACACAAAATAGAAAGATAAAACCAGAGCTTCTCGGGAACAACCTCCCCAAGAACTTGTGCTCTACCTTCTCTATTTATAGCCTTCAGATACTAGGGAAGAACCCGTCAACTCCCAACTAACACCGGGTTTTACACAGCTTTACTCGTTATCACCAACAGACTCCAGTGCTTTAACAGAAAACAGTTTCCTTTGCAGGCTTTAAGCATTTCTCCAAAATGCCCCTCCTGCACCTTCCCGGAAACTTCCTGTTGCCTTGCTGTCATCGCATGACCGCGTCTGTCTTCCGACCGACTGGACCTCGACTCCTCCTGAGCCTAGTCCCCGGTCCCCTCGTCGTTGCACACGACCGCACCCGGCATCCGACCGTCTGGACCTTGACTCCTTCCTGAGGCTAGTCCCGGTCCACCTCGTCGTTGCCCGTCGTGTCCACCTCCGGCTGCTGCAGCTCCGGTTACTCGTCACCTAGCTTACAACCACCTCACCAGCCTCAATCATCTTCGGCGTCTCCTGACCGTCTGGACCTCAACACCTCCTGTGCCTAGTCCCGGTCCTCCTACGCCTCACCATGACTTAGCTCCGAAGTCCTACAACCACACAGACAAGCAAACCATCACATAGCACCACACAAAACACTGAGAACATAAATCTGCATCAGAATAAATGTACTCGTAAGACATCCCTGCTAGTCGTACATCACCTACGACCGATCGAACTCACAAGATACACAACGCTCATAGCCTACAACCACATCTCAGATCGTTACGACCACCCCAGAAGTTCATACAACTGATTACCAGAGGCTACAACCATCGCTAGCCCAAGCTACGACCTCTCCAAGCTAATCGCAACTGCTTCCGACCACATTCAACGCTTTTCAACGTGGTCGGAGCACCTTCCGACCACTCTCATTTCTTTTCACCGTGGTCGAAGCCCTTTCCGACCACGTACAACATGGTCGAAGGCCATTCTGACCACGTACAATGTGGTCGAAGCACCTTCCGACCACTCTCATTGCTTTTCACCATGGTCGAAGCCCCTTCCGACCACATACATCGTGGTCGAAGCGCCTTTCGACCACGTTTCCCATTAACGTGGTTGAAGTCTGCCGACTTCCGAACGTGATCGAAGACCCGACCGCCGACTTCGGATTGCGAACAACGTGGTCGAAGTATGTCGACTTCCGAACGTGGTCGAAGACCTGACTGCCGACTTCCGACCACAGCCAGCCGAAGCTTCTGACTTCTGACCACAGTCATTGGAAGTGTCTGACTACCGACAACGTGGTCGTAAATCTTCCAGCCGACCCTCAACGTGGTCGTAGACCCTTCTACAGGCTTCCGACCACGGCCAACGTGGTCGTAAATCTTCCTGCTGACTTCCGACTACGACCAATGTGATCGTAAACTCGTCTGCTGACGTCCGTCCATGGCCAATGTGGTCGAAGGAGCTTCCGACCACTCACAAAGGCTTACGACTTGGCAGGAACAGTACAAACCAAACTCAATCTTTCTAAATGACGTGTCAATTACTCATCACAAACATGTGGTCACCTCCACATGGTCTCTTAGGGTGACAAGAAATCAATGCAATTTTATGATATAAATTACAAGTAAATAAGTGAACACAACGAAGAAAACCACAATTGATGTATGATGTTTACCGTGGTGTTCAAAAACTTGCCGATTTCTCTAATCCACGTTAAGGTAAACCCAAATAATTTAGGCATACTCGACAAATTAAGCCAAACATTTCAGTTCCACTAGTTGTAGCTCTTTCTCATTCTAGATAGGTGAGCTCTAACCTTCACAACTCACAGGACCTTCTCACAAGATTTTTTAAGATCACCGGACTACAACGCCTTCACACCGTCTAGGAGTTGGTAACCTCCAAAAGTAACAAGTCAAAGATGCTCACTTGAACGAATCAAATACCAAAGCTCAAGTGGATACGACATCCACCACAAAGTGAAACACATGCGCTTCCTCTCCAAGCTCAATAAGTGAAACACATGCACATAAGAAGTGAGATAGCTTGCTCTTAGCTAAAGGGTAAATAAATGGGTAGCATTAGCTTGTCCCCCACGGGCCACAATAGGGTATTTATACCCTCACACCAAAAAACTAATCGTCGGAGTAAGAAATCAGCGAAATTAGCTTGAGGCTGGTAGAAATCAGCGAAATTAGCCTGAGGCTGGTAGAAATCAGCGAAATTAGCCTGAGGCTGGTACTACTACCTCCTCTGTAACAACTAGAAAACTAGCCGTTAGATGTGCTGCCGATCAGATAGCTCACACGGGACCCAGTCCGACAGCTCAAGCTGGTTAGACCTCCATGAAGACCAGTCAAACCATTTGGCCAAAACCTAGAAAACAGGTCTCTCTAGAAAACTACTAACAGAAACTAATGCCCATTAGTACTAAAAGGGCCGGTCGACATCTCTCTGGTGTTGGTTAGACTGTGGCTGGTCAAATCACCAACACTCGCCCGGTCAGACAGCCCAATCATACCGCCACACACAGGTTGGTCATACCGTACAGCCGGTCTGTCCGCTCTCATAGAACTAGTCATAACGTATTGCATTTTTAGCTGAGATAGTGCATGTACTTCAATAAATTCCCAAAACACATTCGCAAATCATAATACCATGCAAACAAAAATCAAAGCATGATTTAAAACAAGTTACAGAACACATTCGTATACATTAGAATCATGCTACAAAGATCAGGGACATGGACTTGAACCATTTGCAAAACATATTCACACACTTAAGTTATATGTTGCAAGGATTATGCATGAGTCGTAACTATTTATGAAATGCATTCGCAAACGATAGCATCATGCTACGAAAAGCTTGAGAAAACCAAATGAGCTATCAACACATGACATACTCAAACTACTAGTCAAGACCACTCTTGATAATACGACAATCTATACTAGCAACACGGTCTTTCACCAAACACCAAGATCGGCAGAATGACTAAAAAAACACATTCTTAGTCTATATTAGTTATACATTTATCTTAGCATCTTCTTGAGCCTTAATGACATATATATTTACTTCAAGTTCGGATTCTTGACTTTAGTCATCAACACATGATATCATTTGTTTAACTTGATGACGATTAACACATAAAGCCATTTCAAGTCTTAATCATCATGTGACATAACCTATTCATCCAACTTATGAAAAATATTAGTCCCACAATATGATTGTTATTAATTACCAAAATATATCATTAGCTACAAGGTCTAGATTCTTCGCATTTGTCAGAATATTTCTAATTTTTTTACTCTTAATATAGATTTAACTTTTAACTTGAAAGTTTATATATAGGTGAGCAAATTGAGAAGTACATATACAACATATTTCGTTCCCAGAATTTTAAGTTTATAGTGTTTTCATGCTTGCACATGATTGTTTGTTTGCACTAATATCTTCCCAACTTAAATCCCCAACTGAGAAGGTTGGAAAGTCAAAACACTATTGACCATCTCAATATCATCCATTGTTTATTGTCAGAGAAACAAAGTAATAGCTATTACAACACACGGGGAGTTTATCAAAGTTTAGATAGATAATATTACAACATTGAGCACAACAAGATTAAACCATTATGTGCTGGTCATGTTGTAAGCTTTGTCTGCAAAGGACGTGTCCATGTCATCCAAGCCGAACTCCTCATTCTGCTCCCAACTCCACTCATATTCAACTGCAATTCACAGAGAACAATGCATTGAGCAAGTCAGAATTGCAGTAATTATGCACATTCTTCCTCCAGCTTTTATTGTGCTATGCATACACAGAATTATAAGCATATGCTTCATGGGTACTGAACAAACTATCCTCCGCGATTCGCATCAAAGACTACATGGTGAAAAGTTTACAACAACCTCTATCATTGTATTTTAAAATTTAAAGTGTGGGAATTCCCCCTTCTTGGTTTTAAGGATGCATAATGTTGTATATGATTCATTGATTAGGCTAACTTACTGGTTAGCTGGCTGTCATTTTGCATCGAATCTGTGGCTGGAGCAACAAGCGAAGCCGCCAATCCATCATCAATAATTAAAGTCCACGGCTCTTGTAAACTTAGAAGCTGAAAATACAGATACGCAAATAGTGTTAAAACAGGCGGCGCAACAGATATTCAAGGGATCCACAATTGATTAGCTCAATCACATCCTTCCACACCTATGTTAAAAGGAAGACCCAAAATAATCAGCCTTCTTCCAACCCAACCTCCACTCATGCTTAGCATGAATCAATTGTTAAGAAAAAGAAAATCAAAATGAGCAGCGTGGGCCCAATACTCTCACAAGGATGCTATTGAAATTTGTTTGCCACAAGGATGCTATTAAAATTTGTTAGCTTTTTTTTGCGAGGGAAAATTTGTTAGCTTCACGTTATCAAGAAAACAAACTCTGCCACAAGAACTGAGACGCTATGAAAGGAAAGGCACTCCAAAGATTAGGTAAAACAGAACCCTGATGGAACAGATAAAACATTCCACATTAACCTATATAGAAAAGAAACTACCTACCTTAGATAATCTTTCCTTGAAATCCTCCCATTTCTTCTTTTTCCATTCCATTGTGCCATCACCCAATTGGAAGACATGAATTCTCTCCAGAATAAAAATTATCTATTTGAGCAACAAACAACAAAAACAAAGCCTTTTATCCCAAATAAGTTGGAGTAAGTTAGGAATTGAGAATGTAAGTTAGGAATGAAACATTCTCAAGATCAAAGAAATGAGAGCCTTGTAATAAAACCTACAAGGTTAAAACCTTAAACCCTACATCTTGCTATCTGAACCGAGAGCATAAAACACCATCCTAAACTTTATTCTTATGTCATAGTTCGGGTACGTTGATCGCTAACTTCTATACACTCCTATCCAAAGTCAACTCTTTGAATACATTCCAATCTCTCAAGTCTCTTTTAACTGGCCCCTCTCATGACAGTCTTGGTCAACCTCTGACTTCTTATGTTTTTAGTACGTCTTAAAATTCCACTACGAAAGGCCTCCGTTGGAGATGTTCAAATCATCTCAAGCGATGTTAGATAAGTTTATATTCAATTGGTGTTACCCCTCTATCACGTAGCATTTGCAAGTGCTGCTGCTTTTAGTTGACGGAGAAGAAAAGGCTAGTCTTCAGCTGTTATATTAGATCATTCATATTGTTGCAATAGATATTTCAAGATGTTAAGTTATTTGTTTTGATTATTACAACAAAACATTTGAAATTTTGCTTTTTTTTTGGAAATGCTTAGACCCTGACGTCCAAGTACTCCAAATGCAGACGTGGGTTGGGCGCCTTATCCTCACATCCCCACAACCACCTATTCCTCCTCCCACACGTCCCTCCCCATGGTTGCTTCCTTTTCCTGCGTTCTCTCTCCCTTACCTTTCTCTCAAACATCCCTCTCTCTCTCACTCTTAGTTTCTCTCCATCTTAATCCACTAGACGATTGAGCTCACGAAGTTTGTTTGCACTGCTCATGCACGAGGAGTTTAGCCACCGAACTCATGCTTGAGGAGTTTGTTCGGCGCAATCGAAGCTCATGTGGAGGACTCCCCTTTCGAGGAGCGGGTGGAGCTCCCCGGATATAGCGAGGCCGAGGCCTGAGGAGGGGGGCAGATGACGATTGAAGGGCCAGTGATGAAGCGGTGGTGTGGGGTGGAGCATGGAGATGAGGCATCAGGTCAGCCGCGGTTGCCGTCACATGCACGCCCTCCTCCTCTGGTACACATGTTGCAGATGTTTCTCCAGATTGTTGCAATACATTTCCCTAATTGTTGCATAAAGTATTTAATTTTGTTGTAACATCTCTTTACAAATTTTACGCAAGAGGCATTTGTTGCAGTTTGTATTTTGATTTGTTACTTCAAAGTTTTTTTTATTGCATTAGTGATGTTGAATTCTTGCACTAACAGAATTAATGTATCTGGAGGGATGGTACTCGTCGGATATAAAGGGACTAAGGATGATAGAGCTCAGGATGCGCATCGTGAGCAGCAAAAACCTTCCACTACAGCAAGCCACCGCCTCATTCTAGTCATACAGACCGGAAGAGGACCAAGCCTCATCCTCACTAGATCTAGACTGCCAATGATGAGGGATTAGGCCAGCCACTCCTCCCCATCTCCCAGATGTTGCGAGGCACTAAGGCACTAGGACTGTCTTACTTCATGCTTAGCTCTTTGATGCTATCATTAGGTTCTTCCTCTCCGCAATTTATGAAAAATTGTTTTTATCACTACCATATTTGTTGTAAGGGTTTTGTAATTTTGTTGCGCATATTTATCTTTATTTGTTACAGTAGAGATTATGGTTCTCAATTTGTTACGAACATTTATTTCCATTATTGCACAAGCAATTCTAAAATGTCGCAACTATTATTTTCAAATGTTATAATGTTGTAAAGTCGTATTTTTTTTGTTTGGGATTTTTTTATCTTGTTTTAGCACTTAGCTAAGTCGTATACTTTTTTCGTGAGTAGATGATATCCTTTTTATTTTTTTCTTGACATTTTTCCAATGTTATTCTGTATTTTGTTGCATAAAAGTGAGGTTTGTTATAGATTTACTATTTAATTGTTATGCCTCATCAATTTTTGTTGCGTCAGATCATATGGTTGGGATCAACCCTTTGAAGTTAAACCCGACGGTGAGAAGCAGCAGCTTTCGGACGCTAGCACGTCCCATATCTAAATAATCTCCTTTTTTTATGGAATTGTCGTTTCCATTTGGCAGGAACGCCAACCGCAACACTACCACGAGTCCACGACTGAAGCAATAATTCGCAGCATATGAACAAACAGAAATTATTTTCCTCCAGTTGCCAACATATCATGTCGTATCACGCCTTGCGGCTCACTTGGCTGAAGCAACGCAGATGCTACTTGAGTTACATAACCATGTGAAACACTGAAGACACTAGCAGTCGCACTGCTCGCTAGAACAGAGGTTCGAAGTAGAATCGACATTGGATTATTTAGTTGCTTATTGCAGCTTGTAAGACTGGAACTCTTGAGAGCCCGGCATAGATAAGCTTCCCGGATGAAATTGCGCAAGTCGTAGAGCAAACATCAAAGGGCTTCGAATATCTTGAAAACCACCCTCAACCATATACTTCAGGTACACTGGAGGTCATAACTTCTGATCTGAGAGCACACATACAAAATGTCAATTAAACCGAAGGTGATAACTTCATCAGGTGCAACCTTATAGATCCTAGCAAGTGAACAGAAAGAAGATAGTTCACAGTACATCAGCCCATATCCTACAAATGGCTTCATCTATGTAACTTAAGTACTTGGAAAAAAACAGCACTGTTTTAAAAACACCGTGCCACCAAACTTGTCGTCAATTTACAGGTTACTATGTTAGATTTGTCTTTCAGTGCACAAAAACAAAGTGCTTCATAGTCATAAGAATCCAAGAAAAGATCATTTGTGCCAAAACCAAAACGATTTATGTCTATCAACATCAAACAGAACTTACCAGTAACCAGTTTGGATCCACCTGTGTCATTTATATGCCAACAGATCATATAGAGATGAATTGATCGCCACTGAATCTTCCCAATGCAAAATTGGTCCATCCCAGTCTCACATATAGTGGATTATTTCAGTCCAGCTGTCCAACAAGGAAGCAAAAGAGGAATATTTTGCTGTCTCAGGAAGAGTGCAGTCAGTTTTTGTCTCAAACATAGCTGCTGCAAGAACCCCATAGTGCAACCAAATCTCTCTCTCCTTTCAGCACATTACACAGTACCAGAATTTGTAGGTGTTTCAGCTCTTGGGGTACTCGAAAACTATTCCATTTGCCACACCTTTGGCTCTTCCATGGCCAAAGAATTTTCTGATAATAGCCAGGGAAAAATCGATGACTGTCCCAAGCCCCTTCCCAGTAATCAAATTTCCGTCAATCACAACCTTTGATTGGTCAATAACTTGGCAAGTAAGCTGATTGACTATGGCAGGATGAGCTGTCACTGCTTTATCCTGAGAAACAATTTCAATGTCAATTTGCTTCCATTTCCAAGAAATATAGGGCGCAAAAAGTTTTTAGTCCTAACAATCACCTGGAGTAAACCTTGTCTCTGCAAGATCACAGGAGCATAACAGATCCCACCATACATCCTGCCTGCTTGCTTTTGTTCCTTGAGTAACTTCTTGAGAATTCTGGACTTGTGCAGCCGCTCAGCTCCGGCAGGTCCTCCCTAAACAATTTCAAGAGATACAACATATCGCAAATGAATTACTGAACAAAGAAAAGCCAAACATATTAGCTGAACAAGTGAACAAAAGGACACTAGAACATGCAAATGCACACGCTTGAACAGCTGAAATTCTAGCTAGATTGTCATTGAAGTTCTCAATGCTACACCTTAATAACATAATTGAGAAAAAAAAAAGATAAAATAGGACTTCATAATTGCAGAACACACATCATTTATCATAGAAACGTACAAGCATGCCTATAAAAGACGCACATGCTGAGATACAAATACACTTGCATGAAGTTGCACTGAGAGTCCAAGACCAAGGTTACAAACATGATACATTTTTGTTCACTAAAACTAAAAGGAATCGCTAAAATCTCCAAGATTAATGTACTAGTACAACTGATTGCGATACCCTCAAGGCTATCGATGACATGTAGCACCTGGCTACAATTACAAGGGCAGCAATAACTTTAATTCTTCTTTCAAACTTTTCTTGAGCTAGATCCTGTCATATTCTACAAGCTTATTGCATCACAACTTGATATGCATGTCAACTCTTACACAAGAAACAGTGAATTTAGGTTGATCATGACATGTTAGGAATGCACTTCGGAATGATGATGCGGAGGTTGGAAATATTGTCCCTCATTCATGATTGACTGCTTGTATTTTTTGGTTCTTGATACAAGATATGAATTTGAAATTGAAATTTTGCACGATTGTGTAACTTTATATGCACTACATCCATGATTTTTTTGTTTGATTTTCGAAACATTGCATCATGCTGAAATCACTAATGGGGCCACCGGTTCCCCTGGACACCAAAACTGCAATGAATGCTAAATATCTTACAGGAACAACAATGAAGTTTTGTGACGCCATTTACGATCATCCAAATAAAAATGTGGAATGCAAAACAGCTTACAGGAAGAATGATTATATCATATTTTGAATCAGAAGCACCCAGAATGCATTTGTCAGCAACAATCTCCATCCTCTGAGATCCAACAATATTTTGAGTTTTTTCAACTGATGCCAACACCACATTTATGTTTGCCCGTCTTAAAATATCTACCAACATTATGATCTCCATCTCTTCTGACCCATTTGCAATGGGAATGAGAACCTGTTTCGGAAGTCAAATCATCAGACAATCAATGCCATACTATAATAAACCTCCAACACAGTATATCTGGGCTTCAATTGCACCTTTTCTAATATTTTCCCCCAAGGATGCATATAGCTGGAAGTAATGAGGATTAGATAGATATATGAGTTGTGTTTTTCACATAGAACGATAGCATCTGAGGGGGAACAGATAGATCAACTATATAGCATGATAGGGCATATGCAACCACATGGAGTTTTATTTAATCAAGTGTGCACCTTTAAATAAGCATAAATAACAAACCAAATTAAGTGCAATAATTTACTCTGGTGCTGTCCAATCCAATATTTTTAAGAAAAATGCTTTACTCGTCAACTGTTCAACCAAGCCTTGTTACACTTCATTAAACTTCAATCATATAAGCATGATGTCATGTTCATTCTGATATATAATCCTAGGTAAAGGATGCTCCCGAACATAATATAGCACAACTCATAGTTCAACATGAACTCACATGAGGGTTGTGATCAGAAGACCACTCAACTTCATTGATTTCTGTAGTTCTTTCAAGATCATCGTCAATTTGTGCCATCTGTGGGGAATATACAATAATTGCACAGTGATCAGCATGTATTACAGTGCAAAAAATGGAAATGTCCCTTAAAAATTTTAGCTGCAAAACAGCCCTGATCAATTCGGCTTAAACTTCTGGCTTCCGGCTTATTTTTCACTATTCACAAATTTCGTCTTTTTCTGAATTTTTAGCTTTTTTGTGCTTTTTTGCTAGTTCTTTTTTCCCCGTATTTGTTTGTATTATACGTAATAGGCTAACATATTTTTAAATTTTTAAAAATTTAATTATGCTAAATAAACCTCTGTCAGCTACAGTGTTTTTTCAGCCAGCTACAGTGCTTTCAGCCATAAGCTACAAAAAAAAAGCCCAACTGATCACCACCATATATATAAAACTACCCAGCATAGCCAGCTCCCAACTGAAAGATAAGTACAATTATCAGAAGAAATAAAAAACAGAATAATTTTAGTGGTTACGCTATTAATAAATTTCAACAAACATGAACAAACTAAATTTAGAAGAGAATTAGTCTAATAAGCTAAGCTAAAAGGCAGGATAAAACAACAAAGATATGCAAGTTTTGTTTTGACGAACCAAAGTGTTGTCCACATCTTCGGCTGCATGAGGCCCAAACAATTGCTCGACAAATGATAAAGCAAACTGAAATGATGTCCCTGGCCCACGACTAGTTGTGAGCTCTCCTGAAACCTCAACATTTGATTCAACAGCTCGGAATGTTGGGAGATCTCCTATGAAGGACGGGTGACAGGTGATCTTGCAACCCAAAAAAAGAAGATGCAATGTCAAATAAAAAAGACCAAACCTTGATCTACTATTTAGTCCTATAGCAAAATGGCCACCTTTTTTCTCTTGTGGAGGCCCCACGGCATGAGAACAACAGCTGGTGCAGCACATATAGCACCATATAATCTTTTCTCCTCAGCCTGTCTAACCGTGATCCTCTGAAGGATCTCATTGTCTCTCAACCGCACTGAACCAGGCATTCCTCCCTGAACACATCACCCCAAGAATCAAAGATGAGATTTTGGATACCGTCAGAATGTAATACACATATAACACCACAGCTTAAAGAAAGTGACAGAGCGACGAGGTTGACCAATTGCCATCAGCAAGAACAGTGAGCAAATATGATGAAACACTTTAAAACATTGGGGTACAAAGGATAGTGCTTACAAATATTTGAATTCTATACCAAAGAAAGATTAGAATGCTCCTAAAAGTTTCTACTGCTAAATCCAGTAAGAAGTATTTCTGCTCCACACAAATTAAATGTACCATTTGTGGGTCAGTAGGAAAAGAGAGGTGAGTTACCGGGAGAACCACAAGGTCGAACACCTGGTCGGCGCAGGCGGCAATGGGCTTGTCTGCGACGATGCGGGAGCCACATGAGGCCTCCACCTCGAGGGCGTCCTCCACGGAGGCCAGCGTCACGTCGGCGCCGGCGCACCGGAGGACACCCGCCAGGATGACCGCCTCCATCTCCTCCGTGCCCATGGCTATGGGCACGAGAACCTTCGCAGTGCAAAGCGCAGAAATTCAGGTTCTTAACATTGTTAAAGAGGAAGGTGATGATTGGTGAGTGGAAAGCAGACCTTCTTCTTGGGATGGGGCGGTGGGGAGACGGCCGCTGCGGCGGCGGAGAGCGAGGCGGCGGCCCGCGCCACGGAGCGGAATGGCGGCGGAGGAGGGGAACGGGGGGTGCGGCGGTTTGGTGGGTGCGGCGGCGGCCGTATCGCCATGGCGGGAAGTGAGGTCGGGGTGAGGAGTGAGAGAGACGCGGGGAGCATTGGAATCAATTTGGAGATGGCCAACTCCGGGGGCAGCGCAGGTCCACAGGAGAGGAGCGACGGCGAAATGGATAATTCGTCGTTGTAAGTTGTGGAGGAAAATAGTGTCTGTTGGATTTCACTTGGGGAGCAATCGATAGCTTTCATTCATGTTGTCACTCGACTTGGCGTTCCTGAAAAAGATGTTGCCACTCGACTCAATTTTCTAGTCTAGCTCAACCGCTAAAATAATTGAAGATGCCTTATTTTTTTAGTTCTTATGCGACCATGACTTACATGGAATAATGATAATGGTGGTAATCGGTTCGGCTGAAAGACTCATGGCTTTTGGCTGAAAACACTGTAGCTGACAGAGGCTTATTTACCATAATTAAATTTAAAAAAAATAAAAATAGAAAAAACATATTAGCCCATCACGTATAATGTATACAAATACGAGGAAAAAAAGAACCGGTAAAAAAACTCAAAAAAAAAGCAAAAAGTTCAGAAAAAGACGAAATTTATGAATAGTGCAAAAATAAGCTGAAGCCAGAAGCTGAAGCCATATTGATCAGGGCCAAATTGTTCCTTGAAGTTAATATGTCTTTGATAAAATGCGCTCTATTACATTGTAACGGAGCTTATGACCCGAACTTCACGTGTTATTTTCACTTTACCTTTTTTTGAATTTTTAAGCGTTTTTAGATAGGAAATGACCAGCTTGCCTTCTTGCCATTGCTATGTGGCTGGGTCGGGCCCAATGGCCAACCCAACCGCGCCAGTCTCCATCTCAGTCTCCCCTTGCTTTCCTCTCTTAACCCCGACGATATTGTAGGCGACGTGGCGCATATCATCATCGGCACCGGAGGTAATATCCCCTTTCCCAATCTTGTCGTCTTCTTCATTGTAGCTTTCTTCTATAGTTTGTCTCGAAATTTTTGATCGATTGAGCAATAGGTTGTTTAGTAGATCTGGATTGTGTTTGAGGGATTGAAAGCCACGCGCGCGATGGACCTTGAGGGATACATAAACTCCTCTCCATTGTATGTTTTATTGGTTAGTTTTGTATTCAATGTCGGTAGAAACGAATGGAGTAGCACGACTCTAACTCAATTTTTCGCATTCTCAATTATGGTTGATCTAGAGAGGGCGTTTATAGTAGTTGCTAGAGTTTTGCTCTACATTGCGTGATGTGATGATGGAAGCCAGTGTGTAGTTGATCATCAAAATCTAGAATGGGTTGTTAGTGGTTGCTGCACATTTGATATGCTACAGAAATAGTTGCGGCAGAGGACAATTTGGGGGCCATGCCAAGAAGCCTATTTCTTTTGCAATGATAGAAACACTTGTTCGGTAGAAAAGATAAACCACTCCTTTGAGCTAATGCAAGCATTCAATGACCGATGATAGGTGAAATGGATTTGTTTTTTTATTGAAATTAATTGTGGATATTCGTGGTCACCAATCGAGCCAGTGCAGTGTTACCAATGTCAATAGTCCAGTGCCATCTACTGTCATAGGTGGACCCTCTATTCCACATGAAACACCAATAGTCGAAGAAGCGGAGGGTAGAGGAAGTGTATGGTCTTCAGAAGGTTTGGTGGATTGGTCAATCCTTCAGATTGCTCAAGCCTATTATCAAGAGGAGAGAGGGATGTTTCTATGAGTGAGGAAATGTATGTTCTTCTGGGCCTGAGGATGAGGATGCTACAACTGTTGCTGATGATGTTGGCGCTGTTGCAGCTGCTGATGATGCTATTGGTGCTGCTGCAGCTACTGATGTTACTGCTCCTAATGATGACACATATGGTGCAACTATCTTAGTGGATTGTGACATACCCAAGGAGCATCACATTTTTTTATGACAAGGATAATTCAAAGATTGAGATTGGTGACACTTTCCCTGCAATGGATGCCTTTAGAATGGCCATCAAACAATATGCATGCAGAATTTGACATAGCCACAAAGAAATCTAACCCTACCAGGTCTGTGGGCTCTTGAAGAGATGAAGGATGCCCTTGGAAAATTGTAGCTCGTAGGTTGCTAGATAATACAACTATCAGGGTACTAATACTTCTACATGTACTAATTTTGCAGTAGGTGTTCTTTCTCTTGTACTTACCACTATATTTATTTTCTGCAGGTAAACAAGTTAGTTGGTCCTCACACATGTCTATCAAGCAACAGGATCAAAAATAGTAAGGTATCTTAGGCTTGGGTGGCAAACATGGCAATAACTATCCTAAGGAGGACTCCTACCATGGGAGTCAAGGAGCTACAAGGAAAGTTACAGGATGAGTACAATGTGACAACTGGATATGATACAGTTTGGAAGGGGAGACAAAGAGCAGTGGATGAAATTCATGTTAAGTGGGAAGAAATATTTCAGCTGCTGTACAACTTCAAGGCTAAGATTGAGCTGAGGTGTCCTGGAAGTGTTGTAGAGATAGACACAAAAAGAATTAAAGGTAACGTGCACTTTCACATATTCTTTACTACATTTAGGCTCTACATTGAGGGTTTTATGGATGGTTGTAGACCATACCTTAGTATAGATTCAACAGCCCTCAATGGCAAGTAGAATAGGCATTTAGCTATAGTGATAACTCTATATGGACATAACTAGGAAAGCTTTTGGATTCATTGATGCTGAAACGAAGGACAATTGGACCTGGTTCATGACAGAACTAAAGAAGGCAATAGGTGATCATCCTGTTTTGGTAGTGTGCATAGATGCTTACAAGGGGCTAGAAAATGCATTGAAGGAGGTGTTCCCACAAGCTGAGCAGGGGGAGTGTTTCAGACATCTCATGCTAAATTTTGCAAAGAAATTCCATGGTGATTTTGCTAGGCATATGTGGCCTGCACCTATGGCATACAAGACTGAGGTGTTTGATCACCACATGAACAAGGTGTTGGAATGTCAAACCCAGAAATAACACATTCGGATCCTTTATGTAAATCGCATTAGTCCAAATCAGTTAGAGATGTATATCATTTATAATGCCATTTATTAATTAACTAAATATGGGTCATATGGCCAAAGTTTACATCCACAGCCCATAAGCAAAATTAAATACAAGCAGTGAAAGTAAAAACTGAAGCGGAAGAAGCCCATCTAATCTGTCCATAAGCAAATGACTGTGGGATGCGGTCTACTCATCTTGGTCCTCACCGAAGTCAAAGTATTCTTCCTCTGAGCAACAGTATTTAAGTAAGGGTGAGCACAAAAATAAACTCTGCAAGTTACATAAAAAATATAATATTAATGCAAGGCTAACAAGTAATGGCATAATAATGTTATTTGAGCATAAAGCCAAGTTTGACAATACAATAAATAATTTTGAAAGCGTAATCATAATATAGAACTTAACTTTTAATCATGTATAAACACTAGTGTAGGCACCAACATGTCACCATTTTAAGCACGGGCACCAATCCATAGTTTCAATGAAACTTTTCCCATAAATCATCTTTCTGAAATCCCTTTGGAAAACCAAAGTCTAATGCACAAAAAATTTTACTCAGCTTGTCCATGACCGTGGGCACAACTATCTAGGATAGTTTATACATTCAGCAGAGGTGGTACAACTTTATCCATAAGAGATAATCAACTTATGTTATCGACCATAACATGCTTTCCTAGGCTTGCAACTAAGTGATTGTCACAAAGTTTTTACAATGCAAAATCCTCAACTTGGTCTTGCCCCACTAAGATTTCACCATAACATAGATTCTACTAAGTTGGGGCTTCTCTTATGCCATGTGCGACTTCCTGTAGACTACACCACGCCCAACTAAGATTGGGACCTGCCTAAATCTAAACCATGTTTTTAATTTTATTTGTCAAACACATCACACACCTTCTTGACTCACCAAAGTCAAGAATACATTTTAATAATCACCATTTTATGCGGAAAAAAGTTATCCCAAACCTAGGATTATTTCTAAGCATGTCTAAACTTTACTCTAAAATTTTCTAACCAATACTAATATATTAACCAGAGTTTTATTCTAGGGTGATAAGGTATTTAGGTGATCAATGTCAAAAGTGGTCATAACAAGTAAGTATTAACTATGCCTTAAAACTGGATTTAAAATATATTGAGTAAACATATGCATGCAGAATAATTTGAAACAACATAATTTTATTTATAAACTAGGATCAATATGGTCAAAGTGTGTAACTTGTCTTACTCCGTGAATTGGTGGAGGGAATCGTCGGGCAAATCACACTCTTCGGAAACACTGAAGTCTACACGCGAAAATAGCAAAGACAAGCTAAATTTAAATAAAATACAAATAAACCCCAAAAATTATAAAATAGGCATTGGAAGGTATATTACGAATTTAGAAACTTGAATCGCTCGATTCAGAGTTCAGAGGACGGAGAATGAGTGATCGAAAGATCGAACAAAAAGGAAATTGCTAGAAATTCACAATGAGGGAATATTCCTTGTCATCTTTTTTGCTAGAATTTTGAATTGATCTTTGTGTATGGCAGGTGGGGCCCACTTATCATTAGCTTGAAGCAAACAAACGAAGAATCAACAGAGCTTCACTGAAAGAATGCAGCACATACGCAACAAGGGCAGTGGCCCTGGTGGCACAGCTTGCCAGCGTGGGGAGGGCCAAGGGAGGTCAGGCAAGGGCAAAATGGAATGGGTGATCACCGGGAATGGCTGGCCGGTGGCGGCTCCGGGCGATGGCACCCTGGCATGGAGTGCGCAGGGGAGCATGGGCATATCCAAGGAACACGATGGTGCGATCAGTTTGGCCGGAGGATGGTCGGATTGGGCTTGCCATGGTGACATGCATGGGAACAAAGGGGTTCTCTGGTGTGGGACTTTCTCGGTGATGCAAATAGGGAACCAAGGTATGGAACATGTAGATTACATGATGGTGATCATGTAGTAGAAAAGAATTGGGTTTTGGCTCACCAAAGGCGATGAATCAATGACAGAGGACGATGTGGATCGGTTTCAAGAAAACTCGATTCCTATCAAATGGCCGCATGAAAATCAAATTAATTTTACATGAGGGTGCAAGATACTCATGAACATGAAGTGGCATGAAAGCAATTTGAAGAAATTCATCGAAGTGCTTGAAACGTGAGTCGGGGCAATGAACAATGTCTACACTAACTGGCTCTCGATGATGACGGTGTTCTAGGGTTTGAGGAGACTTGATAGGGGTTGAAAAGGGTTGAGAGGCCACGGGGATGTATATAAGGGATTGGAAGAGATAGAAATGGACTCGAATTCATAAGCTTCAGTTTTGAGTCTGTTTAGGAACGGATGAGATAAAAGGCAAACAGATGAACGAATCGTGAAGAAATAAGAAGAAATGGATTCCTCGCGTGATTTGGAACAACTTTCATTTTGGCACGATGCAAGGATAAGGTTTGGTTGAAGAATTGGCTTGGGGAGAAAGTGAGAGGTGCCAACTCTATTCGGTTTGGCTATTCGGTTTAGCCAGAGTTAGAAGATGTACAACACTGATGAACAGTATGGATAAATAGTATTGAGGGAAGCGAGAGAAAGAAGACAGTGGAAGGAAGGAAAAAGGAAAGGGGGTAAAGAAACAAAAGATGGGCCAAGAAAATGGGTTCGACCCAGAAAAAATAGGACATATATTTTTTGAGATTTGAATTTCTAATATTTGAATTTTGGAACTTGAATTTGAAATTTCGGTATGGAATTGAAATTTTGATATTACCTTCTAGGATTACAAATAAAATCCAAATAAAAACCAAATGCTTCAAATTAATAGATTTGAAATTAATTTTTACAGGAAACCAAATTAGTCTTTATTTATCTTTATTTTTACTCATGAATTACTTTTAATTTAGGAAAAGAGAAAAACCTCTTTAAAAGTAAAAAAAAATAGGGTAAATAAATTTGTAACTCAGGAAAACCTATTTTCCATGGAAGCATGAACTAATGTGGCTGACTACACTAATGTGGCTGACTACCTTCAAAGGCCATAGTATGCTATGGAGGAGGTGCATGTTCAACACATAGATCAAGTGTGACTATATTAATAACAATCTTGCAAAGTACGTCAATGCCTATGTTAGCGATATCAGGGATATATTTGATGTTCAACTAGCTGATAGGCTCAAGGATATGGTTATGATGCTATTTGACAAGAGGAGAAGAATTGTAGCAAGATTACAAGGTTTGATACTTCCAGCTGTCCTGCACTAGTTGAATGGCAATATAAGAGGCTTAGGTCACCTGCAGGTTGGTAGATCTGTTGACTGGAGTGCAGAGGTGAGGGATACAAACAATGACCAATTGAGGCATATAGTGAAGACATGTACACATGAGTGCACTTGTCTTGAGTGGCAGCACACAGGGAAACCTTGTAAAACATGCACTAGTTTCTACCAACTCAAAGGAATATTAACTTGAAGGATTATGTGCGTGACTATTACTCATTAGAAAGATTCAAGATTGCATACCAATGTGTAATAGATCCACTGACAGATAAAAGGCAATGGCCTAAGGTAGATCCAGGATTTTAGTTGCTACGGCCACTTGGCAAGAGATTTGTTGGAAGATCTAAGAAACTGAGAACTAAGAATTGCCTTGAGAAGGGTTCCCTTCAAATAAAAGGTAAGAACAAGTGCAAGAGGTGTGGTGAACTAGGATATAGGCAAGCTAATTGTCCTCTCTGGGACAAAAACAAGGTACAATACCAATTCTTCCATCTTTTTCCCTGCCTTACTCCAACTAATGTAGCTGTGGCACAGGAAAGAAAGGCAAGGACGAATACAACAAACACATCAGGGAAGACTAGTCCAAGCACATCCACAACTGTAGATGCACCCACATGTACACCACCTAGGGTTACAATCAGCATGCTTACCCAACTTGATGGTAGTCCTGGCCCTATCACAAGAAGGTTAGAAAAACAAAAGTCATTTCTTTACTAGTTGATATGTACATTGCAACTAAATGCGCTTGTTTCGGTAGACAATTGGCAAGGGCAAATGATGATGGAGCATCCCAGTCTTTGCCTACTACCACCACATCTCCAACTAGGTCAGGCCTTGCTAAGAAGATGTCTCCAAGGTGGAAGAAGAAGACCTAATTGTTGGGAAGATTTCATATGCATCTTTTGTGCTTTTGCAAAGACAGTTCCTGAAACTATCAGACTTTGTATTGGGTTGGTGTGAGATGTGAACTCACTTGGCTGCTACTTTCTAACGTGGTTTGTACTGTCTATCTATGAGATGTGAACTCACTATGTTACTTTCTGTACTAGCTGTCTATGAGAACCTATTTGGAACCCTGTAATTTGTGAGGTGAACATGATGCTATATTAGATGGTGCATCCCATGTCAGGTTATGTTCAGTTCAAATTCACATTATTGTATTCACATCATATCTCATGTCAGGTTCTGTTCAGTGCAAATCTCACATTGTTCTAAACATATGATACAACGAACTATCTCAGTTTGCTCAACATCAAGTAAGCATTGCCCATTTAGGATTCTAAATATAGAGTACAAAACATGTTATGATCCAAAGCACTGCATTCACTGGAGTCGGCAAAGGAAGGAGAGAGTGGCTCAGTTGGGTTCAATGTCAGGGCCCAACGTAGCCACATAGTAGTGCCTAAGGGGCATTACGGTCATTTCCTCTTCGGTTTTAGCCCAATTCAACAAAAATATGCTCAAAAATTCAAAAAGGGCAAAGTGAAAAATGGCGTATGAAGTTTAGGCCATAAGCTCCATTACAATGTAATGGAGTGCATTTTACCAAATGCGCATTAACTTGGGGCACATAATCAATTATCCAGACTTACATCGGTTTTAGATACTGTAACAATGATAAAACACACTCATAGTATAATCTAGATCTAGTGCACTAGAAGATAGACTAAAGCATGATCTATATTATCTTGTTTGAATGTATTGGATTATATCTGACCCTTGGGATGAGCAGGGAAATTAAACCTACTCAAACAGGCCTTTAGCGGGAATGTAAGTTTATAAGGGCAACTTTGGTAGCAGGCAAAAAAAAAGAAAGAAGAGGCATGTATTATCAAGCCTCCATTATAATCTACGAAATAGCATATTTGCTTTTGTTGTTTTTTTTTAATATGAATCTTGGACATGCACCATGGAGCCTAGCCATCTAAATCAATCCCTATTGATGTTCATCGAGATTCATGGCGTGTGGTGTTGGTATCTTCTCATACCCGTAGGTGTATCTAAGATATCAAACTAAAAAATAAATTCATCTTGGTTGAAACTATTTTGAGCTAGTTTCATCGTAAATAAGTATTTTCATGGCATGAATTACAAAAGTAGATCAAGTTCAAAACCATAAAAACTTCATGGGAATAAAACATCTCACACCCAAATTATGTATTTCATATCGATCATACATGTGTATCATACGGTTCATGGTGTGGGTGCTTAGGCTCCATGAGCATGAAGTAATTTACCTGTGAATTTTACATCAAAAAATACATAAAAACCCAACGTATTGTATAAAGGAATTGTATTGATTTCAATGTATCAAGTTTTAGCAAAATATATGAATTAATATATTCAGATCCATTGATCCAACATGGCATGTGGTGGTAAGTGGTGGATGGGGCTAAGGCAGTTGGCAATGAGGATGATAGGTGAGTTAATTTTTAGGGCAAAAGCAAACATATAGGGAAGAAGCAACATGGCGATGAGGGTTTTATTAACTATAAGTGGTGAAGGTAGCTAACAGGAACGCAAGTATAGCTGTAGCACTAGTTGTTCTATCGTGTGGAGGCAGGAGCATGCTACAACAGCGGATGAGGGAGAAGAAGTGTTGTGGTAGCGGTGAACAAGATTGGGTGAAAGCATCAAATGAAGTGGAAGGTGGAGGTGAGGAAGAGAAAGACGTGTTGAATCACACCCATTTTAGTTTAGGAAAAAGTTCATCTATGGTCCTTCAACTCTTCAGTTTGTCTAATTTTCGTCCCTCATTTATAAAACCAGGTAGAACACATCCTTCGATTCAAAACCAGAGCAAATCATGCCCAAAGCTAGTTTTGCGAGCCCTTTTAAGTGATGTAGTGTCCTAGGTGGCAAATGAGCTGACATGGCTCGATGATTATTAAAAAAAAGTATAGGACCCAGTGGTAATCCTCTCTCTTCCATTACTTTCTCGTCTTCTTTTTGTTCCTCACCTTCTTCCAACTGGCCTAACAGTTGAGCATGGGCATCGACGACACGGATGTCGGTGTGCTTGAGCGTGAGTATGCACATGGTGGCCTTAGACACCTTTCAGTCCTGCTGCCACCAGCTTCCCTTGCATGTCGGTCCATCCCCTCCGCTTGCTCGCACGCCAAGCGACACTAAGGCTATGCTCTATGTGCTACTACCATTCAAAATCCACTATGGTATGGATACCTTCCTTCTCTCTTGCATCCACCGTGTAATAGATGCGTTCCTTATCCATTTCAGTTTACCTCAACCTACATTTCCTCCTTCGATGCTGGCCAACACCACGATGAACTCGTGCCACCCCAAATTCCATTTATACCACTGCCACATCAAATTCTTCTGAACCATTGCCTCTTCCTCATTGACTGCATCATTAGCTTATCAAATGCCTCCTAGATCCTCCCTAACTGCTCGCCTGAGCTCTAGTTGTTGCTCTTTATTGCCGACGAGCACCTACACCTCCCCTGTTTTGTCCTCGTTGTTGTTGCCACCCTACCATCTTGGACCATCTCCATTCACGAAAACAACATCAATAGCACCACCTCAAATCAATGAGTCCGTAGGAGTAGGAGTCCTTCGTCCCCAACATTGGCGGCTTCCCGCTAATGAGCGTCATGCCTCCTAGTTTTCAGCTCACGTTGTCAGGTCGCTACGGCCCATCCCAAGCCAAGATACCACCATGGATGGGTTCCCCATGTCCCCTAGATGCTCTCAGACCCCTCATGTTCTCCAACCATCACCAAGTTCACTGCCGGCGAAGTCATCTTCTTCATGGCTGGTATGTCGCTGCTCGACCAATTTTGACCGTCTCTACCCACATTGACACTATAATCATGGTCCTTATGATCCATTATTCCTTCCCAACTTGTCCATTTCTCAAAAATGCCAATAGAACAAGGTCGTCATCAAGCTCTGTCTTCCTCACGAAAGGCGAGTCACCGCTAGTGATCAGTGTTGCTTCCATGCCCCAACTGCCATGTGCAGTAGGCGTTTCGTTGCTGTTCGCTCATGCCTTCGCCTCTCTACTGATGAGATCACCACTAGTAGAAGCCCTCGTCGCAGTGGTTCCATTTTTCCATTCGGCGGAGTCTACCACCGCCTTCCCTCGCTGCTAGTGATTGCCATCCGAACGCCCGTCGCCCTCCTCTATTTCTATCATAGGCGAGAGGATGGAGGCGAAGACCTCCCCATCTCTCTCGTTCTCTCTCCCTATCTATGACATGTGGGTCCTACCCCTATACATTGACATAGAAATCAGTTTGGATCTTAGCTAGACTTTAGGTAGGTCAAAGCCATGGTCAAACAGACGTAGGGATACTGATGAGATCATCACTAGTAGAAGCCCTCGTCGTGGTGGTTCCATTTTGCCGTTCGATGGAGTCCACCACTGCCTTTTCCTCACTACCGGTGATTGCCACCCGAACGCCCGTCGCCCTCCTCTGTTTCCATTGCAGGCGAGAGGATGGAAGCGAAGACCTCTCCATCTCTCTCGTTCTCTCCCTATCTATGACATGTGGGTCACACCCCTATTCTTTGACATAGACGTCAGCTTGGATCCTAGCTGGACTCCAGGTAGGTCAAAACCATAGTCAAACAGGCGCAGCGTCGCTCATTTCGGCTTCAGCTTTTGGCTTTTAGTTTCTAATTTACTATTCATTAATTTCATCTTTTTTTGACTTTTTGTCTTTTCTTTTTTCGTATTCGTTTGTATTGTTCGTGATGGGGTAAGTTGTTTTCTTTTCCAATTTTAATATTTTTTAAATTTAATTACGCCAAAAAAAATCACGAACAGTTACAGTGTAAAATAAGTTAGCTACAATATAAAATACCTCTATTGTTTATTAGTATTGAGAGATGGGAGATGGATTTTACCTAGTTTTTTAAATAGGGATAACGGCTACACTATTTGAAGATTTGAGATACCACGGATGGATTTTTTACTTCTAGTCATGCTAGCTATGCGCTCTATTGGAATCGAGCACTTTGCTCGCTCAGAGTTCCTAAAAATAATTTTGTATTTTTGTTAAAAAAAACAATTCTTTGTCACTTCCCGACATATAGAATCTTATACGTGGCATCTTTTACATGCATACATGTGCCATGGTACCGTGGAGAGCCCTTCCCTTCACGCCAACAGAACACGGAAACTTCAAGTTCAACTGGCGCACATGCTAACATCTGATTTCTTTACTATTAATTCCCATGTACTTCTTAGTGTAAAGTGCCGCGGCGAGGCGTTTCGAAGCTCCGTTTTACTTTAACCGCTCGCTTATATGCCATGCCAAGGTGGGGGAGTACGAAGCACACGGAAGGGAAGCTTAAAAAAAAGAGCCACCCATGTGAGCCACCGTATCTGGTAGCCGGTAGGTACGACGCTTTCCAGAAGACGTACACCCTGCGCTCACGTACCCACGGACTACTACCAACACTGATCCCCGGGACCCACACTCGACCAGTCCAAAGGGCCCCGCTTGCAAGTCAAACAACGGCATCGAAGGCCCTCGTGGTGCGCTGCCGCTCCTGTCCGGACGCCGCCGGTTAAAGAAAATCAGTACCTGACGGTGTAGATGCCCCCCACGTATCGCGCTCTGATTGGTCGGAGCGTCGCGGTCCCGCCCGGTCCATGCCTCGGTATACCGCCACGTATCCGGGATCCTCTGCGCCGCCCCGTCCTCCCCCAGAGTCGAAACAACGCGCATCTCTACGCGGCTGTTGGGTCGCCCGGTGCAGAGGATCCGGGAGAGCTGGCCACTGTTGCACCGGGGTGGGGAGGGGACACCTGTCCCCGCCGCACTGTCCCTCTCCGCCCCCCGCCGCCCCGCACCCAGGCGAGACGTCACGCGAGACACGGGCAAGGCAGAGGCAAAGCGAAGCTAACTCCACCACCCGCCGCAACGCAGCGGCAGGTAGCACAGGAGTGAGTTGAGTCACTTGCCTTCCGGTTTGGTCATCCAACGCTTTCGATTGCCCCCGCGCACGCGCCCATCGCTTTGCCATCTTCGTCACCCCGAGCAACCTATATAGCGCCGCGCAAAAATTCCTCTTCTCTCTGCTGCAGTGGGAGGGGAGGAGGCGTTGGGGATGGATCTGAAGGACGGCGGGGCCGGGTCGGAGAGGAGGGGGGCGGCGCCTCTGGCGAGGCAGGGGTCAATCTACTCGCTGACGTTCGACGAGTTCCAGAGCACGCTCGGGGGGATGGGGGGCGGGCTCGGCAAGGACTTTGGGTCCATGAACATGGACGAGCTGCTGTGGAGCATCTGGACGGCGGAGGAGAGCCAGGCGATGGCGTCGGCGGTGCCGGAGGGGGAGCTGCAGCGGCAGGGGTCGCTCACCCTGCCTCGCACGCTCAGCGTCAAGACGGTGGACGAGGTCTGGCGGGACTTCGTGCGGGAGGCGCCGCCGGGGACGGCCGGCGGCGGCGCCGGCGGGGAGGTGCCGCAGCCCATGCGGCAGCCGACGCTCGGGGAGATGACGCTGGAGGAGTTCCTGGTCAGGGCCGGGGTCGTCCGGGAGAACCCCGCCGCGGCGGCCGCGGCTGCGGCTGCTGCCGCGCCGCCCGTGGCTCCGCGGCCGATTCAGGCGGCCAACAACAGCTCTATCTTCTTCGGGAACTTTGGAGGCGCCAATGACGCCGCCGGCGCGGGCGCGATGGGGTTCGCGCCGGTTGTGATGGGGGATCCGGCCATGGGCAATGGGCCGATGCCCGCCGTTGCGGGGATGGGGGATGGTGCCGTCACTGTGAGCCCAGTGGATTCGGTGGTGGGCCAGCTGGATTCTATGGGCAGGGGGAACGGGGACCTGTCGTCGCCGATGGCACCGGTGCCGTACCCCTTTGAGGGGGTGATTAGGGGGAGGAGGAGCGGTGGGAATGTAGAGAAGGTGGTGGAGCGGCGGCAGAAGAGGATGATCAAGAACAGGGAGTCTGCAGCTAGATCCCGCGCCCGGAAGCAGGTCATACCTTTGTCCTGAATTCTTGCATGTGTTGCATATGCAGCTGTTTGCGATTGCAAGTGGCTGTGGTAAAAGATAATACTACAAATCTGATAAACCGGCATGTCGGGCTTGCCCTTGCCATGTCGAGAACAATGGATATTTCACAAGGTATTCATTCGTAAAGGAAATCTTGCCTTGCATGTTTCTTGCGAAGCTTTGACACAGAAAATTTGCTCCACTTCTTGTCTTACTTATACCTTTTGTAATTTCTAGGCGTACACGATGGAGTTGGAAGCTGAAGTTCAGAAACTCAAGGAACAAAACAAGGAATTGCAGAAGAAACAGGTACCTTGTGTAACTACATCGAAATATGTGTAGTCATTTGTATTATTCCAATAATTATTTTTAAAAAGAGTGTTTTATCGGTACAAAAAGAGTGTTTTTATCAGCATAAAAGGAGTGTTTTTTTTATCATCATGAGATAGTGAGATCCATTTATTGCCTAGGGGGCATGTTCTTTTCGGCTGCTGCTTATGGCTTTTGGCTGAAATTTTTGAATTTTGTCTGTTTACGGTACAGTTTACGGAGAGACAGATACTCACTTGCGATTTTGACTGGTACAGATGTTGGGCTTTTAACGTGTAGTTCGTTTAACTTGTAGACTCCGTCTTGAGAAAATACTCTATTTGAAAGTTAGGTACTGTAGCAAAAGCCAAAAGCCGTCAGCTTGTGAGGTAAAGAACAAGCCCGTTGTAATCAGCCTCAATGTTAAATGCTACAGTTATTCCACCAATGTTATTTTATCAAAATGTTGTTTCACCAATGTTGATTTTGCATGAAATGTTTAGGGAACTATTTACAGGGAGTTTTTCTGCAGGCTTTTGAAATTGGATATTAGGAAATTCACATTTGGTCCGCTTATGTCAGTAGTTCATATTTCAGTTTTGTAAATTGGACCCAATTTCTTTTATAATTATTTCAATTGAGTCCCACCAATCTACTACTATTATTTATGTGCTACTGCTAATAAAATGCTGACGTATTATGCTTCCACACTAATGAAATCCAAAGCATAGAAAATGGCACAAAAAATAAAAAAATACTGAAATAGTTATATGCTTCACTGAATTGAAAATAGCATTGAATGATATGGGAACAATTTTTAAAATTGAAGTTAGTGGAACGTATTGAAGTCATTTTGAAAGAAGTGGGACTGAAGTACTTGTTTTCAAAATTGAATGAAATAGGGCCTAATTGAAACATTCAGGAAAGAAGCGGGACATAACTTGAAAAGTTATTTGTTGTGGCAACGAGACCAAACAGTGGGTACTTCATGCCCTTCCTCCCTTGGGGATGTGGAGTTGAGAGAGCTAGAGACCACCACTTGTCTGTGTGAGAGAGGGAGAGCTAGTGAGAAAAATGAGAGCCTGCCTCTCCCCAATGCCTCCTTGGGACTTTATATATGTGAATGGGGGGAGGACGGGAATTGTCCATCCTGTCCTTTAATAATTACAAGAGGTGAGGACATATTGATATAATTTCTTTGTCCATACAACACCATCCTATTGGGCTTGTTCTAGAGCCCACTAGGCAACCTTGACGGCCCAAGGGGCTGGACACAGCTACAACAGTACTCTCTCGACAGCAAGCTCGGAGGTCCTGAGGAGCGAGTTGCCGCAACCAATTACCCCAGCCCTCCGGGAGTTGGGATGCCGAAAGACCGTTTGAAACGGATCCCTCTTTCCTTGTGGAAGTCGTAGCCTCCCTACCAAGGCCATGCCTCCAAAACAGGTGACACGTAGAGGCAGAGCCGTTGAGGTAAAGCTGTCTTGCCGAGGTGGAGCCTACGAGACAGGCGGTACGTCCTATGGCGAAGCTGTAGCCGTCCCGTTGAGGCCATGCCTCCAAAGCAGGTGGCGTGTAGAGGCGGAGCGTCAAGGTAAAATCACCCTGCCGAGGCGGAGCCTGCGAGGCAAGCCGCCTTGCCCAGGTGATGCCTACGAGGCAGGCGTCGTGTCCTGTAGCAAAGATGTAGCTGTCCCATCGAGGCCATGCCTCTGAAGCAGGCGGTGCGTGGAGGCGGAGCCGTCGAAGTAAGACCGCCCTGCCGAGGTGGAGCCTACGAGGCAAGCGGCGTCCCCGCGGTGAAGACGTAGCCGTCGTGTGGAGGCGGAGCTGTCAAGGTAAGACCGCCTTGCCAAGGTGGAGCCTACAAGGCAAGCGGTGCGTCCCGCGGCAAAGCTGTAGCCTTATCGTCGAGGCCATGCCTCTGAAGCAGGCGAAGCTATCGTGGTAAAACTGCCCTACCCCGATGGAGCCTGCAAGGAAAAGCCGCCCTACCCTGGCGATTCCTATGTGGCAAGCAGCGTGTCCCGTAGCGAAGCCATAGCCATCCCATCGAGGCCGTGTCTTTGTGCCCGTACTAACGACCAAACACAATACAACATTCACCTTGTTGCTGCCTTTTCAAAAGGCCTAGTACTGTTCCCCCTTTACTGACGTTGGTGTGCTTGCTAGGGACGAATGCCGCCATACGTGAAATAATGTATAATCAAGAGTATCAAGATTATACATATTGTTTGGAGCTTTCTAATCTTGTTTGTTTTCTTAATTATGCAGGAGGAGATGATGGAAATGCAGAAAAACGAGGTAATTTTTTGGGGTCAAACTTCTGTTCTTGATCTTCTCTTTCATCTGTCTGATATATACGTTAAAAAGGATGTGTTGCTGCCTTTAACTAGTGCAATATAGAGTTCTCTTACTATTAGTTCTTACATTTACATTAGAGAGATTGGCATGTTATTTACTACCTGTCATATTACATTTGAATGTTTGGCTGCTACATTGAAGTTTGAACACCAGTTTTACTCTCTCTTTTTTACCATAGCAGAGAATGGAGGAATTCATCATTTCTTCTTCTTTACATTCAGTTTGCTCTGTTTATTTCTTTTCCTTATATTTGCAAATTGTCTTTTGTTTTATGTTTCTTGCTGCATTTACAGCATAAAAACATTCTCATCAAAGAAACAAAGGAACTGAATCATGTTGCAAGAGCACTTTTAAGCATCGGTCACTTGGATTGTAGTTAGTTACGAATATTTGATATCTTTATGTGTAATTTCATAGAGATAACTTATTTGGAAAACGGTGACAAAAGCAGTTTCTTCTAGATGGCTGATGGATCTGATTACTTTGTTTTACTATTTAAATATGGTGTAAATTATATTGGCCTCTTTTGTTAATTCATATCACAAACATAATTTGTAACAACTACTTGTAATTATAGAGGTATAATTTCACTTAACATGCTTTCACCTTGAAAGCCTTTTAAAACTATTTATAAAGTTGAGTTTTGTTGGATGCTCTTCAAGTTTGGATTGTAAATGGCAAATATGACTATAGTGCCCTGGCAACAAGAGGAATGGTGGAAACGATGCTTAAAACACATATATGTATTTTTGCCTATACAAATCATTTTCTGCTGGTCAAACTTATGGAAACTGCCAAATGTGTGGATGCAAACGAAAGTATATACATACTACTGATAGTGCAGGTCTGTTGCAATTTATGTATCTGAAAAAAATTACTGGAAACTAGCTTTGTGGTCCAACAAGTGGACTTACAAGACATTGGGTGAAGTTTTGTGAAGATTTATACAGCATGGTGAAGCTGGCACTAATAGGGATGTTGTACAATAAATTAATGGTATAACATAGTACGTTGTACAATTTTATTCTGGTAGACCACTAGACAAGCTCAATAAGTTTGGTTTGTGCATCATGACTAATCCGGATGTTTGGATCATCTGCATGCCGCTTGGTCCAGTATAGACTATTTCTCTCCTTGAGAAAAATATGTCAACCAAGTCTGTCAAGGAACTTTTAGTTTCCACTTGAGGTAGTTCATATGATTACTTCGAACTGTTTTTCCATTTTAGAGAAACCAGCCCAGCAATGATTTCCTCAAATCCTGCCCATGTCTTCCTATGTCACAACAATCACCATGATGAAGAATTGATGATCATAAATGGAGATACAGAAGAATGGGATGATTTGGGTGAAGTAGAAGTTGATGCAAATTTTATATTCTGACATATCTGCAGTTGGGAAAACTGGTAGAAGCTAGCTGGCTGCAGGGAAAACATTCTTGACTGGGTTTTCTCGAGGGGTTCCGAGAAAATCACCAAACCGGCCAAATATTTTGCTTTGGCTCTGCTAGTGGCCAGGAAGTGTCATGAGGCCCGTATCAACAGGGCTGTTGAGAACGGGTATTCTAATTCGCTAGTGCAGTGATTCATAGGTGTAAAATCCTTGAGTTTATTTTTACTTAAAGAAAAGCTCCAACCATGTCATCTGATTCTTACTTTACTTTACAGTTCAAATGTTATGAACCGGGGTAAACACCACCAAGGAGATGGCCGGATGGCGTCGGCGTAGAACGAGAGGGAGAGAGACTAGAGATTTAGACGAGGAAGACTTGATATTTCTCTGCTTGATTACAATAGCATGCGGTAGCCCCCTTATATAGATGGCTCCCCCTAACAGATAGAATCTAATCCTAATAATATCTCTAATAGATATAGTAACTAATATCATATCTCTAATTATATCTCTAACATAAGTAAACTGAGAGACCATAACTAATCTCTAACTCAAATAGAATCTAATATCTAACTTCTAATAATAGACCGACTAGGCCTTAGGCGCAAGGCCCACACCCCTGACACTACACCCCTCTCGGACATGCAGCTCGTCCTCGAGCTGCTAGACGGCGGCCAATGGAAGACCTTTGACGTCGATGTAGAAGACGAACGGTGGTGGGGTGCTACAGCGGATGAACACGATCAGCCAGATTGAAGCGGAACAAGGCTAGACGAAGTGTAGCGCCTTCCGATATATAATGCCTGCAAAAATAAAGTTTTTTGTTTTTTTTATTTTTTTTTGTTTTTTTGTTTTTTTTTGCCTTAGCTAACCGGTCGGATTAAATCCGACCGAGCCCGTCGGACGCATCCGGTCGAGGGCAGCGTTTAAAAGATGGACCGAGTCCCTCGGACGCATTCGGTCGAGAGGGCCGACTGGAGGAGCGACGGCGCACGGAGCGGATCGGCGGCGACGGCGGCATGGTGCGGATTGGCGGCGACAGCGGCTCCGGCGGAGCGGCGGCCTGGTGGTCGGCGGCGGCGGCCAGCGGAGCAGCGGCCTGCGGGCCGGCAGCTAAGGGAGCGGCGGCGGTGTCTCTGGTGGATGCGGCCCGGGCGTCGGCACGGCCCAAGACGGCCCGAGCGACTGCAACCCAGGTGGCGGTGGCTCGGGCGGAGCGGGCCGGGTGGCCCGAGCGGTGGCGGCGGAGGCTGCAGATGGAGGCCGCCCGGCTGACAGCGGCTGCGCAGGCTTAGACGGCCTGGGCGGCGGCAGAGGCGGGCCGGCGGCGGAAAGCTCATCGCGGAGCTAGACCCCGCGCTCGGCTTGGGCTACCACGGCCCGGGCGAAGGCGGATCTGGCGAGGTGGCCCAAGTGTTGGCGGCGACTGCACGGGCAGATGTGGCCCGGGCGGCGGCGGCCGATGCAAAGAGCAAGACGACGCAGAGAGCCGGCGGCTGCGGACGGACGGGCGACCGCGACGGCCGCGGATCCAGGCGGCATCGGCTCAACTTTGTTTTCCCCCTTCCCGGGCTGACCGCATGTCTGACCGCTACCAATCTCTAATTCCCCGGTCTGACCGGCGTCCTCTGCCCGGTCTGACCGGCGTTCTTCTCCCGGTCTGACCGCCAGCGCAATCTCCTCGAAGTGGTCGGCAATCTTGGCGAGGGAGGAGTTGTCTTCTTTGCCGTGGCCGGCGATCTCGGCGACAGGGGTGAGGTCGGCCTTATCCTCCTCGTCGTTTGCAGCTGGCAAGTCGATGGGGGCGAGGGCGATGTCAGCTGTTTTTGAAGGCTTGGGTGCCGCTGCCGTCTCGCGTTGCACCTTCCTCTGTTTCTTGAAATTCTCCAAGAATTCATCTATCTGCTTGCTCATATTGTCCAACAAGGTTACCATCCGATTGTAGCGCACTTGTTCATCCATGCGCTCTGCAGGAACCATGGTAGCAGAAGTCGTGGGAAGGGATCGACTGCTCTGATACCAAGTTGTCATGAACCGGGGTAAACACCACCAAGGAGATGGCCGGATGGCATCGGCGTAGAACGAGAGGGGGAGAGACTAGAGATTTAGACAAGAGAAACTTGATATTTCTCTGCTTGATCTCAATAGCATACGGTAGCCCTCTTATATAGATGGGCTCCCCCTAATAGATCGAATCTAATTCCAATCCTATCTCTAATAATATGGAAACTCATATCATATCTCTAACTCTATCTCTAACACAAGGAACTAATCTCTAACTCAAATAGAAACCAATCTCTAATTCCTAATAATAAACCCGATTGGGCCTTGGGCCCAAGGCCCACACCCCTGACATCAAACATAAGTTCTTAATACAAGGTGGCTTAAAAGCTTGCCGGGGGATGCCCTCAGTCTCCAATTATACAGTGTCTTAGATTCTGGATGACCTTAAATGAATCAAACTTTGTTTTATTAATCCAAGAACTAGACTAGCACTATTACTTTCCCAACTAGAACTCCAAAATTACTGCGTTTTAGGCAAGTGCGTCTATGCAAGCAAGAATCTTGCACGCTGGAGGCACTTGAGACCTTGTGCCCTTGTCAATCTTTGCATTAGAGGTGTATAATTGGTGATGTTGTTGTCATTCGTGAACCTGGGCGACAACAGTCTTTCTTGAAGGTATTAAGGACACAGCGGATGGTGATGCTAGAGCTAACAGGGTGAGCATGTTTACGGAGGTGGTAGCAAGGTATTTATTATGATACTGGTTGCTGTGGCTATTGCGAGATTATGATCATGGTCATGGGGGAGGCAGCTCTAGTTGGGGAAGGTGGGTGAAGCACCACACGGGATGTCAGGAATAAAGTTGGCCTACTGAGTGGGGATTTAAATAAAACAGCATGTAAAAGACACATTTTGCTTGTAACCAAAATACAAAGCAAAGTAGCTTACTTAAAACAGAGTTGTAGATTTTTTAAAACCCAATGAATGAAACATGAAAAGGAATTTCTATTCATGTGGTCATAAGGCAACAGTGTTGGAAATGTTACTGGCTGAACGCTGTTATCTTTCATTCTTGTACTGACTGAAAATATCACATTTATTCTTGAAAATCCATAATGTTAATGCAATCCCTGTCCACACTAAATGGTATTTTTTTCTCTTTCATATGTACTTTGGGATTGTGTCATTCCATGAATGCAGTGATTTTGCCAAATGATATCTCTCTTCATCTTATCTTAGTGAGAAAAAAGTGGATTTTTTTGAAAGTTTTGCAGGGTTTTTTTTGGGCGTAGTGGTATAACAAATGATCTTTGTAGTACTATGACCTTACTTCTATTTTTTTTTGTGCCTGTAAACCTGTCTTCTGCTTTAAACAAGGGAGGGTGCTAAAAAGAAATCTTACTGTCTCATTGTAATAATATTATAGCTTACAGCATATGCTTCTCATTATCCGTTTGCTTTTGTTCTCTTAAAAACAATTTTTTGGATATCACTTATAGCTTGAAAACTTTCAGCTAGAAGATTTGGTATATGTAAATAAGTTTCTTACAGGAACAAAGAATTGGAACTGTTATCACACACCTATTAGTTTTAGTTGATCACGGGTAGCAGTACATGGGCCATGTATTCAGTTCGTACTAAAAACTTCTCGTTATTGCATCATAATTACTAGGTTGGCCGAGTTGTTTGGCTACTGGGCCTTGACTTATCGCAAAATTGTGTTGTGAATAGTAGGTTAAATGGCATCTCGGCACATGGCGCTTGCCGCCATATATAGCCCCGCCGCGCAATGGAGTTTTGTTTAGTAGAGTTCGTTTTTATGACCCACCAACTGTGTGTGCAGTTTGTTTACATCTACCTCTTCCTTTTCAAATCCTCTTCTACATGAGTGTACATGCAATTCGTTATTGTCTTGTTTAGATAATGATTACCATGTGATTTGCTGCAAACAGGTCCTGGAAGTGATCAACAATCCATACGGGCAAAAGAAACGCTGCCTACGAAGAACATTGACAGGTCCCTGGTAAAATTTGAGTTGATGATGATCAGAGCCTGACAAGATACACCATATTTAACCTTATGATACTTGTACATATTGTCAGGATTCGGAAAACTCATCTCTCTGTTGTAAATTGATGATCAACAGAGTCGAGTGTACTAGTGCTTAAATTACTTGCCCTGCCACTCCGCTTCTTTGATTTACAGTTGCAAGTCGGCTTTATTCTCTTCTATGACCTCTTGCTCTTTTCCTACCCTGATGAGTAACGGTCTAAGCACCTGCGGTATTGTTTCATGGAAGATAAATGTGTTGTTGGATGGTTGTGGCTACTGATTGCATTGGTCCAAGAGAAGTTCTGGAGCGTCCTGCAGTTTGCTGATACAAGAAATGGCTGTATATCAGTTGTGGAAGTGGAGAGACACTGGAGCAGTGGAGCTCTTTGTTAATAATTTCGGATGAAGTTGTAAGTTTTAGGATTAAAGTCTGAAGAAGCTTTGATTCATGTCATGTGAATATATAACCAAACCAGCGGATATCAACTCGAAAAGAAAAGAAAAAACTAATTAGCATACTCTAGTCGAGTTCCATGCATACCAGGTACTCTCTTCTGTGTAAGAAGCCGCAACAGCTTGGGTATTTCGGCTTGCATTGCCTGACCATCTCTTTGTCAATGGGTGTGTAACGTATAGCCCTGATTTAGGGGTATTTGTATTCGCTTCTGCTTCTAGTTTGCTTGAAGAAGTTAAAAGATAATATAAACATCTGGTTTCTCGAAGTGGTCTTTTCATTTCATTTTTTCATCTTGTTCCGAAGATAAAATACGGGGTTTTTCTCTCGAAAACGCAGGAGAGCTGCGCATCAATATATTAAGAAGAAAGAAAAATGGGAAAGAACCCAAACAACAAGACAAACACACACAAAACCCACAAAGCTCTAAACACACACACTCTGCTGCAGCTATGAAATTAAAGCGCCCGAAACAAAAAAGATCACGACCAAGGAAGACTGGGCGCTAACCACCCGGAGCGAGGGCATCCAAGAGGGATAATCCTCGAGCCCCCGCCAAAGACCACGACCTTCTATCATCTTCAGCAACAGCAAGTGCACCTGCAACACTTGGGGCTGCTCCATCAAAAACGCATTTGTTGCGGTGTGTCCATAAGGTCCAAGCTCCTAGGATTATGAGAGAGTTGATTCCTTTCCTTAGCATATCACTAGCAGCATTGCTCACCTTTTCCCACCAAAAATGAAAGGATGTTTCTGTGGGTTGCGGAGAAAAGACTTGGAGTCCAATTCGAGAGAAGAAACGGAACCAAAACTCTCTTGCAAAGACACACTGGACAAGGAGGTGATCAATAGTTTCCGCAGCCTGGTCACACAAAGAACAGTGCTCAGGATGAGGGAGCCCACGGCGTGCAAGGCGATCCGCAGTCCAACATCGGTTGTGAGCCACCAACCAAACAAAGAAGCGACATTTGGGCGGTGCCCAAGTCTTCCAAACTCTTTCACAAGGCTCAAAAGATGTAGATCCCACAAAAAATCCCTTGTATGCGGTTTTGGCTGAATACTGCCCATCAGATGAGAACCGCCAGAAATGTCTATCTTCAACATCTGGTTGCAAATAGAAATCCGATAGGACGTCCCACAGGTGGAGAAAATCCACAATTACACCAACAGTGAGAGCCCCCTTTATGTCAGAGTTCCAGGTCTGGTTGGTGAGGGCATCCTGGACGGATCGTTGTTTGATCCTCCTTTTAGGAATGATGGCAAAAAGACGAGGCGTAAGATCTGCAATGCATTGGTCATGAAGCCAACGGTCTGCCCAGAAAAGAGTTTTTGTTCCGTCCCCAACTTCGGAATAAACAACCATTGCGAAGAAGGCTTTGACTTGCTCTGGGACATAGATTGAAGGTTAGCCCATGGGCGATGCGGCTCTGTTTTTTGTAACCAGACCCATCTCATTCGCAGAGCCCAGCCCAGAGATTTAAGATCTGAAATTCCTAAACCTCCAAGCTCTACAGGAAGACATACCTTACCCCAAGCCACTAGACAGTGCCCACCTTTTGCATCTTTGCGGCCTCTCCAAAGGAACCCATGCCTAATTTTATCCACTGCTTTAATAGCCCAAGGAGGAAAATCAAAAGCCATAACTAGATAGATGAGCATACCAGTGAGCACAAACTGAACTTGAATCTTTCTTCCGACCTTGGTCAACAAATCCGCTTTCCAGCCAGGATGTTGATCAGCAATGCGGTCAATAATGGGTTGAATTTGTTCCTTGGTGAGCTTCTTCAAAGAGAGAGGCAATCCCAAATATTTACATGGGAAGTCTGTGAGTGCACAAGGCAGCAGGTTTTGCACTGCTGCAAGCTCCGCATCACCACATCTGATGGGCAACACATTGCTCTTTTGCAAGTTTGTCTTGAGTCCTGTTGCTTCTCCAAACAAGTTGAGGATACCCAAAGTTACATCAATGTCACCAGCTTCTGGACGGAGAAACAAAACCACATCATCCGCATAAATGGATATTCTGTGTTGTAAGCTGCGCCTAGACAGTGGCTGCAACAACCCAACATTATCGGCCTTCGAAATCATGTGCCCCAACACATCCATAACCAAGATAAACAACATCGGGGAGAGGGGGTCACCCTGCCGCAACCCTCGTCGATGAGCAATATGATTACCCGGGATACCATTTGACAAGACTTGAGTTGAAGAGGAGGATAGCAGCCCGCTGATTATATCCCGCCAAATCTGTCCAAAACCGAGCTGCTGCAAGATCTCAAGCAAGAAGGGCCAAGACACGGAATCAAAAGCCTTCGAAATGTCCAACTTGAGCAGAATTCGGGGCTGCTTCTGCTGATGAAGGAGCCTCGCTGTTTGCTGCACCAACATGAAGTTATCTTGTATAAAACGCCCTTTTATGAAGGCGCTTTGGTTAGGAGAGACAATCTGTTGCAGCCTAGGGGCAAGGCGATTAGCAAGCAGCTTTGTGATTAGTTTGGCAAAACTATGGACCAAGCTTATGGGCATGAAATCTTTGGGTTGTTCCGCACCTTCTTTTTTGGGGAGGAGGGTGATATAAGCTGAATTGAGAATTCCAAAATTTACCATCTTCCTGCTCCATACCGCTGAAATTGCCAACATAAAATACGGGGTTACAGTGTATTATGTATCATACTCCTCTCACTTCTATCTCTTACATGCATCTCTCTCTCTCTCTCATCCTCTTCTTTTAAACATCAGTTCTTTTAATCATTGCTATTTATTTTCATCCGTCCACCGCAGCTAATACGCTGCACTTCTCGTCCCCTTGTTTGGTTGGACTCGGACCTATGCAACTATGCCATTGTGCGCGCCTTCCTTCCGGGAAGCCACCAAGCATATCTGCACACGCACTGCACCATTACCATATCAACCATAACACCTGTGATGTCTAATGTTTCTGCCTTTGCATCAAGAATACTGGAGAAACCCATCTTTGATTGGATGAAAATTTTCGAGCTGTGTGTTCAATCGATCAGCGTACCTAACCACATTAAAGACCCGTAATTATATACTATCATTACGGCATTGGAAAAGCCCACAGCTTTGGGATCATCACGATCAGAAAGCGATAAGAACAGAGTACGTGCATCCATCAGATTAACTGCATTGGCCTCCGGGCAGAGCGAGCATCAAAGCCAGAAAATGACACCGCTTGAATGCAGATCCAATGCACTTGACTGACGCGCAGACAAGCTATAGATCGCAAGCTTTCACTAGCAAAACACTAGGCGCTACCGTCCAAGTTCGCGAGACAATGACGAGTTAATTCGCTTCACAGAACACCGTCCTCGCTAGGCGCCCGATGCTACATGTAATTAAAACACGAAAGGCGGACAAGAACGTTGTACCACACCGGAGAACGACGCTCCATTTCCGGTGCCGGGCAATGGCCAACTGACCACCGGTACGAGACGAGCTCTTTCTCCGCAGACTCTTGTGCTCGAGTATTGATGTGATTCACCCTCAGCAATCAATGGCTTAGATAAGGGTCCATCAGAAAATGTATGAGAATTACCTCGATATTTTTCCACGGTGATCGATCAGGGTCGTCAAATTTGTCATCGAGAGTGTAATGGCTACACAGCTGCAGCTGATCCAGGTCCCTCTGATGTAGTACCCTGTCACGTCGCCCGGGCTGTTTCTTGATGTATTTCTTGGCCCAAACTACATACCCCAGTCATGCACTGCTGCCCTACAATTATTTTTGGATGAGATTTAGATATGGCACCTCCTCTCTTGCATTGGTAGCACCACTAGGTCTCATGGCCATGGCCAGCAACTACTAGTAGTACTTTGAGGAGCTGTGTCATTTGCCTCAGGAACAGGGAGTCAGGGACCCGTTCCAATTAGTTCATGTACAGTCACTGTCCAGGTGGGGCCGCCTTGCCTGGCCTAGGAGGAGCCCATTCAGAACACGCCCGAATGGCGGCACCACCCTCGTGCTCCCTACGCACCCGGACATGGCGAGCCCACACCCATCTTTTCTCGGCAGCACACGCACAAACACAGTCCATGTCATGGACAAATTGAGAAGCAATTTTCCCCTCCGTCGCCATCTCTCATCTTCCAAGAACAAGAGACTTGGGAACAGAGTGACGGTGATCGCCTGATTGGGAGAGATCTGTGCCGGATTTTGGTCTGGATCGGATCACTCTAGCTGGATCGTAACCAGCACCAGAACTTTTGTTGAAGAACAGGGACTGCTTCCGGGACGGGTGCGACCGGGCTGGAATTTTATTTTGGAACGATTCTGCAGCTTTTTTGTTCAGAGTTTTCCAGCGGAAATGAACTACCCTGGAGAACTTCAGGTTGTGTGTGCAAACTGCAAAGTGGTTACCTAAAAGGAACAATTGGCTCAGCAACTGAAATTTTGTCTTTTGAAAATAGTCCAAGGGCCTCCTTTTTGCCAGGCTTTACATTGCCACCTAGAGAATGCTTGCAAGACGGGCAATTCAATCTGAACCCAGACAAATGAACATCTCGAGGAGGTCCGCATCCAACCTAGGGCCCTGTTCTTTTTTGATTTTTCAGCGATTTTTTCTTTTTTTTTAACAATCACTATTTATTAGACTAATAAATTATAACTAAAAAACTATAAATCGCAGTCTAAAAGAACAGACTCCTAATATATGAACATCTAACTAGAGTACAAGATCTTGCATTGGAGCCTACTACTATCCCATTTCTCTGTTTTTTTTACTTGACTTACTAGAATCCGTGCCGTCAATAGACTTAAAACTATCTAGATTAACTATACGAAAGTTATATTATTAGATTTGTCGATAAAAATACTATCATAGTATTATAATTTTATTAGTATATCTTAATATAAAGTTATAAAAAGTAATAGTCAAAATCGCATCTTACAAACCATAAAAATAAAAAAGGTGGAGGAGTACTATCACCTCAGCATTTTCTGTGGCATGCCGTATGATCACTGATTAGCTAGCTAAGCAAACTTACCAGACAGTAGACACCTGTACTAGACAGACAGTAAACGCCTCGACAAGTACTCATTGACGTCGAGTGCGCCAGTGAACAATGAAACATCAACTAGATCGAGTAGATAGCTTTCTTTTACCTTCCACGTTACATTCTGTGATGGCGGCCAGCGGCCAGCAGCAGCTAGGTTGCTTTTCTTGATCTCAAGGTATGAACCTCGATCGATCTCACTCGCTCCAACGTCTTGTTCAATAATAATTGCACTAGCTACACTGTGTTAGCGGCTGTGGCGTTTTCTTGTTTTGGCAAACCAAAAGCTAGCGACCGATCGCCGGCAGGTCGCTAGCTTAGATCGATCGACGCATGGCAGCAACCCTTGACCACTTTTGTTGGTTCTCCAATCACAGCAATGCATCGATCAGCTAATTAAGAATCTTCTTCTAACCGATAAGCGCAACTAATCAATGTGGCGATCATACTGTTCGCACGTACGTATCTGTCCGCAACAGGCTAGCTCTGTCTCTGTTGCTGATGCATGAGCACGACACCAAGCAGCACTGTAGACTGTAGCAATCGTCCATGCGTGTGCGTGCGTGCGTAGGCCCGCGCGCCCACGGCGGCACGGCGCTTTCCGCGCCGGTCGATCTCCACGCACCGATCATCATCATGCACATCACAGACCTACATCAGACTGGCTGGCGCAGCCCCGGCCCCGGCCCCCCATCACCGCGACGCGCGCCCGCCTGGCGGTGCGTCGTCCCCGTGCGCCCGCCGTCCGGCGGCTCTGGGTCAACTCCCCGTGGCGCACGCGGTGAGTGCGCGTACAACCATGCGCGGAAACGGAGGGGGCTGAGCGATTGGTCGTCCCGGGTGATACGGCCAAGGCGCACCAGATGTACGGATCAGAGGAAAGGAATGATTGGCCGGTTCATCGATCGCGCCGGGCATTTATTTGAGATGGTGCGCCTCCTGTTCGTTCGCCATCATATATGCATGCATGCATGCTGCGCGCATATCGGTGGAGTTTTAGGCTGTGGGTTTTGGTTTGAAATTTTGAATTCTAATTATTTAAGAAAAAGAGTACGGAGTGAAATACTTGTATGTAATTTTAATTGATATAGATAAAATCGATACAATGTCTATTATAATTAATTTATAAATATAATTTAAAAAACACAGCATAAAGAAGCCAAAGAACTAGACATGCGAGGCCGAACAGGCGCACGGGCCTGAGAAGGGAGATCCTGTGCCCCGACGTTTCCTGGTCCGGCCCACGTGGCGGCATGTGGGGCAGAGCAGGCGCACGTGAAGGCGGCATCGGTGGCGGTGGCTCGAGGCCGCAGCGGTGGAGTCCACGTGCGACGGGTGACGCCCATGCACCAAGCCCCGACCCGGTACACATACAGATGACACGTTGCCTCTCGTAGTCCGCAGTCCCGCGTGTCATTGTCCAGGTAGGCGTGAACTTGCGTGCACATATATGTACGACACGAGGTTGATGGGGCCACCGATCGCTGTACCTGTCAGTCGCTAGCACGCGCCGAGAGGGGAGGGGGTCCGAGGCGGTGGTACGGCGGCGACCGTTGAGGGGGAGGCGTAACGTCCGCGCGTCGGCACCGTCGATTTCGTGTGGACGGCAGCAGCAGGTACGGGCAAAGGGAATCGAATTCCGGCGCCGGATCACGCCGGCCGACTCCAATCATCCGGCCCGAAAATTGATGCGCCGAAATGTCAAACGTCTGCTCCGCTTAAAATTACACTCCCATCGCAAAAAAAAAATGTGTGCCCCTCAATTGCAGTTGCACGTACCATTGGGTTTTGTCCGTTTAGCAGTACTAGCTGCTACTGCTAACCGCGTAGAACACTAGGACTCATTTCATAAGAAAACATTCGTACGCGTATGAGTGGTGTAATTGTTGCGTGCTCCTCGCAACAAAGGGTACCAACCGAGCGATATTTTGCACCCATCCAAATGCACAGTAATCCATTTTAAAGCACGACCTGTACGCTAATCTTGTCCGGGCATGCCTGTAACTGTGCGTTGGAATCCTTGCTTATCGTCACCAAACGCAATGAGAGCAGGTATGTTAAGGCTTAGTCAGCAGGCTATAGTAAATATAATATCAACCAAATTTTACGTGGCAGAGAGAGAAAGGAAGAGAGAGAAGGAAGCTGGCTACTAAATTACAGCTAGCTATAGCACGTAAAAATATGCATTTCACTCTCTTACACGTGGGGCCAAATAGTTATTGTAATAGCTACCTTATTGTATGAACTATTTTTTTAAAGGCTATAGATGAAATGAACAAGTATTATAGTCACTAGTTGGCCGACAGCTTATCGGGATTACCGCACGGCACGGGAACCCGAACGTGCACAATGATCACACACGAGGAATTGCATCGCACGGGAGGACCAGCAAAGATTCGAATCGGACGCCCTCTGCGATCGTTGATCCAAACCAGCTCGCAAGCACCTTTTAACTAGGCGTAACGCTACCGCTGCTTCATCGAAGGCGTCGTACGGACGCTTGGATTCTAGCGGAAGTTCCCCCTTGGATTCGAACACGGCGAGCGGGGGGATGGATGGGGAGGGACCCTCTCGTGCAACGAGGAAGCGAAGACACATGACAGGAGGCAGTGGCTACGCCTTGAGCTTAGCGAAAAGGGCCCGAGTGGCAGCTAATTTACGCCTTTCGATGGATTCGCGGCGCCCAGGCTGCTAAGCGTATCCCCAAGCTCAAATGGTTTTTGTTAAGGTGAATATTGTGTGTATTGATATGAGATCTAAAGGGTCATATATATAGGAGAGTACAAGAGGATATGTCATATAGAAATAAGGCATATATGGAATAGAATACAAATTCTATCTCTAATACCCTTATCTCTAATACCCTTAACAGTTTTGACATGGTGTCGTTCACGTTCACGCGGGCATAGCGTGCCTTGCCAAAGCTTCTAGCTGGCCAATATTGTGCGGATCCATGTAATAACTCTATTTGTAGCCAATATCTGCTCATACTTTATGTATAAAAGCTAAACTTTTATTACAAGAAAGTATGACTTAACAGACGAGTTTACAACATCGAAGTTATCTAACCCTAAAGTTTATATTACAATACAAAAGATCTTACAAAAAGAACCATATGCATGCTCGAGCGTAGACAAGACTTAAAATAAATTGTCGTCTCCTTCTAAGGAGTCATTGAAGACCTCCTCAAAAAGTTCCTTGGTGTCTTCCCACACTTCTTCTATTGATGACTTAACAAGTATGAGCACAGCCGTACTCAATAAGTTACATATAAATATCTAGTTAACTATTTGCCATAATGTCAATAGAATAAGATATAAAGGTTCTATTATTATGATTATAGATGCATGCTTATTTGCAAATGTTTTTAGTTTAGAAAGGCAAAGCGTTAACTTATTAAGAGAAAATAGGGTTTGACCTCCGCAACTCACCGATTGAGGAAACACTACGGTCGAGGTGCCACACCGCTTGCCGACCTCTTCGTCGCCACTACCGAATTTAGCCAATCTCTCTAGCGCCATCTGCTCCGACCCTGCGCCACTGCCTGAGTCGGCCTCCCCACTGCTCAAACTGCCATACCGTGGCTATAAAAGCCAGCAAGCACCCCCATTCTTCTACATTGGCGCTCAACGCAACCCCCTTACCTCTCCCTTCTCCTGCCGGCCAATAGCTCGCCGTCACCACCGCAAAACCTTGGTAAGCCTCAACTTTCAATTCCCATTAAGTTCTTCACTATTACCCAATTGCCTTCGCTCTTAGCTTCACTATAACCCCACGAACACGACCGAAGCCTCGCCTTAACCTCTCCAGCCCTTTAGCTCACTGGTGACCATCTACTCCGTCTGGTCAAGCCCCTCATCATGGTAGCCCTCCACAAAACCTTAGAGCTTGAGCCATCACTACTATAGCCTTCCCATTGCCCAGGAGATGTTCAATCTACCCTTGCCCTCACCAATTAGCCCTCCTATATTTCCTGTGCCATGGTCGAACGCCGTAGGGCCTCTCTCACCACTGGCCACCTACAATAAGCTTCGACTACCGCCAAAGTGGGACCCCTCACTTTCTAGAACCCTACTGTACTCTTGGTTGCCATCGAAAACCATCGCTCACACCGCATTTCACCACCGTTGCTATCACTCTATTCGACAACACTATAGTGTCGGGAGGTTGAAGACGATGATGCCAGTAGGCTGTGGACCGCACAATGGTGGCCCAAAAACTCAAATCAGCTAGGCCAAGTTTTGGGCCAAGCCCATCACTGTAGAACACTGTTCACCAACCTGACCCACTTTCGTACAAGACTCGACCCACTACTATTTCAGACTCGATCCATTACTGTTTGTGACTTGTACTGTTTAACCTGATCCGTAGTGAATAGTAAACCCGATACTGTTCAAACTAGTTACTATTCATCGAAACCCAATAGACATACATATACCCATTTTAACTTATTAAGAAAAAAATAGGGTTTGACCTCCGCAACTCACCGATTGAGGAAACACTACGGTCGAGGTGCCACACCGCTTGCCGACCTCTCCGTCGCCACTACCAAATTTAGCCAATCTCTCTAGCGCCATCTGCTCCGACCACGCGCCACTGCTTGAGCCGGCCTCCCCACTACTCAAACTGTCATACCGTGGCTATAAAAGCCAGCAAGCACCCCCATTCTTCTACATTGGCGCTCAACGCAACCCCCTTACCTCTCCCTTCTCCTGTCGGCCAATAGCTCGCCGTCACCACCGCAAAACCTTGGTAAGCCTCAACTTTCAATTTCCATTAAGTTCTTCACTATTACCCAATTGCCTTCGCTCTTAGCTTCACTATAACCCCACGAACACGACCGAAGCCTCGCCTTAACCTCTCCAGCCCTTTAGCTCACTGGTGACCATCTACTCCGTCTGGTCGAGCCCTCACCATGGATAGCCCTCCACAAAACCTTAGAGCTTGAGCCATCACTACTATAGCCTTCCCATTGCCCAGGAGATGTTCAATCTACCCTTGCCCTCACCAATTAGCCCTCCTATATTTCCTGTGCCATGGTCAAACGCCGTAGGACCTCTCTCACCACTGGCCATCTACAATAAGCTTCGACTACCGCCAAAGTGGGACCCCTCACTTTCTAGAACCCTACCGTACTCTCGGTTGCCATCGAAAACCATCGCTCACACCGCATTTCACCGCCATTACTATCACTCTATTCGACAACACTGTAGTGTCGGGAGGTTGAAGACGATGACGCCAGTAGGCTGTGGACCGCACAATGGTGGCCCAAAAACTCAAATCAGCTAGGCCAAGTTTTGGGCCAAGCCCATCACTGTAGAACACTGTTCACCAACCTGACCCACTTTCGTACAAGACTCGACCCACTACTATTTCAGACTCGATCCATTACCGTTTGTGACATGTATTGTTTAACCTGATCCGTAGTGAATAGTAAACCCGATACTGTTCAAACTAGTTACTATTCATTGAAACCCAATAGACATACATATACCCATTTTGACCATTCCCAGCTCCGTTTCACCAACCTAGACTCTGATAAAACCCAAACCCATTTTTATTTGGTTTTTTTGAATTTTATTTATTTTATTTATTTTATTTTATTTTAGTTTTTCTAGCTTGATTTATTTCAAGCGCAGTTCTATGTGTTTTAATTGTTTGTGCTAGCTTCTGACTTCACTAAACCGATGGACCAAAGACCAAGTCAAGACACTGAAAACTACGAGCCAGTAGAGTATTTTGAGCAGCAAGACAAGTCACATGTTTTTATCATATTGAACCTTTATTATTTAATCATCATAACTTTCATTATTCTTTTATTTAAACGTTGTTCTTTATTTAAAATAATTGTTTAGAATGACATGATAATTAGCTATATCCCAACACTGAAAAGCCTTGTTTTACTTGATGATCATATTTACCTTGACAAGCCTTACTAATAATAGAAGTACTACAAAAATTTACCATGTGTAGATTAGGAACACAAATGTTTTACACTACTAAGTGACTCAACGTTTTGCCGATAGAATTACAAAATCAAACTAGGGTTAAGAATGAATCGTGGAAAGCCGCAAGATGGTTGGAGTTCACGACTTTACCATAGGGAGGAGGCTTGGGTTAATTGGTGGTAGTGTCGTAATGCATTGACTATTGGTTTGTGGATAGCTGCCTCGTTGGTGAAAAGTAAGGGCTAGAATCTTAGACTAAGTAAAGGACATAGTGATCATTTAATCACAAGCTTTGACTTTTCAGACTTGGTCAGGTAGCTTCTCAAATCAATTGAATATCTATAAAAAGGTATGCTGTTCTAGGAAGGAAACAACCCGCAAGCAATGGGATGGTTTGGAGAGGAAGTTTTCCATAATAATGATTGGTCCAATCAGATCGAGCCGCTAATTCCACTTTAGGGATTTCGACACTGTGAGATCTGTAACCAACTAGATAGAGGCTATAAAAAGAAGAGAGTAGCAAAAGGCTTCATTTTCTCAACTTAGTCGCATGCTTGCTATTGCGTGTCTATTGTATAACTTTGAGAGTTTGAGAAATCTTGTGAATAAAGTTGGGCACCTCTATAGAGTCAAACTTATAAATAGTATTCGAATATGTCTTGCTTTTGGTATATGAAGCTGCGTGTAATGTATGATTCCAATAGCAAGGCATAAGTATCTTTAAAATGTTTCAATTTGATAACTAACTTGATAAAACCATATTTCTCTTAAGAAGTTAATGCTTTATTATCTTATGTCCAAAAATGCTTACAAATAATGTTGCATCCACAAATACATTAATAAAACCATTATATCCCTACCTCTTGAGAATCCTAGAAAATATTTAAATCACATTCCTCATGGGACTTGTTGAGTACAGTCATGCTCATGCTTGCTAAAATATCATCAATGAAGCTTGCGAAGAAAATGAGAAACTTTTGGAGGACTTCGAGGATTCCTATGGAGTAGATGATATCTGGTTTTAGGACTTATCCTTGTTGAGGCATGTCTGTGGTATTTCTTTTGTATTGCACTATAACTTTGGCCCGTACACCCCGTTGTGTAAAACTTAGCTGGTAAGCCATAGTCATGTAATAAAGTTTGGTTTTTATGGAATAACCTTGTGTTGGTATGATGTACACTTGGTAATAGAACCTCGTTGCTAAATAGTCCAGGGCAGTTGTGGAAAAAACTAACGACCCCCAGAAATGGGGGCTTATCGGGATAGCATTTTTCAAACGGTTTATTGACTTATCGACGTTTAATTCATTCGCACAAACACTAGCGTTAGAGCTAAAATTCACGAGTTGCAGTCTAAAAAAGTGTGTGCTTCAATGCTTGCTGTCCTTGACTAGGCTCCGTCGGTTATTGAGATTACTTTACTTTGTTAGGTCGTTTGGTGCTCCATTAGGACTTAGGAAATGGATTTGTCAACCTCGAAAGTGTACTTTCTAGCAATTTAGCTTGGCACTGTGATCGAATTAGAAATTTGATGTTGAGGAGTAATGGAGATTAAGATCTAGGCATTGATGACTTTACCATTGGACGTGCAAGTCATTTGAGGTTAGACCTGTATGGAGTTGGGTTCATTCTTTCTTGTACACCTACCTATATTTTTTGCCTTAAAAAAAGGAAATTTTGATATATGCCACCCTTATAGAAATATATACTACTCATTTACTTTTTCGAAAGGTGCCATTTCCAAGTTAAGTTGTCATAAAATATATCATTATGGAGGATTACATGCCATTTTTCTCTAATACGACCCGTATTTGCCTGTATACTTCTGTAAGGACAAGTATGCCCTTGCTGAATCGAAGACATGGCTCAACCCACGCATGTAACCAATCAACACCCAATCAATTTGAAACAACCGAAACATTTGCAAAAATTCAAATTGGATTTGAATTCCCTCTTCTCCCTTGCCCATCTCCTCCCTAGCCCTATTATGCACAAATCCTAAAGCATCACAACCCCTTAATCCTTGTCAGCACGGCGTGATAACGGTGGAAAACGGGATTTTTCCCGCGGGCACTGTAGCACGTCTGAAAAATCCCGTCGTCGCCCGATTTTTTTCTGCCGCCGCCGACGCTCCGCGCCCTCTCGCGCCTTCTCGCGCCTGCACGCCGCTGCCAGCTCCTGCCCCCTCTATCAGACGCCGTACCCCGCCATTAAATGCGCCCCGACCGGCCGCAAGCCGTGGCAAAGCCGCCGCCGTCCGTGCGCGCGCTCCCTCTGCCCCTTCGCGCGCGTTCTCCTCACAGCCGACCTGAGCGTCGCCAGTAACTTTTTGACCGCCGCTCTGCACCCTCCCGACAGCTGTGGAGTGACGCCCAAGCCGGCCGAGTCTTCCCGAGCTCCAGCTCACCGCCGCTGCCAAATATCTCCCCGCCCCCTTTCGGTGAACCGCCATTCCATGGCTATTTAAGCCACCCCAACCCTCCCACTAGACTCCATTGGTCCCCCTGAATATAGCCGAGCACCCCAAAGCTTCCACCGCCGTCTCCATCGTCGGTAATCAGAGAAATCCCCAATTCCATGCCCTAGCTCAATTTCCCACCTCCGGCCATCCATGCTCCAATTACTTTCTTCAGTAGCATCCCCTGGCTTCCTGAAACCATCCCCGACCCTTGCCCTAGCTCCTCGACCCCTATCCTCTTCCGGCACCGTGAGCCACCCCACCTCCAAAAACGGCCACCGTGGCCGGCCCAACCTAGGCCTCCCGAGCTTCGGCCAGCACCTCTCCGACCCTCTCCACACCCCAGTGATGCTCTAGCACCGGCCCAATTACCCTAGAAGCCTCCCAGTCGCCCTAACTTTCAAATCAACCGCAAAGGAGGAGAGGCTCGTCGCCGGCGATTGCCGCCTCCACTGGGCCCACAACCACCGAAAATGGAACCTCCTCGCTCCCAGGAACCCGTCCATACCCTTGGTCGCCGTCGCACTTCGCCCTAGCTCCGCCGCTAGCCACCGCCTCCGTCCCCTGTTCCTAGCGCACGCGGGAACGGGTGAGGAAGAAGAACAGTGCCCTGGGCACTGTTCCCCCGACCCGCCGCCTCGACTTGGCTGGACCGAGTCCGTTCGCCCGCGCCCGACCCGAGCCAAGCCGCCCGCGCCCGTTGCCACCGACCGCGCCCGAGGCGACGCAGCTCGACCGAGCCAACTCGCCCCCGCGCCCGTTGCGGCCGACCCGAGCCCGAGGAACAGTGCACCGAGCCCAATGAACAGTACTTGACCCGAACCCAAAAATGCATATTTATACTCCCCGGATTCGTTTCGAGCCCGCCAACCCAAATCCAAGACCCATTTCCCCATATAGCCCTCCTATAACCCAATATTCCCATTTTAATGGAATTTTTCGGATTTTCTTTATTCTTTTATTTTCTTTATTCCTTGCTCATCCCTTCGGGCATGGAATTAATTTATTTTGCTTGTTTTGCGTTAGTTTCCGGAGTCGAGATTTCGCAAGAGTAGGAGGGAAAAGCTCAAGTCCAGACCCGGCCCGCTGAAAAATACGAAATAATCGAAATCGAAGATCCGCAAGGCAAGTCACACATATTTTTGAACATGTTGATCCTACATTCCCTAAGTTATTTATTTACTTGTATTTTCATTATGTTATTTGCGCATTGTTATTTTATGTACAATAAATGCTTGGAATGACATGATATTAGTTATGTCCTACCACCCGAAAAAGCCCCGTTTAACTTGATGGCCACATTCACCTTGACAAGACCTAGTAACATAAAATATAACATTATTAATAACATGGTAGTGTAGAATCACATTGAATCTTCATACTGTTAAGGTTTTGGTATTTGATTTAGAGTTTTGGAAAGTTGGATCTAGGGTAAGTGAGGATCGCAGAGATGGATCCGAAGACTTTATCCTAGGGTGGAGGCTGGTTAGGGATTGGTGGCAGTACAGTGTGTACTGAATTTGGGTTCGTGTGTGGTTGATGCCTCAGTTAAAACGTAAGGACTAGACCCTTATGCTGAGTAACGGACATAGTATCCGCCCAACCACAAGCGTTGACTTGGTCAAACCTGACTTAGTCAAACCTGGCTTAGTAACTGCTCAACTTCAACTGAACCTCTGCAACTGGAAAGGGGGAGACAGAGGGTGAGTCCGTATGGGAGGTGGTTAACCATACAACTGTAGGACTGCGATGAGTCGGACGAGATCCGTGGGGTCATCCGAGCTTATCGAGATTAAACACCTACTGGGCGGAGTCTATATAGAGAATTGAGCAGTGAACATCCTTGTTGCCTTAACTCTCTGGCCGGAGTTAAGGGATCTTGTGGGTAAAGCAGGGCAGCTTTGCAAAGTCATGACAAATGGTATTCGAATACGCCGTGCTTCCGGTAAACGAAGCTGTGTTTAGTGGGTGAATCCAGTATCAAGGCATAAGTAGTTTTGGAATGGTTTGGCAAATATTGAGTAGTGATAATCAAGCTTGAAACCCCCTTTACTTTAATGAAGTACTTTTTTTAGGTTTTCAAATGGTTCCAACTAAAACTGCATCCACATAAAATAATAGACTTGATTCCCCCCTTACTTGATATACCATGCATGAAATTATTATTAAGCTCTGTGTGACTTGTTGAGTACAAGTGGTAGTACTCATGCTTGCTAAAAACATAAACAGAACCAACAAATTTTGAGGATGCGAGAAGATGAAGGGACGATTCCGTACGAGGTTGATAAAACGTGGAATTAGGGTCGTTCTCCGCTCAGGCGTGCCTGTGGCATCTTTTGCTGTAATGTAAGTAAAGGCCGTTGGCCTACTGTAATACTTGGCTTTTAGCCTTTATATTGTAATAAAGTTCGCTTTTGCGCTTAAGCTTGTGTTGGCAATGTTATACGCTCAATGGATGTACTCGCAGTTGAACAGTCCTGGGCAGCTGCGAGGGTTTCATAATACTCCCAGAAATGGGGGTGTTACAGAGTGGTATCAGAGCCCGCTTGCTTGACCGTAGGATGACCCTAAGTATAGGTTTGGTTACGCTAAGAATACGATTTCACAAAACCATAGTTTCAAAATACAAAAGAATTTTGAAAACCATAAGTGTTATTGCTGTCTCACCTTCCCTATTTCTATCTTACCCTTCTTAGACAAAAAGTAAAAGTTTTCCTTTTGGGTTTTGTCAAAAGCTTAAAATGCAAGTAGACGGTTAAGATTAATTTCATGCTGACCAAATGAAACAAATGCTAACCCTAGCTTAAGAAACATTAAAACTGATGCTAAAAAAAAGAGTAGTGTAAATACCCTAACCAAAAACTTTTCCTTCTGAAAAGTTATAAGGTCGCTGCTCGAGTAGTTAGCAAATAATACCTGTTTGATATCTTTGATGCAAAGGGTAAAACCATTTAAATAGACGAAAATTTCTGTTTGTATTAATAGCCGAATTGCACTATTAGCCTGTAGGCTGCTAAATAAGCAATTCGTGCAAAACTAAATTTCTGATTTTAAGTAAAGAGTATGTTAAAAAAAACTCTAATCCCGTCTCATTTCGTCCTTAATTCTTACCTACTCTGTTCTGATCTCTCCTTACCTATCAGGCAAATCTTAGAAGAAATTAAATGCAAATTTCTGATTGCAACAAATAGGTTGAAGTATAGCAATGGAATTTAAAGAAAGGAGTAGATAACCCATAAGGGATTAAAATGTGAGATAATGATAATCGAAGATATTGGCGGAATTATGTTAAATATTGGAAGAATATGAATGGATAAAGTGATAGAATTTGGTGGATTTTTCAAAATAATGAATCAATTGAGAAGTAGATAGCAAGAAGCTTAGTTAATTATTGAATGAGCCGACTGAGATTATGAGTTGATGGTGAAAATAATTGGATTTTTAAGGAATATGGATACAAATGATATCGGTGGGTTTAAATTAAGGATATTGGATTATAACAGGTTTGATATTGGATTTATAGTCATGGTTGAAGTTGGAATTTTTGTAGAATTTGGATAACCATGATATGATTAACCATGATATGATTAATAAAGTTAAGAGAATGCAATAGGAATTACATCTTCGGTGGATCAAAGGAATGATTATATTTGTTTGGGATTATCGAAAAAAAGGTCATAACTAGGATATAGTGTAGCCCGAGTGTAAAGTAGAAACTAAATTAGAAAGGGCATTGGATTTTAAGCCCATGTACAAGAGTAATATGAGAATGAATTTAGCTTATGAATGTTGGCTAGCAGATGTGAGATTTACCCTTGCAAGTAAGCAAGCAGGTTTTGAAGAGGTGTTCTACAGAAGCAATCAGAAACATCATTTAACCTCACTTCATTTTCTTTTCTACCTCTTTCTTGCTCTTCCCTCGTCTTCGTCTTACTTCCTCTGCTAAGCCCAAAAATGTTACAGGACTGATTCCTAAGTTTCGATTACTGTCAAAGGAATTATTACTGAGCAAACTAAAGACTCGATGGTGCAACAGATGGACAACGAGAATCAGAACAGATTATCCACCTTGTCGAAAGCCCTATCCACCATGACAGAAGCCCTATCTGACATAAAAGAAGCTATGTCTATCATGGAGAAGACTTGGATTGAAGACGGACAAGGACAAGTCAGAATACTAGAACAACAAGCAAGCATATTGGAACAGCCCGTTACAAAAGCGTCACTAGAAGAACTAGTATCAATGTCAAGTGCAACTGCATTCAAGTTTACAACTTTCCTAAAGACTCGACCACCGGGATTCTCTTCGGCAACGGAACCTTTGAGTGCTGATAACTGGTTACAGAGCATCGAGAGGAGACTAGAAACCATCGGATGTACGGACAAAGAAAAAGTTCTTTTCGCCGCCTACCAATTATCAGGACCAGCTAGCAATTGGTGGAACGCTATCCAATGGATATATCCGAACAAGAATGATATTACATGGACAGAGTTCGTGGACAGATTTCGCAAGACTTATATTCCTCCTAAAGTCTTCACAGAAAAATATCAGGACTTTCTTAATCTCCGACAAGAAGACAAGCCCGTTATGGAGTATTTGCAGCAATTCCATCATCTGTCACAATATGCCCAAGAAGATATCAATGACGAAGCAAGAAGGACGGCATATTTTAAACAAGGTTTACAACCAAAGATAAAGTGCTACATTACGACTATGGAATTTCCGGATTTACGGACTCTAGTCGACCAAGCTCTCCAGATAGAGGAAAGAATATCAGGATATGTGAAGATTATTAGGCAAAACGAACTTGTGACTATGACACTCAAGACTTGTTTTCACTGCAACCAGAAAGGACATATTCACTCCCAATGTCCCTGGAAAGCCCTACCTAAAGAAATAGCGTGGGTACAAGCTAAAGGACAAGCCTCAACATCTTATCAACTGTCAACAGAGGAAGAAGGACGCCACTCCAAAAAGGCTCGAGTGGAAAAGGAAACAAATGCCCCCTGAAGAAGTGACTAAGAGGAAGCAATAAAGAAGGCAGTCAGAAAGTTAAGACAACATTGTTGGTTAAGGGTAGAACCTAAATTGAATGTCATCTCATACTTTTGTATAAGCAAGAACTTTTGTGTAAGCAAGTGGTCCCTTAAGCCATCAAATGTACCCGTGAGTTATCCGTGAGTTATCTGTACAGTGGTATAAGGAATAAAGAAGTTTGTACCGCAATTCACTGTGAACCTACTTTCCAACTTTGTGTAAGAGAAGTATGGCAATATTTAAAAGACTACGTAAAGGATGGAAAAACCAACTCAGTTTGGATAGGAAACCAGAAAAATACAATGGGAGTATGGACACTAGAACAAATAAATTAGAACCGTCTCAAGAGATGCTAAAGGGAAATTATAAGGAATGTTGACATACAAAATACCTATAGAGGTTATAATAAATAAACCAGGAAGGTTTATGTGAAGATGCAAGACATGAATGATTTGGTATATACAAGGATGGTATACAGGTACAAAAGAAAGGAAAAGAAAAAGAAAAGAAAAAGGAGTATGTATGAGCTCGAGCGTAACAAGAAAAGTTTTTAGAAGAAAGATCATAGCCTCAGTCCTATTGAAGACTAGATTGATTACAGCTCTAGTCTTGAATTCCCCAATAGAGATTCTCAACCCTACGGTCACAGCTCAGAAACAGAGACTAAGTTATATGTTAATACAAGACGGAAGGATTATAACTTTTGCATTGAAATGTCGACACCTGAAGAGAAGTATACTACTTGTGGCCTAGAGTTAGTAGCCATAGCACATGCACTGGTCAACTGGGATTCAATTCCTAACAAGGTGATAAATAATTGGAGACTATGAGTTGGACAGTCAATGAAAACAAATGTTCTAGAATGATTACTAAGTGTTATCTCTCTTATGACAAATAAATTTAACAAAATCCACCAGGGAATAAGCAAGAAACCTGGGGATCTCATGGTCACTCATAATATTCAATGAAGAGGAAATTCAGAGATTCGATCATAAAAGAAACTCACACTTTATAGCTCTCTATACGGTTTGATAGAATGAGATGAACCCAGGTTTGAAGAAAAAAATTCTGATGAGGTGATATAAAGAGACAAATCTCAGAGTATAACACTTATAACATTTCCTAGAAAAATGAAAGACAGATTTCCACAATCATAACTAGTCTTTGAATGGAGAAGTGGAACCAAAGGATATTGGTATAGCTCTGTGTTACAGACTTCTGAAAGCACAAAAAAAAAGTATATGAGATTATGAGTAATCATGGGTCGATTGACTAATGTAGTACAAACACTACCAGGCAAACAAACCTACCACAGAGATAAATTCAACAGAACTCCACCTGACCATGGTCGTGCTATTACATAAGCTTCCAGATGAGATTATCTTAAACCCAAAAGCACAAGTCACATAGGTACTTTGAGAATACCTTCACGAAGTTTTGAGAGCACAGATAACCAGAAGGGGACAAAGTACTGACGGGAGCCCAAATAACAGTCACTACTGGAAGCTTACCCCGAGTAAAACAAGATATATGGAAAGGAATTAGAACTGTAACCAGTTTTGTTTTACACCCATTCGTTAACCTGGGTGAATCTCGGGGTCGAGATTCTTTTTAAGGAGGGAAGGTTGAAACAACCGAAACATTTGCAAAAATTCAAATTGGATTTGAATTCCCTCATCTCCCTTGCCCATCTCCTCCCTAGCCCTATTATGCACAAATCCTAAAGCATCACAACCCCTTAATCCTTGTCAGCACGGTGTGATAACGGTGGAAAACGGGATTTTCCCCGCGGGCACTGTAGCACGTCTCAAAAATCCCGTCGTCGCCCGATTTTTTTCTGCCGCCGCCGACGCTCCGCGCCCTCTCGCGCCTTCTCGCGCCTGCACGCCGCTGCCAGCTCCTGCCCACTCTGTCAGACGCCGTACCCCGCCATTAAATGCGCCCCGACCGGCCGCAAGCCGTGGCAAAGCCGCCGCCGTCCGTGCGCGCGCTCCCTCTGCCCCTTCGCGCGCGTTCTCCTCACAGCCGACCTGAGCGTCGCCAGTAACTTTTTGACCGCCGCTCTGCACCCTCCCGACAGCTGTGGAGTGACGCCCAAGCCGGCCGAGTCTTCCCGAGCTCCAGCTCACCGCCGCTGCCAAATATCTCCCCGCCCCCTTTCGGTGAACCGCCATTCCATGGCTATTTAAGCCACCCCAACCTTCCCACTAGACTCCATTGGTCCCCCTGAATATAGCCGAGCACCCCAAAGCTTCCACCGCCGTCTCCATCGTCGGTAATCAGAGAAATCCCCAATTCCATGCCCTAGCTCAATTTCCCACCTCCGGCCATCCATGCTCCAATTACTTTCTTCAGTAGCATCCCCTGGCTTCCTGAAACCATCCCCGACCCTTGCCCTAGCTCCTCGACCCCTATCCTCTTCCGGCACCGTGAGCCACCCCACCTCCAAAAACGGCCACCGTGGCCGGCCCAACCTAGGCCTCCCGAGCTTCGGCCAGCACCTCTCCGACCCTCTCCACACCCCAGTGATGCTCTAGCACCGGCCCAATTACCCTAGAAGCCTCCCAGTCGCCCTAACTTTCAAATCAACCGCAAAGGAGGAGAGGCTCGTCGCCGGCGATTGCCGCCTCCACTGGGCCCACAACCACCGAAAATGGAACCTCCTCGCTCCCAGGAACCCGTCCATACCCTTGGTCGCCGTCGCACTTCGCCCTAGCTCCGCCGCTAGCCACCGCCTCCGTCCCCTGTTCCTAGCGCACGCGGGAACGGGTGAGGAAGAAGAACAGTGCCCTGGGCACTGTTCCCCCGACCCGCCGCCTCGACTTGGCTGGACCGAGTCCGTTCGCCCGCGCCCGACCCGAGCCAAGCCGCCCGCGCCCGTTGCCACCAACCGCGCCCGAGGCGACGCAGCTCGACCGAGCCAACTCGCCCCCGCGCCCGTTGCGGCCGACCCGAGCCCGAGGAACAGTGCACCGAGCCCAATGAACAGTACTTGACCCGAACCCAAAATGCATATTTATACTCCCCGGATTCGTTTCGAGCCCGCCAACCCAAATCCAAGGCCCATTTCCCCATATAGCCCTCCTATAACCCAATATTCCCATTTTAATGGAATTTTTCGGATTTTCTTTATTCTTTTATTTTCCTTATTCCTTGCTCATCCCTTCGGGCATGGAATTAATTTATTTTGCTTGTTTTGCGTTAGTTTCCGGAGTCGAGATTTCGCAAGAGTAGGAGGGAAAAGCTCAAGTCCAGACCCGGCCCGCTGAAAAATACGAAATAATCGAAATCGAAGATCCGCAAGGCAAGTCACACATATTTTTGAACATGTTGATCCTACATTCCCTAAGTTATTTATTTACTTGTATTTTCATTATGTTATTTGCGCATTGTTATTTTATGTACAATAAATGCTTGGAATGACATGATATTAGTTATGTCCTACCACCCGAAAAAGCCCCGTTTAACTTGATGGCCACACTCACCTTGACAAGACCTAGTAACATAAAATATAACATTATTAATAACATGGTAGTGTAGAATCACATTGAATCTTCATACTGTTAAGGTTTTGGTATTTGATTTAGAGTTTTGGAAAGTTGGATCTAGGGTAAGTGAGGATCGCAGAGATGGATCCGAAGACTTTATCCTAGGGTGGAGGCTGGTTAGGGATTGGTGGCAGTACAGTGTGTACTGAATTTGGGTTCGTGTGTGGTTGATGCCTCAGTTAAAACGTAAGGACTAGACCCTTATGCTGAGTAACGGACATAGTATCCGCCCAACCACAAGCGTTGACTTGGTCAAACCTGACTTAGTCAAACCTGGCTTAGTAACTGCTCAACTTCAACTGAACCTCTGCAACTGGAAAGGGGGAGACAGAGGGTGAGTCCGTATGGGAGGTGGTTAACCATACAACTGTAGGACTGCGATGAGTCGGACGAGATCCGTGGGGTCATCCGAGCTTATCGAGATTAAACACCTACTGGGCGGAGTCTATATAGAGAATTGAGCAGTGAACATCCTTGTTGCCTTAACTCTCTGGCCGGAGTTAAGGGATCTTGTGGGTAAAGCAGGGCAGCTTTGCAAAGTCATGACAAATGGTATTCGAATACGCCGTGCTTCCGGTAAACGAAGCTGTGTTTAGTGGGTGAATCCAGTATCAAGGCATAAGTAGTTTTGGAATGGTTTGGCAAATATTGAGTAGTGATAATCAAGCTTGAAACCCCCTTTACTTTAATGAAGTACTTTTTTTAGGTTTTCAAATGGTTCCAACTAAAACTGCATCCACATAAAATAATAGACTTGATTCCCCCCTTACTTGATATACCATGCATGAAATTATTATTAAGCTCCGTGTGACTTGTTGAGTACAAGTGGTAGTACTCATGCTTGCTAAAAACATAAACAGAACCAACTAATTTTGAGGATGCGAGAAGATGAAGGGACGATTCCGTACGAGGTTGATAAAACGTGGAATTAGGGTCGTTCTCCGCTCAGGCGTGCCTGTGGCATCTTTTGCTGTAATGTAAGTAAAGGCCGTTGGCCTACTGTAATACTTGGCTTTTAGCCTTTATATTGTAATAAAGTTCGCTTTTGCGCTTAAGCTTGTGTTGGCAATGTTATACGCTCAATGGATGTACTCGCAGTTGAACAGTCCTAGGCAGCTGCGAGGGTTTCATAATACTCCCAGAAATGGGGGTGTTACACAATTCAACACAATCTGTACACTACTAGTGGCTGCACTAGTGGGCGACGCCACCATACGGCCTTCTTGGCTACCTAGGCAGTGTCCTTCCTAGCGACCTTTTTTTTTCAACTCCCTTCCTAGCGACCTTGGTGGCAAGGCAGTAGCGGTAGACCCACGATTTTTGAGATTGATATTTGAAGTTAATAAAACATTACTCAAAGAAAAAGAAAAAGGCCTTTGGTGGACAAAAATCCAACTACAAATTGTCCCAACGAAAAACATCACAAAATAATATAGAAAAATTAAAAAATAATTAACAAAAATACAATTTTAACTCAACAACCCTTCATGCAATTTTAGGGACATCCATTTCATTGTTACTTAGAACCATCTTGCTAACTTGTTCAAATTTTTATAATAACTAAATTAAAAGTTCAAGGAAATTTTCTTTATTATGTTAATCTAACCAATACTGACTATAAATATTTTAAATATGCAAACTTCTTTTTTATTTTTGAAGGTTCTGCAATCTATATTTCACAAAGAAACAACTATTTAATGAACTATTTGGGATTTGCCGATTTCAGAATTGGGAGGGAGAGTGGGAGACCGAACGCAACTTACCCGGGAATGAGACCTTGCCACAATTCCATACATTTCATACCTCCCTACTCACCACGTTGCCACCCAACTTGTCGTGTCACGTTTCTGCTCACCCACACCGCCTCGTGTCCTCACTTCATTCCTAGAGTGCACTTATGGCCCTGATTCGGGAATTAGTTTGCCTTCTCGCTGGCTCGCCGTCATCGTCCACAACTGTACGCCATATGCCCCCTCTCCCTTTCCTTTGTCTCCACTGTGTGCGGCCATTATGGGCTTGAAAGAGGGGAAGGAGCCTGGAAAAGGAGTTCAACCTGGCTTGAGGTGCCAAGAAGAAAGTCAAGCCGATCCAAGTTTTCACATGCACGAGAAGCCAAAAACTGAGCCAAGGGGAGGTTTTCATGTTGATATAGTATTTGTCCAGATTCTCTAGTAGTTTCCTTAGTTTTTCAGTTGTTTTCTTTTTTAGTCCGAGTTAGGTACTTGTGTTGCGTGCGTGTTGAGTAGAGACCAAGTCGGTCTTTGGGGGTTTTTTGTGTGTGATTGAGTTGAATTTGACCTTAGCTTGTATGTGAGTTTTGGCCATGGCCTTGGGGTATCAATATAAGACCAGGGTTGTACCCCGTTGTAAAGGACCATATTATTATGTTTAGATTATGAAATAAAAGAGAAAAGCCACTTGGCACTATGATTAGGCGTGTTCGTGAGATGAGTTGAGAGATTGTCGTGTGGGAGAGAAGAGATATTGTGATTTTCAGCAAGAGAGAAATATATCATCTTGTGCAAGTTGAGAATACCTTGTTCTTAAATTATGTCTAAGGATTAATCCTGCAATTCGATCATATCAGATATGTTTGTAAGGTTTCGTGGGGGGTATCGTAAAAGATCAGGCTATTTGGTGTTTACCGCTGGTTTATCCATATCAAATATGATCTACAACCAGGTTTTAGTCACTCATAATCAGTTTATAATTCCTTACAATCAGCTCATATCTAGTTACGACCAGTCCGTATCTCCATACAACCAGTTCGTAGACCAATTTGTGATATGTTCAACCAACTCATGGCCAGTTCATATCTGGTTGGACTAAATGACCTGTTTGCATATTCTCCTTTTGCCTCACGATACTTGATCGAACTCTAAGTGAGAAACGTGCCATCCATTGACTGTTTAATCTTTTTTTTATCTAGTAATAGATAACTTCATGGCCATGCAATTCCTTTATCCGACCATATCGAGAAGTCTAGAGATATATCTCCTATCATGTAAAGGGGCAAATCCTATATTTGACAAGTTATATTCCTCTGTATATTTTATAGCATACATGAAAGCTAACTTTATAACTACCCAGTTACAGAGTAACGTTGGTAACTCCTAAGTGCACTATTACGCATGTAGGAAACTATGCTGATCTCAGATATAATGATTATATATCATCATCGCTTGAGATCAACTAATGACATGTAAAACATAACAATTTCAACAATGTCTCAAGGTGGGTTAATTCGACACAATATTCTCTAACATATGTCCATATTATTGATTTAATATCCCTATATTCATGATTCATGAAACATAGTCATCAACCAATACATGTGTTGATCTATAAATTATAACTGTTTCACATAATGAGATAAATTCACGAATAATTTAGAATAACATCAAGACATGAATAAAGAGTTTCACAAATAAGTCACATACTTATTGATTAATACGAGAGATATTTATTCAAAGGACAAAATAACATATCATTTAAAAGATTATAAATATAGAAGTGATGTAATGATTTCTATGATTACCTCAGCGTATCAATAACAAATAACTATTTCATCGACGCTATAATTAAGTTCATTATACGCAATTGTGGTTTTGGAATATATGCAACCACTATTTTGTTAAGCCTACGCTCCCCTGCCAAGCAAATGAGCCAAACTCCGACATACTTTACAACAAAAAAAAAATCCTTTCCCGACAGAATTCCATGCGTAAAGTCTCCCAAGAAACTCCATCGGTGTAAGGACCACCAAAGAATTATTGTGGAATTTGATGTAAACAATGCATTTCAGCTGCCATGTCTCAAACTGCAAGCTGTTATGTCTGAACTTGTAATGCTTCATCTGCGTTCGTTACAGCCACGCATGCATGGGTTTATTGTTTGCGGCATTCGTTTCTTGATATAGGCCGTCTTTTTAAGTTTATGGCTTATATACAATTTTTCTAAATAAATAAATAAAACAATTTTTTCGTTACACTTTCGAAATAACTTATCAAAATAATTTTTTTAAAATAATTTATTGATATTCAATTTATTCATATAAATACTCACATTAGTATCAGATGCTATCATCTGCAGCATAACAAACATACTCATAATGCCAAGAATGCAAAGCCAACTTCCACGTGCAGCAGTTTTTTTATTAGTGAAGGGCTTTGATACGACATGCAGCCATAACATACTCATAATGCGAAGAATGCAAAGCCAACCTCTACGTGCAACAGTTTTTTTTTATTAGTGAAGGGCTTTGGTACGACAGGACATACATGCTTGATAAATCCGATTTGTCTACGGAAAGGTACGTGCAAGTTTTTGTTAAGGGTGTTGATCGAGGACCTCTCAATCGCGCAATCATGCAAGGCATGATACTATCAACTACACGATGCTTGCAATTCTGAATAAAAAAAATCAAAGTTTAAATTGTCTCAACCAAAAATATCTCAAACTAATGTAGAAAAATACATAATAATTAAGCAAAATACAATTTTAATTGTACAACCCTTCATGCAATTTTAGAGATAACTATTTTATTGTTCAAATTTTTATGCTAACCAATTTAAAAGATTAAGGAAATTTACTTTATTATGTTAATCTAACCATACTATCTACAAAGATTTTAAATCTATAAACTTCTTTCTTATTTTTGAAGATTATATGATCTACATTTCACAATGTCACAATCATTTAATGAACTATTTGGGATTTGCCGATTTTGAAATTGGGAGGGGGAGTAGGAGATCGAACACAACTCACCTGGGAATAAGACCCCGCTGCAACGTCTTGCGTTTCATACCTTCTTGCTCGCCACATCGCCACCCAACTCATCGTATCACTTTTTTGCTCACCCGCACTGCCTCGATCGCTCTTAGAGTGCACTTGTGGCCTTAATTTGAGAATTAATTTGCCTTCTCGCTGGCTCATCGTTGCTGGCAGCCACTGCACGCTTTACATTCCCTCTCCCTTTCCTTAGCCGTCATCACGTGCACCCATTGTGTGCTTGCACTACTGCGACAGTACCTCGTGCCTCCCATCTGGTCGGCTCCGTCACTCTCCACGTGCGCGCTGTCGCCACGTTGAGAGAGAGAGAGAGAGAGAGAGAGAGAGATGAGCCAGTTTGGTTAGGACTTGGGTGGCCGGCTGGGGCCTTACAGAATTTGGGTTGTGGTAGGTGACATAGGTCTAGTGGGTGTAAAGAAAGTTTTAGTGGGCTGAGAGAGGGAAGTGTGGGTTGGATTAGGCTGATTTATATTTTTGGACACAAATACATAGCATTTTGATCTAATTAAAAATATATTTGTGTAACATACCTAGTATATAGGTCAGGAGGGTCCACCCTTGTTCCGGGGACTCAAACATGATGAAGAAAAAAAAGATGGGATAGACTATTGCACAGACGACTGAATTTTTTTTATCTTTCAGTCACCTAAAGTTGCACTTTGAATCACCTGAAGTTGCACATATTTTTTTGGAGGGGGGCTGCAATTTTAGTTGATTAAGAGTGCAATTTCAGGTCATCTGAAGTTGCACTCTGAATCACCTAAAGTTGCAGCTGTGTTTTTTTGGAGGGGGGCTGCAATTTTAGTTCATTGAGAGTGCAATTTCAGGTGACTGAAACATAAAAAAATTTCAGTCGCCTGTGCAATAGCAAAACTGAAAAAAGATAGTAATTAAAATTCGGCAAGTAAGATGTGCTGGACAATTCGAAGTGGAAGGTTGGACATAATGATGAAACTCCAAGAGTATCGTCGATATACTTTATCCACCACGAAGAAGCTAAAAGGAAAAGTAAAAAAAAATAGGTTTATCTTGTCATATTCTTAATTCCCGATTGCAGCAAAAACCAATCTGATTTACCACTAGTGAAAGCTGGGTTTCACCTTTACACCACCACCACCAACAGAACCTCCTCCGAGTTCCCCCACCACTTCAAATTCTGAAAACCTCCTCCCAACTCCGGAGTCCCGACCAATGCCCACAGCAAAAGTACAGAAAAAAAAAAATAGCCAGCAGCATCACCCTCCACTGCTTCCATTAAAGCTGACAGCTTTGGGGAAGAACTACCGAGTATGGTACTGTGGCCATCCAATTCAAATCGAACCAACGGTCGGGATAGGACGTCGAGGCGAGCTAGCCGCACGGTCGCACAGCCTCTTCCCCGTCCCGAGGACGAGAGCGCCGAGCACGCGCAGATGCGCCAACGCAGGATCACCGGCACATTGGACACACAGGCATCGTGTGGTGTTTAGCCACAGGCCGCGGCTCCGCTTTTTACGTGATGGCGCTGGCTGCACGGAGCGCACGCCGCGGCATTGAATTGAGGCGCGCCCCCAACTCCCGAAGCTAAGCTGTCGTGTCACAGGAGTGCGCCCCCCCGCGCGCGGTGTGAGAGGGGAAGTTTGGGCCTCTCCAAACAGTTTTTTTTTTCGATTTCTGTTTATTTAAATAAAAAGATATTTAAAAATATTAATTTTTAATTTCAGTTTATTTGGGTTTTTTTACTCTTTTACTTTTTCTTCTTCTATTTCTTTGTATTGTCCGTGACGATATAACAATTTCTTTTAATTCTTCTTACCTTTTTTAGAAAAACTAACAGTCAAAAGACTTACGTCCCGCTTATTTCGGCTTGAGCTTCTGGCTTATTTTTCACTATTTATAAATTTCGTTTTTTCTGAATTTTTGCCGTTTTAGCTTTTTTGCCGGTTCTTTTTTCCTCATATTTGTTTGCGTTGTCCGTGATGAGCTAACATATTTTTTCTAGTTTTAGATTTTTAAATTTAGTTATATCAAATAAACAACTTCAACTATAGTACAATTTCAATCATAAACCTCTATTATTCAGTTCAACCGAGCACAGCCTTAAACAGCAAGCACAACGCGGCATGGCAGCCCGCTCGGCAACGGAACAAGGCTGTTCTTTTTGGTCACCGAGGCGAGTTTTAACACACGAGAAGTGGAGACGCGCCGCACACCCCAACCAAAAGCGCTACCAAAGCGCAAGTGCATGCACGAGCATGACCCAACCAACCACTCGTGACTCGCCACCGTCTACTGATCTACTCCTTTTCCGTCAACAGAGCGGCGATGTTAAGAGCTGAAAATTAACGAGGGTAAATTGACTAGTTACTGCTAATCTGTGATTATCACGGCTTAGGACGCACTAGTAACAATCTGAGACTGTACCGAAGAAAAGCAAAGGCACTAAAAGCTCAGTAAGCAAAAGCAAGATGGGAGCAAAAAACTAAATCTTGCAGGCACGGGAGTTTCGTAAGATCCGTTACATAAAATTAGTACGGCAGCCGCATGGGATCCGTTTGCTAGTGGAAATGAGTCTGTAGATCAGTAGATTAGCAGCAGACATTGGCATCCACCTTGACTCCCAAAGATTCGACAAAAAGTACCGTTCTCTTAAAAAAAGATTGAAACAAAGAGAGTGCTTGGCGCCGTCAACATAACCGTTACTACTCTTATTTTAGACCTGGTCACTTCCGAGCATTACATTACATCTCATTTAGACCTGGTCACTTGCGAGCATTACATTACATATCAGCATGCACATGATCATGGTGTTAATTTTTATTTACTTGATTTAAAGTACAGGTATTCTTTCCTTGTATAGTGAAAAAGTCGAGAGAGAAAAAGAAGCAACTTTTTTTCTAAAAGAAAACGGCAAGCTAGCGCCAGTGACCAGCGTCGGCGAGGTCACGGCCTCGCAACAGACTGCGCGAGCCGCTCGACCTTGACGGCGATCTCCGGCGGTATCCGTACGGCGGGCCGCGGCCGCTCCTTGCACCGCCGGAGGTCGAGCCCGAGCGCGTTCGACACGTCCTCCGAGCTCCACCCGGCTCGACGGAGCGAGTCGGAGCACCGGTCGGCCTTCAGCAGAAGCGCGTCGAGCACCGCGTCGGCGTCCACTGCAGGCATCTCCTCGCCGTCGAACAGACCGGAGGCCGCCACCTCGATCATCTCGTTCACTTCCGTGTCCCTCCACCCGCCTTTCTTCAGCACGGACCCAAGCCTGTCCAGGTAGTTGTCCACCCAGTGCGGGGTCCTCGACCTCCTGGCCGGTGGCGACGAGCACCCAGAGGACGAGGACGCGGTGGAGGCCTCCGAGGAGGACGAGTCGCGGCGTCGCCGATCGGATGCGGCGTCGCTCCAGAACTCGATCCAGCGCGGGGCCTTGCCGCCGCAGGCCGCGTCGAGGCTGCGGCGCATGTACGGCGTTGTCTCACCGGAGGACGCCCGCACCGACGAGGGGACCCTCAGGTCCAGCGGCTGGAAGGAGGAGTCGCGGGTAAAGAAGTGGAGGATGTCGAGGCCGCAGCAGAGCACCCGGTCGTCGGTGACGAAGAAGACGGGGTTCCCAGCGAGGCAGGGGCGGCAGGGCAGGAAGCACCTGTCGAACAGCGGCACGAGCAGCGGCGCGCGGCGGATGGCGGAGCGCGCGAGCCGCAGGGCGCGGTCCGGGTCGGCCGGCCTCGGCCCCCAGCACCGCGGCCACAGCGCACCCCGCGCGATCTGCAGCGACGCCGCCGCGATGGGCAGGTCGAACGCCGACCGCAGCCCCGCGCGCGTCCGCCAGTCGGGGAACCCCGGGCCGGACGGGAGCCCCATGGCCAGCACAGCGCGCAGGTCGGGCTGGAACGCGAAGCCCATCTCGGCCTCGGCGCGCGCCAGCTCCGCATCGGAGAGCCCCGGGAGCACGGCCACCCCGGACGCCCTGAGGTGGGCGAGCACCGCGGCCGCCAGGGCGTTGAACGAGTGTAAGCCATGTCTCGGAGAAGCGGACGCTGACGAGGGCCCCGCCGCAGCGCGCGTGGACAGGCGGCGCAGCCCGGCAGCGTGCGCCACCGGGGACAGGCCTGCCATCTGACGGTCCACGTCCACCATTGCAACCGTCGTCGTATGTATCCGCGCTCCCCTCCGTACGTCGTCTGCTTTCACAAATGCACTGAGCTTGGAGAAGGTAATGGCGAGTCAGGAGTGAGCACCAGTAGGCTAGAAGATGCGGTGGGAAGGGAGGAAGCGGGGATTATATAGGGGAGGCGGCCATTGCCAATCGCGTGGTGGTGGCGCCCACAGCAGAGATCCTTGGGTCACCAAGAGGGGGGAGGCGGGGAGCAAGGCAAAGGAGGGTAGGAGTAGGAGCAGAACACAAGGAGAGGAGGTGAGGTGATTCTTGAGTCGGCATCTCTTGGTTTTTTCCTCGTCGCTCCTAACGAACGAACAATGTGAATCACTATGCGAGAGGGTATTTGTCTCGCTGTTAACTTGCCTCATCCGGCTCATGATGATGGCTAATGAGTAATGACGCAAGAGCAAATGGACCTGATCAGGCCCAATACCTCTGATAACGGGAAAATTGAGTATATAGGACTGAGTTGAATGTGCTTTTGTGAAATAGGACCAAGTTATTTGGACTTGTAAATATAGGACTGAGTTCACCACCTTCTTGCAAATATAGGACTTTTCCCATTTTAATTTCATTTCCATTTTTCAGGCATTTTTCTCCACGCGAAATGACTCTTTTGCCCTTCTTCTTCCTCCTCACCTGGCCGCGCCGCCCCTCGCCTGGCCGCACCGCCGCCTGGCCGCGCCACCCCCTCGCCCGCGCCGCGCCGCGCCGCCGCTCCCTCGCCTGCCCCGCGCCGCGCCGCCGCCGCTCCCTCACCCGTCGACAGCGGGATCTCGGCGGCGGGCGAGGGAGCGGCGGCGGCGCGGCGCGGGGCAGGCGAGGGAGCGGTGGCGGCGCGGCGCGGGCGAGGGGGCGGCGCGGCCAGGCGGCGGTGCGGCCAGGCGAGGGGCGGCGCGGCCAGGTGAGGAGGAAGAAGAAGGGCAAAAGAGTCATTTCGCGTGGAGAAAAATGCCTGAAAAATGGAAATGAAATTAAAATGGGAAAAGTCCTATATTTGCAAGAAGGTGGTGAACTCAGTCCTATATTTACAAGTCCAAATAACTTGATCCTATTTCACAAAAGCACACTCAACTCAATCCTATATACTCAATTTTCCCCTCTGATAACTCGCATGGTTTGGACCTGTCTTACTCGCGTAAGTATAGCAGATTAGAAAGCTCAGCTCTTAAGATCGGAGACGCAAGTGATAGAACAGTGCAAGCCTAGGACCCACGACTACTTTTGTCGAGATTAGTCGTATGATTGTGTCTAAGAACCAACTAGATGTCTAAGAACCAACTAGATGCATGGGAAGATCCAGCATTGGTACATGGCGCCTGGGCCTACGGCATCTGATCTCGGAAGCCAAAAGGTTTGGGGAACGATTGCATGTGGCATGGGCAGGGCCAGCTAGGCTGCTCGGTATGTACGGTAGCCTCAATTTTATATATATATATATATATATATATATATATAGGAAAATTATTTAAGGCACCATGGTGCCTAGGCACCAACATCCGATACACGTGTATGATTGATAATTTTTTTGAGTTTGGGTATGAAAATGTTTTATACCCTTGATATATTTATGGAAAGTAAGTTTTGAACTCAGTTCAAATTAGTTTGAACTACTTTTGAGTTCAATACAACTACAGTGAGTATATACCATAAAAATAGTTCAAACTAATTAAACTGAAGTTGAATTTAAATTTTTTCGGAGTTTGACATCTCAAATATACTTTTTTATGGGTATATGAAGATACCCACATCAAACGTTGCGAATCTCGAAGCAAATCAACGGGTATTGATATTGGTGCCTAGGCACCATGGTGCATGAAACACTCGTCCTATATATATATATATATATATATATATATATATATATAGACACACACACTCTCTGGCTATAGGTTTTAATTTGATAATTTTTGAAGGAATTAGATGCAAATTATATGTCATGCCCTTTGTTCAGATTTTTATAGGCAGTCACTAATCTTTTTCCTCTACCTATATGATAGCGTGTGAATGGTATGAAAGTACATATTTTATTTAGGTCTTAGAAAATTATTTAGTTTCTAACTAAAAAAATGATTTGTCGACCTGGTTCCCTATCTGTTTGCATCGTTGAGACCATCACGATGAGTACAATGATTTAAAATTAACATTGAGTATTTTATATGAGACATTTTACTTACAAATTTTAAAGTCATATGCGACATAAGTAGGCTCCAATACTAGTCTACTAAGTATAGATGTACTAAAAATCATATGTGTTTATTGGTAGTAGGGTATATGAATCGACACAAGGGGCCTAGTGTACTAATAAAAAAAATGGTGAAATAGATATACAATTGTAATAACATGTTCGCACATATTTAAATTTTTTATAAATATCATTATTTGTTATTGTTACCACTCCGTAAAATAAGTTGTTTTCACAATTAAATATGTAAAGTAGGCAATTAATTAGAAAGAAAGCACGACTAATTATATAAGAACATTAAGTATGCATAGTTTAACCGACATTATCATTCGATCAACTGATAATTGCTTAACAACAATCTTTTATCCCATCATTAAACATTAATAGTGCACACCCAATATAAATTTTCTAGCTCCACTGGCATGTGGAGCCTTTGCCAGAGGAGAGGTCCATGCAGCTAGAAGAGCGCGCTTGAATAGTTGAATGTGCCTTTGCCATTGGAGAGGTTCAATGGTTGTTGAGTTGGCTGAGATGTTCTTCTCCTAGACATCCAAACAATATTATGGGGAAAAACTGATAAGATTTCCAGAAAAATATTGTTTTCCATTGACGAAGAAAAGATGCTCGCATTATTCACGTTCGGTACTCACTGTACGAGCATGTGTGAACTGAACACGTTATTCAAGAAGAAATCTAATCTGGATGAAAAAGATGATGTGTATTTTTTAGACTTTTAGTCTTTCGATAAGATCGAAGTGGCCTACAATGGGAAACAAACAAGTGCCTGGATCCCGAGTGCATTCTCAAGACGTCCATTTTTTTTAATAAAATATGTTTCTCTTCTTTTGAACACGGTTTGATTACCAGCAGCATCAATCCGGTCTTATTCTGCGTGTAAGACAATCTCCTAATCTTTCCCTATATCTGCAGTAATATTGAGCTGAATCTGCCGTGCAAGCTGTGAGTGCCTGTGCTTTTCTTCTCCATGGATGTGTAATAATTTGCGTGGCTAAGGAGCTACTTATCGCCTTTCGGTGGCTGCACAGTAGATACACATCTAAACACCAGTAAATTAGACCTGACTCTGCATGAACGACTGAACGTATGGCCTGGACAAGACGCACACCTTCCCAAACTAGCTTTTCAAGATGACTCAGTTGACTTACTGGGCAAAATCAAAGCATGAAAGACTAATAAGCCAAGCCCACTACTACCTCCCTCGAGAAAATTACAGTTGATCAGAGATGAGACAAGGGTAAGTGTCATCTTGTCAGAGCTCTATTACATTTCTCTCTTCCTGTGATGGCGGTGGGGGCCAAGCTCACACGCACCTCCAAGTCGGTGAGATACCGAGATTTCCAAGAGCTCGTGGTCGTCGCCGTCTGACTTTTGATGCTTGCGAGTCTCACGTTTCCGACTGGTGCTATGCTGTCCCTGGATCGATTGCTTGCAGCAATTGCTCTACTGAGCAAAACTGAAGTGAACAGTAGTTTCGACCTTATTGTCAAGGGGAATCTCTGAGCTTCCTTTCTTCTCTCTGGTATTTTTAGTCAGCGTATATAGTACCGCCAAAGAAAGGTAGCTATGAACTTTCTTTAGTGCTGGCATTCATGGCAGCCTCACGCTCTCTATTACTGAAATGATGTTTTACCCTGATAATTATTAGCTAGCGCATGTTCCCCTGTTAAACATGCCATTCTCTAGTGTCTCTGTTACTGAAGCTCCATCAACTGGAGGAGGATCGATCCAACACTTTCTATTTGGAGCTAGTTGTCCTTCCTTCAAGTGATGGGTCTCAATCAGGTTACACTCCAGGAAAGATTAGGACTCAAGATCGAGCCAATTAGCGGATTGGTCGTCCTTAATGATTCGATTGGAGTGTGCACTAAAACTAGGTTACCATGCTTTGATTCTAGGTTGGTGTTGGACATGACTAGCAGTCACCCTCCATACGAAATCATTCATTCGCCAATTAATCGAGACAAGGGATCATTGCGATTCACCGATCACAACGCGAATGTTTTGTTCAGCGAACAGGTGTTGGCTTTCAATAGTAGCAGTAACAGTTCCCTGACGCCATCGTCTCACCGAACAGTGACCTCTGTTTAGAAATTCTGCCTCCCAATTCTTAGTTTCAACTCTCAGCTCACAGTAGCTTGTAACCATGTGGTTTCTTCACTCTTTCTCCCCCCTCATCGCCTCTTCTTCTCCCTTCTTTCTTGGTGTCACACTGACGCCAGTGCACGCAAACTGGTCGCACCATCTAGTAGTAATAGTACTCGTAAGCTCTATTTTCACGCTGATTAGTGGCAAATGATGCAAAAATTCTCGCATGAACTGAGGCACGCAAACATAACGTATATGTCCATCTCGTGGATCTTGTGATCGTCCTTTTGACCTTTTCCCCGCATCCAGGCCGGATCTCCAGGCCGGATCAATGGCGACCATCCTTTTACCGCATCCGTGACTAGGGATGAAAACGGTCGGAAAACTCCTCAACCGTTTTCTACTTCTACATTTGAATACGAAAACGAAAGCGGTAAAGCCGGACACGAAAACGAACGCGAACTTACGGAATATCGAGAATTTCGAAAACGAACCAATTCGAGCGGAATTATGTCGAACACGGTCGGTATACGAAAATTCAATACGGAATACCGACCTGTAGGACCAAGTGCATAACAATTAACAAGTGACCAAGTACATAACAATTACCAAGTGCATGATCAAGTTCAAATGCATATAATAATTAACAGGTGCATGACCCTTGGTCTTAAGTATTAACACAATAGCCGGGGTGGGACGCGAGCGGCCGCCGGGATGGCACGCAGGCGGCCGGCGGGATGTGCATATAAATCTGGATTGCTCCGTACAGATGTGCGCATCGTCACGAATGCGTAGGATTTTTCCGCGATGAAATCGGACTTCCGAAGGGCCAGAATGGAAGAAATGAAACGGGAGATGGACCTAACTGTAAACCCTAGAAATTTTTGAGGGCTAAATCGAAAAATTCCAAATCCCCAAAGCCTTGCGCCGCCGGCTGTGGAATCCTTGAGCCCGGTCTTCTTCTTCTCCCCAACGCCTTCTTCTCCTCTCCCCTCCTTCTCCACTCCCGGCCACCGGCGAGCGCCGGGCCGCAGCTCACCGGTGCGCCTCCGCCGCTCCCCACAGCACCTCCTACGCCAGCCCTCTCCTCTCCGGCCGCCTCACCGCCCACTCCCTTCTTCTCCACATCTCTCCGCCGCCGACCTTCCTCCTCTGCTGCTCTCCTCCGGCGCGCCACCTCTCTCTACTCCGGTCGCCGCTTGCTCTCCCTCCTCTCTTCTCTAGCTCCGGTCGCCCCCCTTCTCCAACCGCCGCACCTCCTCTTGCCCCACCTCGGCGCCGCCGCTCCAGATCCACCGGCCGCCGCTTGCTCTCTTCCGCCGCCCCCTTCTCCTCAGTTCGGCCTCCCGTCTCCACCACACAGTCCAGAGCGCCGCCCCGCAGCACCGACACCGGCGGCGACAACTTCTTCTGCCTCAACTTCACCGAGACCACCGCCCCGACTACCTCTTCTTCGACGTGTGCTCCTCCGCCGGCTGCATCGTCCTCAACGCCGGCGACTTCTTCAACCCTTAACCGGCCGCCACCTTCATCAGTGCCGCCACCCCGACTTCTTCCTCTTCACCGCCGGCGTCTCCACCTACATCAGCGCCGACAGCCAAATTCGGTTTAAACCGTATTTACAATACGGTATATTTCGAATAAAATGTAGAAAAGTAGAAAACGGTCGGAAAACGCCTAAATCGTTTCCGCTCCGTTTTCGAATTTGGTATTCCGTATTTCGAACCGAATTCGAATTTGTCCGAAAATACGAATTCGATCGGGTCAAATGTAGAAAACGATGCGGTTCGGTACGGGATATTTCCGTTCCGTTTTCATCCCTATCCGTGACGTTAATGCGCCAACGAAAGCACCCACGATCCCGAGCCGTTACTACCTAGGAGCAGGTGATTCACATAGGATCAGTACTCCTAGTGGATCCAAAATTTTTAGAATAGGTGTTCGGATTTCAGAGCTAAGTGACTCGAATACATCGATACCGCAGCGCACCGTTTTCCCCCAAACACCGATACAACGATACGTGTATGTAGATATAATAAAAATACATAAATTATAAAAATTAATGTTTTCTTATGAGGAAATGGGCGACATAAGGTGAGCATAATTATATGAATTAAACAATAAATTATAGAGATAAGTTGATCTTGTTTTTTTTTGCTATTTCCCCATCAACAAGAACTGTCCATATAAGAGAAAACTGTATGTTCCTTCATAGAGTAAAACAGACCAAAAAAGAAAATAAGTGGAGTGGGGTGGAGCACACCTAAATCTGAAGAGAGGACGATGACAATAAGTTGGAGGTGCTACTCACTTCCCAATGCCACACTCCCTCCCGGCTACCGCGCTGCTCCCTTTCTGTCGCCCACTCCCTACCTCCGTGTTCGTTGTGCCATTGCCCGCTTGCCCGCGACACATCTTGTCACATCCCAAAAATTTAGCTTTTTGAAAAATTTAAATTCAAATAAATTATTTTAAGGTAATTGGATTTTACTTGGCTTTTATTTGCCTTTTTGGATTTTCTGGAATTTAAAAACTATTTTTAGAGCTTAAAAAGTAATTCAAAATATGAAAATTAAATATCAATAGTAGTTGGAAATAATTTTATTTAGTCCAAAATATGTCCAGGAGCTTCTGTGAATTTTTCTGGAATTTTTGGAGGTATTTTCATATTTTTCTGAGGCCTAAATAATTTTCTAGCCTTTTCTGAAAATCAAAATCAAATTCTGAAAATAAAATCCCTCCCTTTTCCTCCAGCCGACGCGTGGACGGCCCAGGACCGCCCACGTCGCCGCTCGGCCGATCCAGGCCGCACCTCCCTCTCCCTCGCTGTCCAGCGGGCCCGGCCCGTCAGCCGGCGGCCCCGCCTTCCCCTCCTCCTCGCCCGACGCGTGGACGGCTCAGATGAGCCGAGTCCCCGCGCGGACCATCCAGCCGCCCGCTCCCACCTCCTCTCTCGCCTCGTTGACCCGCGGGCCCCGCCCGTCAGCGGCGCACGCCTCCGCTCTCGCTGCCGCCCGGCCCCGCATGCCAGATCCGTCTCCCTCGCGGAGGCGGCACCTTCCTTCTCTCTTCCCCCTCTTTCCTTTCTCGCCGGCCGACCAAATCCGAGCCGGAGCCGGCCTTGCCTTCCCTGGCTCTCCCCGGTTTTGGAAACCCCGAGCCCCGCCGCGACCAAATCCCCAAATCCCCGCGCCTCCCTTCCTTCCGCGCCCCCTCCTTCCTTTCCTCCCCGCGCCCTTCCTTCTCCGGCCGCCAGCAACGGCGAGCAATTGCCGCGCCCCTGCTCCCCCTCAGCCCCTATAAATGCCCCCATCGGCTCCGCCTTCTCCCGCACCACCTCCCAGAGCACTCCACCGCAGCTCCCGAGCCCTCTAGAGCCCGATCACCGTGCCACTCCTCCCCTCGAGCTCCGCTCAACTCCGGCGAGCTTTCCTCGCCGCCTCGGTCATCCCCGAAGCCCGCCGTCGCCACTCCGAGCATCCCCACGCCCGGGCGATCCTCCCCGACCCCTCGGCCGCCCCTCCCCGCCCCCGGAGCGCCGTCGCGTCGGAGCTCCCGATCCGTCGTCGCTGCCTCCTCGTCGCCGGCCACCTCCGTTCACCCCCGAGCCTCGCCGACCCCTCCAACCGGATCCCCTTCGCGCCAGGGTTACATTTCACGCGCCGCCCGAACCTCTCCGCCACTCCCTCGTCGCCGGCGCCGTCGCCTCCGACCATCTTCCCCGACCTCCCCTCCGGCAGGTACCTCAAAAGGTATGGTTGCCCTATATGGGTAGGCAAAGCCTCCCCCGCCCATCTGGTTAGCCGCGCTCTCTCTCAACTCCCCGGTGCGCGTTCGAGCCCTCGGCTCCGCGCGCTGGGTTGAGTTTTCGTTTAATTTTCGCGACTGACAAGCGGGCCCCACCCGTCAGCGGCCGCCGGTCTGCGCTGCCACTGCCGCCTGGGCCCCACCCGTCTGCGTCAGCCTCTGACAAGTGGGTCCAGACCCCAGTGGGTCCCACCTGTCAGTGACCAAGCAGATAGGGTCACTGACAGAGGGGTCCCACATGTCAGCGACCGCCAGAGGGTCTACTGTTCAGTGGGTCCCACCTGTCAATCTCTCAGATTAAAATAAAGATTTAAAAATTAAATATTCCAGTGGGCCCCACCTGTCAGAAATTCCCGAATTTCTCGATTTATTCAAATCTGAGATTTTCAATTGATCATAACTTTCTCATTTTAACTCCAACTCCAGCCATTCAAATTTCTAAATTCATCTAAAATCAAGATCTATCCAATTATAGCCTCTGTTGAATTTTTTGGATTTTATTTGAATTTCGTGGGTATTTATTTGCTTGGTTTGCTTCGTCTTTTCTCGCGTAGATTCCAACGTTGTCGACGATCCCTCTTCACAGCAGCAAGAAGACCCAGAAACCCTACAAGAAGGCAAGTCTCCTTTGATCATTTTGAGCCTATGCTTTTGAAATGTTTTTAAAATATTTTAAATTATGTGCATTGCTATTTACATAAAGTCACTAGTTCAAGTCTTTAGGAATTAGTTACTCCAACTTTGTTATGCCCTCATTTGATATTGATTGCCATGTACCTTGTCACCCTAGAACTTCCTTTGTCTCAATAATGAGATTACTATTAATCTTTGTGAATATTAGAATGATAGAATAATGCTTAGTCATGCTATCTAATATCCTTTGGAAAATCTTGAAAATGGGAAATTATGATTTATTGTAATAGTCTTGTGTTTACAAAGTGTAGTGGTAATTGGAGTTGCCACTGATCCTTTAAAATAAAATAAAAATGTGAAAGTTGGTTTAGATTAGGGTGGATGGCTGTTTGGGTTGGTGCAGTAAGCACGAGAACTTGTTAAGTGTATGTTCCACCCTAGTCAATTAAGGACCGACGCTTGTGTTTGTCCAAACTGAGCATTAACCGTACAACCACAAGTCTATATGGGTACGACCTAGCTAACTAACCTATAAAGGTGTAGTTTAGATATCACCAGTGGTGTATTGAGTGCCAGGGTGTACTGGTTACTCATAGTGAGGGACAGGGTTTACTGTACTCATATGGCGCAAGAGGGGGCTTCAGATTGGGCGGATTTAACCCTTCTGCGGTGAAACCTCAGCGGGTGGTCTCTAGCTATACTGGAGTAGGTGAAAGGCTTTGTGATATTTTATCTGGGTCTCATGCCAAAGGAAGCATGTTGACTATTAAGATAATTTATCTCTTGTGGGTAAAGTTGTACAACCTCTGCAGAGTGTAAAACTATTCGAATAGCCGTGCCCACGGTCAAGGGCGGGCAAGGAATGCATTCACATGGTAGATTTCTGGTTTTGGATTTAAAATCAAAAGTTTTGTATTCCGAGGGTGGAGGGAACTCTCGGAAGGGAATCCTGGCGGATGGAGCCAGAGAGGGTGGATGGAACCCGCAGTTTAAAACTGGACCAATGGTAATTGGTTAGCTAGTGTTGGTAGTTGGAACCTTCACTAGAAAGTTAATTCTGTTAAAACATTTACTTCATTAAAATAATGCCTTCGAAAATAATTAGTAGAAATTGAATTTTAAAATGTTGCTTTGTGCAAAAGAACCATATGGCCTCCTTTGTTAAGCCTTGCATCTATGCATTTTTCCCAAGACTTGCGGAGTACTTTATGTACTCACATGCTACACTTAAAAATAACATCTCAGAGGAAGTTGAAGCTCAAGAAGGTGACTACGACTACTGCTTCGCTTGTGGCTGTGATGGATTCTTCCCGGAGGACTAGGTCGCGCTTCCCCAGTCAATTGCCTGTGGCAAATTGATGGGTCGTCCTCGAGTTTTATTTGCTTCCGCTGTGTTTGATTGTGCGAGGTCTTAAACCTCCCTTGTAATAATGAGACCCGGTGGTCAGTACTCTTGTTTATTGTAATAAATCGTTGATGGTGATGTTTTCCATTCTGTTTGACTGTGTGCACTAGCTTTGATCTGGGACTAGTGCTGTAATACACAGAGGGTCCGGGTTCGGAAATCCGGGGTCCCGACACATCTCTACTCGCCCACGCTGCCATACGCTCACCTTGCACCACGCGCCGCCTCATACATAATTGTTGTCACATCATGGCACCACGTCCGCATCCGCCGGTCGTCACTCGCCTCTAGCTTGCACCTCCGCTCAATCGCCACTCGAAGGCCGAAGCCGTCTCCTACATAGACAACCACAGGATGAGAAATAGAACACATTTTTGGATTTTGTTTATATCTTTACTTCTTTGGATATGAGGAGGGCTGAGGTGGAAAGAAAAATGGGTCTAATGTATTACATGGGCTGCGCGCGAGATACGAGGAGTGCGGGCTGAATTTATTTGCAGGTATAAAATATAGTTTTAACACAACTAATAGTGTGTGTGTGTGTTTATATATATATCTAATATACATATTATATACCTGGCATTTTATAAAAAAATTTGGGTGTTCAGCTGAACACTCTTGACCCATGCTAGATCCGCCCATGAGTACTCTCAGTACACTCACTTGGAACTGTTCAATACTGTAGCCACTTTATTTTTCAAATTTAGTTTTGAATATCCGTTTTTATAAATCTAATCTTCTCTTTGAGCTCGGTATGTACCTGCGAAGCGCCCCTACCTCAATAGGAGAACATACAGAGCTGGCCGGTGCGACAATGTTTAAATAGTGCTAATCATACTTAAGCTAATCACTAATTAACTAATTAATTTGCTGCTGCTCATCCTGTTGTGCTCCGCAACTCGTCCTGCTTGTCGAGCCACAGTTGCTAGCCGCGGTTGCTAGACATGTGCTATCGAGCTCTGGTGACTCAGTAGGATCTATCGAGCTGTTATAGTGTGGTAGATGACATATATCGTCTGTCATATCTAACAAGCTCAGGAAGAAAACTAGATTTATAAAAACGAACACCCGATATCTAAATATGTGTGAACAGCTCCACTCACTTGTGCCACTGAACTTGCTCTTGTGCTCGAGGCTAGCTAACTAAGCCGTAGCCGTGTCTTTCGATTCACTCATTGCTAAGACAAAAGGCGCTCGTCTTTCCTTCATGACCACCGAGACAACAGGGAAAGCGACGATTTCTCCGCTAGGCGAATGGGTTCTTGCTTTGTTAAACTCTTTTGGGCAACTCTGCCCGGTTCTTTTTAGCTTTTTTAATAGTTTTTGATTTTTCGTTTCTTTCAGCAATTACTATTTATTATACTAATAGATTACAGTCAAAATATATAAACTGTAGCCTAAAAAAACAGACCCTCTTTCCGCAGTACATGCCTGTATGTAGTGTACAAATTGAAAATAGTGATGTTAAATGTGAAGCAATTGTACCACGTACATGTAACATCTCAAAATTTTGATGTTTAAAATTATGAAAAATTTAAAACTTTTTAATGCATTTTATTGATATTTGGATTTTCTAGAATTTATTTGGGCTTTTCTGGAATTTGGGCCATCTCACTCCCCTCTCTCCTTCTCTCTCTTTCTCGCTATCCTCTCGGCTCTAGATGTACCTTGGCTCGGCCGCACTCGCGCCCACATCACCCATGCTTGAAAAAATGATAACATAAAAACAATTGAAACTAATGCAATAAATAACATAAATGCAACAAAACCAAATAAGGGTGAGTTTGGATTTTATCGGGATCTGGGTTGGCAGAACGTAGGTCGACATAGTCTTAACGGGCTCGAAATGATCAAAATAGGTATAAACTTGTTATTGGGCTTTTTGGTGAATAGTAACATGTCAGTCACTATTCACTTCGTGTCAAGTCAAGAACAATAACGGACTCAGCACTGTGTTCGAGCCGGGTTCTAGAGGAAATAGGTTAGTCAGTGAACAGTGCAGCATAGTGATGGACTGGCCTAATGTGAACAGTGCTGCACAGTAGTAAACAGTGCTGGGCCGCCCTGATATGAACAGTGCTATACAGTGCTAATCGGCCCAGCTTGGTTTAAAAGAAAAAGGCTTCTTGGGGTGGCCAACTTAGCCTAGAGCGCATGGCCACACCAGCCCATCCACATGTGCACGCGGCCTGACGACTCGACACACAACCCTCCTTCTTCAACCTCAGGTCAGCTAAAGCGTTGAAATGGGGGATGTGGTGACCACCACAAGGTGGCACCGACGAAGCTCACTTATGACGATTGACTGTGCAGATGGACTCCAGTAGCTATGGTGGTTAATTTCATTTTTGCAGCTTAGATGGCACGAAAAATGGTGGTTGAAGCTAGCGGCAAGAGAGAGATTCTCGGCTCCTACCGTGGCACTAAAAGTCTCCAGTGGGTTTTCGGCAAAAAGCAAGGGTGTGTGAGTATCTATGGAGAAAAGGAAAGCCAGTGGTGGTGGTTTTGGCTAGAGTGGCTCAGCTCAGGCTGTCCACAGAGAAGGTGGTGTGGCAGTGGTTCATGGTGCTGGCAGAGCTGTAGCTAGGGGAGAGTCTGGTGGTGGAGGCTATGAGTTTGGGATAGCTTAGAGATGCTATGATAGCAAGGAATCAAGTTGGTATGGTCGAGAGCAAGGAATTGGTCGAACAAACTTGCCAGCTCATGGGAGGTCGGCAACGGTGTCACCATGTGAGAGGGGTCACAGGGATGGTTTGACAGTGCAATTGGTGGTTGCGCAAAGAGATCCAGGTAGCCAATTGGGCTTTAAAGCCGCAAGGCGGTGGTAGCAATGAGCTTGGCTCAACGACACAGGCACATGGAGGTAACGGTGGCAACGGAGAGCTCGCAGGCGAGGTGGCACCAAAGGTACTATGACCCCTGGTGAGTCTGCTAGGGGTGACAAAGGCAAGTACGGTGGGAAGCATGTGTTGGCCATGAGCCAAGCTGAATTGTGACGTGGAGTTCACGGGTCAGCACAACGCGCAAGATGAGGCGGGTGATGAGGTCAGCCGAAGGTGGCTGGGCTTGAATGTGTGGGTTGCACTGGCAAAGCCAGGAGTCACGGTTTGAACGCCAAGAGGGCTGAGCTGGGGTTGCGGCGTGGGGAGGCCAGGTGGCCGGGCGGCACAGAGTAGAAGCGGGAGGAAGGAGGGCATCGTCCAAGGAAGGAAACGGGGTGGCCGAAAGAGGAAAATGGGATATTGTCTATTGTTAATGAATTGGGAAAGAACTCAAGTTCCAAAATAAGCTCAAACAAAAAAAAAATTCAAACTCATTTGAATTTTCAGGTGTTTCAACCTACACTCCTTAAAAAGAATCTCGACCTCAAGATTAACTTGGGCAGGGAGCAGGTTGGGAAAATCCTACTGCAGATCTAACTCCTTCTCCTAGGTTGACTCTGCTGTAGTGTGGTTCCTCAATGGACCCTACAAAATCTGATGTTTCTGTTTCTCAATTATCTTTCTGTGGTGTCAATATCTGCATAGGCTCTTTTTGTATGTCAAATCATCTTGTAAATCAATGTCCTCTGCTGGTACTTCCTTTGTAGGCTATCGCAGACATTTATGAAGTTGCGACACATGAAGCATATTGTGTATTCTGGCCATGTTCAGTGTTAGTTGTAATTCATATACCACTTCTCCTACTATTTTTGTGATTTTGTATGAGCCAACATACCTTGGGGCTAACTTTCCTTTCATTTGGAACCTTTGTATGATTTTGAAGGGAGTGACTTTGAGGTATACAAAATCTCCTAATTCAAGCTCAGATCTTTTCTGCGATTATTTACATAACTTTTTTGATGATTCTGTGCTATCTTCATTTTGTTCCTAATAATTTTTCACATGAGCTTTTGCATCATGAGCAATTTGAGGACCAAGAAATTGTCGTTCTTCGGTCTCTGTCCAATTTAATGGAGTTCTACACTCTCTTCCATATAGGATTTCAAATAGTGCCATTTTAATACTGGCTTGATAACTGTTGTTAACAGAAAATTGTGCGAATGGCAGGCAAGTGTTCCATATTGCTCTATATACGATTGCACAAGCTCTCAACATGTCTTCTAAGATTTGATTTGTCCTTTCTATCTGCCCTCCAATTTGAGGATGGTATGTCGTACTGAATTCTAGGCTAGTTCACATGGTTTAATGTAGCTTCTCCCAAAATTTTGATGCGAACTGTTCCCCTATATCTGACATAATTCTTTTAGGAACCCCATGCAGTACTACAATTTTTGTTAAGTATAATTTTGCTAGCTTGTCATTTCCATATATTTGTTTAATTGGTAGGAAATGTGCCACTTTGGTTAATCTATCTAGAATCACCCAAATGGCATCATATCCCTCTCGAGTCTTGGGAAGTCTATATCGATATCTTCCCACATCCATTCTAGAACTGGTAATGATTGGAGCAGTCCTGATGGTCTTTGATGATCTATCTTTATCTTCTGACGCACATCACATCTTGCTACATATTCTGCTATTTCTTTCTTCATGGTCTTCCACCAGAATCTTCTCTTCAAATCTTGATATATCTTTGTACCTATAGGATGTATTGAAAATTAGGATGAATGGGCTTCTACTAGTATCAAATCTTTCAATTCCTTTTTCTTGGGTATATAATAGTGATCACAGAATTTTAAGATCCCATGCTTATCTTTAGTGAATTCTGTTGAACTTCCTTCTTGGTTCTCTTTCTTGAGCTGCTGAGTCTCTTCATCTTCATCTTGAGCAACTTTGATTTGATCTATCCACATTGGTTGAATTTCTAATGCTGCCACAAATCCCTGTTCAGTTATTTCTAAATTTAGCTTTTGCATGTCTTTCTGTAATTAGGGTGGATATTCTGTCTTGTTGGCTATACTGTGATGTATCTTTCTACTCAGTGCATCTGTCACAACATTAGCTTTTCTCGGGTGATATTGAAGATCTAGGTCATAATCTTTAATCAATTCCAATCATCTTCACTATCTTAGATTCAACTCTGGTTGTGTGAAGATACATTTCAAACTTTTGTTATCAGAGAATATTTCACAGTAATTGCCTAACAAATAGTGCCTCCAAATCTTTAGTGAATGTATCACAACTATTAATTCCAGATCATGAGTTGGACAATTTTCTTCATGGGGTCGTAGCTATCTTAAAGTATAAGCTACAACATTTCCATCTTGCATTAGCACATATTCTAGTACTTGTTTTGAAGCATAATAATATATTTGAAATTCTTTCTTTGGATTTAGGAGTACTACGACTGGGGTTGTTGTCAATTTGGTTTTCAGTTGTTGAAAGCTTTCTTCACAGCTTCTGTCCACTCAAATGACTTGTCGTTCTTGAGAAGTGGTGTAAGTGAGTGGGCTATGTTCAAAAATCCTTCTATGAATTGATGATAATAACCCATCAATCCAAGAAAGCTTCTAACTTCAATTACTGTTGTTGGTTGCTTCCACTCCATGACAGTTTTGACTTTCTCTAGGTCAACTTTCACTCCTTCTGTAATAATATGTCCCAAGAATGCAATTTTCTTCATCCAAAAATCACACTTGGTGAACTTAGCATATAACTGGCATTCTCTAAGCTTGGTTAAGCTAATGTGCAAGTGTTGATGATGCTCTTCTTCAGTCTTAGAGTATATTAATGTCATCCACAAAGACTACTACAAAATGATCCAGCTGGTCCATATACACTAAGTTCATAAGATTCATAAAATATGCTGGTGTGTTGGTTAGACCAAAAGGTACAACTATAAATTTATATAACCCATATCTTATTGTAAATGTAGTCTCTCTTGATCTTGCTCTCAGAATTTAAGTTGATGATAACCTAATCATAGATCGATTTTGAAAATACTATGGCTCCCATGAGTTGGTCAAATAAATCATCAATTCTAGCAATGGGTATTTGTTCTTGATTATCACTGCATTTAGTCCTCTATAGTCAATACACATTCTTAAGCTTCCATATTTCTTCTTAGCAAACAGCACCAGGGTTGACCAAGGAGAAATAATGGGGCGTATGAATTCTTTTTCTTTCAGTTCATCTAATCATCTTTTGAGTTCTTTTAATTTATTAGCTGACACTCTATATTGGTGCTTTGTGAATGGCTTGGTGCTTGGAATCAGTTCAATGGCAAGTTCAATCTGTCTATCAGGTGGTCTTCTAGGCAATTCTTTTGAAAACACATATAGGTATTCTTGGATTATAGGCACTTGAATCTTCTCATCTATTAAAACATTATGTACATATTTCTTCATATTTTCTACCAGGGCATGATCAGTCTTCACTATTATTACCTGCCTTCTAGGCTTGTCAATGCCACTAATTTATTTTCACAATTGACTTTGGCTTTATTTTCACTTAGCCAATTCATTCCCAAGATAACATCTATCCCCTTCATTTCCAATAACAACAGGTTGGCTTTAAATTCTACTCCTTGGATTTCTATACTCAAATCACTACACCTGAAGCGGGATTCCATCCTACTCCTAGGTGGTTGAAAAACATAATGCTTTTGCAAGGAAACAAATGGCAAGTGATTTCTTGTAACAAAATCCATGGAAAGAAATGAATGTGTTACTCCAAGATCAAATAAAACCAAAGATGGCTTCGAGTGAATCAGGAACATACCAACAATGATGTAAGTTGCTCCAATGGTATCCTCGGCTGAAATGTGGTTCACCCTTCCTTGAAATATGGGCCTTGGCATGCCTCTACCTCTTCCAGCTTGAACTCTTGTTGATAATCCTACTGGCATTCCCACTGTGGTTTCTATTGGCACTCCTGTAATCCTATTGGTCTTGGTGTAGGTGGTCGCGCTTGCATAACTCCTCCTTGAGGTGCTGGTGTAGTGGCAACTAGCCTAGTGACTGGTTGCTGAGTTCTAGTCTGAATTTTTGCTACTTCAGAAGGCAGCCCTCTTTTCATGCATTGGTCCTTGAAATGACAAAGTTGATCACAATGGAAACATGCATTCACCTTCTATGAGCAATTGCGTTGATAATGGTTTCCTCTACAGGTGTGGCATCGCACCATGATGGGTTGGGAAGTATTGTATTGGGGTCTTGGAAGGGCTACCATCCATCGATTCTACTGGTATCACTATTATGGCGATACCATTATCCGTCCTCTTGGTGCACCTGATGATGATGATCTCTAAACTGTTTTCTCTTGCGTGTGTCCTCCAGCTCATCTCTGGCTTCTTCGGATATGATCAGTTTGTTCACCATTGTAGGCAGGTCCTTAAAGTCCATGGCTGATATATGGTACTTTAAGCATTTTTGTCAGTCCTTCTTTGATTTTTTTCCATCTTCTTGGATTTGGTCTTGACATCATCGGGGGCACAACTGATGGAGATAATATGTTACTGGGCATCCTCCTTGTTTGAATGCAAGGAATTCTTAGCGCTTGGCCTCCATAACACCTGTGGGAATATGAGTTTGGAGGAAAGATTCATCAAACTCTTTCCATGTGATTTCTTTATCCTCATGTATGGCTTGACAATTTATCCACCATGCAGCAACTTGGCCTTAGAGTTGATAAGAAACACACAAGACTTTCTCCTTGTCTTCACATTGTACAGTTTTCAATTTCCTCTCAGTGTCCTTGATCCAATCGTCAACTGCTAGTGGATCGGGTGATGTTGAGAAAGTGTGCGGGCGTGTCTTCTGGAAGTTCGCCCATTTGGAAGTAACCTATGTTCCTTCTCAGCTGGTAGCAGTTCCTGCTGAACTACCTGGTGTCACTGATGTCCTTATTGCAATTTACTCTAGTAGTCTGGAATGTTGTTCCATCAGTCTTGATTGATCCTGCTCTGCCTGAAATCTATTCGGTTCCATCACTACCAAAATGCTTGCGAGTGTTGCTTGATTCTCATCTAGGTTGCCTTCACAACTGCTTTAGGTGCCTTTTCTTAGTTTCCTTCATTTGATGGTGAGTTACTGGTTGTCTAGTACACTATCTCCTCGTGATCTTCCTCCTCGTCTTCCATCGCGGGTCCCTTTCCCTTGTCATCATCCTTAGGCTTCCGTAGTTCTTGGGAAGTGGTTCCATGAAATCAGTGATGATATGCAGGAGCAGAAAGCCTTGAGGTGGTGGTGGCCTGATGGGTGCAGGGACATCTAGGGACTCCCCACAGTCTGACATTTCACCGGCCTCAACCATGTCACGACGATGTAAGTCCTGCCTAAAAGTGCGCACATCCTGCTGTGATAAATACAGCCGTCGATGAAGATCTTGATACTCTTTTAATGTCCTCGTGTAAAATGCTTCCTAGAAGATAGTATGTTGTGTAGCCACATTTAAATGAGGATCTTCTCCTTCGTCTTCTCCTTTGGCAAGGAACTATGGAAGACAGGCTTACGCCAATTTGAATACCATTTGTTACAATATGCAAAGTTGCCCATTTTTACCCATAAGATTTCTCAAACTCTCAATATCATACAATATACATGCGATAGGTGGCATGCAACTGAGTTAAGAAAACAAGATCTTTTACTGCTCTCCTCGTTCTAGTCTCTACCTAGTAAGTTATAGACCACATATTATCAGGTATCCACTGACCAATGTGGAATACTACTGCCTGATTCCGAGTGGACCAACCATTGTAAAGTATGGTTTTACTGTTCCTATACCACTCCCCTTGTCCTTGGGCCATTCCCGCACCGGGGAACCCCACTATCCTGTAGATATCAATTGAATTGAGTAGTTACTAGACCAGGTTTAACAAGTCAACACTTATGGTTGAGCAATTTCTATGTTCTTTACTCAGCATAAGGTTTTAGTCCTTACTTTTCACCACGAGACAGCTATCCACAAACCATTCACCTAGTGCTCCACAGCATTGCCACCTTTCCATCCAAACCTCCTCCATAGGCTAAGGTCGTGGACTCCAACCAACTAGTGGCTTTCTACGATTCGTCCTTAACCCTAGAACTGTTTTTATGAATCTATCAGCAAAATGCCGATGTCACTTAGTATTATAAATATTTTGGATGACCTACACTACAATTAATTATACAGTAATTAAATATTACTAATCTTGTCAAGGTGAATATGGCCTCAAATTAAACATGGCATTTTCTGGTGGTAGGACATAACTAATTTTTATGTTATTCTAAATATTTATTGTAATTAAATAGTAGTGTGTAAATAATTGTAATGAAAATATTGTAATTAAATAATTTAAATATCATGGGATTCAATATGATCAAAGACTTGTAACATGCCTTACTACTCAAAATACTCTACTGGCTCGAGGGCTTTAGAATCTGGGTCTGATCCTTTTACTGTCACTTCGGAATACTCGGATGCTAGTGCAAACAATTAAAATAACATGAGCTCCGTGCTTGAAACTAATCAAGTTAGGAACTAAATAAGAGAAAAGGAGTAAAATGCCATAAAACCAAATAAGGGTGGGTTTGAATTTTATCAGGATCTGGGTTGGCGGAACAGAGGTCAAAATGGTCTTAACGGGTCTGAAATGGTCAAAATGGGTACAAACTTGTTATTGGGCTTTTCAATAAACAGTAACGGGTTGGTCACTATTCACTTTGGGTCAGGTCAAGAACCGTAATGGGCTCAGCATAGTGTTCGCATCGGGCTCTAAAGGAAACAGGTTGGTCGGTGAACAGTGTAGCACAGTGATGGGCCAGCCTGATGTGAACAATACTACACAGCAGTGAACAATGCTGGATTGGCCTGATATGAACAGTGCTACATAGTGCTAATTAGCCCAACTCGGTTTAAAAGAAAAAGGCTTGTTGGGCCAGCCAACTTGGCCTAGAGCGCATGGCCACATGGGCCCATCCACATGCGCACGCGGCCTGGCGACTCGACACGCAACCCCCTTCTTCAACTTCAGGTCAGTTCCCGCATTGAAATAGGGGATGCGGTGACCACCGCATGGTGGCACCGGCGAAGCTCACCAACGATGATTGACGGTACGGATGGACTCTAGTAGCTATGATGGTATCATTTTTGGGGCTTAGATGGCACAGAAAAATGGTGGTTGAGGCTAGCAGCAAGAGAGAGACTCTCAGCTCCTACCGCGGCACTGAACATCTCCGGCGAGTTTCCAGCAAAAAGCAAGGGTGTACGACCATCTATGGAGAATGGGAAAGCCAGCGGTTTTGGCTAGAATGGCTCAGTTCGGGCTGTCCATGGAGAAGGTGGTGCGGCGATGACGGCTCATGGTGCTGGTGGAGCTATGGCTAGGAGAGAGTCTAGCTATGGTGGCTGCGAGTTGGTATGGTCAAAAGCAAGTAATTTGTCGAACGGCCTTACTGGCTCAGGGGAGGTCGACACCAGCGTCGCGGTGCGAGAGTGGTCAAGGTGGTGGTTTGGCAGTGCAATTGGTGGTTGCGCAAAGGGATCTGGGTGGACAATTGGGCTTTAAAGGCATGGCGAGGTGATGGGATCAGTGAACCAGGCTCAACGGCATGGGTGCGTGGAAGCAATGGTGGCACTGGCGCAGTTGACTAGTAGGGCTACAGGCGAGGTGGCACCAAAGGTACTACGGCCCCTGGTGAGTCTGCTGGGGGCTGACGAAGGTGGGTACAGCGGGGAGTGCGCGTCGGTCGCGAGCCGAGTTGAGTTACGGTGGGGAGTTCACGGGTCAGCGCAGCACGCAAGGTGAGGTGGGTGATGAGGTCAGCCGAAGGTGGTAGGGCTTGAATGCGTGGGTTGCACTGGCAAAGTCAGGAGTAACGATGTGAACACCGAGAGGGATGAGTTGGGGTTACAGCGCAGGGAGGCCAGGTGGCCGGGCAGCACAGAGGAGAAGCGGGAAGAAGGAGGGCACCGACCAAGGAAGGAAACGGGGTGGCCGAAAGAGGAAAACGGGATTTTGGCTAGGTTACCAAATTGGAAAAGAACTCAAATTAAAAAAAACTCAAATGAAAAACTCAAACTCATTTGAATTTTGATGTGTTTCACGGCAACCGGAGGCCAATGACGGCGCAAGATGCGACGGCGGCTCAGGCTAATCACAACAGGAAATGAATTTCCTTTGGTGCAGCACGTCAGAAGGTATGTGTCTGTCTGAACAAGAGCACAAGAATTCATTTCGAACACTATTCCGTTCGTTGCTGTCTTGGGTGCCCTGGTGATCAGGCCGTGTCTTTGTGATATGAATATTGTGCAGGCGAACTAAATAAACAACTCACCAGAAGTAAGATGGATTATAGAAGCATCGTGAAGCGTCAGGCACTCATGGAAGCCAAAAAAAAAACGATGAACTATGTGGCGTTTACAAGGCACACAAGTTCATTATAGGACAAAAACTTTATTCTGTGTCATAAATCACAGTATCCGGCAAAAATGTAGCCTCTTTACATGTGTCTACAGAATGTATCAATCATCAACTGAACAATTTCTCTGAACAGAAAACCATATCCTACACCTACCTTCTGATATGTTGCACCAATGATCAGCACATAGGCAGTGTTATCGTGAGGAACTGGGATCCAGAAGTTAAAAAAGGAAAATGTGAAAAACCAACATGCTACCAAAAAAACACCTTCAAATTGGTTGTGTGGTCACACATTTGCCAAGCTCCTACAAACTACGCGTATTTGCAATGTTCCAATGATCGGCACCCTGAAGAAAAAAAAGCAGTGTTCTCAGCCATGGTGTAAACATATGGGCACCGAAACATTTGTCACCAAGAGAACTTCAGATTCATACCTGTATTAGGAAAATGAAGATGGGAGCATTTGCCGGGAGATTCATGTTTTTGCCACTCTTAAGATTGGCCAATTACCTCTGTCACTTACATATAGGACCGCCTGAGTCACTGACAACGGGCCAGTGTGGTAAATCTGTTGCCCCTCACCTCATAAGGGTGGCAAAAATATAAATTTTCCGCATTTGCCAGTCCCAGAGAAAAGCTCATCATGCCCCCCCCCCCCCCAGTTCATTTGGCAGGTACCTTCAGCAATGTCGTAAATAGAAAGCTCTAACAAGCGACTTAAACATGACGTACATGTACACAATTGACTTACATTGTTCTCAATCTTGCTAGTGAAGGTAAAATAAAGTCTACACATGCATGGAAGATGAAAAACAGTACCAGACTTATGGCACTTTTTACTGCATGTTTCAGCGAGCCCATCGGTCCCGAAGCCGGCCAATTGTTGTCCCGACCCGCGTTCTGACCATTCTGGTGACATATTTTTATAATACTTTCGTGTCATATCGTGTTCCCGAGTCTCATCAATCTTCATCTCAGATTAATTTGGTTTTCGTACAGGGAATTGCCGCGAATCAAGTTTCTCCCAAAACTAGCCAAAATCGTTTCTCACTAGCGATTCATCATCTCTGGTGAGCCAAATTTCAATTCCTTACTCCTACACCATCTCCCCTTCGTGTTCTATGCATCAATTTGCTCAATGCATCATCAAGGAGAGCCGTCACTAGTACCACCTTATTTACCGTCGTCGGTCACCGACGCAAGCCAATTCCGGCCATCCTCTGGCTAAGCAACCCCACCAATGTGTTCTATGTGCCAAGGCCATGCTCGTGCACATGAAAACCTCCACCGATCATCGCTGGAGGACCGCCGTCGTCATGCCACCCGAGCCACCGCCGCTTCTTGCACCACCACCATCGCCACCGGGCTTCAGTTGCCGCACCACCACCAGCCATGCCTTCCTCGATGAGCCTTCGACCCATTTTAGGCCTTGGCCGCACCGCCGCTCGCCAACGCTGGCCACCGCCCCGAGCCGTTGCTCTGCTCCCTAGAAGCTCCCCTGTTTCTTCACTCTTCTATTATTCTCTTGAGTCTATGACATGATGACCCCGTTCGTCATCCACCAATACATTTCTAAAAAATGTGCCATCTAAGAAGCTACATGTGCCACCTAAGCAGCCACATCAGTCATTTCTGTTACCAAACGGTCAAAACGACCTACGGTGCAAATGGGACAAGTTCAAAGAGACAAGAAAGTAAAATACAAGTTTTGAGACTAAAGTGATACAACGTCACAACTTTAGAAAGCTGCACTGCAATTTTCTCATACCTAAATTAAGGACATGTTTGGGAGGTGAAAATTCCACATGAATCCGTACCAAAGTCAGGATTCACACAAAAAAAAAAGCCTTCATTCCGAATTAGGCCTAAACATAGAGCAGTCTTCAGGATAACGCATAGGATTACCAATTTTTCCCTTTTCCTTATGAACGCTCAGTAAGACCATTGTTAATCAAGAATCCGAAGTACTACACAATACACCATTATTCTTCTAGAGAGCTTTTCGCATGAACGAACAGATTAAAGATTTGCAACTGGTCCACACTCCACAGCATGCAAAGGGAACGAGATTAGCACCCTTTTCTCGCTTCATGATGAGTTAAACAAACCAAGCCTAGTAGCAGCCCTTGTATATAGGCGTAGGCAGACTTGGTGGAACATAAAAGAAGATGCCATGATCACTTTTAATTAAGCAGTTGTTGATCAGCATGCGATCGAATTGATTTAGGGAGAGGGACACCCGTGCGTCTGATTGAACCGATCCAAGATACCTTCTCCCAGGTAGAGAAAAAGGCTGCGTATTGCGATAGAGATGTATCTATGAAAATTCGTGCTGTCTCCATTGGGATATATATAGATAGAGCTAACCTGTACTATTGGAATCCGTATGGTTGCACAGCAAAAAATTTAAGTTGTACGACTACTATATGTGATTGATTTGTTGTTTGTGTGAACATCTCGGATTTGCATATACATAAGCCAGCACAAAAAGAATGTCAATTCTTCAGACTATGTTCCCTAAAAAAAATAATCTTCAGACTATGATTGCTTTCTCTTTAGTAGTATATTTGCTGGTCCCTGAACACAATTTGACGTTTGGTAATGGCTACATGAGAAGTCCATAGCCGACTCTGGACGTGTGTGGACAAACTTACATCCTTTTTGCGTAGTTTGGTGGGGGAATCAGCATGAAAGAACTGGAAAGGAGAAGAAACCAATGCCTTTTCTATGCTCTTATTCTGACCTCCAAATGAATAATCACTTTAGAGAAAAATGTAACGCCAGTCTTGTTTGGGTTGGCTGTACAATATACATAGTTTCATTTCCTAGCTGTCCATTGATGGACCACAGAGAAAGAGCATCAGTGGAATACTGGATAGAGTACATAGTAACAAACTAACAATATAACTAGCCATTTTCATGCACAATTCTATTGCATGCTTTGTCTCATGTGTTGGGTTCACGTACATTGCTATGCATGGACACGGCGACACGATAATGTATAAATAATCCGTCCTTTTTCGTATTGGTTTCAAGTTTTAACCACCTCTTGATTTTGTCCTACTTTTGCTGTTCCCGGACATGCGATGTACAGATGACAAACTGAGCGATTTACATTTCTCGCTTGTTCTAATCTACCGTCACAGCATGTTCGCGATGATTCCCTTTGTCTAACGGTTGCGGAGGTCGGCACGCCTTGTGTGGCTGGCGGAGGGCTAGATGCATGGAATGGTTGGAGCCTAATCTAGCTTTGATCCTAATCCAAACACTAAATCCAAACACTAGCTGAAGTATCGTGTGGGCTGTTCAGCTGCAGCGCAGTGTAGCTATACAACTAAGGACAATTTATGTTGGCTTTGATTTCTGATCATTGTTTTAAATAGCCCGCGATAATTGTCTGTGGTATTTTGTACAGTTACGATGCTGCAATGGCCTGCTATGACTGCTGTAGTGTATGGTGTGGAGCGGCGATTCAGTACAAATACATTTCAGTTTTTCATATGATTTATTTATTGCATACTCTTGCCATTTGCTATTTTAAATCATAACTCCAAAACTTGAGATATGCATAAACAAATAACCCAAACACTAGATAAGTCATTTTACTTTAAATCTAATTTATTTAACTTTGTATTTCTACAAATATAGCTAAGCATGTTGCGCCCACTATATCGCCGATATCTACTATCTGTTATAAATCACTTAGCCGCTACGCTCCCGCTACACGCTATTTAAAACAATACTTCGGGCTTATATTTTCATAAGTCAAAGCCAATATAAACGCTCTAGTTTCTATAAGCCACATCTATCAGTCACTACTTTGCGCTTTCATATGTTGTAACACACTATTTTATTATGCTATAATTCTGTAAGTCCATGGCGATTTGAATGTTGTAATGCCTTTCATTGTACCATTTTCCTTACATAATATACTACTACTTATCAACTAGTACTATTCATTAGCCGCTTCTATCAATCACTACTATATATTAGCTACTATTATTTATTAGCCACAGTCAAAAGCCATCAGGAAAACCAATATGAATAGACCCTAAATATTGTCACATAAATCTGGTGTTAAAGTTTAGGGGTGGGTTCGAATCTACTTGCGCTTTTGGCTTATGTATTTTGCCACAATAACTAGCTTTCAAATCGTTCGCCTTTTTAAGACGGGTCTATAAGTCGATTATAGTAGACACTATACCGACTTCAGTTATCTTGGCCAAAATTACATACAACTGTTTGTTTCTCTTGAATAGCCAAAAAAAATCAAAATCTAATAGATATAAATTATAACCTAAAAGAACTAACCTAGATGTCAAGCACCATGATCCTTTTTGTTAGGGAGTCGTCAAGCACCAATTCAGGGACAAAAAGGTACGAAGGTATAAAGGGCCAGGCCTGGGTGCGGGCCGGTTTCCCCCTCGCCCAGTGCCTCCGGCCAACGTATTTCCCTCCTCTACCCGCCGGCCCACCTAGTCACCCCGGCTCGGCTCACCCGGGCTGACGCTCGCGACTCCTCACCCCGCTTCCCTCTCGCTCCTGCCGACCCCGCAGCCGCCATCCGCCACCAGCGCGCGCCGTCGTCATCCACCGCAGGCCCGAGACGCTGCTGCCTCCGTCTCCCTGCCCCTCGCGTTGCCTCCAGCCGCCGTCGCCCGCCGGCCACACGCTGCGGCGAAGCCATTCGGTTCTCGCTATTTCGCGTGCGCCTTCCTCTCGCGGCCGATGCCATCAACCTCTTCTCCGGCTGACGCTTCGGCCTCGTTGCATCGCTTCCCCACCGTCGCCTGCGACAGGAGGGGGCTTACTCAGGCTGCTGACCGTCAGTGCGAGGGGTCGACGTTGTGGGCCTTGCCTCCGGGCTCCGGCGATGGCACCGCGCTTGTCGACCGACTCCGGCACCGCCGAGCTGTTCTTCCGCCGCATACACAGCCACACAAGCCTGAAGATCGAACGCTCGATCGACTCCTCATACCTCCTGTACAAAATACATGGCCCATGGCCTGGCTCATCCAGATCTGGTCTAAAAAACTGTCTGCCCATTTTGATCTAGTCTGTATGAACTTTTGGGCCGTTCTGGTCCAAAAGCTTGGACAGGCTCAACTACATTAGCAGCCCTACTATCAGTGACCTATTGCATGCTTAGCTGGTGCTTGATGCTCTTTTATTTGATCATCTCATTGGTTGCCACAGGTTTGTTTCGTTTTTCCGTAGCGATGCGCGTTTAGCTAGTAAAATTAATTCTTTCCTTACACCTCGTCAAACAAAGAGAAGTGAACCTGTGTCGCCAACAACAGTAGGCAACATACGCACGCCGGATGAGTCGCTTACTCTATTAGGAGATGCATACCTAGTAACAATAAAAATACAGAAAAATTCTTTAGATACCACTAAATAACTATATAATTTTTTATATATCACTTATTATAAAACTGACATATGGATCCTGGATCTACGTATCAGCAGGGGCGTAGCTAGCCTGAGGCCCAGCCCACTGCAAAGAAAAAAAATCAAAACCTTCATTATATTGCTATAGTAAATATAAAGATTTTCTGACCTCGGAACATTGCTCCGACGGCCCGAGGCCCAGCTCCGCCTCTACGTATCAGTAAGACAGCGGTAGCATATAAGGAACATAAGTCGTCTCATTGCTTTCGTTCTGTTCGTCTAATGGCGCGTATTAAACTTGCACATTCAGCTATGATTCGTGAAGGATTGACTAGATATTGAAGAAGTCGAATTTGCTGATGGACATAGACCGGAAAAACTTCATTATTCTTTCTTTGGTTTATCCTCACGATGCTGACGATCGATTATCATTGAACTAGAATGGATTATAACTATAAACTATTCACTTAGTCCCGTAATATAAGTCCCTATTATAAGCTTCACGATGCTGACGATCGATTATCATTGAACTAGAATGGATTATAACTATAAACTATTCACTTAGTCCCGTAATATAAGTCCCTATTATAAGAAACGTCGTCCCATAATATAAATCTATTACCGAGATCAAAAATATAGTTATTACAATATTTCCACTATATATCCATTTTTTAATGCTAATAAAATGGATAAGTAGTTGTACACTACTACAAAAAGACTCATCACAGACGGTTCAGAATCGTCATCACAGACAGTTTCTGAACCGTCTGAATTTATATGTCTGTGATAATAGATAGTTATCACAGACGGCTCTCAAACCATCTGTGATATATCAAGTATCACAGACGGTTCTTTAATATAGCCATCTGTGATATATCAAGTATCGCATACGGTTTTTAGAAGAAAAAAATTTATCTATGATATATCAAGTATCGTAGATGGCTAATACCAAAAACTGTATATAATATGTCATATATCATAGATGGTTCTCAGACATAACCATTTGTGATATCTTAGATATCACAAATGATTAATACTAAACATTGTCTGTGATTGCTATTTAAATACCTTTTTTTTGTTTTTCAGCTAGCCTCAGAAAATGCTAGCCATGCCATCTGAAAATAAGTAAACAGATCATATATATAGCATATAGCAATCATTACACAGATCTCAACTAAATGATGTGCATTTGAATGAATTATTTGATTAAGCACAATTGAGTTATTACAATTGTATCAAATGTTTCAACATCTAATCATCGTCGGGGTAGAACCCTCCAGTCTTGTTTATGACCTCCGCTATTAAGAATTGGGAAAGCTTTCCTCAAATTTTGGTGAGTTTGTCAAGATCAATTGCACTTTGGTCGAACTCCACGTGCTGTTGCTAGGAGTAGTGTTAAGTCATTAACATACATACATACATATATATATATATATATATATATATAATCACAAAATAATTATTGGCAAGTTGACAAACCTCTGGATCATTCGTCTTGGCGTCCATGATTTCCTCCATATGGTGGCAAACGTAGAAGCCACATACATTGCCCTGTAGCTGCTGGTGGCACTGTAAAAATAGAATTGCATACACATATATTGTCAGTTCTAGAGGCATTATTACGAAGTGTGATATAGGATTGTTGTGTTGTAGCGGGTACTGAAAATCGCATCTTGTGTCGCAGTATGGCGCTAGATTCCTTCTGTCTCCCTCTCTGGGCAACGTAAGCGCTGAATAATCTACATGATTCCAAAAGGTTAGCCTCGACCATTGCAAGCGAAGGGAAGACTATAATAGAGTTATGTATGGAGAAAATGAGTTTAACTATTAGTTGTTTGTTACACATAGGTGAAGTCGTGGTTGCTCTTAAGTGGAGAATCAAGGTATATTAAGCTGGTCTACTTTGGTACAATCACAATCAGAATCCAATGATTCCTAGTCATGTATGTTGCCATAGTGATTAATTCTAAGTTTATGTTGTGTATAAGTACAAATGAAACTTATTTGGCAACTAGTGAAGTATTTTACCCCTAATTGAACGATACCATGATGTAGTCCTTGTCACTGTGAACAAGCAATTCTCTCATTATGTAATCTTGGACGAAGAATCCATTATCATTGATGGATTGCTTAGAAACCAAGTGTGAGTTGAGGAAACCCACCGGTTCTCACCGTCGCTGGACTTGTTAGATCATGGGTCTATACAAAAGCAATGAGTTATGATATTTATCGATGTTACGTGAATGTAGAACTTGATTGTACAGTACACTTACAGTATCCAGCATCGTAGAAGTGAAGCATCGAGTTCGTTGAAGTTGAATAGTAAGAATAAGTCTTCAAAAGTCACGATGAAATAGCCCGAGTCATGGAGGAAATATGCCTCCATGTATCTCACGATTAGAGATGGCAACGGGTAAATACCTATCAGGTATTGCCATTCCATACCCGTACCCGCTAGGTGTAAATTTACCTGTCGGGTTACCCGTATCCGCACGCGGGTAGGAAAATTTACCCATACCCGTACCCGCGCGGATATTACTACCCGACGGGTAACCCGTACCCGCAAGCATACCCGGTTCAACACATAAGAATATCATCAATTTAGACATTCATTAATCATACATGCCAAGCACAAAAGCGTCTAATGATTAAAATTAGTACATCACATAAACATACTTGACATGACCATATCAACATATGACAAACAAATAAACAATCAACAACAAGTAGATAATAAAATTAATATTTGAGTGGGATGTCTAGTTGTCTAATGCGGGTATTCATTACCCGCGGGTAGGCGGGTATGGGTAGTATATACCCACACCCGCACCCGCCTACCCGGCGGGTAGAGGATTTCGCCCAATAATATACCCATGGGTACATAAAATTTTCCATACCCGTCTCTTTATCGGGTAAAACCCATCGGGTATCGGGTACCTATTGCCATCACTACTCACGATGAATCCATTGTGCCGGTTTGGCTTCATGTTGGACCTCTGCATGTACTAAGTATGCAAAGTTCCACAAACCAGTCCAAGGCTAGGTAATTGTGACTCAGACACCAATGATACTCCAAGCATGAACTTCCATTCCTTGGGAGGCGTCTTAATCTTCTTCGATTCGGCCTTGGCACCTTGCTTGCGATACATTTTCGGTGTCGCCTTCACAGGAGCCGATACGCTGGCCTTTTGAAGAAGAGCTTGAGATGGAGTCATAGAGCATTCTGTTTGATAGGCATGGTCGTGTAGAGATCGCAGCACAAAAGGGTCTAGGATGATGTCCCTCTTGGGCCACTGGACGAATGTGTGATGGCATCCCCTAGTATCATGATTTCTCTATTTGGGAGCCTCTCTAGCAGGATGACCTTCAAAACATCATTAACCATGTCCACCTGAACCTTTGCGAAACCGGTCCCTAACTGGGCACCTTACACCAATGTCCCTAGCAAGTATGGATATGCTAATCCCCGCCCAGAGTCAATGGGAATGGAGCCAATAACCCTATTTCTAAGGATGTACAGTGTGATCTCTTACATAATGATACACAATGAGCTAAGGTGTCCACCAAATCTATCTATGTAGCATTTAAGATATGTACATTACCTAAATGTTATCGATAAGTAAGTGAGCGTCACTATGTTCAGAAAGTGGCATGGACGTACAACTACTTCAACATTGGGGGGACTAGGTACCGTAATAACGAAGGTGGCTTGCGACTGGTTGCAGACTTCTCTCGGTTCTTTCCTCAATACATCTATCTCTCCTCGAAGTGAGGCAGTTATATTCTCAAGTTTTGCATCAAAGTCATGTTTCATACTTTCCTCGGTCTCGGCCTTGGATCTCTTTCTACTCCTATACGCATCAGAGTCGTTTTGGAATCCGTACATCCAGCTTTGGTCCATCTACACTACGCATTTGTGAATAGTTATAAAGATTAAAAAAGCATGAAGTATTTGTGAATACCTATTAATGCAAAATCTCAGCGGTCAAGCCCTCACAACCAACTCCACTCTAAGATTTGGTATTGTTATCAAGTGTTAAAGATACCATTAATATACCATATTTTTCCTATGTCAGTATATCACACTTTGCAGACACAAGTACATAAACATTGAGCTATTTTACCACTTACTGCCTTTACCACTTACCAGTTAAGTGGTCTTGGTCAAGCCCCCAACAGCCCAACGCCCCAAGCCCCCAACGCAGCAGATAAGTCCAGTCGATGGTCGGCCACTCGGCCTCTCCGACTCTCCCTCAGAGTCTTAGCCACCAGATAAGTTCCACAGGCCACGGCGAACGGCGCAGCAACACAGGTCTCTCTGGCCGACCGGCGATTGGCCCTTCCCTCCCAGCCCCAGAGTCAACTCCCCTTCCTCACTCTCCTGCTCGTAGCTCTCCTCACCAGATCCGGTCGGCTGCTCCTGCTCGGAGGCTCAGCGCGATGGCGCCCCACGTGGCCACGCCTGGCTGCCTCCACCAGTCGCCGGCGACCAGCCCAGGCCCACTGCCCGACTGCTACGCACTCGGCCATGGGCTACGCCCACTCGCCAACGCCACCCATCGCCTGTCCGCGCCGCCAACCGCAAGAGGTAAGGAGGAGAAGCCGACAAGGGGATCAAAATTGAATCAATTGCTTTGCTGTTGTTGTGGTGTGGCCGAATTGGATCTGGACCATCTGGTGGTGGTCATTTCGTTTGCCTGGCGCTCAGTATGTCTTGGTGGGCTTTGCCGCTTTGGCCTTTTGAGTTTTGCCCTTTGTCACTTTGCTGCAATGTTGTTGTTACTTGTTGGACTAAGTTGGCACTTTGATGCAATGCTGTTGTTGGCATTTTAGCTTTTGCCCTCATCATCACTAACAAGGTGACTCACCAAGAGGCAGACATGGCGGTGGTCGATCGCGCCTCAGACGGAGGTAGGGGGTTACGGGGTACCCACTCTTCGGCTGAAGGTAAGGTGGACAGCAGTCCCCTGACCCACCGGTCGGTCCGCCACTATTAGATACCTATATACTTTATCATAAGTTAATTTCTTCCAAAGAAACAAAGAGAAAGCGAAGGGACGCAAGGCCCGATTTTACAAGGCTTGGGTAGCCCAGAACTTGGGCGTAGTTCACTTTCAATCTTGGGCCGAGAAGCGTTCCACGATAGCTGACAGCTTCCTTGGTCCGCAAATGTAACGCACCTCAGTGGTCTGGATAAGGCTCCGGATAAGCTACACTGCTTATTGCCAAAGGCAGCGCCGACATTGCGTGACAAGTTCCTACCCAATTTTGCTTGCCGCTGCCCAAATTTTACATGCTTGGCTCAACGATCGAGCTGCCAATGCGCCGAGTTGCCTTCGACGCACGCAGCAGAGCAAAATGCGCACGTAGCCAACCATGCACGATCGGTTCGCCGCATGGGCAACGCCAAATGAGATACATATATTGGCTCGACACTCAAGCTCAACGTGAGTAGGATGCATGACGCGTTATGTTTATCTCCATCTTAATGGCGTAGGGTGTAGAATGTAGGTACCTAGATACGTAGACAATAGCAGCTTCTCTTCCCGTTTTGTGATGATCAGGATTCAGAATACTTACAAGTTTTCCAAGAAACAAATTCAGTGGAAAGGACCTCATATGAGACCCTCTCTATCCACAATTGATCTAGCGTGAAACTTACCAGATCAACTAGCTCGTGATCGATCAGCTGTGAGAGCATGTTGCTAATTCACGCTTGCGTATCCAGGGATTCAACTGGCAGTCGTACGTGCGAGAAGCAAGGCGGCTGGTACAACTTCCTCAAGGAACGGGTGGACGCTCGGCTGTCATCGTTTTAGCTTCAGCTTTTAGTTTTCGGTTTATTTTTTACTATTCATAATTTTCGTCTTTTTCTGAACTTTTGACTTTTTGTTGAGCTTTTTTGCCGGTTCTTTTTTCCCATATTTGTTTGTATTATACGTAATGGGCTAACATATTTTTTAAATTTAATTATGCTAAATAAGTCTTTGTCAGCTACAATGTTTTTTCAACCAGCTACCGTGCTTTTCAGCCATAAGCCACCAAAAAAAGCCCAAATGATCACCACTCGCCAATGCGGCGCCACGCACGTCTGGCTGTCGCCGCCGGCGCAGTCCGTCGATCCGCAAGGCACGTGTGCTGTCGATCTTACATGATCATATATACCAAGAAAACAGCTTTAATTAGGGTATGCATTCAAACTGAACAGATGATGAACCATGCAAACATACTGTTGTTTTGAACAAAGTTACAAGCTGCAGGCTACATGCCGAACCGGCTCTACGACCTGAATGCGTCCAAGTACGGAACCCAGGCGGAGCTGCGGTCGCTGATAGCCGCGTTCCGCGGCAAGGGAGTCCAGCCCGTCGCCGACATCATCATCAACCACCGGTGCGCCGACAAGAAAGACGACCGCGCGCGGCGTCTACTCCGTCTTCGAGGGCGGGCCTCCCGACGACCGCCTCCACTGGGACGCTGCATGCGAAGTTCTCAAACGTGCGCGGCCACCGCCACACCGGCACGCACTGTTGATCCAGCCTATCTCAAACACACGGTTTTATAGTAGATTAACACACACAAATGATTTGTTGGAGTTGGGAACAAGATGACGGAATTAATAACAAGACTAAACACAAAAGAATTGAGACACGAGATTGTGGTGCTAATTGTTCATACCTTTTATGTGTTTACTCTGTTATTCTCTGGCACAAATATTCAGCAAGTTATATGGCTTAAATAGATACAAACCGGCCGCACATGCATGCCACTTACCCACGACTACCTCTGATCCGGTTTTGCCGGCCCCAATCCCTACGACTCGCTCACACTGTGCACTACCCGCTAGACTCGGTCTCGTTGAGACCAACTCAGACGCCTACGATCATACACACAAGTTTCGAGTCCTTTGAGCATGGCACTTCGGCCATACAGGTCTTCTGAGTATCAACCGCTTCAGTAGGCCTCCAATTGCTGCAAAGATCAAACGACCATGATGCTACAAGTGCTACAGCGACTCTATGACCATGACATCCACAGTACTCCACCAAGTATGACGTCCACAATACTCTTTCTAGTATGACGTCTACAGTAGTCATCCGAGTATGACGTCTACAGTACTCATGACTACGACTATTTCGACCACGGCCGCTACAACTGATACTATGACCACGGTCACTTCGACCACAACCACGACTGTTGTTTCGACCACGTCTTTGACTATAGCTTTGACCACGCCTTCGACTATAGCTTTGACCACATCTTCGACTGCAGTTTGAACCATGCTGCCACAACTTCTACACAAACTCGTACACACGAATACTCGACACACACTCCTACAATACACACATGCAACAAGATTAACCCAACACGGACTTTGGCACCGCGCCCGACATCGACCACCTCAACCCGCACGTGCAGGGGACCTCTCCGATTGGCTCAAGTCCGACCTCGGCTTCGACGGCTGGCGCCTTGACTTCACCAAGGGATACTCTGTGCCCGTCACCAAGGCGTACATCGACGGCACCAGACTAGCCTTTGTCATTGCAGAGATATGGATCTCGCTGAGCTACAATGGTGACAGCAAGCCGTCGACCAACCAGGATGCGGACTGGGAGGAGCTGTGCTATGTTAATCTTATTGCATGTATGTATTATAGGAGTGTGTGTCGAGTACTCGTGTGTACAAGTCCGTGTAGGAGTTGTATCGACATGGTCGAAGCTGCAGTCAAAGGCATGGTCGAAGCTGCAGTCGAAAGCGTGGTCGAAACAGTAGTCGTGAATGTGGTCAAAGTGGATGTGGTTGAAGAGTCAGTCGTAGCGGTCGTAGTCGTGTGTACTGTAGACGTCATACTCGAAGGAGTACTGTAGATGTCATACTCAGAGGAGTATTGTAGACGCCATACTCGGATGAGTATTGTAAACGCCATACTTGGAGCAGTACTGTAGCAGTCGTAAGAGTACTGTAGAGTCATGGTCGTATGATCACTGTAGCAGTCGTAACTGTCATGGTCGTATGATTACTATAACAGTCGTAGCTATCATAGTCGTATGATCATTGTAGCAATGGTAGCTGTTATGGTTGTGTGATCACTGTAGCAGTCGGAGGTCTACTGAAGCAGCTAGTGCTCGAAAAACATATGTAGTCGAAGTGCTGCGCTCAAAGGACATGAAGCATGTATTTGTGGTTGTAAACATCTGAGTTGATCTTAGCGATGCCGAGTCTAGCTGGTAGTGTGTTGTGTGCGTGAGTCTAGGGAGTGTGGCCGGTACAAACGAATCACAGGGAACCATGGGTGAGTGGCCTACATGTGCAACTGATTTGTATCTATTTAAGTCATGTAATTTGTTGAGCATTTGAGCTATAGAATAACAGAGAAAATACAGAAAAAGGTAAATCAGTTAGCACCATAATCTTGTGTATCAGTTTTTGTGTTCAGCTTTGTTGTTAGCTCCATCTTCTCGTTTTTATCTCCGGCAAGCCATTATATGTGTCAATCTATCGTGAAAGCATGTGTTTAAGAGGGGCTAGGCCTACAAGCTGGTGTACTGGGCGCAGGCCGTGGGCGGCCCGGCCGCGGCGTTCGACTTCACGACCAAGGGGGTGCTGCAGGCGGCGGTTCAGGGCGAGCTGTAGCGGATGCGCGACGGCAACAGCAAGGCCCGGGGGTGATCGGGTGGCTGCCCGAGAAGGCCATCACATTCATCGACAACCACGACACGGGCATCACACGGGCATCACGCAGAAATCTTTGCCGTTCCCGTCCGACAAGGTCATGCAGGGTTACGCTTACGTATAGAGATGGCAACGGGCATAAACCCGCTGGGTTTTGCTATCCCAAACCCGTGCCCATGAAAGTTGGACGTGCCCGCTAAAAAACTCATGCCCGTGACGGGTGCAAATTTTTGCCCAGACCCATGCCCATTGGGTTAATGGGTACCCATGGGTCGCCCATCGGGTCAGTAATGCGAGCTGCAACAATGGTTAATGGAGAAGAGGAAGAAGTTCACCGGCCATCTTCGTTGGAGCCGGAGGGCAGCACTATGGCCAAGGGCCTACTGCTGTGATGCGCGTTGGCTGCGGCGTGGGGGCGGCAGGCTGTCGTCGTGGGGGAGCGGCAGGCTGAACTGGAAGGCGAGGCGACGGCGAGGGCGTGCGGGAGGACGAGCGTGCGGCGAGAGTGGCGGGAGCTGTGGGACGGGAGGGCGAGCGTGGAGACTGCCGGAAACCGAGCGCGGAGCGCCAGATGCGCCGCCGCTGCGGCGGCTGTTGAATCAGGGTGGGGACTGGGGAGGAGTGAGTAGTGACCGTGGCGAGTGCTAGCTAGGGTTAGCCGTATGGGTAATGGGGCATTGCCGCATTGGATTTGGGGGCTTGGGGCTAAATGGCTAATGGGCTATGGGCTGGGCTGATTTGCCTGGGAGGCTGGGAGCCTGGGTTTATAACTCCTATGAATCGGGTTTATATTACCCATGGGTTTACGGGTTTGGGTACTATAGGAACGTACCCAAACCCGGCAGAACCGATGAGTTGGGCTTTTTGCCCATTAAGAGACCCATGGGTTAGGAAATTGACTCAGACCCATGCGCTAATAGGGTAAAAACTCACCGGGTATCGGGTTTCAGGTACCCATTGCCATCTCTACTTACGTAGTTACATCATCACCCATCCATGAGTTCCATGCATCGTGAGTAGTATTTTCATCACTGTCTTAACGTTACAAGTGTAAGTAGAGTTCGTGGTCACGACTTACAGTTAATCTTTCTTACGAGCTGTTTGTGCAGTTTTACGACCACGTGTTCGACTGGAACCCGAAGCAGGAGATAGGCGCATTGGCTGCGATCCGGAAGAGAAACGGGATCCATCCGGGGAGCAAGCTGAACATCCTCGAAGCCGAGGGCGATCTCTACGTTGCGATGATCGACGACAAGGTTATCACGAAGCTTGGCAGTGACTACTGTGCCTGGGAGAAGAGTGGACTCAGAACTCCGGCCGGGCGGTATCACTAGCCGGAATTTTGTAAGGGCGGTTTGTGCCCCAAGTATATGTGAAATTCGATACTGTGAAAGCATGAAACGTAGCCGTATATTCTACTCTGTGGCGTATACGAAGAAGGGACCGTGTCATGTAGTGTAGTAGCGCTTGAAAGAACGGCTTCTGCGGCTCTGCTGTCTGCTTTGGGCCATTTGGCACGCGTAGCCGCGTAGGCGCCGAAGACGCGTCTGCCTTCACCGCGCGGCGCGCGACAGCCACGACAACTGGCTGGGCTGGGCTGGGCTGGGCGAAAACGTGAGGTGCTTCCACCGTTACTGTCGTGTGGGCCTGGATACCCGGTGGCAATCAATCACGCCACGGCGACCGTCTTTGTTGGGCTAGGTCTCTGGGCCGTTAACGCTGCCAATTCTGGATGCCGCCTGAATTTTCAAGCCTCTTCAAAAGGAAAATTTGAGGCGTGCCCCCTGGCCCTGGGCTTGATCATACGAGCCGCCTTTCGTGCTTCTGTTGGGCCGGCCGGGCCGCCGCTCGAGCGTTCCGCGTTGGCAAACACTTGGGCTGGCAGTCTTGGTGGGACTGCCCCAAGTCCAATCTTGGGGACACGCTGGGCATCCGATTAACATTTGGTGGTTAATGGACTCGGATCGGAGGCACGATTGACAAGTTGGCCAGGTCCATTCGTTTTTTTGGTACGGCTAATAGATTTTATTTTTGTTTTTCAAGACGGCGACGAACAGTAAAGACATGATAGTGTATACGATTTTAAGTTCGAGAAGTCATTTGGAGAAACAGTTTTGAGAAATTGCTTAAATAAACCATTTTATTTATTTCGGTTTTTTTTAAAAAGCTAAATCTAAAAGAGAAAAACAGGCGAGCTTCCTCCTACAGTCCTACCTGTAGTGGGCTCAATATCCACAGAAACTCCTCCATATCTCTAGCCCATGACCGGCTGCTCGTGGCCTCGACCCACCGTCCGGTGTCAGCAGATTTGTGCGACCCATGCTCCGCGTGGGCTGGCCACGGAGATCTGGCCCTTTTTTAGCTTCTAAATACAGTAACAGTTTTTAAACCAAATATCTTTTTAAACAGATATCTATGAAACGATTTTACTTATATCGATCAAAATTATACGTAAGCATCTCTCTATACTCTCTTGTGAATAGTTAAAAGATATAAACTGCAGTACAAAAGAACAAACCCTCTGTACGCAACGCCTTGCTGTTTATTCCTTGAGAAACGCTTTTTAAAAAACAGATTGAGCAACGCTTCTCTGCAAGTGCAACTGCGTAGGTCCTGTTTGAAACAGCCGACTCCCGTAGCAATCAAAAAAATTCTAGGGGTGAGAAATGAATACGAATTATCCGTATTATTCTGTTACTGTTTTTGATAAGATAGAAATACAGTATAGATTTTTCTATCCGACTAACAATTTTGCTTATATTCATATTTAAATTCATATAAAAAATGGATGCGAATATGGTATGAACTTTTACCATCCGAAATGTTATTCTATCTGGCCTATTCATATTCGACAAAACAATATACATATTTTTATTATAGTACGACTAATTAGTTGAACAAGTTTTTTAATTGAACGTGAATTCGTGTTTTCTTAGATGAAGTAAATAAATAAGAAGGATTAAGTGTGATTGTACGAAGATAAAACATCATTAATATTTTTACATTGCATAAGTTACGAGGATATCTAGATCTGATCGAATTGAGTAGATATTCAATTCGAATTCGTATTTGTTATAATATTCGGTTCGTATGTGTACTTGAGAATATTCAAAATCATATTCATATTTATTTATAAAATACAAATATAAGTATGGTAAATATACTATTCCATTCGTATTCATCCATTTCCATCCCTAAAATATTCTCGCGTTTAGAGCGCGGCCTTGGAGGCCACCCGCGCTGTTAACCTAACCAACGGAAGAAATAAGATTTCGAAGAATGAGCTCTTTTGGGCTTATGATTTAATTTTCAATTTTTTATGGTAACTAACTTTATATCAGCCAAAATCACATATAAATATCTCTCCATACTCTCTCTCGTATAACCATATTTTAAAATTTTAAACTATAAACCATAGAACAAAATACTCACCCTTCCACTTTCCATATGCATGATATCTTCGTTCGTTCCATCGATCTCCTTTCCAAACAGAAAGCTTCGCACACGGTACCTGATTCGTCACGAATATAACCGACCGAAAAGGGGAGAAAAGTTCCGCCGGTTTTTGCGGCTCTCTCTGCTGCCATATCAACGTATCGACAAGCCGGCGTGATCTCCCCTTCCCTCTTGTGCGCACCACGAGACCAAACGAGTTCAGAACCCCATGGCGAGCGAGCTCCTCGGTGCGGTTAACTGCCTTATCCACGGCGCTATCCATGAAATAAAACGGCATTGATGGGTCGTTTCCTCGGGCATGGTATCTCCAAGCTCCTCCCAGTCACTATAAACACAGACGAGCTTGCTCAGGCATTGGCAATCCATCGCGAACTAAGAAGCAGCCATTAGCCAAGCAGCTCAGACAAAGCAGAGCTGAACTGCACAGGCTTGTAGCTATGGGCAAGCACTCTGCCACTCTGTGTGGCGTCCTTGTTGCTGTGCTATGCCTGGCCTCCAGCTTACCACGAGCTCAACTTCTTTTCCAGGTTTGCAATAGCTATGACGTAGTACGCAAGAAGCATGATTAATCTGTTAATTAAAAAGTGAATTGATTATGAGCTGCTTTGGTGTTTGGTTGTGCAGGGGTTTAACTGGGAGTCGTGGAGGAAGCAAGGCGGGTGGTACAAGTTTCTGCATGAACAGGTGGAGGACATCGCCAGCACCGGTGCCACCCACGTTTGGCTCCCGCCGCCGTCGCACTCCGTCTCGCCGCAAGGCTACACGCCGGGGTGGCTCTACGGTGGCGGCACGGAGAACGGGGGAGGTCTCGATGGGGAGGAGAATTCGCGCTGCCACCGTCGGTGAGGAGAGATAAGCGCAGATCGGGACGGGGGGAGGGGAGAGTGGTGGCGCAGAGAACGGGGGAGAGGACTCAGCGGCGGAGCGGAGGAGTGGGGGGAGGAGGAGGCGGCGGTGGTGGCGCGGGGTGGGAGGGAGGGGAGGAGGCTACGGTGCGGTGTGGGGAGGAGGAGGCGGCGGCGGCGGCGTGGGGTGGGGAGGAGGAGGTGAGGGCGGAGCGGAGGAGCCAGGGAGGAGGCGGTGGTGGAGTGGAGGAGCGGGGGAAGAGGAGCCGACGGCGGAGCGGGGTAGGGAGGAGAAGGCGAGGGTGGAGCGACGGAGGAGGGAGGGGAGGAGGCGAGGGCGGTGCGGCGGCGGAGGAGGGAGGGGAGGAGCGACGAGGGCGGAAGAAATGAGGTGGGGGAGGCAGCCGCACGGATTCGGTGGGGAGGAGCGCACAGATTTCGGGGTGAGAGGGGCCCACACGTCAATCAGCATAGTTTTTTGTGAGAATGGGTGGAAGAGAACGTACCAATCATCAACTCCTTCTTTTTAAGGAGTAAATATTGTTTTTTCTCCTTTATTTAACACTTTTTCTCTATCTTGCTGGGTGCAATTAGAGGTGGCAACGGGTACATACCCGCTGGGTATAGCCACTCCATACCTGCACCCGACAGATATAACTCTACCCGCTACGATACCCGTACCTGCACACGGGTATAGAAACTTATCCATACCCACACCCGCGCGGGTATTTATACCCGACGGGTAACCCATACCCGATTAGTTTGTTGAAGTATCATCTTGTGCAATTTGGAACTAAAATTTTCTCTTTCTATTTAGTTTATTCCAGAGTATCTGCTACTTATTTGTTGAGTTCTTTTCCTTAATGTTGATGCCAAATGATTAATATGGTACAAAATTCTCTTAGTAATGTGTAAATTTGTCACCATGAAGCACATAATTTCCTACTATGGTCTTGAGTATGCGGGTATATTTTACCCACGAGTCTGCGGGTACGGGTAATATACAGCCGTACCCGCACCCGCTCTACCCGATGGGTAGATATTTTTGCCCATCAGTATACCCGCGGGTGAAGATATCTTTTCATACCCACATCCTTATTGGGTAAAATCCATCGGGTACTCGGATTTCGGGTACCCATTGCCACCTCTAGGTGCAATGCAAGCCCATTGTCAACTATTTCGTCTACGCATGTTCTTCTCTTCACGCAGAACAGCCTAGCTACGGTTTCTCTGTAATTATTGTGCTTGTACTGTTTCTTCTCTGCTTAATGCTAGTACGACACGCAGCTCATTCTCGCGTTCTAAAAAATGAAATCTGAACCCTGAATGTGAAGCCTGAAACTTGCAAACGTAAACTTGAATAAGCGCGGTCTGGTTCACGAAAAGAAACCAGCTACAGTTAGCATCTCAATGCGAAGTAGATGCCAATTTCGGCTGTGGTGGATAGAGTTTGTGACGAACTTGGCCATCCACCACTCATATGTATCGGTTTACGATGAGCCTCTTCTGGATTGCTTCATTGGTCGATGTGGACAGACAACTCGGATTCATTGATGCGGCCATTATCCGATCATCTCATTTTGAGGTTTCCGTTACGGGCTCACCTTGCGGTTCCAGGATGTGGAAAGAATCGCTAGGTCGAGAATTAAGGACGAGCCGAAGATGATGGGGCCGACCATACTCTAGTACGGTAGAGTAGCGCTGTAGCCTTTAGCCTGCAGAAAGTTTCAAGCATACTTTGAGACGTCATTCCTTCTCCTTCACGCGGCGCCATGGATGGAGGAACCGCCTCGACAGTCGTCGCCATCACGCCGCCGCATCTCTGCGCCCGTTGCGGCTGCGAATCCGAGCCACTCTGTCCACGCGGGACCTATGTGGCGATGTTTCTGTCCGTATCCATATGCACATCGCATTAATGTGGGGCCTTTCTTTGATCATTGCCTGCCACGAGCACCGTGGGTCAGTTCTTTTTGACTGAAGTTTATAACTTTTGGCTGCGGTTTATGATTTTTAGGCTGTTTGTGCGAGAGATCGCAGAGTAACAGAAACCACGTATGATTTTTGTCGATATAAATGAAGTAAGTACAATAAGTACTACAATTAATTAGTAAACTCTATCTTAAAAAATACTCCATTTAAAAGCTAGTTACTGTAGAAAAACTGAAAACAACTTTTAGAAACTAAAAAGAACACGACCTATATGTACCCCATCCCCCGGCGGCAAGGTCACTCGGCATAAACACCATCCATTCTCCTCTCTACAAGAGATCAGTGAGCAACTCACGATCGAACACAGATGAAGCATCCGATCAGCTTGTGTTTGGTGCTGCTCGTGGCGCTCGGCAGCTTGGCCTGCAACTTGGTCCAAGCACAGGTCCTCTACCAGGTAAGTACGTGCGCATGAAAAATACAGATCAATCAGGTCACGCATCATTTTTGTCAGAAGGTGGCAGAAAGCTAAAACTGCGGGGCCTCAATTTCTTGACCATGCATGCAGGGTTTCAACTGGGAGTCGTGGAAGAAGCAAGGGGGCTAGTACAACTTCCTCAGGGGCCAGGTCGGCGACATAGCCAAGGCCGGCGTCACCCATGTCTGGCTCCCTCCACCCCTCGCACTTCGTTTCCCTTCAAGGCACGCAAAAAGACTAGTCGTTACAACAGTTTTTGCCTTCTTTTTTCTTGGTTTCTGATCACTTTGCGTGCTGGCATGCATCGCGCGGCAGGCAACATGCTGGGGCGGCTCTACGACCTGAACACATCCAAGTACGGCACCGCGGCGGAGCTCAAGTCTCTGATCGCGGCCTTCCATGGCAAAGGCATCCAGTGAGTGGCCGGCATCGTGATCAACCACCGGTGCGCCGACAAGGAGGACACGCGCGGCATCTACTGCATCTTCGAGGGCGGGACGCCCGACGACCGCCTCGACTGGGGCCCCGGCATGATCTGCAGAGACGACACGCAGTACTCGGACAGGACCGGGCACTGCGACACCGGCGAGGGGTTCGCCGCGGCGTCCGACATCGACCACCTCAACCCGCGCGTGCAGCGGGAGCTCTTCGATTGGCTTAACTGGCTCAAGTCTGACCTCGGCTTCGACGGCTGGCGCCTCGACTTCGCCAAGGGCTACTCGGCGGCCGTCGCCAAGACGTACTTCGACAACACCAAGCCAAGCTTCGTCGTGGCCGAGATATGGAACTCCCTGAGATACAACGGCGACAGCAAGCCGGCGGTCAACCACGACCAGTGCCGGGAGGAGCTGGTGAACTGACGGTCGGCCGGGCGGCGATGGCGTTCGACCTACCCACCAAGGGGCTGCTGGAGGCGGGCGTGCAGGGCAAGCTGTGTGAGAAAGAATCAGAGGTGCTGGAAGTGGTACCTTCGTCTGGTCCGCGATTGCATTGATATAGATGCCAATAGCCGGCAATCGTGGCAAGTACAACAACCTAGAGGAAATCCCGGGTAATCAGGACTCTTAAACGGAAAGAGATACAATTGAAGCTAGCTATCCCTAATCAACCGGGTTTCTCTTAGATATATGAAACATATATACAAGAAGGTTAACTTTTCTAACACTCCCCCTCAATCTAAACTTCCCAAGTTGAGATTGAATTTGAAATTCTCTAGATGTCGAACAGGTAGAGCCTTGGTGAAGCCGTCGGCTACTTGATCTCCTGTAGGAACAAAGTCGACTTCTAGTAATTTTCTTTGCACCCTTTCTCGTACAAAATGATAATCAACTTCAATGTGCTTTGTCCTAGCATGGAAAACAGGATTAGATGATAAGTATTTAGCACCAAGGTTATCACACCATAGTTTTGCCGCAGGGGGACTTGGAATTTGAAGTTCTGCTAACAATGTTTGTATCCACATGATTTCGGCAGTGGCATTTGCTAATGCCTTGTACTCCGATTCTGTGCTAGATCTTGACACTGTAGCTTGTTTTCTGGCATTCCAAGATACCAAGTTATCTCCTAGAAATATTGCAAACCCTCATGTAGACCTCCTGTCATCCAAGCTGCCTGCCCAATCAGCATCTGAGTAACCACTGACTTGCATTGATTTTGACTTGCTGATTTTGAGTCCAAGCCGAGTGCATTGCTTGATATATCTGAGTATTCTTTTTACTGCTCCCCAATGTACAGTAGTTGGCGCATGTAAGAATTGACAAACCTTATTCACTGAAAAAGCTATGTCAGGTCTAGTTAAAGTAAGATATTGCAATGCTCCAACAACACTTCTGTAATTTGATGCATCACTGATTCCTACTGGATCACCTTCATGTATAGTCAATTTCTCACTGGTAGACAATGGTGTATTGATTGCTTTACAATCTATCATTCCAACTCTCTTCAACAAATCATTAGCATATTTTTCTTGAGTCAATATAATACCATTAGATGTTTTATTTACCTCAATTCCAAGGAAATAGTGTAGATCTCCCAGATCCTTGAGTGCGAACTCTTTTTGTAGATCTCTTAATAAAGTTGGTACTGCTTCCTGTTCTGAACTTACAACAATTATGTCATCCACATAAATAAGAAGGAATATAATCACACTATTTTTGTTGTAGAAGAACAAGGAAGTGTCTGCTTTTGATCCTTTAAAACCAAGTTGACAAAGTTTTTGACTTAGCCTGGAATACCATGCCCTAGGAGCTTGTTTCAGCCCATATAAAGCCTTGTCAAGTTTACACACATACTCTGGATGATCTGTGTCTTCAAAACCAGGTGGCTGTTGCATGTATACTTCTTCTTCTAAGAAGCCATGGAGAAAAGCATTTTGTACATCCAATTGACGTAGTGTCCATCCTCTAGATATAGCAATAGAAAGCACAACTCTAATTGTAGCTGATTTAACAACAGGGCTAAAGGTATCTTCATAATCTATGCCATATCTTTGTTTGAATCCTTTTGCAACTAGCCTGGCCTTGTATCTATCAAGACTACCATCTTGTTTTCTCTTAATTTTATAGACCCATTTACAATCTATAATATTTCTACCATGTTGAGGAGGAACTAAATGCCATGTCTTATTTTTCATCCAGGCTAGATATTCTGCATCCATGGCATTTTTCCAATTTTTATCATGCAAAGCTTCAACTAAACTTCTAGGTTCACCAGTTGAAGCAAGGAAGCCATACTTAACAGTGCCATCAGTATAAATTTTCTCTTTTCTAATACCTCTTTGTAGCCGAGTGACTGGACGTTGTGGCTGTATGGCTGTAGCTGAATCAAGCGCCAAAGGTGATACCGCAGCCGAAGATGACGCCGAGACTTCATCAGAAGACGCAGCTGAAGATGACGCCGATGCACTGGATTGGCTCCCCTCTGAAACCGATGGTTGATCCGATACTGCTGAGGCCGAATTGTCTCCCAGACTTCCCCCACTGTCGGCTTCAGTAGGCATGTTATCAGCATCGGTTGAGCTTGCATCTTCGCTAGCACTGGTAACTACTGCATCCAAATTATTAGTAACCTCTGTGGCATGATTAATCACAGGATCATTAGATTGAACACCCCCAGGATTAAGAAGATGAGTCGGAAGCAAATTTATTTCAGAACGAATTCTTGCACCAGCATTAGGATGTAATTGAGAAAAAGGAAAGATGCTTTCATCAAAAACTACATTCCTTGAAATATAGATTCGACCGATTGAGGCATCCAAACACTTGAAACCTTTATGCAAAGGACTATACCCCAAAAAGGTGCATCGTTTTGAACGGAATTGCATTTTGTGGGAATTATAAGGACGAAGATTAGGCCAGCACGCACACCCAAAGACTCTAAGATTGTTATAATCAGGAACTTGATCAAACAAACATTCCAGAGGAGATTTATATTGAAGCAATTTGCTAGGTGTGCGAATAATCAAGTATACTGCAGAAACAAATGCTTCATCCCAAAATTTGATAGGCAGGGATGCTTGAGCAAGGAGTGAGAGACCAACTTCAACTATATGGCGATGTTTTCGCTCGGCCGACCCATTTTGTTGATGAGTATGGGGACACGACACATGATGAGTAATGCCAATCTTGTTAAAGAAGGTGTGAAGTTTTTGATATTCTCCTCCCCAATCGGTTTGAACCGTTATGATCTTGCGATTAAACATTCTTTCAACAAGGTTTTGAAACTCTTGGAATCTTTGAAATACCTCAGATTTAAACTTGAGAAGGTAAATCCATGTAAATTTGCTATAAGCATCAATAAAACTAACATAGTATTTATTTCTTCCAATAGAAACGGGTGCAGGGCCCCAAACATCTGAGTAAATAAGTTCTAGAGGATGATTAAAGTCACTAAGAGATCTAGCAAAAGGCAATTGATGACTTTTTGCTTGTTGACAAGCATCACAAACCGTCATCTTATTGGACTCGGTTGAACAAGGTAAACCATGCTTATTGACAACTTTTTCAACTATGACAAATGAAGGATGACCTAGCCGATTATGCCATTGCTCAAGAGATGGCTTCACGGCAACATTGACTTCTTTGGACTGCTTGACTTGAGCGGCTGCAGGAGGAAGGGGATAGAGACCACCACGGCATTGGCCTCTAAGTAGTGTCACCTTCGTGGCCTGATCTTTAACAAAGAAGTGTTTAGGATATAGCTCAAGATAGGCCGAGTTATCAGCTATGAAACGATGTGCAGAGACAAGATTTTTGCTAGCTTGAGGAACATATAGCACATTGTTCAAAAGAAGATTTCGATATGGGGTGTTAACAACCGAATGACCAATGTGACTAATTGCCATACCTGCACCGTTTGCCGTGTGAACTTGATCATCTCCTTTGTATTTGTCACGTACAGTCAGCTTCTCCAACTCTCCTGTCACATGATCAGTCGCCCCCGTGTCCATGTACCAGTTCGAGTCAACCCCGTACAAAGTAACAGCAGCTCCTGCATACTTATCATCGGGCACAAAATTTTCATCAAATCTATGCCAGCAGTCCATTACCGTATGTCCCTTCTTGTGACAAAGTTGGCACTTCGGCCGATTGTCAGTGTTGGCTCCGCCTTGATTGTTTCCTGATCGCTGCACCGAGTTGCTGCCTCGTCCCTTGCCGCGATTGCCACGGCCGCGCTGAAAGCCGCCGCGACCATGACTTGATGAGAACCCACGTCCACGGCCTCGATTCACCAGATTTGCTGAAACTTGTGCCCCGGCTTGTCGAAGAGACCAACGATTCTCAAAGTGAAGCAGCTGGGAGTAAACTTCCCCCACAGTGATTGGTTCCACTCTTGACACGAGAGAGGAAACAATTGGTTCATAGTCTTCATCCAATCCAGCAAAGATGTATGAAATCAAATCTTCTTCATCGAGTGGTTTGCCCGACGGCACCATCTCATTAGCAAGTGTACGCATCTTGCTGATATACTCAGTGATACTAAGATCACTTTTTTTTGTTGTAGCAAGGGCGATTCTTGTATTAATTGATCTAGCTTTTGACACCGAGAAGACCATACCTTCAACGATGCTCCAGACAGCAGCCGACGTTCTGCACGTCGCTACTTGGGCGAGGACATCTATGCCCATGGTGGAGAAGAGGTAACCAAGCACTTGTTGATCGGTTGCTACCCATTCTTCAAACTCTGGATTTTTGACCTCTACTTCCTTATTGTCTTTCTTGATGGTGATGGTTGCATCTGGCGCCTTTGCAGCACCGGTGAGGTAGTCTTCTAATCTTGCTCCTCTGATCACCGCAAGGACCTAGGCCTTCCAGATCGCATGGTTCCCTTTGCCTAGCTTCGCCGAGACGATCACGCCGGCAAAAGGATTGCCAGTCGAAGTCTTGGAAGAGCTAGCCATGGCACAAACCCTAGATGAGTTTTGATGGCTCTGATACCATGAGAAAGAATCAGAGGTGCTGGAAGCGGTACCTTCGTCTGGTCCGCGATTGCATTGATATAGATGCCAATAGCCGGCAATCGTGGCAAGTACAACAACCTAGAGGAAATCCCGGGTAATCAGGACTCTTAAACGGAAAGAGATACAATTGAAGCTAGCTATCCCTAATCAACCGGGTTTCTCTTAGATATATGAAACATATATACAAGAAGGTTAACTTTTCTAACACTGTGGAGACTACGCGACGGCTCCGGCAAGGCCGCCGGCTTGATTGGGTGGCCGCTGGAGAAGGTCGTCACGTTCGTCGACAACCATGACACCGGGTCGACGCAGAAGCTGTGGCCGTTCCCGTCCGACAAGGTCATGTAGGGCTACACCTACATCCTCCCTTGGAACTCAACTCAGAAATCACACATTCGATTTGTCTGTGGATACACACTATACAAGAAAAACGATGAACAGTAGATTATTTTTCTGATGCGAAATCGACTTGCATCGTTTCTCTTTTTTCTATTATTCACCTCGCTTTTTTTCAATAGACTGATTGTTGGAAATGTGGGCAATATTTTCATTCCAAAATTTACTAGGAGACAAATACAATAAACCAGTAATGCAAAACTTACTACTAACAGCAAGCTACTCATCATACTTCAGAATATACACAAGAAAATATAGTAACAAAGTCGAACGAATGTGCGAACGCCTTACTTTTTCGCTTGATGAAGAACAAGAAGCAGTGCAGGCTTGACGCAGTGCAGAACGTAGAAGATGCAGTGTAGTGAGCGGTCGCGCAGATGTGCGCTGCCCAGAAACCTTATTGCCACTCCGTGCAGGAACTCTCTGTGGCAACGATTCAGAGATAGGAAGAAAGGTTGGCGAAGTTCAGATGGCACAGTACAACAGCACAAGTTAACAGAAGTAAGAGATTCAGGCAGTGAGAAATTCTCTCTTTTTTATACCTTGGACGTCTCCAGGTATATATAGATATGCAAATTACTCTCTAGTAACTGCCCCATTGAACTAAAATAATTCACTGGTAACTGCTCAATTGTTCACTGGTAACTGATAACATTTAACCAGTGATTTACCCACTGATAACTGCCTGTCATCAAAAACCCAATTAAGCCTCAAATTCAAACGTTTGAATCTCATTCAAACAGAGAGAGTGAGGTGCAGGGTTCAGCAAAAATAAAGATGGACTAGGTCTGCCAAGTGGCGTGCCACGTCACGGGCACGGTCACAAGTCACGCGATTTTCACGCGAAAATACGCGAATACGCGCGCGCCTGTGCGTGCGCGTGTGTGTGACTAGACAGAACTCTCCTCATACTATCTCTATCCATATTCAAGGAGTGATGAGGACTCCACCTTATAAATCGGTCTTCCTCACCTTACTTTAGCAATATGGTAGTAAATCATGCATGCTTTGGAATTAAGAAAATAGGCCATAATCAAATGGGCCAATTTCTAACACTGATTACAAAGAAATAAATAGACACTCTATGATCTGGCTCTACCGACCACGACTCCATAACCGCGCACATGTGCACCATGAATTCATGACTTGCACACATCATGCACTACCCGAAAGACTCGCTAGCTGAGACCAAGTCCAGATGTCACGACCACTCATAATGTTACGATCACTCACACAGTTACGACTGCTATAGTACTCGTAACGACTGCTACAGTAGTCTTACGACTACGACTGCTATTGAACTCCTACGACTATGACTAAACAAATATGCCTACAACCATACCTAAGCCACTTATGACCATGTCTAAGCCACTTACGACATGTCTAAGTGCTTACGACCATGTCTCTTTTATGACCACGTCTAAGTGATTCCTACGACCACACACACTTCGACTCCTACGACCACTTACACTTCGACCACACTCAACATGAGTCAAGATTAGTTCTAACAATCTCCCCCCTAATCTTAACTTGTTAAACTTCATAAGACGAAATTCGATCTCTTGACGCATCTTCAAGGAGTTTTGCCTTCTTCTTGCTGACCATACTGCCGGTGATATAACTTGTCAGTGTTTTTCACATCTTTACCGTCGACGACTTTGACATTTTCACCATCGGTGACACACCTCGCTGACCACTTTGTCCTCTTCTTCAGCTCCAATTGTCTTTCGCCGGTGACACAAATTGACGGGGATGGAGACTCTCATCAAAGCATACACGCATGAGAATTGGACACAACTACAAGAACTCACACACACATGTATCATACACTGACTCATCTACGTGGACGACAATGACACAAATATACGCACGTATGTAACACACCTCCTATGTACACGACCAAATAAACGATATAGATATGCGCACGTATGTAACACACCTCCTACGTGCACACTCTCTCACACTTCGAAAGTTGAGTACTGTAGCAGTCGTAACTGTGTGAGTGGCCATAACGTTGTGAGTGGTCGTGGCATCTGGACTTGGTCTCATCGAGCGAGTCTTTCGGGTAGTGCACGATGTGCGCAAGTCATGTAGTCGTGGCCAGTTGAGCCAGATCATAAAATGTCTATTTATATCTTTGTAATTAATCTGTTTGAAAAAAACATGGTGAATAATAGAAAAAGAGAAATGACACAAGTTAAGCTCACGTTAAAAAATAATCTACTATTCATCGTCTTCTACTCTTCTCCATACAGTATATATCTATAAATAAATCAAATATGTGATTTCTGTGTTGAGTTTCAACATCCTCACCCATCCAGGGTCCCTGCATCGTAAGTCACCAGAGAAGTCTCAAGCTACACAGTTCCGTGGTACACGTGTCCTAATTATGCATTCTTGTGTCTTGTGCACGTACTCCTGTGTATGCATACATGCAACGCTACGACCACATGTTAGCCTGGAACCTGAAGCAGGAGATAACCACGCTGGCCGCCATCAGGGCGCGGAACGGCGTCCACGCCGGAAGCAAGCTGCGAATCCTCGTCGCGGACGCCGATGCCTACGTGGCCGTCATCGACGAGAAGGTCTTTGTGAAGATCGGGACGTGGTACGACGTGGGCAACGTGATCCCGTTGGATTTCCATCCCGCGGCGCACGGCATGGACTACTGCGTCCGGGGGAAGGGGAGCCTCCGTGTCCCGGCCGGGCGGCGCCTTTAGCCTGTGCGGAAATAGTATGTACTTGTTACAACCAGTTACGCCAGTTACATATCAAAAAGGAAAAATGTCCAATATGCAGATATCTTTATCAAAAGATACCTTTTTGTACCACTTTTTATCATCTATATAAAACAATGTACAGTCTCAGAATTAATAAATGAAAGCATTATTTCTCTCAATCATTTGTTGTCCAACCTCTCTTTCAATAGTACTGAAACACGAACACTCTCCACGGCCTTCTACAACGGAGCATTTCCTGATTCTTAGTTTTTGCGGTCCAATTTCAACTTCTACATGTACAAGTTGTCACGTGTTGCGTACAATAATAAAAACAAGCTCTCCTAGTTCATTACTGGGTGCAGCTTGTGCTCTGTATTCTGTAAGCTAGTGGTAAATGTATAACACGGTTCAGTTCGCTGTAAAATCAAGATTCACCAAATGAGTAATTCTGGTGAATCTTTTGCCCATGTGTCCAGAGGTTGCATCGAATGTGCACAGACGCGTAGGGTTAGAGTTTGACTCGTTTTAAACTTGATTTGAGCTTTGACTCAAGCTACAAACGAGATGAGCTTAAGTTTGATTTCGAGCTCGTGAGCTACAATGAACTGAACTTGAATAGCTTGTCAGGGTCCGATAAATTTGTCAACTCACTTGCTAAGTTTTTCCCTTTCATATTTAATCTTATTAAGACATGAATACTATTATGTGATGAGTTATGATATTTTTCTGTTATAACTTGTTAGATATTGCTAAATGTTAGCTTTTATCGAATTTACTTGAACTGAATTTGAGATTTTCTTATTTTTAAAAATTAATATATGTTAACTTATTGATTATTATTGAATCTACTTAAACCAAACTTAGAATCTAGATATTAACTCGAACCCAAACTCAGTTATTCTCGAACTCAACTCGAGCTTAGGGGCTCTCGCATCTGCACAGAGATAAAAGGCACATGGTTTTCTGAGGGAGGGGCCCTGGTGAGAGCGACAGGAAGAGGTCGGCATGAGGTGGTGCCGTGGTGGGCTACGCACTTTTATTCTCTTGTCACAACAAAAGTCGGCACGCACAGGTCGGTCAGGCGCCTTTTTTCTCTCTTTTCGGAAGCGAATTTATAGAACCAATCGCGCACAGTAGTCCGACGCTTTCCCCGGTCCCGCCTTCCTGTGCCGTTAGGCAGCGTCCGATTGGCCGTACTGATCGTCGTCGGCCAAAATGAACAGCACGTTTTGTTACAAACTGTGAGTGGAACATAGTGCGCGTCTACTCAAATTAAACCACGTGAGCACGCACAGTTCAAAGGATAAATCGTAGTACGGAAAACATGAGCGTATGTTTCCTAGGGTCGTAGAATTGGGACTTGCGAATGTTCATGTAGAAAAGTAGTATGGCTAACTAGAAAGTTGCACCAGTTTTTCCTTCATTTGGGTTTTTTTTTGTGGTTTATGGCTGAAAAACACTGTAGCTGACTGAAAAAACACTGTAACTGACAGAGACTTATTTAGCATAATTAAATTTAAAAAAATTTAAAATATAAAAAAAATATATTAGCCCATTACGTATAATACAAACAAATACGGGGAAAGAGAACCGGCAAAAAAGCTTAACAAAAAGCCAAAAGTTCAGAAAAAGACGAAATTTATGAATAGTGAAAAATAAGCCGGAAGCTAAAAGCTGAAGCCAAAACGATCACCATAGTATCTGAAAAATATTGTAGTTTGTAAAAAATCCACACCGTCAGTGATGTAGCTTAAGATCTAGATTTCAGTGGAACAACCACACGCTCTTACAGCTTATCAGAAGTACTAGCCTCATAGGCGCGGCGCCACGCCGCGCCAACCACCGTGTGCACCGAAGTAAAAGAGGTGATAATTCGTGAGGAGTTTTCTAAAAAACATTGAGGGCACATGCGTATTTTCAAAAAATTCAAAGGGCTTTTTCGTAAAAAATCGAGGATCTAGACGTAAACAAACGAGGACCCGTGTGTAATTTAGAAAACCGCGGGGAGCTATCATGCAAAGTGGAGGGGCTAAAAAAACTGACAGGGACCTTTTCGCGAGAACCGAGGACCTTTACGTAATTTCTGAAAAAATCGAGGATCTATACGTAAACAAACGAGGACCCGTGTGTAATTTAGAAAACCGCGGGGGGCTATCCTGCAAAGTGGAGGGGCTAAAAAAAACTGACAGGGACCTTTTCGCGAGAACCGAGGACCTTTACGTAATTTCCGGAAAGCGCAGGGACTTTTTCGGAAAAATGCTCACCAGACCGTACCAAAATTCCGAAGCCACGCGCCGGGCGGAGCGATCACAGGGGCGACGTGGCCCTTCCTCCGCGCGGAAACTCCCCCGGGTATATGAAGGTTATGATTTCAGTACTCTTCCCAAAAATAAATTGCATAAATTTTGAAGCAATACAATCAAAGATAGGGTCGTTCATTTTTCTTTATTGGCAACTATGCATTTTACGTTTAGGGGTGTCTGTACATCAGCCATACACTTCTTTCGTAGGGATAAGTCAAAATTGCCGTTCATCGGATCAACATGCAGCATTTGAGTCACGTGTCTAAATACATCTAGTGAATAGAAAATTCTGTTTGCTAGTTTACCAAAAAAAAAATCAGGCGTACAATAATTAGTAAAACCATTTACATCAGTTTGACAGCAAAGATGCATTCTGGATGACAGAAACAATAAGTGCAAGCGTGCCAATTAGCTTCTTTTTTTTTGTTTGCGAAATGCCAATTAGCTTCTCGTGCGACTCAGTCGACAAGTAGAAAAAATCAACCAAATCTTTCGAAGTCGTATACTTGTCATACCAGCTACCTCCAAGGCTAAAGATTTTTGACGTTTTTGACACTGACCGCAGCACAAAACCATCCACCGTGGCCACCCCGCGCCAGGGAGCTGTCTCCAATCTGTCCGCGTCGCTTTCGACATGGCGAAGGAATCATCTCCACTCCATGCCCTCACCACCACCAACTGCCACTAGACAGGTCGGGGGATATTTGCCCTTTTCGCGATGGACCCCAGGAAGGCATGATTCCGAGCAAATCGAATTCTTTTTTAGGTATTAAGCAACATGGTTCTCATTTTTTGTGCTTGAATAAAAAGACATGCTTACCAGCATGGGCAAACCCACAGAAGACGGAGTGAGGACCAATTTTGAGTTTTTGGTGGAATAACCAGATATCTTAATACTTAGTTCTTCACTTAGCCTATCTAAGGTGCCCTCACTGCTCTGGGCCTTATCTCGCGACTGTCGACACCCGATAGCCCAAGCGAAGCGATGAAACAAACTAGACAACTAGCGAAGCGTGTGTCTAGCACTAGCATGCTGACCAACACAGTAGAGTAGCTAGCCCTCACCGACACAGGAGCATAGCAGCCAGTACAGTGGCCCACATAGGCACAGAGGCGGCAGGCACCGCGCTCAGTGGCGCGCTCCTCGGCCCTCGCCTCACGCGGTTCCGATGTCCGGGTCTACTATAGCGTCGTCATGGGCGTAGGCTAGATGCCCCTTTATTTTTTGTGTTGGGTCCGCCGCTGCTCAATAGCAAGACAGTTAACATGATAGCGAGATCAATTACACATGTGAAACACTATATTTAAAGTCTACTTGTTTACTTTTACCGCCCTCCTCCCTCCCCTTATGATGTACTCTCACAGCAGTACATGTGTTGCGTAGTTAGCTGAATCTCCATGTCTTCTAGACTATTTTACCTTGTTTCTTGTATGAAAAGACAAGTTTGCTGTGACAGCACCATTTGTCCTTTTCTTTTCTTGCCCCTTCTAATTTTACATATGTCACCATTTTCTCATTTTTGTTACTTTTAACACAAAAGTAAGTTGAACTTGAGGTTTTACACATAGGTAGAGAAATTGAAAAGTACATTGTCATTTTTTCCCCAAATTTTTTATGTTAATTTCGTGCCCTAATTCACCGGGCTGCATGGAGTTCATCTTAAGGGTGGGTTTCGTTAGATATGTTGCCCTCCGAACTCGAACATTGACAAAAGAAATATGTACGTCTAATTTACCATTAAATATTCACCAGATGTTATTGTCGAGCACAAATAATTATCATCTAGACACCACATATATAGGGCCTGTTTGGTTCATGCCTAATCTTGCCACGCCTAACCTTAGTCGAGTGTGGCGTGCCACACTTTTTGTGGCGTCCAAATTCCACGCCACACCATAGGCAAAGTTAGGCAAAAGACTGAGTCTATGTCACGTGGGCCATATGGCTAACAAAGTGTGGCAAGCCACAACTGTGGTAATGAACCAAAGACTCACCTAAGAAATTGTGGCGCGGCTAAGGTTAGGCATGAAAATTTTGGCTGCCAACCAAACAGGCCCATAGTTTCTACAATCCCATCGTAGATTCTCAAGTAGTGTGATTAGCAGTAAGTTGTAAGAGTATAAGGCCAAGGAAGCCGATTAGAGGAGGGTGAATAGATGGTTTTATGATTCTCTTTGGCTAAAATCAATTTTATATATGGAAGTGTAAATTAAATTGATTTTATTCTAAAGTGACAAGGTATCTGGGAATCAACATCAAAGAAGATATTAACAAGTAGTCAATAAATAAGTTTAAAACTGAATTAAAATACATTGAATAAAAATATGCATGCAGATTAATTTAAAACAACATAATTTTATTTATAAATTGGGATTAATATGGTCAAAGTGTGTAACCTGCCTTGCTCTACGAATTGGCGAGAATTGTCGTCGAATAAATCCTCGAAATCATCGCAGTCTACACGTGAAAATAACCCACCAAACTCACACAAAATTCAAAGAAATTCAAATAAACTCCAAAAAATTTGAAAACAAGGAAGACTTAGATAGATCTTGATTTTAGATGAATTTAAAATTTTGAACGGATTCAATCAGAATTCGGATGAAGAAATACAGGCTTCTGGAAGTACAAAACTAAAGAAAAGGAAAAAGTAGGGAATTCTGTCGTGATCGGAGCTACAGTGGTCGGTCGGAAGTCAAAGCTATTGTGTTCGGTCAGTAGTCAAAGCTACAGTGGTCAATCGAAAGTCGGAGCTACAGTGGTCGATCAGAAGTCAGAGCTACAATGTTCAGTTGATAGCCCTATGTGGTTGAAAGCTACAGTGATCGGTCGAAGATTATGTGTGGTCAAAAGCTACAATAACCAGTCGAAAGTTATGTGTGGTCAAAAGCTACCGGGTTCAGTCAAAACTATAGGTGGTTAAAACTACAATGATCGGTCGAAACTATAGGTGGTCGAAAGCTATAGGGTTTGGTCAAAAGTTATGTGAGGTCGAAGGTACATTGATTGGTCAAAGGTTATATGAGGTCAAAGCTACAATGATCGATTGAAAGTTTGGAGTGGTCAGAAGTTTTGTGTGGCCGAAGAATATATGTGGTCGGAGCTACAGAGTGATCGAAGGCTATGGAGTAGTTGAATGCTCTAAAGTGGTTGGATGCTCTGCAGTGGTCGGAAGCAAGAGTAGCAAGAGTGGTCGGGTTGTGTGGAGTCGAGTTATACCTCGCGTGGTGCTCGAGAGGGCGTGGAGACTACCGGCGATAAGGAAGGCAACAGAGGTGGCTCGGTCATGGACGACAGCAGCGCTCTAGTGGCAGGGAAGCTCGGCAAAGTGGTGAGCAAGGGCGGGGTGGCTCCGGTGCACCGGCAATGTCTCACCAGAGTGGCGTCGAGGTCTGAGTGCGAAGTTGCATGGCGCTAAGGACTCTCGGGGTTCAGGAGAGGCAACTAAAGGTGGAGAGGGCTGGGGTGTGGTCCGTGGTTGCTCGGGAGTCCTATTTACAGGGTCGAGGGGGAAGCACAGAGTGAGGATTGCTCGCCGGAGTTAATGGAATGGTAGTGGTGCACTAAGGCAGTGATAACGAGATTTTAATGCGGGAGAAACCGTCGGAAGGAGTGGAGGAGTGATGGAGGCTTTCAATGGCATCATTTGCTTCGGCTAACGGGAAGTAACGGCTGCCATTTATGAGCTTGGTAGGGGTAGCAATGGAGGTCAGCCGTAGGTGGAAGGAAAGGCGAGGAGGAAGAATATGGCAAGTGGGTTCCACGGGTTGGCGAGACAAAGAAGGAGAAGAAATAGAGTGGTACGGTGGATGAATGACGCGTGTCCAAGGGAGGCATCCCGATTATTAGTTGGAGAGGGAGGGTTAAGTGGGAATGAACACATGAGATGAGGCCACGCGAAGAGGAGACAATCTTGGTCAGACACGAGTCGGCACGAGGGAGAGTTATTTTTAAAAATTTTTGTTCTTGATTTTCAAAAGGCTACAAAGCTTTGGAAACATTTAGAAAATAGCAAATAAAGACTGAAAAATTCAAAAAAAGCATGGAAATTTTTGAATATATTTTTGACTTAGGAAAAATATTTGCAACTTAATTTGGTCTTTAAATTTTTACAAAAATACTTTTTAGCTTCAAAATTAATTTTTAGAATATAGAAAATTCATAAAAAAATCTAGATAAAATCCAATGCTTTAGATTTAATAATTTGAAATAGTATTTTTTATAGAAATTCAAAAAACCCTTTATTTAATAATATTTTTATTTTTTTAATTAAATTACTTTTCAAAGAAAAGTTTTTAAAAGATAAAAATAGGAAAATAAAATCTTTGAAAATTCTAGCAACCAAATGACACATGATCGGTTGACCCATCATGATATACCAATATCGGAGCAACAGATCACATAACTGGAGAACTCGACAAGTTGGCTGTATGTGAAAAATACTATGGTCGAGATCAAGTGCACGCAGCTAATGGTTCAGGTATGCCTATAGCTCACATTGGTCAAACCAAAATTCATACTCCATGCAAATCCTTGATTGTTAAGAATATCCTTCATGTTCCACAAGCTCACAATCTTCTTTCTGTGAATCATCTTACTCAAGATAACGATGCCTTTATTGAATTTCATCCCGAATTCTTTCTTACCAAGGGTCAGGCCACGAAGAGAATTCTTCTTTGAGGTCCAGTAAAGGAGGGCTTTATCCACTCAGGTCGACCAGGGACTCAGGAACAAAGAAAAATCCCTGGTCAGCAATAAAACCTAGCTGAGGATAGTGGCTTTGTAATATTGGCCACCCCTCATCTTCAATTATAGATCAAGTTCTTTGTCTTCACAATTTGCCTCATCTAGGAGAGTCAGTCCCAACTAAAGTGTGTGATGCATGTCAACAGATCAAGAGCCACCAGCTACCATACTCTAGCTCATAGCATGTATTGTCCTCTCCTTTAGAGTTAGTGTTCTTCAACATCTGGGGGCCTGCGCGCACCTCAATGGGAGGTTTTAGGTATTATGTAAGCTTTATTGATGACTTCAGTAAGTTTACATAGTTATATCTTCTCAAAAATAAATCAGAGGTTGAGAAACCTTCCATACAATTCCAAGCTCATGTTGAGAGATTGCTAAACAAAAAGATTACTTGTGTCCAAACCGATGGGGGAGGTGAATATCGAAAACTTCACTCACACTTTCAACACGAGGGTATTTCCCATCATATCTCCTATCCTCATTCCCACCAACAAAATGGCTCAGTGGAAAGATAACATAGACAGAAGTAGGATTATCTCTTCTAGCCCAAGAATCTATGCCTATTCATTTCTAGGATGAGGCATTTCAAACATCTTATTTTCTCATTAATCGTCTCCCAAGCAAAGTGATCCAGTTAGCTACACCCCTAGAAAGACTTCTTGACATAAAACCAGATGACACGTTTATTAAAAGCTTTGGTTGTGCATGTTGGCCTTGTCTTCGCCCATACAATGATAGAAAGCTCCAATTTCGCTCTAAACATTGTGTCTTCATCGGATACAGTAGTCATCATAAGGGGTATATGTGCCTTTACCCTCCTACTGGCAGGGTGTACATCTCTCGTGATGTCATCTTTGACGAACGTGTGTTCCCTTTTCTGAAATGTCCAAACTTCCAGAAAGTCACCCTCTAAATGGTGGCACGAGGAGGTGCAGGGGGAGCCCACAACCTAGGGCGGCTACAGCGACGCGAGAAGGGGCGAGGAGGGGGAGCCCCGTGCAATGACAGTGGGTAGGACTAGCAAATATAACAAGACGCGAGGAGCTGGTGGCCAACGGGGGAATCAAAGAGATGGGGAAGCTTTAGGCAGGCGGCTGGCCATCGACGAGCTAGGGAGGGAGGAGGAGGAGATCGAAGGAGGAGAGGATGAACCAGCCAGGCTCAGGAGCCTATCAGGATGAGGAGTGGAGCTGGTTTAGCTAGGGATTTGGGAAGGGAAAAGGAGGGTCCAGTCAAGGGCCTAGTTGATGCTAAGGAGTAGGTAAGACCGGGAGTGACTCACTCTCATTGACCGACTGAGCCATTGAGGTATTTATAGTGAATTCATGATTCTTTCTTGTTTATTCTTGTAGTCTTGTTGATACTTAGATGTTGTATTTCATATTTGCATAGACAATTAGACTATTAGACAGTAAAATCTAAACTAACAGTTGTATTTTTTAATTTGTGTAATGATGTATTTTATAATTTATTTGTAGATTTGCAATAATGGAGAAACGAACTTAACAATTGGTAACTCTCTTAGCCTCTGCCTGCCCTAGACATAAAGGTAGACACAGATCGTAGAGAGAGAGAGGGGCGGAGAGAGAGATGTCATGGCCTAACACCTCAGTGAGGATGCAGTGGCCCACGCGGCGAGTTGGTTACGGCGGCGGCTCAGGTAGAACATGGTGAGCCGGGGTGCTCGATGAACATCGTGAGGAGCCGATGATTGAGAGGGCACAGCAAGGGCGTTGCGACCTTCTAGGGATGCTAGGGAGTAGGCGAGGCCGCATACGTGCGGTGACGGGCAACCCATCATGGCTACGGAGAACCTACATGGGAGGTGGTCTGGCGTGAGTCAGTAAATCTTTTGAGCCCACCCTCTATTTTCATCCTGACTTCACCACTGGTCGTCAACACATGTGTAACATCCTGAAAAATTTAAAATCGAAAATATGAAATTCTTGAATTATTTTGGTAGTATATTCTATTTGGAATTTGGATTTCATTGTGTTTTCTGATTTTGGTTGTGATTTCAAAAGTTGAATAAATTCATAATAAATAAAGACAAACATTAGTAATGCCAAAAAGGAAATATGCAGATAATAGAAAACTAAAATTATAAACACGAATCTGAAAAGATGATCCAGAAAGGAATGGGGAAAAACTTTTGTTTTAAACATAAAGCCCTCATTTTTAAATAATGGCATGAATAACAAAGGAAGCAAATATATTAAATACCAACAATAGTTGAAAATATTTTTGATAAGGCCAGAAGGTCCTCATGAGCTTCTGTGAGTTTTTCTGAAATTTTGGAACTGGTTTCATATTTTTCTGAGGGTTATTCCATTATCTGGACATTTCTAAAAATCCTTAAAAATAAAAAAAAAGAAAAACATTCGGCCGGGCCGGCCATTACCCCGGCCCAGCTCCTCTCCGTACGCGGCCAGCGCGCCCGCGTGGGCCAGCACGCGCGCAGCCCAGCGCCCCGCTGCCCCGCTCCCGAGCGCGCCGCTCCAGCTGACGAGTGGGCCCGCTCCCTCGCGCGCGTTGTCTCCCGCTGGCCGGTGGACCTGCCTCCACCCGCGCCTCTCCCTCTGCGCCGCGGGCCCGTGCCTCGCCTGCTCTTTCTCCCGCTGCCTCGCGGCCCCCGCGCGCCGGTTTCTTTCTCCGACCGGTGGCCCCGCCCGCGTCTTCTTCTTCCTCCCTCTCTTCTCCACGCGCCAGCGACGCTCTCTCGCTCGCGCTCGCTCCTCTGCGCAGCAGATCCCCGCTCTCCCTCTCTCACCTCGCGGGAAAAATATCAAAGGACCTACAGGAGGGGGGAAGCACCTCTCCCGCCCTCTCTCTCCTACCAAATCCCGGCGAGATCTCGTCCATTCCCCCTCGCCGGCGTGAACAGAGCGGAGGCCACCGCTGCCGCGCCGCGTGCCCCTCTCTCCCGGCTATAAAAGCCCCTCCCGGGAGTTGCAACCGCGTCGCGATACCTTCTTCTCCCTTCCCCTGTAATCAATTGAACCGTAGCGCTCTCAATCCCCGCCGGCGACCTCTCCTTCCTCACGGCCGGCGACCGAGCCGCCATTGGTTCCGACCAGCCCAGGCCGATTCATTACTCCCAAAGCTTCGTGGAAGCCAGGCAAAGCCGACCCCCTCCCCCACCGGGCATTCCATTGCACGAGCAACGCCGGCGTCGACCGCCTCCCTGGACCGCCGCCGTCCCACGCCGCCGGCCCGCCACCGTGCCCCTCCTTCCCCGCCGACTACACCAGGAGATCCACCAGTACACGGAGATTGTATTTCACGAAGCTCCCGAGCCTCTCCGACCACCGCTCGTCGCCGGCGCCGTCGCCCCCGACTCCTCTGCCCGGCCTCCTTCGCGAGCCACTTCAAAGGGAATTATTACCCTTATAGGGTAAGCATCGCTCGGCTCGGCCGAGTGGCTTCCTGCGCCATCTCTCCCTCCCTCCTGCTCCCGCGTCGCGTGTTCGAGCCCGGCTCCGCACGCGCGGTTGAGCATTTCTTTTGATTTTTCTCTCAGGCTGACAGGTAGGCCCCACTTGTCGGTCACTGTAACCAAAGCAGCCCGCTGACCCCTGGGTCCCGCTTGTCAGTATCAAACGCCACTGACAGATGGACCCCACTGGTCATAGACACAGTAATAAACGAATAAAGAAAAAGATAAAAAATAAGAAAATGACATGTGGGACCCACTGTCAGAAATTTAATAAATTTTGGAATTTACTGAACTGAGAACTTCAAATATTCATAACTTTCTCATTTTAACTCCAAATTGGATGAGACAAATTTATAAATTCATCTAAAATCAAGATCTATCCAACGGAACTAAAATCATAATTTTTAGAGTTCATTTGAATTTCTGGTGATCTTTTGAGTGATTGATTGCTTTTCTTTTATTTGGGTATTTCGCACGATTAAATAGCATACGAAGCTCAGGAGGAAGAATTCGAGGCAGCAGCACTAGGAGATCCGGATAATCCAGCACCCGACCACTGTGACCAAGGCGAGTCAATACTTTGATTATGTTGAACCTACATTTCTGCAAATTACTTTGTTTTAAATTAACAAATTGCATTGCTGTTATTTTTATGCAAATGCATGCTAAATTTGATATTATAGCTATATACCATTGTTTACCTTGAATAGTATTACCCCCTCCTTTGAGTATTTGAATGTGTGAACCTTGTCGCCCTAGCAAAAATATAATAGTAACATTTCGAAAATAAGTCTGTAACTGTATGCCATGCTTAGCATTGATTAGGAACTCGGGACAAGAAATTGTCCCAAGCATCACTTTTATTCATGAGAAACTGGTTTGGGTCAGTCATGGTGGTAATGACTGATAAATGTTGGATATGATTATTTTATGTCTCCAAAAATCCCAACATGCTTAAATATCTGGGCGGATGGTTCGGGGGTGTGGTGCAGGTGTGCACGAGAGTGTGGTTTGTGGTAGAACCGTCCAGATATCACTAAGGACTGAATCTTGTCATGTCAACCCGTGTAAAACAGTACAACCACAAGTCTGTAAATTACAACTTGGCTTAGTAGATTTACCAGACCCTGAAAATCATCCTTTCAGGAGGAGGTGTGGGATAGTGCAAGCGGCAGTCGGTGAGACGGCTTGAATGGGACACCCGGGTAGGGTGAAGTTCTGCTGTGGCGGGCTAGCAGGGGTGGGGAGCCAGCTGCTAGACGTTCAGAAGGAGGACATCCCGCACAACGTATGGGACCCACCGCAAGTGGGAGCGACCCATAGGGTGAAATGATGGAAGGGGCGAGATATTTTGAAAAGTTACTGTGATGGTCTGCTCAACCACATGTCTAAGGCATCGTGTGGGGCAACGAGTTGATTATCTCTTGTGGTGAAAGTGTACAAACTCTGCAGAGTCAAAACTATTCGAATAGCCGTGCCCACGGTCAAGGGCAGACATGGGAACTTAACTAGATATAGTTCTGTTTTAAAATATTGAAAAACTGGGAATGGAAAAGTGAAAGGGCGATGGACTGCCCTGGTTTGGAATTGTCCTGTGTGTCGTCCCAGTGGTAAGTTAAGCGGCTATAACGCTGAAGAATGGCTATATGGTGCAGATGCCATGTAATGGTGGATGGAATCTGAATCACTATTATTACTGCATTCAACATATACGTGTGTTCAAAATGCTAAGTCTTAAGGAATTTTTATATAATTGTATTCAAAAGCACTCTTCGCAAAAGAAAATAAACCTAAGCCATCATTTGGTTAGCCATACATGTTATATACTGCATTCTGTGTGTTGATTCGCTGAGCACGGGGTCGGAGTGCTCACGCTCGCTTTGCGGCAAAAATCCAGAAAAAGGAGCGCAAGACCACTACGCCTACGAGGAAGCTCCCGCTACGGAGGAGAAGAATGACGAAGGAAACTAAGGCGTAGGCTTCGTTGTTTAGACATGGACAAGTGGACATCCGGCGTTGTGTGCACGTATGTTACTAGTTAGCTGGTGACATACAATGCACACAGTACCTTCCAGTCGCTTGTCTGTGGATTTTGGTTTGCTTTTGCTGTATTTCCGCTGTGCGTATTTGTAATAATGGCATTGGCCTAGTCGGCCCCTTTTGTAAACTCTATCACCCGACGTGGTGTATTTTCATTTATGTAATATATTGGTTGATTATGCGATGTATGAAATGATTCAGCAATGTACCTGTGTGCACTAACTACTGATCCAGGGATTAGTGCAGTGAAACACAGTAAGATTCGGATTGAAAAATCCGGGCTGACAACATGATGCCACTCTTCACTTGATGACCATCAATCCATGATGTCATTCTTTATTAATTCTAAATGTTCATCATCATGGGACTCACCTATTTCAACAACTCATGAAAAATGTTAGCCCCACAAATTTGATTGTCATTACTCATCAAAACTCACCATTAATATATGGGCATGTTCTTTTCAGCTGTGGCTTATGGCTGAAATTTTTGAATTTTGGCTGTTTACGGTACAGATTACGGAGAGACAGATACTCACTTGCGATTTTGGTTAGTACAGATGTTGGGCTTTTAACGTGTACATCGTTTAACTTGTAGATCCCGTCTTGAGAAAATACTCCGTTTGAAAGTTAGGTACTGTAGCAAAAGCCAAAAGTCGCCAGCTTTTGACTTAAAGAACATGCCCTATAATGAATGGTATATATCATTTAAAGAGCAGGCATGAAGTTGCAAATAGAGCTCTTATTTTGCTTTATGCTTTGTTCAGGGTAAAAATAGCTAGGTTAGCTAACCTTAACCTAGTTAGGCTGGCATGACCCATTTTTTAGGCTAGCGTGACCTATTTTTTTGTGTTTGGCAACTAACCTGTTAAATAAAAAATTATATTGTCTAGAACACATGGATTAGCAGCAAAAAAAACCAGAAATCAATAGGATTATGGTTAGTTGGATATGTGGGGATTAGATCCGATTGTTTACCCTATCTAACCTTTTGGCGGTGTAAACCTCTAGTTCCGATTTATGGGCATTCGTATTGGTTTTTGCTAATGGCATTTGGTTATAGCTTATGGTTTTTGACTGAAATAAATAGTAATGGCTAAAAGAAGTGGCTTTTAGAAGGAGGGGTCGAGCGATGGAAAATATGAGGGAGAGATGCATGCGCGTGATAGGAGTAGGGTACATGATGCACCTGTGACCCCTGACTTATCCCCAGAGCAAGATGGTGGCAAGAGGAGTGGAGAAGTTGCTCCAAGAAACTAAATGTTCATATTGGTTTTTTGGGTCTTCTAAGCAGAAGCTAGAACCATAAGTCAATACAAACAGGGGCTAACTTGTGTAGTTCAATTCTCTAGGGACACATTTGAATAAGCGGGGATCTTCTCCTTATGCCAACAACCCTAAGGTCCCGTTTGGGCCCTAAATCATTAAAGCGCTCCAATACGAAATACACCCTCCATTCTTTTTTTACTTGACTTTCTAGAATCCATGCCATCAAATCTTTTAAAGTTTGACTGCTAATAGACTCAAAACTATCTAGATTGGTTATACGAAAGTTACATAATTAGATTTATCATTAAAAATATTTTTATAATATTATAATGTTACTAAGTATATCTTAATGTGAAGTTATAAAAATAACGGTCAAAGTCGTATCTTAGAGACAGTAAAAATTTGAAATGTCCAATGAAAAAGAACAGAAAGAGTACTTAAAAAAAATAGGTAAATGGACTTCATAAAAGTAAAACACTACACGATAACTATTATACTAGTACTATTCGATTAATATGCAGTCTGAAAAAGTGCTCTGAATGTGTCCTGACGTCCTTGTATGAACAGTTGCTCTCAGAGAAAGAACATAGGTTAGGAGTTTGGTCCCCTCTCTTATCCAAAACAGCGAATCCTTCTCGAAGTCTTTCCTCCTTCCCCCCAGGTGGGCCCTCCCGTCCCACGCAGCCCCCCTCGACCGACCTCTGGCGCCACATCGGACGAACCAAACCACGTGTTAGATCCTCGTCACCCCTTCTCCTTGACCCGCTTTGACCCTTTCCACGAACGGACGGACCGACCACTCAGCTTCCGTGAGTTCCATCCCAATCCCATTATTCCACTGACGTCACGTCCGCCGTCACCTCCTCACGTGACCCAACCACTGGCGTAGAGAAACCAGAGGCCCCAATACGCGCACGTTTCACACGTTTATTGCGGGAGCCCCCCCAAGCAGACGCTTACTTAGCTCCAGAAAAGCGCACAAGGCGCTGTCTGTAAGCGCCGCGTACCCTGCGACGTCAACCTCCTATAAAAACCCACCCCCTGTTCCCGCTCGCTTCAGACAACAACTCGACTACACACGAGCTCAACTCAGCCCATAAGCAACCGCATCGCGAGGACCATGGAGGCGAACCAGGAGTACATGATCCAATTCGACGGCCAGTTTGAGGATCCGTCGCCGAGCTCCACCAGTGCCGAGCCGCCGCCGGTGATGGCGACGCCGTTCGCAGGCAGGGTGGTCTCCCCCGAGCAGGAACACAGTGTCATCGTTGCTGCGTTGTTGCACGTCATCTCTGGGTACACCACCGCACCACCGGAAATCTTCCTGGCGGCGCACAGGGAGGTGTGCCAGGTGTGTAGGATGGACCGGTGCCTCGGGTGCGAGTTCTTTGCGGGAGAGGCCGAGGTGGTCGCATTGGACGGTGGTGCGGAGAAGGTGGCTGCGGCGGCAACAGGAGAGCAGAGGAGGCGGAGGAAGAAGAAGAACAAGTATCGTGGCGTGCGTCAGCGCCCATGGGGGAAGTGGGCAGCGGAGATCCGCGACCCGCGCCGTGCGGTGCGCAAGTGGCTCGGGACGTTCGACACCGCGGAGGATGCGGCCAAGGCCTACGACCGCGCCGCCATTGAGTTCCGAGGACCGCGCGCCAAGCTCAACTTCCCATTCCCCGAGCAACTGGGCGCCGCCCACGACGACGACAATATCGACGGGAGCACCGCGGTCAAGTCCGACACATTGTCGTCGTCACCGTATAGCGCGGACACCGACGAGCGAGGGAAGCAAGCGTGGCAGCACGACAGGGAGGAAACAGGGGACCAGCTTTGGGAAGGCTTGCAAGACCTGATGAAGTTGGACGAAAGCGAGCTCTGGTTCCCGCGGACTTCGAATTCTTGGAATTGAACGTGTAGATCCTAGCCGTTGGAGTAGCATATGGAAAAGGCCATTTCACCCTTCTCTTTTTCTCCTTTTGCTCTTTTTTTAGCTCTGTAGTATTATTTGAACAAAGCAGAGTTTGTGAATAATCACTAGAGCTGTACTAAGTGTGCGTATAAACCAGGCAATTTTGGGTTTGTACTTTTCCAATTCACAGCAAGGAACACGAGCAGACTGATTCATCAACCGATTTGGCCACGCGAGTATATGGATGGATGAGGAATTTCGGACCAAGCTTTTTGCGTACCAGTTGTTTATTAGGAGCGAGACCACTTGCCTCATTTGCAAGCACGAGTAATAACGTATGATACACGCGGTTTGCGTCGGTTGGTGGTTCAGCAATTGTTCTCTGCTTTCATCATGTGGTACTTCGATAAACAAATCGTTGACCAAATTCGCTTATTGTACTTCGTGAGTGAGTAATCGGAACAGATGAAGATATTTCTGGAAGGTCAAACATGGGAGAAAAAACAGATAGAGATTTATCAGGTCAAACATAGATGAATGAACGCTGTACTTCGTTAGAAAAGTGCACCTTTTCATTTCTTTCTTCAATCTTCATCTGCTGGTCTTTGCATTCTTTGATGTGAAAACAGTCCCACCACCCTATGGCCACGGCCATAGGGCCTCTTGAATCAGGTTGTGCTAGTCGCCTAGTTCTTGATCGCTTCTTGAACCGTTTATGTCCGTGAAGATTGGCCGCTCGGACATGGTCAACCGGCTTTTTGAATCAGGTGGAAGATCACCTGCTGGGTAGTGCCCAGCTGCCCAATTTGTTTTTCCTACGTTGACACGTGTTCCAGTATCGACGCGAGTCAGACATGTGGCAACACATCTTGAATTCTTCTTCCGTGAGTCTCTCGACTGCCGTGCTACGGCATACCTCAACCTGTCCGGATTCTGCCAGGTCGACCGCCGTCGCTCCCATAGCCGCTAGTGAGGGAAATGTTAGGCGGCGAGGGAGGCGTGCGAAGGGGACGGCACGGAGGGGGCGGTGCGGGGTGGGAGATGATACGGGGTGGGACTGTGGGAGACGACGCGGGGAAGAGTTAGAGTTAGATCGGCTTATGAGGTGGGTTTTTTTGTGATTTAATTCTCAGAGTTTTTTTCTATTTAAACATCACTAAATATATAATTAGACGAATCGTAAAATCTTAATTTCTAAAGTTCGAATCAGACACCCGTATACGAGTCATGGTAACACTGGTTAATCCATGTCATGTAAATACGTCCATACGGTCATAACACATCCCCACGGATAAATTCTCAAGTGCCACGGAATTGACAGGTTGCCCTTTCGAGTTAAGCAACGATCCATCCAGTTCCTTGCAGAACTTTCGCCTCCGTCTAGCAGTAACTTTCGCGCGACAGGCTCACTGAGCCGTTTGCACGCGTTCGTCCACTGGCAGCGTCGCTTTCCGCGGGGCCTCGTTCCCTCCGCCGCGATAACGACGGCAGCGGCTAGCTCGCTCCGCCTTAGCGCTGAGCACAGCTCCCTACTCGTCACCGCGGCGGGGCGCGGTGACGCCACGAGCGGGACGGGGGCGGCAGCGCCCGCCACCCGTCGCACAGCTGGGTGCGCGCGGGCGGAAAGGGTCAAATTGGAGAGTAAGGCGGCGAGCCACGCAGCTGTCGTGCGGGCGCGGGCGGGATTGGGTGGGTCGGGTGACGTGTGGTGGCGTGGTGGAGTGTGAGATCAGGATGGGCGACAGTTAGCGTCAGCCGCGGTTCCAGGCGGGGAGTGGCTGGCCGCGACTCACTGGGCCGAACAGGGAAGCTGCGGGCGCGACGTCAGTCAGCGTCAGCCGCGGTTCCAGGCGGAGAGCGGTTGTCTGTGACTCACTGGGCCGAACAGCGGAAGCTGCGGACGCGACGCCAGTCAGCGTCAGCCGCGGTTCCAGGCGGGGAGTGGTCGGCCGCGACTCACTGGGCCGGACAGGGAAGCTGCGGACGCGACGATCTTTTTCGGTGTTTTCTGAGGGCCTGCGTGTTTTTAAGTCCGACTTATCCGTCGATTCGTCCGTCGGTTAAGTCTTTCACTTTCTTTTAGGGACTCTTTCTCTCTCTCTCTCTGTTTTTTTTTCCGAGGGACTCAGGCTGTTCACGTACTACTCTGAAACTTCCGTCCACACGGTATAACGTAGGTCCTATTTTTTATGGTTTCTAGAGACAGTTTTTGACTTTTACTACAGTACCTAACTTTTACATGAAATATTTTTTTAAAACGGAGTCTACAAATTAATTATAATACACATTAAAAACTCAACATCTGTATCAACCAAAATCGTAAGCAACTATCTCTCTCTGAATTCTGTATCACAAATAGCTAAATTTAAAAATTTCAGCCAAAAATCATAAGTCGCAGTCATATCAAACAGGTCCGTAGTTTAGAACGCATGCTTCACTGAGCGAGCGAGTGTGGACCTTTTTTCAGAATCTGAGTGTGCATGCACTGGCATCATAATCTAGTGCTTCAAAAAAATGTATTATTATGAAGGATCATGTGATATGATCCAAATTAATATTGTGATGATGATGATCGGGTCAACAAGAGGTATTTTTGTATTTTGATCAAAATACCGGAAACAATCTAGATCAAAGCTGTGGCGCATGGGCGATGCGTTAGAGAGCGATTTAGGTCAAAATGGAGCTGGTTTGATTATGGCGGATTAAGGCTAAGAACTTAGCGGATGCCCACTTATGCGCTTTGAAAAACGTGCATAAATGAACTTGAGTGAGTAAAATCCGTGTGTGTGGTGTTAACGGGTTCCCCCCATTGTTAGTGGATAGGATCTATTTTGAAGTGTAGGTGGCTGGTTGCCTACCTGTAAAAGGGGTTGGATAGAGACATGTAGGGTTAACCATTCAATCTCTCTCCCATATGCTCTCTTATTTAGGGTTAGGGTTTAAGAGTGGAGCACTTGATGTGCTCTTTGTTTTTTAAGTTAGAGTGGCTGTAAACTCAACTTTCTCAAGTGAGCAATGCGTCAATCTTTACATATTTCTATGGATCCATCTTAATTTGGTTAATTTGCTCCTGGTTTGGCCTCAATATGTGATTTCTTGATCCAAGCGTTTTTTAGTCGATTTCTTTGGTGTTCTAACTTGTTGTGACATGTGGGAATACATCTAGACTTATCTTAGTCATCATCCACGTATGAGCTAATTATATTCACCGATTTTAATTTTGACTCGGCTTTGATGTAACCTTCCAACAAACTGAAAAAGATCTCTTCTTTAGCCATGATTTTTATGATCTTTTATTGGAATAGATTCACAATACCCTAGAGACGATCTTTGCAAAGTTTCACTTCATTTAGATCTACGGATCAAAAGTTCCATCTATTTTTGTTTTGAATCAGAGCTGAAAGAATCGGTTCTGTTTTCTGTCAGAAACGTTGGCTAAGATCAGATCTATGACCACATTGGTATCGACCACGGTCAAGCTCTAGATCGTATCGCATCGTTTTTGACCATGTTCAGTCTTCCGACCGCTTCGCGTCTTCTCTACCATGTGGGGATTTCGATTACTCACTAATCGTTGATATCATGGTTGGTTTTTGAACAGAATCGACCATGTCGGTCGCAAATCACTCGTTAGCTTCCAACCATGTTAGTTGTTTGATCACTCGCTGGCTTTTGACCATGTTGGTTACGACCACATTGATCACTTTGGTTGCCGTCTAGTTGAAAGCATCTAGACCCCTAAAAATATTGGTTTTGGCAATTAATGACACTATGTGATCATGGGACTAATTTGTGTGTTAAGTGTTTGCAAGAATTAGTCTCAAGGTAAAGGAAAAAAGCACATAAAAAGATGTCACAAGATTCAAAGGGCTCCAAGTCGACAAGGTAAATAGTTTAGGGATCTTTTATTTTTACCGGTCTTGGAGAATGGTTGGAAGACCGGATTATAGATTAGATGACGTACTATTAAGAAGAATCATGGTAAAATATTTGATCATGTGCTTATGGGCCTTATGGATCAATTTAGGATCATGCATGCATTTAGAAATTAAAATTGAATCAAAATCATGCATTGCCAGAAATTTCGGTAGTACCGGCGTTCTATGGGCGGAACTACCGTATAGCCGGAAGTACCGGGCCTCCGAGCGGAACGTTAATTCCAGAGAGCGCCCGGAATCAAACTTAGTCTCTCGGAAATCGGAAGTACCGCGGGTTGAATGTCGGAACTACCGCAAGCGCGGAAGTTCCGGCCTCCCAAGCGGAACTTTAATTCCAGAGAGCGCCCGGAATCAAACTTAGCCTCTGGAAAAACGGAAGTACCGCGGATTGAACTGCGGAACTACTGCAAGGCCGGTAGTTCCGGACATTTGAGCGGAACTTTATTTCCAGAGAGCGCCCTGAGTTGGAGTTAACCTCGCTGAGATCGGAAGTACCGGGGCAAGGAGCGGAACTTCCGGAAATCCGGAAGTACCGCGTTTTCAACGGCGGTAGTACCGCACTCATTGTCCAACGGTCACTTCTGAGCGTCTGACATAGCCGTTCTGTAGAGTCGGCGGAAATCCGGAAGTACCGCCCTTACAACGGCAATAGTTCCGTTTTCCCTGAAATTTCAGGATTGTTTATTGCGACGGCTATTTGAGGTTGGTGGGGGTATAAATTCAACCCCACCAGCACTTGTACTTGTTGTTGAACCCCCATTGAGCATTCATAAGCCTAGAGCAATCTCTCACACCTCATATACACTCTTGAGCATTCAATTGAGGTAGTTGAGCCATTTCGAGTGCATTGCATCCTAGTGTTGATTCATTTGGCACTTGAGAGTGATCAAGCCTGTTGTGATTCTTTATTCTTGGTGCTTGCCGGCACCTAGACGGCTTGGCGGAGGTTCCGGTGATCTTCTCAAGAAGATTGTGAGAAGGCCTGGAAGATTGAGAAGGCTCGAAGCTCGCCTACCCGGAGAGAGAAAGGGCTACCGCTAGTAATCGAGGTGATTAGGCTCAATTCGTGGAGCCGGTCCGATTCGTTCGGGCTTACCTCAACGTGGACTAGGGGAGACCGGCAAGTCTCCGATCACCACGGTAAAAAGTGATTGTGTCAATTGTGGTTTGCTTCTTTGTGCTTAATTTCATTCAAGCAATTCACTTCAATTGAATTATTTGATTGCTTGCTTGGTTAGAATAGCAAACTTTGTTCTAGGCTAATTGCTATTGCTCTTAGTCAATTACTTGTACTAGCGATCACTTGAAACATTCTAGGTTGTTTAGTTGTGCTATTGTTTACTTGCTCTAGTCAAATTACTAAGTTTAAAATTGTCAATTGAAATTAGACGAAAAATTTTAAAGACCGCCTATTCACCCCCCTCTAGTCAAATCGAAGCACTAGCTATGAGAAGACCAAGAAGGGACATTCCTCCTCCAACAAGAAGTATAGCAACATTCGTTGCTATGAATGTGATGAGAAGGGGCACATTGCCTCTCAATGCCCCACAAAGAAAGATGACAAGGAGAAGTCATCAAAGAAGAAAAACTACAACGGCAAGTAAAATTTTTTCAAGAAACTCCACAAGGATGGCAAGAACGAAGCCCATATTGGTGAGTGGGATTCCGAGGAGGAGTATTCCGACTCCGACTCAAGCGAGGACGAATCTCCCAAGAAGAAGGGGCTCGTGGGTATCGCCATCAAGGAGGCTCCATCACTATTCTCTACTCCTACATGCCTTATGGCTAAAGGAGAAAAGGTAAAATTGCTTGATGATGATGAGCCTTCATATGATGACTTGATGGATATGTTAGTTGAATTGAATGAGTTTCTTGGAAAAGAAAAATCAAAGTTTAAGATCTTGAAGAGAGAACATATTTCTCTCAAAGACTCTTATGAGGAGCTAAAGGAAGCTCATGATTTGCTTCTTCAAGAAAATCATAAATCTAGTACTAGCATTGGAGTCACTTGTGATATTTTGAATGAAATGCCTAGTATAGCAATCTCAAAATCTAGCATATCTACATGTTGTGATGATCTACTTGCCATGCCATGTTAATCAAGTGTTGATTCTAGAAATGCTTTAAATCTTGTTCATGATGATGTGTTTACTAATGAAAATAAGAATTTAAAGGAACAAGTGCTAAAATTGAACAAAAACTTAGAAAGAGCTTACAAGGGAAAGGAAACCCTTGATAAGTTGCTAAGCGATCAAAGATGCTCTTTTAATAAAGAGGGACTTGGATATGTCCCCAAAAAGGGTAAGAAGCCGGCATACAAACCTCCAAGTTTGTAAAAGAGAATGGTAAGTTTTGCATCAAATGCCGGAATATTGGTCATGTGCAAAATGAGTGTTCCAAGAATAAACTTTATTCCATTGGTTTATATGATTCATGCTACATGCTTAAGAAAACCACAAGTGGAAATGTTATTGCTCATTTTATTGGCACCTCGATTTTGGGTGCTAAGAAGAAATCCATTTGGGTGCCCAAAACCTTGGTTACTAACCTCCAAGGACCCAAACAAATTTGGGTACCTAAAAAGGCTTAATTTTCTTTTGTAGATAAATTACAAAGCCGGCGGAAGGCATTGGGTGTTGGATAGTGGATGCACTCAACACATGACCGGAGACCAAAAAATGTTCACTACCTTTGAGAGTGGAAGCAATGACAAGATCACATTTGGAGATAATAGCAAAGGAAAGGTATTGGGTTTGGGTAAAATTGCTGTCTCAAACGACCTTTCAATTTCTAATGTGTCTCTTGTTGAAACATTAAATTTCAATTTACTTTCCGTTGCTCAATTATGTGATTTAGGATTAACATGCTCATTCTCAAAAGAAAATGTTGTAATCTCAAAAGAAAATAATAATGAACTTGTCTTTAAGGGATTTAGATTTGGAAATCTCTATTTGGTAGATTTTACTTCAAATGAGTCTTGTTTAAAAACTTGTTTAATTGCAAAAACTTCTTTGGTTGGTTGTGGCATAGAAGGCTAAGTCATGTGGGAATGGTTCAACTTAAAAAGCTTTTTAAGCATGACTTAGTGGTTGGCTTGAAGGATGTGAAGTTTGAGAAAAATCGACTTTGTAGTGCTTGTCAAGTCGGAAAACAAGTCGCTAATTCTCACCCTTCCAAAAGTATCATGTCAATCTTTAGGCCATTAGAGCTCTTACATATGGATTTGTTCGGGCCAACAACCTATAAGAGCATTGGAGGTAATAGCTATTGTTTAGTCATTGTGGATGATTACTCTAGATATACATAGGTCTTTTTCCTAAATGACAAAAGTGAAACCTCTGGGATTTTCAAAAGTTTTTCAAAGAAGCCCAAAATGAATTTGATTTTAAAATAAAGAAAATTAGAAGTGACAATGGTTCCGAGTTCAAAAATACAAAAGTTGAAGATTTTTGTAATGAACTTGGAATAAAGCACGAGCTTTCCACAACTTACACTCCGGAGCAAAATGGAGTTGTAGAAAGGAAAAATCACACATTAATAGAAATAGCTAGGATAATGCTTGATGAATATAATACTTCCGATAAATTTTGGGCGGAAGCTATTAACACCGCTTGTCATGCCATAAATCGTCTTTATTTGCATCGTCTTTTGAAAAAGACTTCCTATGAGCTTCTTGTAGGAAGAAAACCGAATATTTCCTATTTTAGAGTATTTGGTTGCAAATGCTATATTCTAAGAAAATGTGTTCGGCTCTCTAAATTTCAAAGTCGGTGTGATGAAGGCTTTCTTTTAGGATATTCTTCAAATAACAAAGCTTATAGAGTGTTTAACAAAAATTCGGGTTTAGTAGAAGAGTCATGTGATGTCCAATTTGATGCAACTAACGGCTCTCAAGAAGAGCATGAGAACTTAGATGATGTAGGAGATGAAGGTCTTCGAAAAGCAATGGAGAACATGCAAATTGGAGACATCAAGCCAAAAGAAGATCCAAAGTCACCAAGCTCATCAAGACAAGTGGAGCCTCCCTCTTCGTCTACAACAAACGACGTTCAAGTTATAGAAGATGAAGAAAAGGATCAACCACAAAATACCTTCAAGATTCACAATGCAATAGCCAAGGATCATCCAATAGATCAAATATTGGGTGACGTGAGTAAGGGTGTCCAAACTCGCTCTAGAGTAGCTTCGTTTTGTGAACATTACTCTTTTGTGTCTTCTTTTGAGCCTAAACGTGTAGATGAAGTTCTAGATGACCCGGATTGGGTAAATGCTATGCATGAAGAGTTGAACAACTTTGCTCAAAATGAAGTTTGGATTTTGGTGGAAAGACCCATGGAGCACAACGTAATTAGCACAAAATGGGTCTTCCGGAATAAACAAGATGAGAATGGAGTTGTGGTAAGAAATAAAGTAAGGTTAGTTGCTCAAGATTACACTCAAGTGGAGGGTTTAGACTATGATGAAACATTTGCACCCGTAGCTAGACATGAGTCGATTAGAATCTTGCTTGCTTTTGCATCATGCTTTGACATTAAATTATTTCAAATGGATGTTAAAAGTGCATTTCTTAATGGAACAATCTCCGAATTAGTATATGTTGAACAACCCCCGGGTTTTCAAGATGCTAAATATCCTGATCATGTTTATAAACTATCAAAGGCGTGATATGGTTTAAAGCAAGCCCCTAGAGCTTGGTATGAGCGCCTTCGTAACTTTCTTGTTTCAAAAGGCTTCAAAATAGGAAAAGTAGACACAACTTTATTTACAAAAATTATTGGTGGTGAGTTCTTTGTATATCAAATTTATGTCGATGATATTATATTTGGTTCTACTAATCAAGATTTTTGCAAAGAATTTGGTGAAATGATGTCTAGGGAATTCGAGATGTCAATGATAGGTGAGCTAAGCTTCTTCCTTGGACTTCAAATCAAACAACATAAAGATGAGACTTTTATAAGTCAAACGAAGTATGTAAAGGATCTACTCAAGAAATTCGGAATGGAAGAAGCCAAACCCATCAAGATTCTCATGGCAACAAACGGGCATCTAGACCTCAACGAAGGAGGAAAGTCGGTAGATTTAAAACTTTATAGATCCATGATTGGTAGTTTACTCTATCTTACCGCATCTAGGCCCGACATTATGTTTAGTGTTTGCATGTGTGCACGGTTTAAAGCTTCTCCAAAAGAGTGCCATTTGATGGCCGTAAAGAGAACTCTAAGATATTTAAAACATTCCTCAAGCATAGGGCTTTGGTACCCCAAAGATGCAAAATTTGAATTAATTGGATATTCGGACTCCGATTATGCGGGTTGCAAAGTGGATAGAAAAAGCACCTCGGGTAGTTGTCAATTACTAGGTAGGTCTCTAGTATGTTGGTCATCCAAGAAACAAAATTCCGTAGCCCTTTCAACCGCCGAAGCCGAATATATCTCCGCGGGTAGTTGTTGTGCTCAATTGCTTTGGATGAGGCAAACATTGTTGGATTATGGGATAAAATTTGATAAAATGCCTGTTTTGTATGATAATGATAGCGCCGTCGAAATATCCAACAATCCCGTTCAACACTCAAGAACCAATCATATAGATATACGCCACCATTTCTTGAGAGATCATGTGAGCAAGGGAGATATTGAAATTAGCCACATCCGAACCGAAGATCAACTAGCGGACATTTTCACCAAACCATTAGATGAAAGCCATTTTTGCAAATTGAGGAATGAATTAAATGTTATAGATTACTCAAATGTAGCTTGAAATCAATTTTCATTCATTTCTGCTCATTTGGAGTTCTTATGTGGAATCTCAATGAATTATCTTCTATTTTGGTCAAAAATTTGATTATTTTCATAAAAAATTGGTTTCAAAGTATAGCAATAGCTCAATTGATGCAAAATGATCCTGAATGACTTTATTTGAGTGCAAAACTAGGGATTATTTGCAATAATTTCAAGTTGCAAAGCTCAATTCCTGAGAAGTTCCAGAAAAATCGGAACTACCGCAGTGCTTTGTGCGGTACTTCCGCTCCAGTCAGAAAATCTGAAACTACCGCTATTGTTTTTGCGGTACTTCCGAAATTTCTGTGAAAACGGAACTACCGGCGTGTAAACCGCGGAACTTCCATTTTCTGCGAAAGTTAATGCGGTTTCCAAAACCGCCAACCCTCCTGCAGTTACCCCTTTTTCTCTTAACTCTTCTCTCTCTCTCATCTCGTCTCCTCCAAGCCGCACCCCTCCTCTCTTCCTCTCTCTCTCTCTCCCAAAACCTCCTCCTCTCCCGATCTTCGAATCCAAGGAGAGATTTTTGTTTTGGGTTGTTTCTCTGCACTTCTAGGGTTCCCCTCCTTCGACTCCACAAGGTAAATTGGATCAAAACCCTCCTTTTATCTTGTTCTAAGAACCCTAGGTTAGGTTTAGGTTAAATTTGAAAATGTGATAATTTTTGCTGAAAAATCTTAGGGCAAATTAGTATATTTGGGGTATTACAATGTTTATGCATACATGCATTGGATTCAAACCAAGAAATACCCCAAAATATTGAAGATTGAACATGCCCTAGAAATGCCCAGAAAATTCGGAACTACCGATCGAGCGGCCGGAACTACCGGGGTACCGGAAGTTCCGCATTTTGAATGCCGGAACTACCGTTTTTCCCGGAAGTTCCGCAGTTTTGCCGCCAGTACTTCCGATTTTCCTGGAACAGCAGAAACTCATTATTTTCATTTCAAATCTAATCCTTGCATATCCTAGCTCACTCCTTGATTAGCTTATCTCTGTCCTTGAAGATGCCGAGGATGAAGAACGTTTCCCACAAGTCTTATGTGGGAACTCCAGGACAATCCTCCTCGATTCCTGCCCTTCCTGAGCCAGAGCATGAGGACAGGGGAAAAGGTCCCGCCTCCGACTCTGAGAATGAGTCCGAGGAATCCGAGGGGACCGAGGCTTCTCAAGAGCAGTATGAGGAGTCTGAGGAATCTGATGAAGAAATGCCCGCGGCGCAAGATCAAGAAGTGGATCTCTCCAAAATCTCCAGTGATGATTACGCTATCATGCGCCGTCGCAGTCAGTACATTCTCCCCTGCAACTCTCAGAACCCGAAGTTCCATACAAAATTTCAGGAGCAAGTCTATAGAGAAATGTATGGTCCTTCGCGCAAGTTTGCCCAGCACAAGTATGTAGATTGGGATCACTTGTCACAGATTGACAAGTTAGATGGTGCATACCGGCTTTTTCAACAAGCGGGGATCCACCACCTGGTCGCTTTTCAGTGCAGCTATCAGGAGGAGATGATCCGGCAGTTCTATGCCACCTTGTACATCTCTCCCACTTACGAGCATCTGTGCTGGATGACTGGACAGCAGGTTATTGAGTGCACAAAACATGAGTTTGAGGTGGCGCTTGGTACTGAGTTCAGTACTTATGAGAAGGTATTCAGCAAGCCGGCACTTCCCATTGCTGCTTATACTGATTATTATGACCGGGCAGCTGATCGTGTACCAGGGACGACAATAGGATTGCTCCCAATTCCCAGTCTTGTGAACAGGATTATCAACCATACCATTTATCCAAAGAGTGGGAATTATGACGCTATTCGTGGCCACGCCTGGAACGTGATTGACTACATTATGTGTGGTGAGAAGTTCGACGTGGTGGATCTCATCATCCGGGAAATAGATGCCAATAAGAATGACAGAAACAGGAGAATCAACTTTGCTCCTTTTATTATCGCCCTGATCATTCGCAAGACCGGATATAGAGGAGCACTTTGCACCGTGCACAAGCCCTACAAGCCTCGTGCAGAGCCTCCTATTCCTGCTCCTGCTCGTCCTCGTGGACAGCCTTAGCCACCAGCAGCCGCCGATCCTCCTCCTCCTCAGGGTGAAGGCGATGTGACACTGTCCCAGATCTATTCCGCCATCCTCAGGCTTGAGGAGCGCCAGATTGAGACTTCAGGGCAGGTTGCCACTTTGATCACCTCTGTCTCATCTCTCGGGGATCGCGTCTCATCCCTTGAGAGCGTTGTGGCTCCACCTCACTACTCTCGTCGCACTCGTCGCCGCAGCTCTCCTTCTCCTCGTGCAGCTCAGGACTAGTTCTCCTATTCGGTACTTTGATGCCAAAGGGGGAGAAATGAAGCAAGGAGAAGAATGAAGCTTGCAGAAAGTGCAGAAATAAACTTTTATCTATCTATTTGGCTATGTAATAAAGTATGGTGTAATGAACCATGTGATGCTTATGGGATGTTTAAACTCTATGGATGTTCAGCTGTTTGCTTGATGTAATGAACTGTGGTTTTATCTTGTCCTAAATACTATTTACTTGTCTATGCATACCTTTGAAATTTGTGCTTTAATATTATGTGATGTTCATGTGTGCTAAATTTGAAATTTATCAAAAAGAGATCATGCAAAAAATTTTAAAAAAATGATGCACATGTTTAGGGGGGGTTCTTCCTTGAGTCTCTAAAATTGCAAAAAATTCCCCATGTTCTTAATTGCCAAAATTTCTAAAGAATTATGATATACAACTTGCTAACAAGGAGTATATCTAAATCTTAATTCTTCTCAAAACTTGCTCATGTTGTCATCAATTACCAAAAAGGGGGAGATTGAAAGCATCTAGGCCCCTAAAAATATTGGTTTTGGTAATTAATGACACTATGTGATCATGAGACTAATTTGTGTGTTAAGTGTTTGCAAAAATTAGTCTCAAGGTAAAGGAAAGAGGCACATAAAATATGTCACAAGATTCAAAGGGCTCCAAGTCGACAAGGTAAATAGTTTAGGGATCTTTTATTTTTACCGGTATTGGAGAATGGTTGGAAGACCGGATTATAGATTAGATGTCGTACTATTAAGAGGGATCATGGTAAAATGTTTGATCATGTGCTTATGGGCCTTATGGATCAATTTAGGATCATGCATGCATTTAGAAATTAAAATTGAATCAAAATCATGCATTGCCAGAAATTTCGGTAGTACCGGCGTTCTATGGGCGGAACTACTGTATGGCCGGAAGTACCGGGCCTCCTAGCGGAACGTTAATTCCAGAGAGCGCCCGGAATCAAACTTAGTCTCTCAGAAATCGGAAGTACCGCGGGTTGAATGGCGGAACTACCGCAAGCGCGGAAGTTCCGGCCTCCCAAGCGGAACTTTAATTCCAGAGAGCGCCCGGAATCAAACTTAGCCTCTGGAAAAACGGAAGTACCGCGGATTGAACTGTGGAACTACCGCAAGGCCGGTAGTTCCGGACATTTGAGCGGAACTTTATTTCCAGAGAGCGCCCTGAGTTGGAGTTAACCTCGCTGAGATCGGAAGTACCGGGGCAAGGAGCGGAACTTCCGGAAATCCGGAAGTACCGCGTTTTCAACGGCGGTAGTACCACACTCATTGTCGAACGGTCACTTCTGAGCGTCTGACATAGCCGTTCTGTAGAGTCGGCGGAAATTCGGAAGTACCGCCCTTACAACGGCAATAGTTCCGTTTTCCCTGAAATTTCAGGATTGTTTATTGCGACGGCTATTTGAGGTTGGTGGGGGTATAAATTCAACCCCACCAGCACTTGTACTTGTTGTTGAACCCCCATTGAGCATTCATAAGCCTAGAGCAATCTCTCACACCTCATATACACTCTTGAGCATTCAATTGAGGTAGTTGAGCCATTTCGAGTGCATTGCATCCTAGTGTTGATTCATTTGGCACTTGAGAGTGATCAAGCCTGTTGTGATTCTTTACTCTTGGTGCTTGCCGGCACCTAGACAGCTTGGCGGAGGTTCCGGTGATCTTCTCAAGAAGATTGTGAGAAGGCCTGGAAGATTGAGAAGGCCTGGAAGATTGTGAAGGCTCGAAGCTCGCCTACCCGGAGAGAGAAAGGGCTACCGCTAGTAATCGAGGTGATTAGGCTCAATTCGTGGAGCCGGTCCGATTCGTTCGGGCTTACCTCAACGTGGACTAGGGGAGACCGGCAAGTCTCCGATCACCACGGTAAAAAGTGATTGTGTCAATTGTGGTTTGCTTCTTTGTGCTTAATTTCATTCAAGCAATTCACTTCAATTGAATTATTTTATTGCTTGCTTAGTTAGAGTAGCAAATTTTGTTCTAGGCTAATTGCTATTGCTCTTAGTCAATTACTTCTACTAGCGATCACTTGAACCATTCTAGGTTGTTTAGTTGTGCTATTGTTTACTTGCTCTAGTCAAATTACTAAGTTTAAAATTGTTAATTGAAATTAGACGAAAAATTTTAAAGACCGCCTATTCACCCCCCTCTAGTCGGCCTCCTCGATCTTACACTAGTTCCGATCACGTTGGTTGTTCGACCACTTGTTGGCGTCTGATCACGTTGATTCTCGATCACTTTGGTTGCTGATTGGTTATGACCACGTTGGTTGTTCGACCACTCGTTGGCGTCTGACCATGTTGATTCCCAATTATGTTGATTGCCGACTGGATTCGACCACGCTGGTTTTAGACCACTCATTGGCCTTCGACCACATTGGTTTTGACCACATTCATTTTTTATCACATTGATTTTGGTCTCAGTGGTTTTCAACTATGGCAGTTTCCGTTCAGTAGTCAATTTTCAACCACGTTGAAATTCTGACTACAATGGTTTCCACATGCTATCAATTTTTGACTATGGAGATTTCCGTTCGGTAGTCGATTTTCGACCACATTGAAATTTCGACTGGTAGTCGAATTTCGACCACGTCGTCAGTTTTCGACCACGTTATTTTTTCTTGCTGTCTAGTTGTGTTCGACTCTGTTTCTTGTGATTTCAAGTGGGATTTCAACTCTAATCTTCATAGCTTTGTAGCTATCGAAGTAAAGGATTTGTGAATATTTGGGAGAAAATTTTCTATGCACCATTCACCCCTTGTTGCCCACCTGGTCCTACATATTGTTGGTTGGGGTATCTACGTTATAATTTTTATCTTAAAATGCTACTGTTCAAATAGAAAGGTTGTTGTATGTTTAGTATACTATCAGACTCTGTATTGTGTGCGGTCTGATTTCCATCCTAGAGTACACACAATCTTCTATTCCTATTATTTACTATTCTGTATCTAACACAAACTTGTTATCTGCATGGAAACCATTTGCCGAGTTGTAATCTATCTCTATTGGTTTTGCATATAAATATACAAGCTCCTGGTGTCAATTGATGTTGAGGAAAATCCCTAATCCTTCTTATTTTACATGGTTTCAAAGCCATCTCTTCTATCATGTTGACTTCGCAAAGCACTTTTTCCTCAAACTCTATTTTGGGCGTAGCAATTTCGTCCGACACAATCATGACGACGGGGCAATTCCCATCGACCGGCCACCTCATCAACGTCAAGCTATCTCAGGAGAACTACCTTCTTTGGAAGGTCCAAATTCTCCCGTTCCTTCGAGGCCAGCAATTGCTGAGCTTTGTAGATGGATCAAGGAAGGCACCTGCTATGTTGATCACACAGACAACCGATGCTAGCGCTACTTAGGTTCCAAACTTTGAATATAATTCATGGCTTCAACAGGACCAGATGATCCTAAGTAGAATCCTCTCCTCACTGTCACCTGAAGTCCTTTCTCAAGTTCTGTTATTGGGAACAGTTGCTGAAGTATGGACAATACTCGAGAGGATGTTCTCGTTCCAATCCAGGGCGCACATGATTCAAATCAAGCGCCAACTGGCAACCATATAGAAGAATGATCTCTCGATCGTAAAATACTTCAACAAGGTGAAAGGTCTTTCTGACTCTCTTGCAGCTGCAGGTCGCCCTTTGGAAGAAGAAGAAATTGTTATACGCATGATGTGCGGTTTGGATGCAACATATGATTCATTAGTTGCATCATTGACCATGAGATCAGATCCAATCATTCTCAGCGATCTATACACACATATGCTCAATTTTGAACTTCGCCAAAAGCAGAACAATGCTGCATATCAAGTCAGGAATTCTTCTGCAAGCACTGTCATAACCATGGGTGCCAAGGTGGAAATCAAAGCTTCACCGATGGCAGAAATCAGAAGATTCCCAACAACAACAATAACTTCAGTAAATCCTCAAGAAACTGACTGATGTGTTAGGTATGTGGGAAGATTGGCTATGTTGCTCTCAAATTCTATCATAGATTGGACCATTCATATCAATCTAAACATCCCCAGGTGGCAGCAGCTGCATTGACTGGCTCCTATTCGGTTGACCCATCATGGTATACCGATACCGGAGCAACAGATCACATAACTGGAGAACTGGACCAACTAGCTGTACGTGAAAAATACTATTATTTGTCGGGATCAAATGCACGCAGCTAATGGTTCAGGTATGCCTATAGCTCACATTGGTCAAACCAAAATTCATACTCCATGCAAATCCTTGATTCTTAAGAATATCCTCTATGTTCCACAAGCTCACAAGAATCTTCTTTCTGTGAATCGTCTTACTCATGATAATGATGTCTTTATTGAATTTCATCTTGAACTCTTTCTTATCAAGGATCAGTCCACAAAGAGAATTCTTCTTTGAGGTCCCAGTAAAGGAGGGCTTTATCCACTCAGGTCAACCAGGGACTCAGGAACAAAGAAAAATGCCTGGTTAGCAATAAAACCCAGCTGAGGGCAGTGGCATTGTCGTCTTGGCCACCCCAAGTTCTTCGTCTTCACAATTTGCCTCATCTAGAAGAGTCAGTCCCAACTAAAGTGTGTGATGCATGTCAACAGGGCAAGAGCCACCAGCTACCATACTCTAGCTCGTAGCATGTATCGTCCTCTCCTTTAGAGTTAGTGTTCTTCGACATCTGGGGGCCTGCGCACCTCAGTGGGAGTTTTTAGGTATTGTGTAAGCTTTATTGATGACTTTAGTAAGTTACATAGCTATATCTTCTCAAAAATAAATTAGAGGTTGAGAAACCTTCCATACAATTGCAAGCTCATGTTGAGAGATTGCTAAACAAAAAGATTACTTGTGTCCAAACCGATGGAGGGAGGTGAATATCGAAAACTTCACTCACACTTTCAACACGAGGGTATTTCCCATCGTATCTCCTATCCTCATTCCCACCAACAAAATGGCTCAGCGGAAAGAAAACATAGACAGAAGTAGGATTATTTCTTCTAGCCCAAGCATCTATGCCTATTCGTTTCTAGGATGAGGTATTTCAAACATCTTGTTTTCTCATTAATCATCTCCCAAGCAAAGTGATCTAGTCAGCTACCCCCTAGAAAGACTTCTTGACACAAAACCAAATTACACGTTTATTAAAAGCATTGGTTGTGCATGTTGGCCTTGTCTTCACCCATACAATGACACAAAGCTTCAATTTTGCTCTAAACGTTGTGTCTTCATCGGATACAGCAGTCGTCATAAGGGGTATATGTGCCTTTACTCTCCTAGGCAGGGTGTATATCTCTCGTGATGTCATCTTTGACGAACACGGAAATGTCCAAACTTGCAGAAAGTCGCCCTCCGATTGGTCAAGTTGTCCTCACTCTGATTCTACCTTCTTTTTTCTCGCATGGATACTATGGATGATGGGGGAGACCATAGAGCGAATCGACATATTTCCGAATTATCTGTTGTGCCTACTGATCCTGTTTTCCAAGAGGTTTACGATGTTTTTCAGGGAACAACGGCTTCCAGAGAGGACACCGAAACCATCAGTGGCAACAGAACAGATGTACATGAAGGATAAGTTCCAGCCGAATCAGCATCAGTACCTGTTAATTTTCCACAGTATCCTATCCTATGCAAACCAGATTGAGGATGTCTTTGGTTGAGTTTTTGGGAGCTGTTTTTACTTCCAAAAAGCCAAAAGCCAACCAAAGAGGTGGAAATCAGAAGCTGCTTTTTCAGAAGCAGCTACTTTTGGGTAGTACAGTTTTGAAAGCACCTTGGACCCTGCTTTTGGCTTTCTGCTTTTTGCAATGGTGAAAATAGAGAGCTGTTTCACAGTTGTTTCAAAGAAAATAGAGATAGGAGGTAAGTTTATACTTGTTTGAACCAAACAGCTTACAGCTTTTCCACAGCCCACAACCTACAGCAGCTTTTTCATAGCCCACAGCTCATAGCAGCTTTTTCAGAAGCCACAGCTCAACCAAACACACCCTGAGAACCGGAGTACGGAAGCCAAAAGTGTTTAGAGATGGAACAATTCAGTATGAGGTTAACCGACGACATCAAGCAAATCAAATTGCAGCCGAACCAGCTGAACCTATGTCACATGTTGAAGCCATCGATCACCCGTGCTGGAAAGTGGCAATGGACCAGGAGTTCACGGCGCTACTTAAAAATGAAACATGTCACCTTTTTCCTCCCGGTCATGGCCGAAACGTGATAGATTGTAAATGGATTTACAGGTTGAAAAAGAAAGCTGGTGGTTCAATTGACGTATTCCTGGTAGTTACTATTCCGTATGCGGCACAAACGTGTTATCTCCATGGAAACCATTTGTCGAGTTGTACTCTATCTCTGTATTGGTTTTGCATATAAATACACGAGCTCCCGGCGTCAATTGACGTTGAGGAAAATCCCTAATCCTTATTCTCTTACAGCTACACTGTAATTTAGTACACAAGTTTCACCAATACATGTCATGTTGTCCTGGTTCAGGTAGCACCAGCAATGCTGTTCCTTTATCTGACCTATTATGAGTGCTCAGAACGAAAAATTTCCCGTGAAAATAGGGGATACTTGAGACTCTTGAGAGATGTCCTGACTCGTGGAAGGCTTGCAAGTTACAAAGCGGCCCGAAACCGAAAGCAGAGAAACTTGGAGGAAAGAAAAGACATGAGCCATGACTGGACGGCCCGGCCCGGTTTCTTAGCATGCCCATCGCGTCCAGCCAGGACTGGGTTCTTTCGTGTTCTAGGAGAGCCCAAGTACCAACCCAAATGTAAATGTAGGCCTAAAACATACAGGCCGAGACTGAAAAGACAAAAAAGCTTCACATCCACTTGTCTGGCCCAAATGTTCAAATATGATGTGTTAGGCAGCACTTGCATGCTTCAAGCCCTCCTTCCGGCCTTCTGGTGGCCCGGCCGGACCACCGGCGACCAGTTACTTCTGCTGTGTCCGCGAATTTCGTTAGTTTTTTTTTAGACCAAGAGCAAAGCTCCTCGTTAAATAAGCGAGCTACAATCTTGCTGCACACGTTGCAGCAAGAAATCTGGTAGTTGATCGGTCCGAGTACTGAGTGTTCTTGAAACGTAGAGATTTTGTAGAAGTCTTGCATTGTAGCCGGCTTGAAACGCGTGGATTTATAGTTCGATTCTAGTTGAAACATAAACAAAAAAGTCTCATGTTACAAGCAGGAAGTGGCCGTAAGAAGAAAAATCTCACTTGCTAAGTTGGCATGCAACTGGCATCGACTTCCTGGTGCCGTAGCTTTTGCTCTCCTTTCTCCAAGAGCCGTGCGCTCATGTCATGTGAGACCTGGCTCTGCTCTGCCCCTTCCCGTCTCAGTAACAAAACTAAACCCCACCTCGCCACTTGCGAGTAAAACCACCGAAAGGGCTGACAAAAGTAGGTCAGCTTAACAGTACTGCTAGTTACTCGATTATTTCACATATAGTGTCCCCTTTGCTTTCAAGATTGGGGACAAATGAAGCTTCAATTCGCTGCAAAGCTTTGTAATCCGGCCTGCTTTACTCGCGAGGACACACTCACATTTTTAATATATCACTTAAAGAAATATATTATACATCTTTATCATTTTTGATATACTTAAATACTAGTTCTAAGATACTTTAATGTGACATAGTTCAAAAAAAAATTATCGGACCCTTTTATTTTTTTTATATACCCTTTTTCATATATAAAAGGAGTGTATACATAAATTAAGATATAAAAAATAGATTTTTATGAAATTTTTTATAGAACTCATTTTAAAGTATCTTATAATTATTATTATTAGAGTGTCTTATAATCATTGAAAATTTTCAAGGTTTTCAATGAAAAAATTTTCACTTTGGATTTGATACCCATTTATTAGAGTATTTACAAGATAAAGGGTTTCAATGAACAATTTTGAACATATCTTAAAATTAGTATTTAAATATACCAAAAATAATAAAGATGTATAAGTATATTTGTTTATATATAAATCAAGCAATCCAAATTAGCTCTATCGCCTACAGATTTGTACTCAGACCTGGATTACATGTGTGCTCCTGTACTTGCAAGCTAGCCCACGCGCCCAGCCTTGAATTTTTATCTGACTGTCAAAACTGTGCCATAACCGACCATGCAGTAACAGCAAAATGCGCGCACCCAAGGGTGGCCCGTGGTGAAAGCTGAGCCAGCAGTTCCTGCTCCTCCATGCGCTCATCTACAGTCCCAAATGCTGTACGTCAAATCCTAGGCTCCAGCTATCCCAGCACTGTCTGCACTGCGCACAGAGCTTCGCTGCACCTCTCTGCAGACGCGCAGAAATAAATGGGCTGCGCGAGCTGTACGCACCCCATGCACTCAGACGTGCGTAAACGCCAACTGTTCATAAAGCCTGTAGCGATTTTTTCTTCAAAAATTATCTTGCGTCCATTTTTACAGAAATGGTTCTCTCTAAGGTCGGAAGACCGGCATATCGGTGCGGCTACAATAGGGCGAATGAGTGCAGCATAACTAGGGCTGTAAAAAAAGCTCGGAGCTCGCGAGCTACTCGAGTTCGGCTCGTTCTAGGCTCGATTCGAGCTCGGTTCGAACTTTAAACGAGCCGAACTCGAGCTTGATCTCGAGCTCGCGAGCTTCACCGAGCCGAGCTCGAATAGTTCGCGAGCCCCGATTCGAGCTTAAATAGTAATATATATTAACTCTTACCGAGCTTACTCGAGCCGAACTCGAGCTCGAGCTTTTCTTATTATTGAAAATTAGTGTATATTTGAATTATTTTGACTGTTACCGAGCTTATTCGAGCCGAGCTCGAACTTAAAATTTTCTTATTATTGAAAAATAGTGCATAATAAATTATTTTAATTGCTATCGAGCTTCAACGAGCCGAGCTCGAGCCTACTCGAGCTTAGGCCGAGCCGAGCTCGAGCCCAGGTTCAAGCTCGAACCTCAACTCGAGCTCGGCTCGAGCTTCTACCGAGCTCGAGCCTGGAAGGCCAAGCTCGCTCGAGCTCGGCTCGTTTACAGCCCTAAGCATAACACGGCGAGACGTGGTAGGCCGGGGCCAGTAGGTTGGCACCCAGCGCAGCACGCAGGGCTACCGAGCACCCCTGACTCGGCAGCTCCTGTCGAGCTCCCTTAGCTCGGTAGATCCATTGCCTAGGCTGTAGTACATGGTCCTCAGTGGTCGTTTGTCCGATTAACCCACACGGACTCACTAAACATTTAGTTTTGTTAGAACTTTTTAGATTGGCACAATTGGGGGTCTGGATGGGGCGATGAACCAACGCCATCCGATGAACCAATAATATCAACTCCATCTTTTAAGCAGTACATATACATTATTAAAAAAAAGTAAGAATGGACCATGTGCACCTTGATATAGCACTTTGCAATGAATGTACGAATTACAACGGTCCTAGAACAAAAATATGGAACCGTACGCCACCGACATGGCGTGGCGGTCATCCGAGTGGCATGGACGTAGGTGGTTGTCACGATTGTGGTAGGCACAATTGCGCCTTGGGTTAGCACATCAACAATACGAGCGGTAGTCGCTGCCTCCTTGTTGTTCCTCTCCCTGATCCTGTGCTTGTGAAGCTCGTCGTTGTTAGTACTCTCAGTCTGGAGCTCCTCCCGCAACTCTTTTCTGTGGATGTGCAGTTTGTGGATGTAAACCTGAGCGGGTATTGGATACAATGGATCCACCCACTTGTTGAACCTGCAATCCACCGTCCGCAAGCAAAACGAGATTAGTACAAGTGTTTCATGCTTACAAGTATACATAGGTAACGGACCACTTACCATAAATAGAGGACAGCGAAAGAATTGACGTCTTAAGTGCACATGGTCATCACAAATCTACACCACCATGTTAAGATTGTACTTGTATTACGGCCAAGACTCGGGAATGTGTGGGCAGTCGCGAAGGGGATTTCTAGAGTTGTACTACTCTCTGATTTTGAGCGGTAGATTGGGGCTTAAGGAGTTGGGGTACAGGAGACCGTAGATACTTTTGGCTTTGAGGTAAGGGTCACAGCCTCGAAATTTAGTCTATGCCTGCCGTCCTCTTCCACGCCTTGAACTTCCAGCTCCGTACACCATGCTTCTATTGGTGTAGTGTGATTCCCTATAATACAGAAAATGATGTTTGAGTGGTCGTACGAAGTGTGCATTAAAAGCATGTATCAGTGTCCATCCAAAATTCATATTAAAAGTTATGAAAAAGAACGTGGCAATATTAGGACTGAACTTAATTTAAAACACACATAATTTGTATTACAGAACATTAATTCGTTGTTAATTACATTGTAGGAAATATCAGCCTTATACAGAATTAACGAGGACACGTGAGCAAGACCGAGTTGCTAGTATAGGTTGCTGTTCTATTAAGAGGGGTCATGTCTAGTAGCTTGAATCTCATCATGTGTTCATAGCCCAATCTCACTTGCTCTAGCTCTCTTTAGCATGATGCTTATATTTACGAATGTGTTTTGCAAATAGTTGAAGCTCATGTGTGAAATCTTTGTAACATGGGACTATACATTGCGAGTGTGTTTTGCAAGTGTTTGAAGTCCATGTTTCCTACTCCTTGTGGTATGAGGCTTACATTTGCAAATGTATTTTGCAAATAGTTAAAGTTCATATACAATCCTTGTAGCATGTGACTTAGCTTTGCGAATGTGTTTTGCAAATGTGAGGAGTCCATGTACATATTCTTTGTGTCATGATTTCAAAAGTGTGAAAATGTGTTTTGCAGCTTGTTGAGAATCATGTTTAATACTTGTGTGCATGATACTATAGTCTGCAAATATGTTTTGCAAAAATCGGAACTATTGCTGTGTATGTAGTGGTACTACCATAGGTCGGAAAATACCGGCTCTGTATGAGCGGTACTACCAGACATCGAACGTATCGGCATGTGTTGTACGGTACAACCAGATGCGAGTGGTTTGATCGGCTCTGTATGAGCGGTCCATCTGGCCAGCGGAAGTATCGACTCTGTGTAAGTGGTACTACCGGGCGGCGGAAGTACTGGCGTGTGTTGCACGATATTACCGGACTTCAGAAGGTTTTGTTTTTTCTGCGATACATTTTTTTCCAGAGAGACACCTATGTGGTGGTCTTCTCCTCCCCGCGAGAGCGGTAGTTCCGCATGTGTGGAGCGGTATTTCCGATAATCAAAAGTACCGGAGAATGAACGATGTAACTTTTCGATTTTGACTATAACGGCTAGTTTTTCTGACCGTTACGAGGGGAGCGTAAGTACTGGCCTTATAACGGTGGTACATTCGATTTCTTTGTTTTTTCAGGAATTTTGCTCCAACGGCTAGTTTTCTTGTGTGGGGTATAAATATCCCCTTGTGGCCGGTTGGAGATATGATTGCTTGACCCATTTTTATTCCTTTGAGCTAGTATGAGCTCCTCCTCTTAATTATGCATATGTTACACTTTGTGAGTAAGGAGAGTGATTTAGAGTGCATATGTTGCATCTAGAGTTGGACTTGGTGTCCATTTGAGCTTATACATTTGTTGCACATGGTGAGAGTCAAGCGAGGGGCTTGACTTTTTACTCGTAGAGTTTGCCGACTCCTAAACAGCGTTGAAGGCGTCATGTGCAGTGAGTTTCTGAAAGAAGATTATGAGAAGTCCTGATAAATTGTGAGTGATGTGGTGCTCGCTATCTCCGGAGAGGAGGAAGAGCAACCTTAGTGGATTGAGGTGTTTTGGCTTAATTCGTGGAGCCGGTCTAATTCATTTGGGCTAATCTCAACGTAGATTAGGAGAGACCGGCAAGTCTCCAAATATCACAGTAAAAAGATATCGTGTCTCTGTGGTTTGTTTTCTTGTGCTCAATTTACTTTCAAACAATTTGTATTCATAGAAATAAATTGATTACTTGTTATTCTTGGATTGCAAATTCTTGATATAGACTTAGGGTGTTGGTGCACTTAGGTGAACCTAGTTGATTTAGGCTTTGTGCTAAAATCAATTTGATTTAAGCTTCTATATTATATTCTTGGTTTTAGCCAAATAGTTTAAATAGAATTAATTTAGTTAAAAAATTTTAGAAACAACTATTCACCCTCTTTAGTCGGCCCATTCAATCTTATAACCACCTTAAAAAAAACTAATTCAAACTCTTTTCTACTCTTTCTTTCTTTTCTCTCGACTCTCTTTCGCTCGGTAGGGAAGATACTCAACTGTGCGGCTTCAGATAAGATAACGGAGATGGATGCAATACATTTTATGCACGTAGAGAGGCATTGCCGACTGACAGGCCCATGTAGGCACGTGGGGCAGCCCCACGTCTAGCTGAAAGCTATGAGAGTCACTGTCGAGCACGTCACGTCCACCTAGTTGGCCACCCAGCCACCTGCGGAGGTAGCGTAGCTTGGTAGGGCTGTTGCCGAGCTCCCCAGCCGAGCCAAGGGAGTTCAGTAGGAGCTGGATCGCCTCCTCCTGCCGCACTCGCGTGCCCTGCCGTAGCCGCACCGGTCTGCCGAGTTAGAGGCGCGGTAGATGACAAGTATCGTCAGTCGTGTCTTCTGAGCTAGGAAAGAGGGCTATTTTTTTTAAGAAAAAAACGGGTGTTTGTGGCTTGTAAACAGTTCAGTAAATGCCGTTCAGGAAAATGAGAAAGATCCATCCAGCCAGCCAACCGATCGATCAGACCGGACGCCCGGCAAGTGCTGGCGTACAGGATAGACAAACGTGCCTGAAGTCTGATTCTTTGAACCCATTTAATTAATTGCCGCTAGACTAACTCCGTGCCGACAGTCTCGGAGCGCTTGTGTCTGCATGCACGCCGGATTGGAGCTAGCGTTTTCTTCTCTTTTTTCGCAAGGAATTATAGGTGCTCGATAGCTAGAGGACCGTTGATCAAATTGCATCGCATTTTACTCGAATCTTCTCAGTGTTTTACGTACGGTTTGCAGATCACTGCCCAGGAGACAATCGATATGTCTGATGCATCACATGGGAAAATAGCACATGCGTGCCCATGCCGCCCATGCATGATTGATCCGATCCACTCGTACGGCCCGGAGAGCGACGACTGTGCGAGATGAGTTTTCGTTTTTGGGAGAGGGATGTGTGCTCTGGTATGGCTTCTTTCCTGGCGATGGCGACGTTGAGCTGCCATGTTAGTAATGGATGGATTCATATGCAAGGTTCATGAACCTACGTGGTTCGCTCCAACAATTTTAGCTTCAGGCTTATTTTGATTTTTGATCTATGTAAATTAAAAATCATTTAAAACGCATCCACTACTAATTTTGATTTATTTTGATTTTAGGTTTTTTAGCTTTTTGCTTTCCTTTATTCTCTCTTATTTCTTTGCATTATCTGTGTGACGATATAACATATTTTCCTCACTTTGTTTTCATTTTTTCTTTATTTTTCTCAAAAAATCACTTGTGGCTTTTGGCTGCGGTTTATAGTTTTTGTATTATTTGTGAGAGAAAATACAGAGTAATAGAAATTTACATGTGGTTTTGTCCGATATAAATGAATTCTCTATGGTATGTACTACAGTCAACTTGTAGATCTCGGTTTGAAAAGATACTTGTTTGAAAGCTAGTTACTGTAGAAAAAATCAAAAAATAATTTTTAAAAGCTAAAAAGAATAAATTCATAATACAATTTCAACCGTAAGCTAAAAGACATAACCAAAAACTTAAAGTGTAAGTTGATTGAAGCACCATCATATTGTTAGCCATCCCGACAAAAATATATATGTTGTCACCGCCAATCAAGCTAAATTAAAGCACCATCATATTGCTAGCCATCCCGACAAAAATATATTTGTTGTCACCGCCAATCAAGCTAAATTAAAGCAAGGTGGTTCTAATATATCCGTCATGCCAGGCTGCCGGTAACGATCTTATACTAATATTTCATCGTACTGTAGTATGTCTGGAGTATATGTACACTAGATATGGTGCCACGCGGCGTTACGTGGCATGTTCCTTGACTTTTCCCGGGCATGCATGCACTTCAATTAATGCGGCAATCTGTCCGTCCGTCTCTCTAATCACATTGCTCTAGATCTGTTCCGCTACTTGATCGAATTGCAGGTCAAACGAAAATAAATAAGAACTATTTAGGACCGTTTGGATTATGGAAACTAAGGTGCGGAAATGAGATTAGGATACTAAGTAGGATAAATTTAGCCGTTAAATCGAGTGATCGAGAGCTCGATTTATCACACCTTGTATCCGAATCCTATTCTCATCCTTCTTAACCCATTATCCAAAGGGGCTTAAGCTGAGTACATTCACAGAAGGACAGGGACTTGGACTAGCTAGTTTGTCATGGCACAATGTTACACACGCGTGCGCACAAACGATCTACACAGAACACGTGAGGGCGTCACACTGATCGGTCGTACATCACTATTCTCAAGTATTTCAGCCCAAATGGCCAAAGCCGGTTTTTTTAATAATTAAAACGATAAAGTCAAAACCCTATTTCCATGCCCGAGATTTTGACCAGTCTATTTTAGTGCTCGAATCAATTAAGCCGACGGCGAGTATTGCTGGCACAATCATGACAAAGTCAACGGCGTGAAAACACAAGGAGTTTTACTTTCTTTTTTATTTCAGGCAACGTCTTGAGCAAAACAATGTCCTTGCTTTCCAACGTCTGCGCCTACGTTACCATTGAACGCGTACTGCCCCTACCATTCCCCGGCCTCTTCCTCTCCTCAACGCAAGCATGCAAATGCACATCGTCTCCTCTCGCGGTCTCACCTGCTTTTCTGCTATATATAATCCCTCTCGCCAACCCAACACGCGCGCGCCTGTAACGTAGTAGAGACTTGGGTGGTTTGACCCAGCTCCATATAGTAGTAGCTAGAATCCACACACTAGACACTAGTGTAGCGGCAGTGTGGTATTCCTAGAGAGTCCTAGTAGCCTGTGCTGCGCACGAGTGTGCGCATGTAGATCGAGAGCGGAGTACGTACTTGTGGGCGTGTGTGTTCGTGTGTGGATGACATGCTTGTGTTGACATGTACAACCCGGAGCAAAAGCAGCAACCCCAGTTCATGGCGCCGCGGATGTCCTTCTCCAGCGACTTCGCGCTGGAGCCGCCGCCACCGCGGCAGCCGGGGTCCGGGCGGACGTCGACGGGGGATGCCGACTTCGAGTTCTCGGTGGGCAGCCGCCCGATGATGGCAGCGGACCAGCTCTTTTCCAAGGGCCGCATCCTGCCGCTGCGGGAGGCGGCCGCGGGTGGCCGCGGGCCCGTGACGCTGCGCGACGAGCTGCGCGAGCACGACGCCAACGACCGCCACCGCCGCGCGGCCCGGCCGGCGTCCGGCACCCGGTGGAAGGAGCTGCTGGGGCTGAGGAAGGCGCACAGGAAGGGCGCCGCCGAGAGCGCCGGGGAAGGCGCGCCCGCCGACGCTCCTGTGGTAATTAATGTACTAATGCTGCTTGAAGTTTGACTCTCTTTCTTTAGATCCCATTCCTATATGAGCTGCCTTCTTAATTTCACGCAGACACGTGCAATTCTTTGTTGTGGCCTTGTGTGCGCTCGCTTGCACACTGTCCACAGACATGCAATATGTTTTGCATATGTTGCATCAGTACTTTCAGAGTTTCAGCACTTTTGTTTGGTTAGTTCAAGCTTACTTGGTCCCATTTGGATTCGACAAGATACCTGGCAGATCAGGACCAATTAGCAGTAATTTCGCGCAGCACAATATGTGTTCCAAATCGTTAAGTAATTTTGGAGTCAAATGTAGTAGTAATAGTACTACTTTTTAACCAAAAGTTCAGTGGCAAGAGTACTGTAGTTTTTTTGGTCTTAACACATGCAACCTTAATTTACAGGATCTTGGAGACCATGGAGAGACAGGGGAATGAACGAACATGATGTATCTCTCTTTCTATGTTCATCGTTTAACTTGTGATCTCCTCTGCCCGGAGGAGCAAGAAATTTGAGGCCATTACCATTTACCTCTTAATTGGTTCTTCTCTGGAGCAAAGGAAGATTATATTTGTAGCGTCTTTTTTCACGGTTCGAGTATTTGATGCATGGATGGAAACAAATGTTCTCCTCTAGCTAGCTAGCTAGCTATGTCATGTTTCCCCGGCCTCTTTCTTTCGGAGCGTCAATTGGTTTGTATTTTTCCGCCTGCTGTGATCGGTAGGACACATTGTTTAGCTCTTTGTGTGCTTGTTGTCTACTTTCTCAACTTGTACAAAGATGATGTTTGTACCTTGGAAATTCAATGAAGGGGTAATGCAACGAAGAATGTGTACCGATTACTTTTACCCACTTTGCACATGTATACTACTACAACCTGCGATTCCAAATATAAGCCTGTCGCTGATCGAATCATCAATCTTACGAATAGTATAAAGAAAATCAAGCCTCACAGAAGGATGAACAGGATAAATGAGATGATATTCATTTCTATTATGAGATTACAACTTGCTCTTGATAAATGATAACAGAGGAAAATGCTACTTGCACTAAGGCGGAATGATTTTGTTGTTGTTGTTCTCCTATATTTCTCTCTCCCCGTTGTCTCCCCTAGGTAAGGCTTAAATAGCACCAAAGGGCATCAGTTGTTTGCATGAATAGGTGTCTTATTGATTCCTTTCGTCTGGATGTGCAAGCAATTGTTAGTGGTGAGAGAAGCCTGATTAATAGCCGTCAATTGGTTATTGTCACTGAGAGAGAGCATCAGGAAACAATCATAGGGTGATTGTTGTCAGAGACACATGACCCAACGAAGAGCGGTTGATGAAGTGAGAGCGCACGTGTTCTGCTCCTTAACCACCCAAGGCATCGCCACAGGGGAGGCCCACATGTCAGGTCATAGAGTTTTTGAGTAGTAACTAGTTGGGTAGATGAATAGTGATTCTTCAACCGATGGTACTCAGGACATGTTATAGTATAAGCTATTATAACATTGGTCTAAGGGTTTTGATTACGTATTAAAGTGATTTTTTAATGGATTATTTAATCATCGTGAGCTAGCCTCTGAACTTCATGTGAAATTATGACGTAGGATTCTTGGATTGGAATACTAGTCGGGATGTATATTCAAGTCAGGAGATTATTTGATGTTAGTCAAGAAAGGTAAAGAAGTCTTTTCATTTAAAGTTGAAAAGCCAACTGAAAGAAGAGTAGAACTGAAAGGTTTATACCCGTTGGGCAAGTCCCATAACTGGCAACTTGGATATGGGAGAGCCCCTATAAACCCGTGCTTCCCAGAGATCTTTTATATTCTCTTGAGCTTATCTTCGTTTCTTTAGCACATGGTGGAGGCGGTTGCCTTGGTCAGAGAAGTGACAAGACGAACTCTTGCTCTCAAAAAGGAGAGAGCTCATCTCCACTGACAAGCAGACGAGTGGTAAGTTACTTGGCTTTTATGTTTCTTTTGAAGGTTCTTTTGCAAATCGGGGAGCAGAGTTAAAGTGCTCAAAAATGCCCCCCCTCTATTGGCATCAAGACTCGCAATAGTACGTAAGTACTCCATAACTTTACGAACGATAACATGTATGAATCAGCCCAACCTTTTATTTCAAAAAGTAATTTAATTAAAGTAAAAAAGTGTTATTAGGTTTTCCTAAGTTGCAAATTTATTTGCCCTATTTTCTGCTTCTAAAAAGGTTTTTCTCTTTTTCAAAAAATTAAAGTTAATTTATTAGTATAATAATAATACTATAAATAAATAAATATAGATTTTATTTTTGTAAAAATTAATTTCAAATTAATTAATTTAAAGCATTTGGTTTTTATTCAGATTTTATGTGTAATCCTGGGAGAAAATCTCCAAATTCCAATTCCAACCCAAATTTTCAAATTCAAATTCCAAAATATTAAATTCAAATCTCCAAAAAAATCTGAACCTCTAGAAAAATGTTTGTTCTATTTTTCTGGGTCCACTATATTTTTCCTTGCTCATCTTTGCTTTTTCTTTCTCTCTTTTTCCTTTTTTTCCTTCCTATTTCTTTCTCTCTCTACTATCGGTTACTATTCATGTGGCATTGTTCATCTTCAAGCTCCGAACAGCCCATCGGCTGAACCAAATAGAGCGCCATGTGCCTCCTTTCCTCTCCAAGCCAACTCTTCAACCAAGCCTTATCTCGACATCATGCTAAAGCAAAAGATGCTCCAAATAACACAAGAAATTCATTCATTCTGGTCCCTTTGCGATTTGTTGATTCATTTGCCTTTTATCTCATCTGTTCCTGATCCAACTGAAAATTGAATCCTACAAATTTGAGTCCATTTCTATCTCTTATGAGCCTTTATATAAGACCTTATGACCCCTCTCAACCCTTTTCAACCCCTGTCAAGTCTTCTTAAACCCTAGAACACCGTTGTCACTGAGAGCCTTCCTTTCCTAAAAATTGTTCATCACTCTAACTCATGTTTCGAGTACTCTGGTGATTTTCTTTGAATTCATTTTGCATCACTTTGTGTTCCTGAGTATCTTGCACCCTCATATGAAGTTAATTTGATTTCCGTGTAGCCGTTTTATGAGAATCAAGTTTTCCTAAATCGATCTACTATGTCCTCCTTCGTCAATTCATTGCCTCTTGTGAGCTAAAATCTAATCCTTTGCTACTGCATGATCACCATCTTCTACTCTACATATTCCATATCTCTATTTATCAATGCATCATCGAGGAAGTCCTGCACCGAAGCACCCCTTTGTTTCCATGGTGGTCACCATGGCTAGTCCGCTCTGGCCATTCTCTAGCCAAACCAATCGCACCCTCATGTTATTTGGGTTGAGGCCATGCCTGCGCTCCTTTGTTTCCTCCGCGTTCCTCGCTAAAATGCTGGAGCCCTTGTCAACCCATGTCGCCACCGTTCTTGGTGCCACCATAGCTGCTTCGGCCATCGTTGGCCGGCACCGCCTCTGGCCATCCCCTCCATAGGCGCCTGGGTTCTATTTTGCCCCTTGGCCAACGTCCCTTGGCTTTCCCTATGTCAGCAAGCCACCATGGCCAGAGCCACTGCCATGAATGCGTCTACTCTGTTCTCTAGTGAAGAGCTCTCTGTTACCTTCTTCATTTGATTGCTTTGAGTTAATGACAGTCGGGCCCCACACATCATGACAGTGCCTATTTTACAATTTTTGGATTTTATTTGAGTTTATTTTGTTTTGGTCGCTTTTCATATGTAGACTATGACGACTCTCACCACCAGTACGCTGAGCAAAGCAAGTTATACATCTTAACTATGTTGATTCCTATTTGCAAATAAAATTGTGTTGTTTCAAATTATTCTGCATGCATATTTTTACTTAATATATTTTAAATCTAGTTTTAAAGGCATAGTTAATACCTACTTATTATAACCACCTTTAATATTGACCACTTAAATACCTTGTCACCCTAGAATAAAACTATGGTTAGTATACTAGTATTAATTGAAATTTTTTGTAGCAAATCTTAGACATGTTTAGAAATCATCCTAGGTTTGGAATAACTTTTTCACATAAAATGATGATTATTAAAATGTATTCTTGACTTTGGTGAGTCAAGAAAGTGCATGAAATGTTTAAAAATAAAATGTAAAATATAGTTTAGACCTAGGCAAATGGTTAGATGGTGGGTACTCGACGGCACAAAGGGTATGTAAAAAGTTTGCCTAAGTCCATTAAGGATCGATCTGTGAGCTATTGCTACAAAGCGCATGGTATGAGACAAACCTGGCTTACTAATTTATGAGTCCTAACCCTGGCTTCCTACAGGCTGAATGTGGGTGTGGCGTAGGCCACGGGAAGTCTCGCATGATACAAGAGGGCCCCTAACTTAGCGCAATCTATGTTGTGGTGAAACCTTAGTGGGACGTGACTAGGTTGACAATCACTTAGTTGCATGCCTAAAAAAGTGTGTTATGGTTGACAATATAAGTTGATTATCTTTTATGGGTAAAGCTATATAAACTCTACAGAGTGTATAAACTATTCTGGATAGCCATGCCCATGATCAAGGGCATGCCGAGTAAAGTTTTTTATGGATTAGACTTTGTTTTTCAAAAACTGGTTTAAATAAAAGGTGATGAAATCTTTTGAAAAAGATGGTTTGGGTGGGATACCCGTGGTTAGATTAGTGTTAGGCTATACCTACACTAACAGTATTAATTTGACTAAATTATTGGTTTTAATTATTGTATTAAATTCAGTAATTTACATCTACTTACCGTATTTATTCAAACTTGGCTTTATGCTAAAATAACCCAATTATACCTTCACATGTTAACCTTGCATTAATATTGCATTTCCCGTATAACTTGCAGAGTACATTTTTGTGCTCACTCTTGCTTAAATACTGTTGCTCAGAGGAAGAATACCTCGACTTCGGTGAGGATCAAGACGAGTAAGCTGCGTCCCATAGTTGTTTGCATGTGGGCAGATTGGATTGGCTTCTTCACTTTTTTTTATCTTTCGCTTTTATGTATATTTGGCCCATGGGCTATGGATGTAAACCTTGGCCATAAGGCCTGGACTCATTTATTTAATAATATTTGTCATTATGGATGATATGCACCTTTGTTACCACTGTGTGCACTAGTTGATCCTGGACTAATGTGATTTACACAGATGATACAGATGTGTTGTTATCGGGAGTACAACAATTCATGCTAGTAACGAAAAAGTCGAATTTGCGTTGATTTCCAAAGATTTAGAAAAGGAGGGTAGATAGTGCAGAAGTGTAGGCCGAAAAGACTTCTGGCCGCATAGCCCCACAGCGGCTACTCCTAGTGGGTGCACTAAGGCCTAAATAGTTTTTGTCTTCTAGCTTCTAGAATCCAAAATTTATTTGGAACACGTTGGCTACTTTTTCCTTTTTCCTTTACATTGTCAATGGAGATATAAGTGTGTTTTCATTTTTTTCTCATTTTCTTTAATTGAATGCCTTAGAAAAAATAACAACAGCTATTGTACTTGTTGTGGCTACAGACCAAACAGAGAGAGAGATGGTAGTGGAGAGTGATGAAGATAAGTGTAATGGCCTGCCCTCTCCCCATGGTCGGATGTTCTATATATATACATGGGGAGTGCTTTTACAATTATGCCCTTACAGCTGATTAACCCCTTGAGGGGTATTTGTGTCATTAGACGTGGCCTATTCTGGGCCTTATAACTTCCTACCAGGCCTGCTGGGTTTAGGTGGGGGCCACCCCTACGACAGGAGCCTCTCATGGTGAAGGGCTTGATAGGGCCGAAGCCATGTCGTCGAGTCCTTTGGCCCCCTCCGTCCCCGCGGCCTGTGAACTTCTCCAAACTTGACCCGGGGCTGTGCTGTGGCCGAAGCAGATGCGTGTTCTTCCGACCGTCCACGTGGTGAGGCGTGCTTGGCGCGGTGCGGGCCTTGAGGCGTCGTGACCATCAATGTGACGGCGGACTCCCGGCGTTTGGACTTCTGGGGCGCGCGCGCCCCCCGCTTGTGCTTCCACCGGTTGGCGTGCCGCCGATTGGCATCCCTCCACGCCGGCGGCTCTTCGCCTGGTGAGGCCGTGTATAAATATGCTGGCGCCGGGGGCCGCTCCCTAGACATCCCTTGCTGTACATCCCGTACCTGTTCATGGTTAACTTCTCATGTGTAGGGAAAAATTTGTTCACCTGCGTTTGATGACTGCGTCGACTGGCGTCAACGCCCGCGAGCGCTGGTGAACAAAATGCGTGGCAGCGAAGCTGGCGCCTGGTCGATGTAGACGCGCGCGCTCCGTCCCCCACGCCTCGAACGGGTGGCAGCGAAGCTGGCGCCTAGTCGAAGTAGACGCGCGCGCTCCGTCCCCGACCCATCGAACGGGTGGCAGCGAAGCTGGCGCCTCGTCGACGTAGACGCGCGCGCTCCGTCCCCCACCCCTCGAACGGGTGGCAGCGAAGCTGGCGCCTAGTCGAAGTAGACGCGCGCGCTCCGTCCCCTACCCTTCGAACGGGTGGCAGCGAAGCTGGCGCCTAGTCGAAGTAGACGCGCGCGCTCCGTCCCCTACCCTTCGAACGGGTGGCAGCGAAGCTGGCGCCTAGTCGAAGTAGACGCGCGCGCTCCGTCCCCTACCCTTCGAACGGGTGGCAGCGAAGCTGGCGCCTAGTCGAAGTAGACGCGCGCGCTCCGTCCCCGACCCATCGAACGGGTGGCAGCGAAGCTGGCGCCTGGTCGATGTAGACGCGCGCGCTCCGTCCCCCACCCCTCGAACGGGTGGCAGCGAAGCTGGCGCCTAGTCGAAGTAGACGCGCGTGCTCCGTCCCCGACCCATCGAACGGGTGGCAGCGAAGCTGGCGCCTCGTCGACGTAGACGCGCGCGCTCCGTCCCCCACCCCTCGAACGGGTGGCAGCGAAGCTGGCGCCTAGTCGAAGTAGACGCGCGCGCTCCGTCCCCTACCCTTCGAACGGGTGGCAGCGAAGCTGGCGCCTAGTCGAAGTAGACGCGCGCGCTCCGTCCCCTACCCTTCGAACGGGTGGCAGCGAAGCTGGCGCCTAGTCGAAGTAGACGCGCGCGCTCCGTCCCCTACCCTTCGAACGGGTGGCAGCGAAGCTGGCGCCTAGTCGAAGTAGACGCGCGCGCTCTGTCCCCTACCCTTCGAACGGGTGGCGGCGAAGCTGGCGCCTAGTCGAAGTAGACGCGCGCGCTCCGTCCCCTACCCTTCGAACGGGTGGCGGCGAAGCTGGCGCCTAGTCGAAGTAGACGCGCGCGCTCCGTCCCCTACCCTTCGAACGGGTGGCGGCGAAGCTGGCGCCTAGTCGAAGTAGACGCGCGCGCTCCGTCCCCTACCCTTCGAACGGGTGGCGGCGAAGCTGGCGCCTAGTCGAAGTAGACGCGCGCGCTCCGTCCCCTACCCATCGAACGGGTGGCAGCGAAGCTGGCGCCTGCGCCCCGCGAACACCGCCGCGTGGGCGGTGACTTGGGGTCTTGTGATGCGGTCTTGCGCTATAAAAATTCCTGGAATCACGCCGGCCCCTGGTCTGCCAGGGTTATGTTCCCGTACCGTGCGACCCGACGCGCCCGGGGCACGCGGCGGCCTATGACTGGTGGGCGGCGGGATGTGGACGGTTGCGTGTTTGCAGCCGCTCACCTCTTCCCTAGGCAAGGGGGACACGGGGCGGGCAGTGAATGGCGCGGCGCCGGAGCTGTTGTGATCCCCTGGCCCACGGGTGCGCCTGTAACCGCGGCTAGGTGGGGCGTTGCGCTGGACGGGCGCTTGTACGACTGCGGTCGCGCCTCGTACACGGACCTCCGCGACCCTTCGCTTTCAGTTACGGGGAATCGTGCGGGGCGGGCCTTTACGCCGCTGCGGTTGCATCCGGCACGCGGATCGTTGCGACGCTTCGGTAGCGGTGGTAGGTGGCTTGATATAGCCCCCCCGTAAGAGCGTCCCCGCACCTTTACGCCCTCTTTCCTGTCTGCTCCGCCTTCTACACCTTCGCGCTATCGTCACCGTTTCGTTCTCTTCGTGGGAAGCGATGGCCTCTAGTAGCGAGCGCGGCCAGGCGGTTGGTGGCCCTGACATTCGCCGGCGGTCTTCGCCGTTGAAGGTGAAATACGCGCTCCAAGAGCGCGACCCGGCGGCGGCGGACCAGGAGCGGCTGGTGGCGGAGGAGGAAGGCACGTTCTCCGGCGAGCTAGGCCCCTCGCTCGTGACCGAGAAGACGATCCAAGGGCTCTTGCGCGCGGGGAAGTTGTCCGGGCGCCAGGACGTACGATTGCCCGCTGCCGACGAGACGGAACCGCGTCCCGAGAGGTCGGAGGCGGTCGTATTCGTTGCCTTTTTCGACGCGGGGCTCCGGATCCCAGCGGCGGCTGTGGTGGGCGACGTGCTGCGGACCTTCGGGCTGGAGCTGGTGCAACTGACTCCGAACGCCGTGGCCCGGCTCGCGGTGTCCACGAGGCACGATGCCAGCCCAAGGGCCAGAAGGACGGGACGCTGTCGAGCTTTGGCAGCGTCACTTTTATTCTTCGCCCGTCGTGCAAGAAGCTCTTCCCTGCGAACTCAACTCGCGGGAAGTGGGAGTCTTACTGGATGAAGCGGTGGTTCTACCACCGCGTGGAGAGCGGGAGCGGCCTTGAGTGCACAGGCCGACCAATCGCGTTCAAGCCCTCGCCCGGCCGAACGCTCGATGATGAGGACAAGCGGAGGGTCAAGCGGCTTGTAGGCGTGGCCGCCCGCCTCAACATGCGCGACCTCGCCGAGGAGTACGTGATGTACGGCGTGGCACCGCTTGCCTACGACTGGCGTCTTGCCACCGAGAGGCGTCGAGACGACAATGTTTCTCCATGGGTCTGCTCGCTGCCAGCGCCGCCCGGTCCTCGTAAGCCTCGATCGCGTCCCTCCTTTGTTTCACGCGGAATGCGTTATATGCTGATGCTATTCTCCTTTGCTTCAGGGATTTCCTTGGAGGAGGCGGAGCAAGCCGCGTGCGTATTCCTGGGGCCGTACACCGCCAGGGAACACGAGCAGCGTGCGTCTGCTATTGCCAAGGTGGGGCTGGGGCGAATAAACCGCGTGTGCGAGGTCCTGGGCCTTGCCGTGCCGGACCGTGTCGCTCCAGACGATGGCGCAGCGAAGAAGAAGAAGAAGGAGACCTCGTCTCGGAAGAGGGGCCGCAGCGGGGCGCCTACCGCGCCTGCTGCTAGTGTTTCCGAGGGCGCAGCGGACGCGGAGTCGGACTCGGCGAGGTATGCCGACTCGGGCCTGGGTGGCGCAGGCGCCGAAGGCGAGGTGTCTTCAGCGAGCGTCCCGGACAGCGGGTTTGCCGCGGGCAGCCGGAGGGGGGAAGTCTCACCACCCACTGAAGTCGCCGAGGCGGACCCCGTGCGGACCGGCGATGCCGAGGTGGAGCCCTCGACCGCGACCGCTGTGGTGCCGGAGGCGCCCTCCGCGGGGGCGCACGTGGCCGTGCTGTCTTTACCAACAGCAGCGGAAACCGAGGTGCCCCCTGCGGCAACTGCCACCGTGGAACCTTCGCCCCCAGGCGCGGCAGCCGCGGGGTCTTCCCCAACCACGGCTGCGGGGGCGGTGCCACTGCTGGCTGCCCCGGCCAAACGGCCGTGTGTGCGGTCGGAGCTCCACCGGACACCGCGGGGATTCGTCGTGGCCACGGGCATCAGAAGCTTGTGGGACTCCAGCGCCAGCACCGAGGGCTCTGCGGCCTACGCGCCTTCTGCCCCTCTGGCCACACCGCCCGCCGCGCAGGGACAGCCGTCGTCCTCCCCGAACGCGGAGGCTTCTGCTCGCGGCGGGACCATTCCTTCTGCTACCGAAGGTAGGGTGGCTTAGCTTACTCTGGTGTATGCTTTTATGCCTTGGGGTGCTCACCCGTATCCCTATTTACAGCGTTGCTCATTCCGGAGGGGGAGCACTCGGGGGAACTCGGGGCCTCCGAGCACGTGAGCCCTGCGGACTTCATGCCGCCTCCGGAGACGCTGAGGGCGTGGCGCGGGATTGTGAATGACGCGGCCGCGAGTGTCGACCCGCAGGTGCTGCAGGCCTACGGTGCGGGGCGCCTCGAGGACGCTTTCGAGGTATCTGGGGTGAGGGTAAGTACTCATGCGACCACGCCTGAGCTTAGCTGAGTTTGCTAAGTCTTTTCCCTTCTACAGACACTTGTGCTGGGGCAGGCCCTGCAAACGGCCTATGCTCGTAGCCAAAAGGCGCTCGAGGATAGGCTGCGGGCCACCGAGGAGGAGCTGCGCGAAGCCTCTGGCGCCCGCTCTGCCCAGGACGCCCGTATCCGCCAGCTGGAAGCGAGGGCGCACGCCGAGGGACTTGTTGCGTCGGCGCAGGAGTCGGCCGCGGCAGCTGCTGAACAGAGGTTTGCGGCGGAGCGAGATGGGCTCCTGGAGCAGGTCGCCACGCTAGAGAAGGAAAAGGCGAACTTGCCTTGACTCTAGCGGAGCGTAACCAGACGCTGGGCGACGCCTCGGTGGTTGCGTGGGACGTCATGCAAGCGCTGGAGAGCCATCTCCAAGGGTTGGTAACTAAGGTGCCGGACCGCGCCTTTGGCCCGGAGGAGTTGTCTCGGACCCACCGCTGGGTCGGGGATGCCGCCAACGTCGCGCGCGGCGCTGCGACGTCCTTTGGCACCCACTGCGCGTACACTTCGGCCTGCTTAGTGTGCGCGCTCCTCCAGCACCACGGCTGTACGCACATCGCCGGGCTGGATGACCCCCAGCTGGAGATACCTGACGGGGCCGGAGTAATGTCCAGCGCCGTCCGCTCCGCTCGCCGTGCCCTCGGGCTCTTCTTCGACCGGATCTGGGATTACGTCGGGCCGGATGCTGCACGGATCGAGCTCCAGAAGTCGCTCTACGGGACGGGGAGCCTCGGCCAATTTCTGGACGGGGTCCCTCGATGCAACGATGGCGGCGCTGGGCCCTCCGAAGGCGCCGGGAACCCGTAGGTCTGACGCCGTGGTGCCTAGGTGTAGGCGTGCGTTGTACTGTTCCTTGTCTTTGCGAATAAAGTACGCCCTTGCTGCATGCATTCTGACTTTCGCCTATATCCCGGGCAGCTTCCTCGCTGGGGCCGGCTTCCTGCGGCCGACCTTTCAACCCGGCGACGCCTTCGACGCTGGCGAAGGGCCGAAGAGTCGCTGGACTTTTGGGCGAGCCGGCCTTCTTCGAGCGAGGCCCCCGCTTTAGCGCGTGTTAAGGATGAGCCCGTGGGATAGCGGCTTAGAGCGGCAGGGATGTTGCCGGATCTTTGTACTTGCGATTTTTCCGGTATCCAGACTTCCTGGTATTTTAGGATATGCGCTGTGTGTTGATGCCACTGTTGGCGAAGTAGCTGCGCCGGGGTTCCTTAGAACGGACAGCCCGTAGACTGGCGTGTGCGGAGGCGGACCTCCGCACTTTGTGTTGTTATAGTCCGTGGACTGGCGTATGTGGAGGCGGACCTCGGCACTTCGCCTTTCTTTATAGTCCGGAGACTCGCGTGTGCGGAGGCGGACCTCGATGCGACGCCTTATTTAAAGTCCGTGGACTGGTGCGTGCGGAAGCGGACTTCGACGCTACGTCTTCTTTATAGTCCGGAGACTCGCGCGTGCGGAGGCGGACCTCGACGCTACGTCTTATTTAAAGTCCGTGGACTGGTGCGTGCGGAAGCGGACTTCGACGCTACGTCTTCTTTATAGTCCGGAGACTCGCGCGTGCGGAGGCGGACGTCGACGCTACGTCTTATTTAAAGTCCGTGGACTGGTGCGTGCGGAAGCGGACTTCGACGCTACGTCTTCTTTATAGTCCGGAGACTCGCGCGTGCGGAGGCGGACCTCGACGCTACGTCTTATTTAAAGTCCGTGGACTGGTGCGTGCGGAAGCGGACTTCGACGCTACGTCTTCTTTATAGTCCGGAGACTTGTGCGTGCGGAGGCGGACCTCGACGCTACGTCTTATTTAAAGTCTGTGGACTGGTGCGTGCGGAAGCGGACTTCGACGCTACGTCTTCTTTATAGTCCGGAGACTTGTGCGTGCGGAGGCGGACCTCGACGCTACGTCTTATTTAAAGTCCGTGGACTGGTGCGCGCGAGGGCGTCCCCCCGGCGCGTCTTTTGTTTATACTCAGGCCCGTCACCTTTGGCTACGGCGAGTGCACACGCGAACATGCGACTTCGATTTATACTCAGTCCTGTACCCCTGGCTACGGCGAGTGCACACGCGAACGTGCGTCTTTGTTTATACTCAGGCCCGTCACCTTTTGGCTACGGCGAGTGCACACGCGAACATGCGACTTCGATTTATACTCAGTCCCGTACCCCTGGCTACGGCGAGTGCACACGCGAACGTGCGTCTTTATTTATACTCAGGCCCGTCACCTTTTGGCTACGGCGAGTGCACACGCGAACGTGCGACTTCGATTTATACTCAGTCCCGTACCCCTGGCTACGGCGAGTGCACACGCGAACGTGCGTCTTTGTTTATACTCAGGCCCGTCACCTTTTGGCTACGGCGAGTGCACACGCGAACGTGCGACTTCGATTTATACTCAGTCCCGTCGGACCCGCCTTCGATGTCGAGGACGTACCGGTTTCGCCTCGACCTCTGCTGGCCGCGCTTGGGCTGATCGGACGACTCCTTATGCGAGTTGTCCCTGTGGTCGGGCGCGTCCCTGGACGACTCCTGCTTATGTTTTCCCTTCGAAGAACCGCCCTTCGGCGGATCTTCGGCTTTTGCCGAGGCTCCGGCCTGGTTGGTGTCGGAGTCGTCGCCTTGCCTTCGCCGCACGTCTTCCTCCGCCCTGGCATATTCTTCCATCTTGTCGAAGAGCTTCGCCACCGTCTTGATTGGCTTTCGCGCATTGTACTCGGCCATCGGGCCCGGACGAAGGCCCTGTATGGCTGCATTAACGATGGTGGTCTCGTTGACGTCTTTCACTTGGCATCGAATCTTGGCGAAGCGTTTGAAGTAGTCCCGGAGCTTCTCCGAGGGTTTTTGCTTCACAGCAAAGAGTTGGTCCGCGTCGACTCGGTCGACGTAGTTTCCTTGGAAGTTATTGTGAAGGCGGACGCGAAGCTGCTCCCACGCGTAGATGGAGCCCGGCTCTATGGTAAAGAACCAAGAGAGCGCCACTCCTTGCAGCGCGAGGGGGAATCCCTTCGCCTTCGTGGTGTCGTCTCCGCTCGCGGCTTCGATCGCGGTTTCGTACACGCGCACGAACTCACGGGGGTCCGTGTCGCCTTTGTACGAGTCGACGGCACTAGGGAACTTGAAGTCTTCGGGCCATGCCGCCTGCTGCAGCCCCACCGAAAGCGGGGACTCCGGATCTACGCGCCGCAGCGGCACGCGGCTAGACGTGGGGGCTTCGCGACTGTCCGCCCTCTCCGGCGTGGGCTCGGTCGCGATTGCAGGCGCGGCCTGCTGGCTCCGAGCCTCTTGCATATCTCGGACGGCTCCGCGAAGATCCCCTAGCTCCCACTGGAACGCGTTGAGGGCCGCCAGTAGGGCGCTTTCCATCGCCTGTGCGGGCGGGGTCGCCGGTGCTCCCAACGGGCAGATCGGCGCGGGGACGACCGCGTCGCGAGGTCCCGAGCTGCCGGTCACTCCGTCGTGGCTACCTCGAACCGCCCGGTCCGCGCCGCCGGCGAGGGTTGCAGTGGGGGCGGCGAGGTCGGCTGTCGTTGCGTCGGCGGGGTCGGTTGTCGCCGCACCCGCGTCGACGTCTTCGACCGCGGGGTCCGTCCCCGCAGCGCCGGTGACGGGGCGGGTCGTCGCGGTGCCGGTGACGGGGTTGGTCGTCGCGGTGCCGGTGACGGGGTTGGTCGTCGCCGCGCGAACGTCGACGTCTTCGGCCACCGCACCTGCGTCGCCACCCGCGCCCGCCGCTGCCGATGCCGAAGCCCTGGTACTCATACGACGCTCCGGCCCGGCTGCCTTCTTTCCCTTCGCCGCCGCTGAAGAAGCTTTTTTCGGTGCCATCCTTCTTCTTCGGTCTTCAGGCTTGTCCTGTCCTCCCCACGGACGGCGCCAACTGTTGTGGCTACAGACCAAACACAGAGAGAGATGGTAGTGGAGAGTGATGAAGATAAGTGTAATGGCCTGCCCTCTCCCCATGGCCGGATGTTCTATATATATACATGGGGAGTGCTTTTACAATTATTCCCTTACAGCTGATTAACCCCTTCAGGGGTATTTATGTCATTACACGTGGCCTATTCTGGGCCTTATAACTTCCTACCAGGCCTGCTGGGTTTAGGTGGGGGCCACCCCTACGACAGTACTATTTCAACTAAAAACAAAAAACTATAAGAAAAGGCCGAAATGAACAAAGCTTAGGACCTATTCTAAATCACGTTGGCTTGACTTCGGTCGTAGGACAGTGGCAGCAGTTGGCATGTGATAGAAGCGAGCAAGTCACGGGTGGATGGATAAGGGGCTATCACTGACAATTCCCCACTCATACTCTTACCACCTTTCCCCACTCTACCCACGCACCTTCACCAGCACACCTCTCTGCTCGCCTTTCCCTCTAGATCTACCCAACCCCTCGTAGCACCCCGCTTCCTCCCCACGTGAGGCTCCTTTAGCAAACTTGGTCATGTCACCAGAACCAACCCGTCCCCTACCTCTGTCCCATCCATCGGCTTTGTCCCTCCTCCTACTCACCGGCGAATAGAGGTTTGTGCTTTCAGCCCTGATTTGGTCTTTCGCATGTGTCGACCATAGTGTGTCCTACTTCTGATTTGTTGGTTTGTTCTGTTTGCTTCTTTTGGTATTGCCAATTTGTTCCTCCTATTTGTCGACATAGCATCTGGTTGGGAGGCTTTTTGTGCTTGGCGTGTTCTCTTGGTTTCTTGATTACTTCGCCCGAACAGCTTATTCAACACCGATGCAGATGGACAAGTCTATGGCAACCTAGAGGGGGGAGTACACAAAGGGGTTGTTGTCCACAAATGTCTCTTCGGTTGTCTCAACACCAAAGGGGGTCGCTAGTATTACAATAGGCACGGGTACACTAGTCAGAATGTGCTAGTGATGTGCAATTTTGATGCCCGCTTCACATTTGTGTGAGCCAAATGGCCCAGATCAGTTCACAACACATGGGTGCTTCAGGAAACACTTGTGAAATGTGGAGATTGGTTCCCTATCCCCACCTACACGTAAAGCGGCTCATTGTGCTATATGTTTCATCCTTGTGTAAATGTAATGCATTTGCTGACACTACTCACCTGGTTTGTGTAGGGAAGTATTATCTCATGGATTCTAGCTATTCGAATAGACCGGGGTACCTTGTTCCCTATCGAAACTATAGGTACCACATTTTAGAGTTTCAGGATAGCAGTCAGCTCAATGCGATGCAGGAGGTATTCAACTTCCATCATTCCTTCCCCTGCAACGTCGTCGAGTGGGTATTTGGCATGTGCAAGATGAAGTAGTGGATCCTCGATAACGTTCCTAGCTATGACATACCTAAGTAGAAGGCCATAATTATGGCAACGATCGCACATTACAACTTCATCGACTACGAGTCGCAGAATGCGGGTCAGGCACAAGCCCTTGCATATCAGGTTGCAAATGGTGGAGAAGCTGTGCATATGGATATGGTATGAGACGGCATTGCATCGTCCCTAATAGCTTGACGTACATACCGAGCCATGTATGCTAATATGTAAATTACAAATGTTAACTTGCCACATGTAATTTTTATATCTTAGTTTGTATGTGGACATGACAACAATTAATGTAATAATCTCAACTCAATAAAATCATGTCTACCCAACTCATCCAAATCAACTCAGCAAAAAAGCCAAAAGTCGAAGTGAATGTCCCTAGCTTCATCCACAGCTTCTTGTAGTTGCTACAGTGCCATTTTAGCCAACAGCCCATAGCCAAAACCAAGAGTCATGGCACTTTTGAAACGGAGCCTTAGATTTGAGCGACTTATTAGCTATCGATCTTGTGTTTCAGTGCCTCGCTCTCTCCTCCCTACCATGCCTAGCTAACATCATGGTTGAGTGGCTGCTGCATGGGAGCAGTGTACTAAATAGCGTTTATAGTGGCCACTATGGTGGTAGTGGCAGGCCAGTGCTACCGAGGAGAAGTAGCGATGGAAAATAGCGCTCGCGAATTTTGCAGCCGCAATTGTGGATGTCAGGCCGATATAGCGACCACAATTACGGATCTTAGGTCTAAATAGCGGCCACAATTGTGGATGTTAGGATGATATAGTGATAGTCCATTTCATTTATTTCTATTGATCTATTTTGAAATCCTATTATGTAGCTTTGTTTGTTTATATTTTAATTTAGCACCACATCTACTATATTTCAACATCCTATCATTAATTACAGTGAGCAGCAGTCTACACATTTCTGGATGGGAGCAGAAGAGAGAGACCTATTCTTGTTTGTGTGGGTTGTGGCCAACATTTCTGCATAGCACTTATTTTTATTTTTTGTGCGATCTTGTTTGTGTGACCAACATTCTGATTCTGATAGATTGCATTGCAATAGAGAGATCCATGTTGAGCATGAAACAACTGCCTCCATAGCTCCATTTGCTTGGGCAATCAAGTAATTAAGCATGGAAAATGATCTTGTAATTCAAGTAAATCATGAATCATGATACACTAACGGTTGGGCTAATCTGCGCATGTGCGCACACTACGCACGGGTTGCTGGCTGCGCTCACGAGCATCCTGGTGCGGTTCATATTTGATGGTAACTTTATGCGCATGAGATAGTAACTTTGACATCTGTAAGTTAATCGATGATAAATTTGTGTTCATGAGATAGTAACTTGATGAATTATCGATGATAACTCTATGTTTAGGAGATAGTAACTTAACTTGCATGCATGCAAATAGGAGAGAGAATAGAATAATGCATTAAACTTGTAAGTTTTTGTCTTGTTTACAAGCTAAAAATACAATAACTCTTTCACCCAAAGTTTAATCTGTGATCCATTTACACTATTGTGTTTGAAATTACGAGTTTAACAAAATAAGATATGTATTGAATATGTTTTGATACTGTAAAATACGTGTCATATAAAGTTTCTATCGTGTATGAGTCAATTTATTATCAAATACATGTAGTTACCGTAAGTTTTATAGTGTTACAACGAACAGTAACTCTACATGTATTTGGCAGTAATTTCACTCACACAGTAGTAACTTTTTGTACGAGTTATTTGCTATTGACATGCATCTTTCTCTCCTCTCAATGCATGCATGTTGACAGTAACTTCACTCACACACGGCAATAACTTCATGAATTACAGATGATAACTGTAAGTAATTTCATGAATTACAGATGATAACTTGATGTACATACGATAATAACTTTATCATAATTAATAAATGATAGTAATTGTACATGGGGTGAAATGGTAAAGCGGTTGGCTGGTTGGGCTACTGACTAGTGATTCTATATATGAGTATCTCAAAATTATAAACGTTTTTTAGACTATGTTATTGAAATATGTCGTGCCCTATACGGACGTCAATCCACTACTACCGCACTATTCACTATTTATTAGCTTGCTTGGGTGGCGTTCAGCCGGGCTGGCCTCTCGACAAAAGCAAATGTTTTGGGCGGCAGGAGAGGGGGCTCCTCCAGCTGGGAAGGACTGCTACTCTCTGCCGCGGTGCGTGTCCCACCCTGACCTGCTCAGAGAAAAAGGCTCGGAAAGTGGAGGTATCCTGGCCTCTTGGGGCCATCAACCCAAAGGTTCAGGTGGTGTCTGACCCTGACCTGCTCCGTGCCACTCGTACGCACGGATCTTCCCCAGTTGGCGCCGGATTGGGATCAGGGAGTCCTCGCGCGCTCCGGCTACGGCCACTCAGGTTTCGGACGGCAGCGCGGCGGCGAACCCGCTAGGAGCTACGCAAAACCTGGCGACAAAGCACGGGCCTGCCTGGAACGCAAAGCGTTCCACGTGAAACGGCACGTCTTTTTAGGAGAGAAAAAAATCTGGAGTTCTTTCTTCCGAACAGGGCCCGAAGGAGGAAAGGGTGGAGCGGCGGCCCACCTAAATGAAGCTTAAAGCTCACTCTGGGCCGCAAAAAAGAGATCGCGCCGCTGCGAAACTCCGACGCGGCCCACGGCTGATCGCGCGGTCCACGATCGATCGCGCGGTTTTAATTGGAGAAACCAACCAACCGCCGCTCGCTGTCACGTACGAAACCGGAGGCTCGATGGCAGTACGGCCTGCAGGTGGAAGGCGCTTTCCGAATGATTATGGTGATGATCATGGCCAGGTACTGCGTACTACTTGTAGATCAACAGAGAACAGTGCTTCTCTGTATGCTACTCGTGTTTCATTTGTCAAAAGGAAAGTTTAAGGCTTTATTTGGCACAGCTCCATCAACAGTTTCATGAGCTGTTGTGAGTTGTTTTTTGCCAAACACCCTTTTTACAAACAGCTTCATGGATGAAGCTCCTTAAATCATGCTCTCACAAGGGAATGGGGTGGGGTGAAGCTGAAAATAGTAGCTTTTCACATCTCTCTCCCTCAGGCTCGCAGTTCTAGGAACCCACTGCCCTTGTAGTTGACAGAAATTACAGCACTTTGCCACTGGGTCCCCACGCCTGTTTCCTCTCCTCCCGTTCGCACTTCTCTACCGTTCGCACTTTTCTAATGATTTTAATTTTTTTATTTTAATTTTTTAATTCATACTCATTCAAATATATTATTTTTTAATTTATATGACCATATACAAACATACAACTCCAAATATTAGAACAAGTCAGGTAGACAGGGGCATCTTGGACAATTGCCCTCTTTCAGCTATGCATGAAGTTGTTGGTGAAGCTGTTTTGCCAAACAGTTTTCCAAAACAGTTTTATCTTCACCGGTGAAGCTGCTCGTGAAGCTGAAATAAAAAAAACAGCTTCACTAGTGAAGCTGAGTGTGCCAAACGGGGCCTAAGTACTTGCGAGCTGCTACCTTACATTGGTGGTTCTAAGGAACTTGTTTGGCACCAGGTAATGTGTCACTTCACTGTTTCCTTTACAATCAATTGGTGTGCGTACTTCTATGAGTTTAGCTAGGTTCCTTGCCTACAGTAATAGCCTAGGGATCAACTTCTACTCCCTTGGGGCGTCAGTGCACTGTGGTATGAAGGTTTTTTAGGCCACATGTATGCATAGGTTACTTTTTTCTCCTCTTTTTTTTTTAGAGAAAAGGCCCCTAAGGGCTTATTTCATTAATAAGCATTAGATCTTACATATTTTTTCTGCCCATATTGGATGCACAAAGTGAAAATTAATTGGGCAGGCTCCACCATGGGATTAGTTAGAACTTACAACAAGAGATAACATTCTGCAATTGATTTAGCTGTAAAGCTCCTTTTGCTAAACAATCTGCCCCCTGTTTATGTTCTCTCGGTTGATAGACGAAGGTGGCATCCATTTCATTTGCATCAATTCCATGATCTGTGGTCTAATAGACCATTCATATGTAATTGAATTTTGCACTACCAGAAAGCAGAGATTTCGTGAGAGTACGAAACAGGTCACGAAATAAGGTTTTACTCTCACGAAAATAATACGTGACGGTAGACCGTCACGCATCAACTCTCATGGTATTAGACCCACGAAAATACCATTTTCATGAGAGTTCACCGCCACGAATTATTTTCATGGCGGGAGTTCGTGACGGCCACCCTCATGAAAATAACGTTGTCGTGAAGTTTGCATCAGTGTTTTCATGACGGTTTTTTGTGGTATTTCGTGAGAGCTACCGTCATGAAATGAATTTCGTGAGAGTTCGGTATTTCGTGAGAGTCACTGTCATGAAATGAATTTCGTGAGAGCCACCGTCATGAAATAAATTTCGTGAGCGTTCCAATAACTCACAGGAAATATAGTATTTCATGAGAGGAGCACACCACCACGAAAAATATACTATTTCATGAGAAGAGCCACCGTCATGAAATAATTTTCTACACCGTCACGAACACTTATTTCGTGAGAGTATAAACTGCCATGAAAATTACCCAACAGGAGCATCTCAAACCAAATTCCAAATGCACACATATAATCCAAATGTCAATCCAACATACAAATACAATAAATTCCAATACATGCATATATGCAACTGATTCCATTCCCAATATATTCCAACTTCATCCAATTGTCCAACCATTACACTAAAAGGCTATACTAGCTCATAGTCCTAACCATCCAACATAATAAGTTCCAACACATAGTCCTAGCCATCCAACATAATAAGTTCCAGCACATAGTCCTAGCCATCCAATATAATAAGTTCCAGCACATACTTAGTACAACACCAAAAGGTTTTGTTTAAACCAAGGGTGGCTGGTTAGCAAAAGAAGACAAAAAGGTTAGCAATGGTCAGGTTTCAATCACATCCATTGCATCAGTTATCACTGATATCAGCCCCATTGGCATCACTGCCATCCTCTTCTTCATGGCTGCTACTTATGTTGCCATCTTCACTGCCTCTCAAATCATCACTAACATCATCTTCATCAAAGTCATCACAGATATCGTTGTCATCATCATAGCTGTTACTGTCATCCATCTCATTGTAGTCATCGTCATCATCATCAGTGACTATGTCATTGGCATTGCTAAGCATTTCAAGTGAGTTAGTGGCAACATGTGATGATGCAGAGACCTGAAAAAGATCAAGTATGTTTGAAATGTTTCAGTCTTCAAGTAAAAAGAGATTATACAGTGGGCTCATGTTTTTTTTGTAGAGTGCTAACTATTTTATGTGGAAAACTAGTCTCACGTTTGGTGAATAGTACCACATTTACCTGATGACGACGGGCATCAAGATTTGCTAGACGGTTCATTAGATCAGCAGGTGGTTGCTTCTTAAGATCTTCATAAATTCTCTGAAAATTTTGATGTGTAAGCACATGAGATCAATGCATATGATCAATAAGTTGTTACATGAAAAGGAATATTTATTACCAGCATAAGCTCACAATTAACACCATTTTCCTCAATGAGAATCTCATTATTCTCATTCAATTTCTTATTTGTTTGTTCCAAGGCATCATTCCTCTCCTTCAACTGCTCATATTCATGTACCATGCATTGATAAGCAGCAGTGCTTGCTGAAGAACGATGGGATTTAGCTGTTGCTGCAAGTGCTTGCTTATCCACACAACCATCAGCTATTGGCACTCTGCCATGGGCCATTCCATGTTCCATGACATACAATGCTTGTACATCCAGATCTTTTGAATTCTCATGTAGCTGTGTTCTTGTACTGTAGTTATCCTGAAACAAAATACCAGAGCATTGATATGTAGTAAGAAATAGCAGAGAGAGAGAGGAGCATAGCATGGATGGCATAGTGTTGTGGAAAATGTCAGCTCTGTAGGTTTTCGTCAAGATGTTGAGCAATAAACACAAGTATATCCACTTCTCCCTTATAAGTGCTTATGTAGCCTGTAAGGGTTGAACATGACACGAACCTCCACTCTATTTTGTAAAAGAATTGTTGTACATACTAGCATGGTACTTAGAGCGGAATGATGCTTTCTAGCGCTATATTTTTCATCCTTTTGTATCCCATGGAAATATCTAAGTGCTTATCTTTGGTCATCTCATGTATCTAGGTCCACGAGAGCCTACAAAGGATTACGTGAAAGGAAGCTTGTTAACTTCATAGAGTGGGGACCTGCACCTTATTGGGCATTGAATTGGGCTACTACTGCCACTACTCACCCATAGAGCTCACCATCATTTGAAAATTTGCTAGAGTAAGTGTAGTGTAATAGGCAGCCTCATTTTCAGGAAAACAAACAACATCATTATCAGGAAAACAATAGAGCCCAAGCATTTTTTAAATCACCTAAATGATGGTTGGATAGCTAAGATAGAGATGTATTTTGATGCTGTTAAAACACCATTGGGACAAAGGACTGCTTATGTAGTCACTTATCTGAAAGGAAGAGTTCATTATTGGTGGAGGAGCACTGGGTGTAATCCTACTATTCTTCTCTAGCACCAATTTTGCAAAATGATAGTGACAGAGAGGCATCTGTGTATAACAATGTGAGGATGTTTCCTTGGTTGAGACAAATTGGGTCAGTGAAATCATGTGTGGAACAGTTTGAGGAAATCATGAGTTTAGTATGAAGAGACAATCCATTGCTACCAGATGAGTGCTATGTGTGCAGTTTGTGGCAGGATTGCAAGATTATATTCAAAATAATTTCCAATACCATAGACCTAGAAATAGGATTGAAGCCATATGGATGGCTAGGAGGATTGAACAATCTCAACCCTTCAAGAATAAGAGCTATGGTAATTACTCTAGAGGTGACTATACTAGTTACGGAGATAAAGGAACTGCCAGAGAAAGTCATACACATAAATTTCCTAAGCCAGAAATTAAATGATGTTAAAGCCAAGACTAACAATGGGAAAGCCTAGAGCCAAACAGGATTGTGGAAAATGCAGAAAATGTCATGAGCCATGGTTCCCTAGTTATACATACCAAACGCTTTTGTGCTCTTCGACTGGGAATGGGAGCGCTTTTTCCAGTGCTGTCCACTTTTTTGAATCCAGACTTCATTACAGCATATGTGTTCACAGTGCCAGCTTTCTCAGGGCCAAATTTATATTCCTACAAGACCACCCAAGTGAATTTCCTAATCTTTGAAAACTGTGATTTCATACAAGACCATGAAAGGACAAGGATTTCATACCAGCAATTGTTGTGTCTCTCCAAATGGCCTCGAACCTCCTCTGTTCTGAGCAGCATCTTCAGACTTTAGGCGTGAAGCTTGAGCTACCTTCCTCTTTTCCATGTACCTCTCACTTGTCCAATACTTTGACAGAAAGTTCCAAGCATCTTGAGCACACCAATCTAGCCTGCTGTTTATGTATTCTTCTTCTGTAAGATGTATGGTGCGTGCTTGATTGTCATCGCATTTTGCATGAATCTTAACAGCATCCAAACGAGTTTGATATATCAAATCAGAAACTCTTTTCACTAGATACGCATCCAAATTACGGTCAGCTTTTCTCACATCAGCTCGAGTTACCTTGAACACTCTCTACATACGTAAAAGAGGAAAAGTCAGGTATTTCAAGTCAAATAGTAGAGGGAAAAAAGGTACATGATGGCTAGTTTCATTACCCAGAATTCACACTTGACTAGTTTGGCATATGTTATTCCAGAGACATCCTTTTTGCAGTAATAATCATGCCATGACATTGCTGCCCGTTTTTCAACAAGCCTGCCTTCCTCATCACGGATGTAGACCATACCCGGGTATAGCCGTCTGATAATAACTCCAACTTGTGAACCATACTTGTAGTCTCTAGGGTTGTAGTTCACATAGCTGAATTGACTGAAACAAAGAATATAGCTGATTGGAATATTGTTACAGTACTATAGGGCATTTGATTGCAGGTGACTTGTCTTTACTTTGATTATCTTTGTAGTAAAGCATGCAGTTATTATAACAAACATCAATTTTGACATATGCCATACCAAGACCCTCAAATAGCTTCTTTGACTGATAGAAGTCCTTGGGCAACTTAGATTCTGGAGGCAATAGTTCATGGATTAATTCTAAGTTTGCCTCAAAGTGTGCAATTGACATGTTATACTGTGCTTTCAATGCTAGCAGGCGTGCCATACCAGATAGGGATGAGTGTGATGTATTCTCATGTACTAATTGATCAACGTTTTGTACCATCCTATAAAAAGCTCGAGCATAGGCAGGTGGCTGCTCATCAATTGGTGGTGGATGGTCACCAACTAGGCTAGCTAACATTTCATCCATGTGGTCAGTTTCAATAAAATTCTCATCATGTCCACCTTCAACATAGGTACTATCAAGTCCCTCACCATGTGCTGTCCATATTCTGTAGTCTTCCTTAAAGCCAACTCTACACAAGTGCATCTCTACCGTAAGCCTTTTGTGCCTAACACAATTGCGACATACTGCGCAAGGACACTTAATGGTGCCATCTTCAACTAGATTAGGCATAGAGAAGGCACGATCCAAAAACTGGTTGGTGTTGTCTATCCAATCATTAGAGGGGGGCTGTGTACGAGACCAACCAGTGTACATCCACTCACGTTCCGCCATTCTTTTTGTTCTGTTTTTATTAAAAAAACACTGATTTTAGATACACAATAAATTCAGACGGCTATCAAACAAAGAACAACACTATTTTCTACAGATTTACCAAACAATCAGGTGTTGTACAATATGCAGTACAAAAGGGCATTTCTTGTAGCATATATACTCGAAGCATATATGAGCAATATTATGCTTAAGAGGAATACATCTGTACCCTTTTTGAAATACAATGTAGTGGAACAGGAGACCATGTTCCCTGCCTAGTATGTATGTGTATGTTCTGCCTGATTATTTTATACTGACATTTCTGCTTCAGGCATATATGACTGTCGAACATATATTTTGAAGTGCTGCGTGCAGTGGACATAGTAAACATGATTGTTGAGGAAGATTTGCAATCACAAATTGTTTTGATAATTCTGAACTGATACAATTGTTGCTCACATATATGCATAGCTTCGTGTTGACACATCATAATTAAATAATTGCCATTTCATTGCGAGACCATGTAGTCAATTTGTTTCACTTTAATCTGCCACCCACCTGGAACTTATACAAGGGCTAGAAACCTCTGATATCTCTCTTTTCTTTTAAGGATAGTTTAGGAGATATGTATACAGTGCACTTGTTCAATCAAGCTGATTCAATTTAATTTTTTATTAGCCAAAATATTTCTCTTCAAGGCACAGAGACGATCTTACTTAATCTTATACCAAACAATCAAACCATGATGTTTGCATATACACAGCAGCCAACCATAAACAACATTATTTTTCTACAGATTCACCATACAATCGAACATCAGGGCATGATATTCTAATATACATAGAACAGAAAACTTGATTCTCAGTATATATGGATCAATGCAAAATTGATAATGAACACAGCATAGCGTCAGTTAAGTTCATATGTGAGGCAAATGTTGCATTCAGTACCAGATCTTGCAAAATTGACACACAACATAGTTTATATACTCCCGATTAAGTTCAGTGCAACACTAAGCAAAACACAGTGTGACATGCATCAAGCATCCTCATATGGGTAGAGCACAGCACAGAAAATTTGGGGGGAAAGATGAAGCTTTATTACCTCACTCCGATTGGAAGCAGGAAGCGCAGATCGGCGCAAGGCAGGACCGTCTCCTCCAAGCTCGGCTCGGCGTCACTACTGCGTTCTCCTCCAAGTGTAGCTCGGTGTCGCTGCTGCCTTCTCCTCAAAGCTCCGACGGAGGCCGGCCTGAGGGACGGCGGCTGGATCCAGGGCGCCGGCGGACTGAGAGGTGGCGGAGCTCGGGCCTAGGGCGGAGGCGGCTTGAGAGGCGGCAGGGAGAGGGCCGGAGAGGCGGCGGCGTGCTGAGAGGCGGCGGTGTCCCGAACACGGACCTAGGGCGGCGGCGGCCTGAGAGAGGTGGCGCGCAGGGGATGGAGCTAGGGCAGCGACGGCCTGAGAGAGGTGGCGGGGCTCCCGCCTAGGGCGGCGGCGGCGGCCGGAGCGGACGGTGTGGCTCCCGGCTAGGCCGCCGGCGGCGGGGGCGCTACGGCCATGGGCGGCAGGCGCGATTGGGGGCTCACGCGGACGCGGGTGACGGCGCGATTGAGTTTGGCGCTGGAGAGGATAGGGTTGGGGGTGTCGGGCTGGGGAGTCTGACGCGGGTCTCTTTTTTTTTGGGCCAAAAAAACGGGGCGCGGCCGCGGGCCTTTTCTTCTAGGCGCGAACGCCGAACAAAGCGCGGGCTGTGGCGCGATGAATTTTTTCCACCAAAACAAGGAGTAGCGGTGCGTGCACAACAATTTTCATGAGAGTTTACAATAACTCTCAGGCTAATGAGTATATTTCATGGCGGTTTATCCAACACTGTCACGAAAATTACCATTTTCGGGGCGGTGTGTGAATCACTCTCATGAAAATGAGTTTTCGTGGCGGGATTTACATCACCTTCATGAAAAATATTAATTTCATGAGAGTGTGTTTTTAACTCTCACGAAAAATTATTCCACTCACGAAATCTCCAGTTTCTGGTAGTGTTGGTCCTTTGCGTAGCCAATTGTCTTCTGATTGTCTGAGATGAAACAGCATTTTTGAACCTGTAAAGAAGAAACTATTTATGCCCCTGCAAGAGGCCGAACCTCTGTATGAAGAGGGGAAGCTGCATAAATGGCCGTAGCCTGAACATGTATCGTGAGACTACGAGTATGAACAACAATTCCAAGACCAACATTATTATGACCTGTAAAGGATGCACCAGTGATGCAATTTGGAGCATTGTTAATCATGCTCTCCATGTCTGGGCCCATTGAAGAAATGAGGTGAGGCTTAACTGGAGATGAGTTTATCTCCAAGTGTTCATGTTGGTGAAAAGTCTCATACTGAGCATTTTTAGAGTGAGTCTAGTGGTAACTGATCGAAATGGTTGGCCAGGTACGTGCACTTCCAGAAATGATATGATTAGCGTGGTGCTTTCAGTCCCGACATGCATTGACTCCTGATCCAATGCACCTGTGCAGGACTAGACGGCTATCTAATTACTAGTTGATGTTGTTGTCCTCTCTGTCGGAGCAAGTGAGCCCCGATAATTGGTTCCTTGTTTGTAAGAGCCGGGAAGACGGCAAGGCTGCATCACAAGTTCACAACGCAGTCACTCTGCTGTTCCAATCTGACAGATAACCCAATTATTATCTCATCCGGCAACAGTCTCCTAACTAGGCTTGAATATCCTTGAGTACTAGCTAGTAATCTGCTTTGGCACTTTTTGGAAAAGGAACAGCTGACATAATTAGAAATAGATAAATAATTAAACATGCATGAATGCATGAAACATTTCCCAGCTACACGAAGCACATATAGACGTACTTACAACCTTTTTTCGTGAGGTGAGGAGGATTTTTTTAAACCATGGGTAGAAACTCTGCCATTCTATTCGAGAAGAGAAAAATACAACATCGAAGTCAAAGTTTATATACCACCGACAGTGAAGAGTACCTGCTGGAAACATCAAAAGCACCACAAACACCATGCTAGAAGCGAAAGCCAACTAACACCACATGAGACACTAAGGAAGACGCCACGCCACTCGCCACAGCCAATGTCGGGACTCTTAGCCTCGCACGGCCACGATCAGGCCTTGCCAGCCATGCTGAGGAGGAGAACAACCTTGTCGCCATAGCCACTGATGTTCCGTCTATCGAGCCTCTCACCCTCGCACGACCAAGGCTAGGCCCGGCCAGCCACGCTTACCGTGTGTGACCGAGACCACACCCAGCCGGCCACACCAAGGAGAAGGATGTCCATGCATAGCGCCGTCGGCCAAGTCACTCACCCCGTGCGCCCGAGAACAAACCTGACCAGCCACACGCACACCCACGCGCTATTGCGACCAGGCCTGGCGAGCCATGCCGAAGAGGAGGATGACCTTGCAACCATAGCCATCGATGTTCCGTTCGCTAAGCCACTCACCCCCGTGTGGCCAAAGGTAGGCCCGGTCAGCCACGCGCACTTGCACGCGGCTGAGGCCAGGCCCGACCAGCCACGCTAAGGAGAAGGATGTCCATGCCGCAGCACCACCCTTGCCCAATCATTCACCCCGTGCAACTGAGAACAGGTTCAGCCAGCCATGCGCACACCCACACTGCTGTCGTGACCAGGCATATCCAACCATGCAGAGGAGGAGGACCTTGCCGCCACAGACATCAACGTTCTGCCTACCAAGCCGCTCACCCTATGTGGCCAAGGCTAGGCTCGACCAGCCACACGCACACCATGTGCGGTCGATGCTAGGCCCAACTAGCCACAATCTAGCAAGCTTCAGTAGTGCTCGGGAGGACGGCGATGGGAAGGCGAGGAGGATTTGAATGGTTAGAATTTAGTTTATATATCCCATGCCTAAGTACTGTTGACGGGCAGTTCATCGATGTTTAAAAATACAACCTAACTTATCATAGAAAATTTCAAATCTGAAATAAGATTAGTAATGAGCAATCAGCAACATAAATATGATCACATACAGTAATTCAGATAAAAATCAAAATTCCAATGGAAAAAGAGAGACACCGATTGATAATTAAGACGTCGCATGCAGAACATTTTCTCCGACAAAGTTTGCCTTTTTATCCATCATATATTCAATGTTCATCGTTACACATGAGATCGGCCGTTAAATCGATCGAACCAAACCATGCATTAATCTTCTCACGCCAAAGCTACGTACAGAACATGGCTATACGGCCTACAGGCTGGCACGTACATGCTCCCGTGACGTTCGTTTAGTATGACACACGCAAAGACGATTACGCCACCGCCTCAACATTTGTCGCCGCCGGCCTGCTTGGCCACGGCGTTGGAGTTCTTGCAGTGCGCGATGGCGGCCTGGATGGCGCTCTGCAGCTCCTCCATCGTGCTCTCCTCAGACGACGTCGACACCTTCGTCGTCACCGATCCCAACACCGAGAGGTGCCCGCTGTTCGCCGGCGACCCCCGCAGCGACGCGGGCGCCGAGGACAGCCTCCCCCTGTCTCGCTTGGACTGGCCGTTCCAGCCGCGGCCGGAGGTGAACGAGTGCGGCCTCCGCCGCAGCTCCCGCCTCTCCCTCTTCCTGCCGCCGGATGAGAAGGACGTGAAGAGCTGCTCCACCATGGACATGTACTTCTTCACCAGCTGCCCTATGTCTAGTCCTTCTCGCTTGCTGTTCCCCTTAACTTGCCTCTTCTTGCTCTCTGCCCCGCCTATCGTTCTGCCGCTCTCGCTTCTTCTCCACGTGCCGACGCCGGACAAGAGAAGCGAGAGCCTCTGCCTGGCCTTATTGGCGCTGATGCTGTTGCTGTTGCTCGTGCTTTGGTGGTGGAGCGCGCCGTGGTTCGTTGCTGTTGTTGAGTAGTTGCTGTGGCTGAGGTCGCTGCCGACGGGGCGGGACATGTCGGTGCACGCGCCGGCCAGGGTGGCCGGCCGTGGAGGACGACGTACGGTGTCGTCGTCGTCGTCGGTGGTGGGGAAGGGGAAGCTGGGAGAAGATGCTGAAGGAGAAGTGATGGGAGGAGGTAGAGGGCTGGTGATGGTGGGGGATGGATCCATCGAGCTGTGTAATTATTGGCCTGGATGCAGATGGTGGTGGTGGCCATGGCTTTGAGATGTAGGGTTTGTGTGAGTGCACGTGTACGTGTGCGTGCAGCGGGTGCATGGCCAACTACAGCCTACAAGATTGGCGTGTCATGGTAGTCGCAGCATCTGTAGATCGATCGGAAAGCTAGCCAGATAATTAAGGGATTGCACAGGAGAGAGGTCGAGTTCAATTTGTTCAGTGTTTCTGAGACTCGGCGAGCTCATGAAGAGTAGAAGTAGACGAGTTTGTTACTATTCGACGTGTTTAGAGTTCGTGTTACCAAGTGAGAAAAAAAATGATTGACATGGACTGTAACGCCTCTATTTCTAGAGACGCTAGTAATCTCCACAATCGTTCAGGACTATTCAGTTACAGAATATTGTACATGAGTATGTACCATAACAACACATGTTTACAACAAAAGAGCTAATATTTAATATAGAAATATGGTTTAACAACCTAACTTTGACGCAGTGGGCATACAAGTCTAAAGTTATCTTACAATACAAAAGAAATTTCCACAGGCAAACTTGAGCGTGGTTAAGACCTAAAACCAGTCGTCCTCAGTGAAACAGAGTTCTTCTAGAGCTTCATCAACAGCTTGGTCGTAGCAGTTTCATTGTTCTTCTGTTTGTTATTTAGTAAGTAATGAGTACAACTGTACCTAGCAAGTCACAAAGGTAAATCCTAATATGTCTACTTTCAAGGATATTCAAAGAAAGATAATATACCGGCCTATTAATTCGAGGGGATGCAATTTTATTTACAAGCATTTTAAACAAAAGCCAAAGAACACTAACTTCTTAATATTTAAGGGGGTTCTTTCAACAGTGAATTACTCAGCCTACTCAGATTAAAACATAATGAAATTTACTTATACTTTGCAGTTAGAATCACCCAATAAATACAGCTTCATTTACCGGAATCACGGTGTGTTCGAATACAATTTATTTGACTCTGCAGAGTTGCCCAGCTTTACCAATAAGATTTCTTAACCCCCACGATAGGATTAAGAAAACAAGGTTATTTCACTGTTCATCTCTTTATATAGGCTCTACCCGGTAGATCTACTCAGACCCGGGTATCTACTCACCAAGTTCTAACACCTCGCCCGTTCTGAGTGGCACTTACCATTGTTAGGTATGATTTTACCATTCTGCATACCAACTCCCTGTCATCTACACTCCTGCCTTCTATAGAGATTCAATTGAGTTGAGCAGCTACTAGACCAGAGTTGATAAGTCAACACTTATGGTTGAGCGATCACTATGTCCTTTACTTAGCATAAGGTTCTTGTTCTTACTTTTCACTTAAAGCTGCCAACCGTAACCCAGATCATTGTGCTCGACGGCACTACTACCCATTTGCTCAAACCTCCACCCTAAGGTAAGGTCAAGGACGAGGACCATCTCGTGGTTTTCCACGATGCCTCCTTACCCTAGAATTATTTTAACAATTCTACCGGTCAAAATCCAAGTCACTTAGTAGTACACAATTTTAAGTGAAATAAACTACAGTTATTTATACAATAATTAATTATTGCTAAGGTTGTCAAGGTAAATAGGTCTCAAATTAAACATGGCATTTTTAAGTGGTAGGACATAACTAATTAGCATGGCATTCTAAACATTTGTTTTAATTAAATAACATTAATGCAAATACTATAATTAAATAATTTAAATTTTATGGGATTCAATATGATCAAAAACTTGTGACATGCCTTGTTGTTTTGCGAACTCTACTAAATCGTATACTTCATTGCCTAGTTCTGGTCCTTGCACGATCGCCTCAGAAAGCTCGGGAGCTTGCGCAAACACATAAATAACATAAGCTCGTGCTTCAGTCTAATCAAGCTAGGAAAATAAATTTAAATAAAACAAATAAAATACAATAAAAATCAAATGGAGGGGTTTGGATTTTATTGGAGCTCAATTTGGTGGAAAGGAGGTCAAAAATGGATCTGCGGCATCGAAATGATCAAAACAGGGTATTTTTCGATTTTAGGGTTTTGGATGAATAGTATTTGCTACATTAATAAACAGTGTTGGGCCGGTCCAGAGTGAACAATGCAACCCACAATGATTTTAAACCAAATCGGCTAAACAAGCTCGCCTACCTCAGCCCAACACACGCGTGTGGCCGAACGACCCGCCCGTGCGATCAGCCTCATCCGATCGGGTGCGTCCGATAGGCCTCGACGCGAGTGGACGGCTACGATGTAGCCTTCGATCAGACATGACGGCCATGATGCGCGCTCGTTCGATCTGGTCCGACCGGCCATGGCGCATGGGTGGCCACGTCACGCCCAAGGTCATTTTCTTCCTCTGGCTTCACCACCCGGTGATTCAGCTCTGGCGAAGCACACCAGCAGAAAAGGGGGCCACGGTTGGGTTCCTTGGATCACGGGAAGTCCATTTTGGGAGTTTGGAAGGTGGGAGCATAGGCAGTGGCAGCTGGCAGTAGGAAAGAAGGTAGCAGTTTCCATGGCGGCTTAGGGCTCCACCAGTGGTTCTTCAGCGAGATTGGGGACGGTTGGGCAATTTGTGGGGAATAGGGTTTACAATGGTAGCAATGGTTTTGGTCAGGAAAAGCTGGACTGGGCTATCCACGGTGAGGGTACTCTAGCCGATGGTAGTCTTCGTCTGCAGGGTTCTAGAGAAATGCTCATGCTCGAGCGAGTTCACTAGCGTGATCAGGAGACAAAGAAGACTCTGTTAGCAAATGCAATCGAGCTTTAACTGAGAAATGAAGGAGATTCAGTTTAAGGCTCACTGGGCTCAAGGGAGATCGGCGATGGCCTGCGGTGAGCAAGAGTTGAATTGGGTGGTCCCGGTGTGAAGATGGGAGTGGTGTGGGGCTCTCTGCAATGGCAATTGAGTTTTAAAGACAAATTGAGGCAATGGGAACAGTGGTAGGGTTCGGGTGGCTTTGGCGCATGGAGAGTGGAGGCGGTGAGAGCTCTGCCAGGGTGAGGGAGAGTAGGGGAGGTGGCATGTAACATCCCAAAAATTTAAAATTTGAAAATCTAAATTTCTTGAATTATTTTTGCAATATATTCTATTTGAATTTGGATTTTACGATGTTTTCCTGAATTTGGTTGAGGTTCTAAAAATTGAAGAATTAATAAAAGAGAAAGACAAACATTAGTAATACAAAAAAAGTGAATATGCAAATAATAGAAAATTAAAATCTTAAATACTAATCTGAAAAGATGATCCAGTATAAGGAGAAGGAAACCTGAGTTAAAAATATAAAATCTCATTTTGAAAATAATAGCATGAAAAGCAATAAAATCGGATGAACAAAATACAAACACACATACATATATATACATATATGTGTATACACAAATTGTGCAAGAAAGAGTTTAGCAATAGGAAATAATAATAATAGAAGCTCTCATTTAATATCTGAAAATTTAAAGCTTAAATTCTAAATGTCATGCAAAAATCAATAATCATAAATATGAAACAAAGAACCCCAATTCTCAGATTTTCCTCCCCCTCCCCCTTCTCCTTTTTCCCACTCACTTACATGTGGGCCCAGCCACTTTTTCTCCCTCTTCCTTCCTCCCCCCCCCCCCCCCGTGCGCCCGTGCTTTCTCTGCGGTGCTCAACTCCTCACCTCCCCGTGGCAAGCATGCACCCGCACCGCCCACCGATTTCCCTGTTGCCCCCATTTTCTTCCCCCTCTCCAGCGCTACAAAGCCGCTCCCCCCCCGTTTCTCCCTGCAACCCCTTTTTTTCTCCTCCCTCAAGTCGATTTCCGCCCGTGCGCAGACCGCCGCACCTCCACGTTGTTCCCGGCTCTCCGGCGACGCCCCGCCTCTCCGACCGCGTCAAGGCGTGCCCCTGCTCTCCGTGCACATCCTCTCCGAGTTAATCGGACTCCGGTGTACCGAAGCTCGCGCAATGCATCTCTTTTCCACCACCGGCCACTCCCGCCGCCGCCCACGCCATTCCCTCCTCGGCGAATCTCCCTTCAATTCCCCGCCTGGGGAGCATGTCCTCGGCGCACCGAACCACCTCCGATCGACGCTAGAGCCCCTCCTCCACCCTAGCTCGCCGGCGACGTGAGCTCCCCCGCGTCGCCACCCGTGCACACCGCCGGCTCGCCATGGCCTCTTTTCCGCTCGGCCAAGCCCCCGGTGAGCATCCCCGTGACCCTCCTTTACTCATGCGCAGCTTAATCTTCCCTCCCCTCCACGCCGGCGCCGCCGCCCTATTCTACCTTCGCCGCCGGCCGCCCTCAGCGCCGCCGACACCTCCTGGCGCCTTCCCGAGCTGCGACACCTCCCCCACTATCTTCCTCACCCCCGGCGGAGTCCATTTTGCTGGTTACACCAGCCTCCCCGGCCACCGCATGCCGCCGGCAAGGCCAGTTCCGAGCACCGCCGCCTTGCTCTGGTTTGGGTCCGATCCCAGAGCTGCTTCTTCTAATTTAACCATCCCACCCTTTCGCTAAGAGCTAGCCGCCCAGTTGGTTAGCTAAGTCCAGCCAGGCGCACGAATGAGCAGGTCCTGAGTTCGATCCCTCCCTGGCGCATTTCTTCTTTTTCCATTACTTTGTTTTGCTAATCATCTCAACTATGGAAAGGCTAAGGAAGATAGTAAGAAAATAACCCCAGGAAGCTAAGAAAATTAGTTTATATTCAAGTAAAGTTACCTATACCTTAAATATGGAATTATGAGTATATTGATAAATAAAAATTAAAAATAAAGCTAAGCTTAATAATAACAAAGGTGCAAATAAAATGATAATGGTACCACTAATTAAATTTTGACACAAGCTTTAGTACATAATAGTATTAAGCATAATTATATATATAACAAGTTAGGACCCATATGAGTGGATCCTAATTCAACTTAAATTTAGCCTAGCTATGAATGTAGATACGTAAAATATGATAATGGGATTATTAGAGATTTAAATTTTAATTAATTACCATATATGAATAAATAGTGAGCCTTTGCTATTTATCTTAATCTAATTAGTAAGTAAAGGCCTATATCAGAGATTATTCTAAAACTTAATAAAGATATCCAAGTGTTATAATACCTTTGATTAAAAGATTTATAGAATAAGTACAGATCTCATCCATCAGTCCAGTTTGCCTTTACCATAACCTGAGTTGCAAGGAATGCATACCCTAATGATAAAATTTGTACACTAAACTCCTGCATCAGTCTATAGGTCTAACCTAGCTCATGGAACTTCATTGATAAATATAAAAATAATAATAAAGGAAATTGTTAATAAAAGATCGAACCTCGCCTTTCTCCAATCGGCTATGTTTGGCCACTTCTTTTTCCAAAGCCAATAATTCCTGTAGATACTTTCTCACTTTTGATCTCTTATTATCCCAAAATTTTCCCTCACGGTAAAGCTATTCAAATAACTCGTTCTCTTGCTCAAATCCAGCTACCACTGTGTTTGCAACATACTAAACTGAATCATCCTTCTATTCTCAAATCGTAATAAATGGATAAATTAAATTAAATCGGCCATTTGAATTAATCGGATTTATTTGGATTTTTTTGAGTTATTGCCTTTATTTGTATTCAGTTATTTAGCACATAATTAGATATGGGAATCCTGAAGAATCAAAGGATCAGGTGTGATCAAGAGCGAATTGAAGATAAAGACCAGAAGCCCAAGAGAAAGCATGGTGTGAGCTCAAGACCGCGGTAAACCGCGCCAGGCGAGTCAACACTTTGATCATATTGAACACAGCATTTCAAAGCTATTTCCTTTTAAATTATCAACTTGCATGCTATTATTTCATGAAATATGATATGTCTGATTTCAGCAAGTTAGATATACCCTGTTATTGCTATTGTGTTTATTATTCTCCTTGCCAAACTTGAAAATGTGAACCTTGTCGCCATAGTAAGAATTAACATATGATATCACAAATTAAGTCCTTATTTATATGGCACGCTTAGGAATGCTAGACACTTGGGGTGACACTAATGCCCCAAGGAATATTCTTCAAACTATTATGAACACAATGGGTAACTTATGGTGTGATGCCATAAGCAACATATGGTGCGATGCCGACAAATAGCGTATGGTGCGATGTCATACGCAACCCTTGGTGTGATGCCAAGGGGTAACTTATGGTGCGATGCCATAAGGATAGTTGGTGCGATGCCGACAATAAGCGTATGGTGCAATGTCATACGCAACCCTTGGTGTGATGCCAAGAGGTAACTTATGATGCGATGCCATAAGGTTAGTTGGTGTGATGCCAACAATAAGCATATGGTGCGATGTCATATGCAACACTTGGTGTGATGCCAAGAATGGGATAGGGTGGGATGCCGTAAATATGGAAAACAATGATTACATGGATTATTACAACGAATGGTTAAAAAAAATGTGATTTCGAACCTGCTAGGTCATAGGGAATTTTAAGTAATTGTATTCGAAAGCACTCTTTGGCAAAACAAAATAACCCTATGCCTTTCCTTTGTCGAGCCATGCATGTTATAAATATTTGCATTCTGTGTGTTGGCTTGTGAGCACGGGGTTAGAGTGCTCACACTCGCTTTTGCGACAAAATTCAGAATAAGGAATCAAATCACCTCGCCTCAGCAACAAGATCGGACAAGCTGGCAGAAAAGATAAAGATGTCAAGGGCTAGGTCACGAACCTCCAGTTGGCTGCCTGTGGGCATGTCCTGAAGGTCCCATCTGTGTGCTTCGTTCTTCCGCTGCTGCAATTTATTGATTTCGGCCTAATCGGCCCATGAGTAAGTCTAATATTATATTTACACTTCCGCATGATATTTACTTTGATATTCAGAACTGTAATATGTGAGCACTATCTACTGATCCAGGGAATAGTGCAGTAAAATCACAGTGGATCCAAAAAGAATTCAAAACTTTTGGATTTTGAGGTTATTTCATGTACAATGTAATAGTGACAACAAGTGCAGTAGTTTCCCATTATTTGTAAAGAATTTCGTTGCAAGATTTGACATTCGTGATGAACGATGAGAGCAAATAGTACATCAAATATATACACGCCACACACACGAAAAAAGCTTTTTACCTCTTAAGGAGGCATTTTGTTAAGAGATTCACTTTATTTTGTCTCTATTATATTCTCTATTTCCTAAATTATACATACACTAGAGGCGGACACAAGTAGGGCTGCTAATGGGACAGAATCTGGTCCAAATCTAAATAAAATTAAGAAGGATCTAGTCTAAGCCTGATCCAAATTACGTAAGCCTAAACCTAAAAATAGATTTAGGCCTTAGCTTGGACCAATCACCTCTACCTTCTTAGTTGTCTAATTAGGACCAGTTCTAATCTATCTTTAGTTATTAGTACAAATATATGAGGTCCAAGGCCTGGTCTAATCCAGCCCAAGTCTGGCCTAATAAAGAAGGGTCTAAATTTGATCTAATCTATTTACAATTTTAGGCCAGTCTAATCTAAGTCTAAACATGTCCAAGCCTATTAGCAACCCTAAACGCAAGAGGGGGCTAGGGTGGGCTAGAGCACACCCTATCTCTGGCATATGTGCCCTCTTTGCACCACCGGCCATCAATTGCTTCCATAAGGTTCCATGGTTGCATGAAGAAGAAGGCTAGGATAGAAAAAGAAGATTTGGGAGATTTGGGTGTCAATTACCTTGCATGGGTCACACTAACTACAAATATAGTGTTGTTTACATGCTAGGCCAACCACACCAGCTAAACCCACTAAAGCCCATATATCCCTTTCTTTCTTCCCAATCCAACCGGGCAACCACCGAAAGACTGAACCAATTCCCCAATCACAATTGGCCTGATAGAGACACGATTCACGCAATGCGAGCGACAACCCTAGAGTGGTTGCGGTTGTGCAGCGGCAGCGTGTGGGACATGCAGCGAGCGTGCAACCAGTAAACTGGCTCAAGTGTGCTGTGTGCGACGAGCGGTTCACACAGGTAGCAAGTGTGGACTACGAAGGCAAACGATAGAGGTGCAGCTGCGTAAGGGCAGATTTGGTTCGGTCACTTCGATGGTATTTGCATTTTCACTATGTTTCTCTTCTAATTATATATGATTTTCGATTGTGAAAGATGGTCCTATATTGTTTCTTTCATTTGTCTTATGTTCGTATTGTTTCATTAGCACCCCCTAAATTTTAATCTTGGGTCCACCACTGATATACACATATATCAAGGTAAAAGAGGACAAATTAAATGGCAGATGAGATAGGTGGATGTCCCTTAAGAGGTAAAAATACACCCCACGCATGTACGCGCAATTTCATCTCTAACCATATATTATTGTAATTGTACATTTCGTTAGCAAGAACTGTAGCTAAACCCTAGCAATATTGTAGCTTAGACTGTGGCTAGTGTAGCAAGTTACCATCTGACATGCTGCACAAAAAAGGTTTTTATGAACGGCTTCTGACGACAATCATGAGGGATGAGAATCGATTACATGGACCACTGCTGGCGTATTATCATATATGGATCTATAGAATCCATCAGTATTAAGCTATAGCATAGCTATCTCAGACAATTTTATTAGCATGATTATTTATATTGCAACCGATAGTAAGAACCATTAGTGATAACCTACTTATCATAAATGGTTTTTTACACAAACCGTCTGTGATATATTATAAATGGTTCATAAAAAAATCATCTGTGATGTATGGGCGTATCACAGATGGTTTCTATTAAAAGTCGTTGATGATACATGACAGACGGTTTGTGTAAAAAAACCGTTTGTGATGACCTACTTATCATAGACAGGTTGTGAATAGAAGCATTTGTGTTATGACTTATCATAGATGATTATTTTTAAAAACTATCTGTGATAATATTCTTCTATATATACAAACACTAGGGCGAAACCTAACTCAATACTCCTGTGCACACCTAGATTTTCCTCGACACACCCGTGCCTTCTCAACTTTCTTCGCCGTCGGATCCGGGCCTGCTCAGCTTCCTTCGCCATCTCTCTCCAGCTCTCTCCGCCATCTCCGAGTTAGTGTGCCACCTCCCTCAAGCTCTCTCTGCCACCTACGGCCTCCATTGCCAACACTCACTGTACATCTATCTGCAAGCTAGGTACAGTTGCTATAGGCCCAGTTCTTTTCAGCTTCTAAAAGCTGTTTTTCGGCTTTTCTACAGTAACTAGCTTTTAAACAGAGTATTTTTTCAAGATAGGGTCTACTAGTTAATTGTATTACATACTTTACTGACTTCATTTATATCGGCAAAAACTGTATGTGAGTTTCTGTTACTTTGTAATCTCTTGTACAAACAGCCCAAAAGCCACAAGCCACAGACAAAAAGAACAGACCCATAGTAAGAACTTGAAAATGAATTCTGTGGCTACCATGTTTTTATCAGTGGTATATCTGTTTGGTCTGTCCTGACCAAAGTAGTTGCTTACATTAAAAAATATTGCCCTTACGATTGATTTTGATCTACCAAAAAAATTATAGAAAGCATCATTAATTATCCCTTAATATGAAACAGCAATTGATAAGGCTTGTTGCTACTCTGTTTTCTAGGCCATTCTATAAATTACCAGATCCATTATCTAATAGCTTGGCACATGTGTAATGTTGGTCACTATTCGTCACTATGTTCTGTTATCTAATTGTAACATGGCCGTTATCTTGGGTCTGTAGGTAGCTTGGAATTTTTAGTTCTGGTCTTTTCGATGTCACCCGTGTGTATAGGCATCTAGGAACCAGCTACTTCCGAGTTTAGGAAAGATTTTTTGAAAATGGCCTTTTTTGTATATACATGTACCAATTTATCTGGCGAGTGAGATTCTTAATATTTTTCCTAACAAGTAATAGAATATGGTAGTAGTATAGTACTCAGTTTTCCGTGCATTCTATTCCTATATTATATACGCAACACGAACTTATGTTTAATGACTATGATGACATATATGAATAAATAGCGCTGGATCTTTATAGTCATCATACTAAAGTGAAATAAGATAATATACATTGATTCCCTACTCAAGAATGACCATGACTTCACCCTTGTGCAACAAATACTCGACAGGTATGCTCATTTCCTCCATAGATAACTTTGTTATAGTCTTTCCTTCATTTGCAATGGCCAATGATAAATTTTTTAGAATCACATAGGTTGTTCAACGTCTATGTTGCCAAGGGAGAGAGACACAAGGAATCAAGTGCCACACTGCAACACAGGACGTAATTTCTGGTACTTGCTACAATACAATAATCATATATCACACTTCGTAATAATGCATCTCGAATTGACTATTTATATATATGTAATTCTATTTTTGCAGTACCAAACAGCTATAAGATAACCTATGTGCATTCTACGTTTGTCGTCATATGGAAAAAAATCATTAATGCTAAGAGGAATGATCTAGAGGTTTGTCATATCGCAATAATTATATCCTAATTATTAATTTAAATATATATGCTTACTACTTTACTCCAAATGACAGGGTATGACAATCAAATCAAGTACATTCGATTTGAACGAGCTCTCGGACGTTTGAGGACGGCTTTTCACTTTTTTGATGATGGAGGTCATTGACTCGAAAGGAGAGTTTCACTCTGGTGACATCGATTAATACATGTTTAAACATTTAATTCAATTATAATTCATTTTGTGTTGTAATTGAATCATAACCTTGGCAACAATACATGAATATTCTTTTATAATTGATTTTAAATGGTAATTCACTTTGAATTATAAATCATTTTTGAGTTGTAATTGATTTATTTGTAATCTGTTTACCTGTTTTCAGATGGTATAACTAGTATTTTTTGAGGCTAGCTAAAAAACAGAAAAAAATTTAGCTATACAAAGAACTATCACATATGGTTTATAACACAAAACCGTTTGTAATATGTAGACTATCACATACGGTTATTTTTACAAACCATCTGTGTTATGACTTATCACAGCTGGTTTGGGAGTCATACGTGATAATCACCTGTTAAACCGTTACTATGTATACTAGTGGACGTAGCTGACTAATCAGTAACCCACCGGTAGATAGCTACCAAAGGGTACGTCCAAGTCAAGTTCATGGATTGATGTCAGCCGAACGATGATTGATTAGCTAGATGCCATCTTGCGTTGTGTGTAATGGCCCGTTTGGAACGTAGCAGAGCCAAAACATTTGGTTTATCTGCAAGAATACCGACGGATGAAACTGCTTTGCGATATGAAAGCCAATGTTGAGCATGATTGGCATCCAATTGGGCCCCGAATTGCTGCATTTGTCTAGGCCTACTTGCAGGCCCGTACGTTTATTAGGAACCGGCCCATATTTAGTGGGCCTACTCAGCCTCTCGTTAATGCCCAGGCTACCAACCCAGCTCCCGAGTCCCCTCCCCTCAGGTGACCCCCCTCCCGTTCAATTTCTCACCTACTCCAATCCTCCCTCCTCTCCAAAGAAAAAGAAAAAATATATAACATCCCTATAAGTCACCTGCTTTCCAATTTGGGCTCCATATCTCATTTTCATTTACTTTGTCCCGCACAAGTTAAGTTGACTTGTAAATGCCCTCCTAGGTCCTGTGTTCACACCATTTTCTCGTGATTTTAATTATCTTTGGCACCTTTTCAATGCTTTTAGCATTTATTTAAGAGATATCAATACTTGTATTAATTACTTGGGTGATTTTGGTATTTTGTAATACATAATTTCGATATTGAAATATTAGTAATGAAATGGTGTGCTACAAGTAACGAAATCACTTAAATAATTGAAATAAGTATTAACAGCATTAAAACAAGTATTGATGCAACTGAAACAAGTATCAAAGATAGTGAAACCACGAGAAATAGTGCTAACATACTGTTTGAGGGTTTATTTGGGTGCCAACTTAGCTTATGGGGCAGCGTGGATGATAATTAGATATAGATGTCAAATTGAAAAAGTAGGTTACTTAGGGGTATTTATGGATTTTCAAAAAAAAAAGAACTCCAAGCCTCTCTTGTGGCTGGCCGCATCCACCACATTGGCAACTTGGGCCGTGCTTCAACTAACTTATAAACTATGGCTTCTGGTTTTTTAAAACTATAACGGCTATTAGCTTTTTAAGTAATTAAATTAAAAAACTTATATCATCATAGATAATGTAAAAGAAATAAGAAAAAAAACAAAAAGCCTCAAAAAAGATAAAATTAAGAAGATAGAAGCTAGAAGACAAAGTTGTTTAGAGCGGAGCCTTGATCTGCGGAGATGCCGGACAGCACAGATTCTGAAGCACTGCACAGGTGCGAGACCTCGACGCCACCCAGCCCCAGGCGACTTATTCTTGCCGGTGAGTTCGTCTTGAGCATTTCGTATCCCTGCGCGTAAATCGTAGTCACGGCTAACTTGTTTACTTGGATCGTTGTCACCAACTCAGGAGCGGAGCAGCTCAAAATAGTTTGAGATGAGGAATTAGGACATTGGGCTGTTGGAATATTTGGTCACAATTATCTAAGAATAAAAAAAAAGACATTTGGTAACAGAGGAATAAGGCAATCTCGCATAATGGTTGCATTTGGTTAAAGATGTTGGTTTCTGCCTGTGCAGACAACTGATATACATGTAAGACATAAGCCTGACCGATTGACTGTCCAATTTGCAAGTTACAACTCATTACAGTGCATAATTACTTTTGCAAGTAGAAGTGATACAAAAGATATGTGCAGAAATGCATTTGTTTTGAACGGGGAATGCAAATTTTGGTCGTAGTTTATATCACCGGTATGAGAATACCACCAAATAGCGTGAACTTAGTATCATATTTGAATTTGAGGACCTTGCGGTCTAGTTTATAGACGATAAACAATTTCTAAGGCCGACTCAAAATGAATTTGGATTGAGCCTAGTTGCAGAAAAGTTTGTTTCTTACATCGCGATGTATCTGGAATTCTCAAACAATTCTGCATTATGCTTTTAATAAGTTTGGAGTGATACCTCTAATAGTATTAGTACTATTTTGCTTGGACTTCAATTATTCTTATGTTAATGGATCCATACATAATTATACAGTGAATATGGCTATATTTAAAGCTGACTTTCCTCTCCAAAAAGGAGGACAAAAGAAGTTCTTTGTTCAAAAGCTTTGTTTTGTTTGCCGCCCGTCTTGCCTAATGTTATTGTTTTTGTTCTTTTCCAGCCTGACAGTGAACTGGTGTCATCCATGCTTCTAACCAGCAGCATTTGTGCCCAGAAGACATACTATGTTCTTTCAGTGAATGAAGGAGCTACATATGATGAAGGCCATGCAGGATATAGGTCTGCTATCCTAAATGCGCATCCTTGCTATCCTAAATGCGCATCCTGACATGTCTCAAGCAAACCCTGATTCACTTCTGTCTTCGGATGAGCAAGGAGAATTTTTTAGCGCGCAGAAAGCATGGGAGGTCCTACGTGATCCAAAATCCAGAGCTGAGTATGACGAGCTGCAAATATCCAGGCAGAACCTGGAGAATATCACCTACGAAATTGAAGTGGAGGAAATGACCATTGAAATAACCGACAATGCGACGGAGCTGCTCTATCCGTGTAGATGTGGAGATTATTTTTCAATCTCATCATTTGATCTTGGGGAAATGGGCATTCTGATCGGTGAGGATGGAAAAACAGATTTTCAGTCATCCGATTGTGTATCAGCTTCTGTTGTTCTGGGATGTAACTCTTGTTCGCTCAAAACGCGATTGGTTATAAATAGAGCTTCTTGGTAAATTGCCTCCATTCTATACTTTTCATCTGGAATAGATCTAAATATGTTGGCCCCTCATCGGCTGCTTATGAATAAATATATTTCCAGTTAGAAATTTGTTTCATTTTAAGAATTCTCAGTGATCCTACCTCTCTCTCTCTCTATCCGTTGAGAGCTCCTGATACCTGTAATGTTCATTACATTGCTTTAGGCACCACTCACCAACCAACCATGTTATTGGTCTAGACTATTACCATACGATTGATATGTGTCTGTTCTTATTGTTTCTTGTTGTTGCTGTATACATCGGTAAGTTAATTTGAACGAACAAACTCGGTGGATTTATAAATTTCAATGAGTTTGACCTTCGAAAATTGAAAAAAAATCCCGATTGAAAATTTATTTAAACATATAAAAGAAGAAAAGTTGTAAAAAGTTTAAATGCCTCATATTCCATTACTTTTTCACGGAGACAGACAAACACAGATCCAATCCGGCTATAGTGTAATTGAAATGAGATGAAATAACATGTATTTCAATTAATATTACCAACAACTTTAACTGCTCACCCTAACGAGAGATGGAGGAAATGTTTTAAGTGTTGTAAATATTGCGGTATTAGCAAATATTTACTCATAATTCCAGCAGAACATAATATAGCACAAGCAAGACAAATTGGATATAAAGATGACTTCTTCAAGATATAAACAGGTGAAAATATTAAGCCATCTAAATAACATATCATGCAATAGTATAAAAACCAGCATATATTCAGATTTGAGACATAGATCATTGAAATAACATGCTGCCATCAAAAGTAGCCAGACATAAATGACTAAAATCAGCATATTTGAGTGGTTTTTAATTGCTCTCAGATGTAGGGTTACACAAGATTTTAATTTTGGTCGTCCCGCTACTACGGTCTTATACTCTTCACTGATTGAATATGTCAAGATGTGAATCAAACCTTGAGCTCTAAGGAATTCAGTTAGATACTACTTTCAGCCAGTAGTAAAGCTACAGGAAAAGACCACTGAAAATAGCACTACAACATGAACTTTCGGCCAGCAGTTAACAAATGATCACCAAATAGATATGTGATTTAGCCAACTAACTTGATAAAGTTCCAGAGTATAGACTCCCGACTAAACCAGTTATGCAATAAGCCAAAATGGCTAATAGATTATAAGCAAATGAAGAGGTGATCACAGACTGCAATCAAAGATTCTCACTACTGAAGCAGTACCAAAAAGACTACCAATTTAGAGCTCAAGCTTTGTGATTCAATCTCAGCACAATGTCACTTCCTTCATGCATCTCCATTCACATTAATCATTCAGTAATAACATATCACAGAAGGAACTGAAATGAAACTCACTGTGCGGTGATATTCAAAACCACCTGAAGTAACCGAAATGGGCAAGGCATGCATTCGCGCTGTCCTAGAAAACCAATGACCCCACAAAACCGAGCAGGGAAATGGTCGCCGGAGATACAGTGCCCTTCTTCCCATCTCAGCCGCAGCCAAGTGGAAGTCGAGGTAGGGGTTGCCACACAAGACCACAAGAGTGTTCCGACCAAGAACACTCAATCACAAACTAACACTCCAAATCTTTCAGAGGTTCTCACGGTCCAAGCTCAGATCAAGACCCCTAGTCAAGGATCGAGTCCCTCGGCTATCGGTGGAGCACGGAGAATCGGCCAACAGCCCAAAGACCAGAGATCGCCAACCGAGAGTCTAGAGTGGAGGGGAAGAGAGCTCACTATGTTCGGGATACCCAATGGAGAGGAGCCCGAGCTTTATAGCGGAGCGGAGAGAGGGGGTTCCGGCGAGCTACGGTGTGGTTGGCGCTGAAACGCCCGCGTTGACAGGTGGGCCCCACTGGCATTCTTTTTTCAGATGGTAAACAGTGCAAAAAAAAGGCTAAAAGGGGCAATGCAGCAGGGTGATCAAGACATGGATGGCTGAGATAGATGTAAGCTTAAGCAAAGATTCAAGACAAATCAAAATCAAACAAGAATTTAAATTACTTTTGAAATTCAATTTTGTTTCAAATTACTAGTCTTGGTCAACAACTCAAACAAAACACATCCACACCAAACTCGATAGGGGCAGCCACGGATGAATAGGCAGCCACGGATGAATAGGCAGCCACAGACACTTCCTCCATGGAGCCACCAACTTCCGATGCATCATTCTCGGCCCCCTTGCCAACACCATCCTGGGGCTCGGGCGTGTGGGCGCAAAGGGAGATGCAGAATGGCGAGAAGAACAGCAGCACCAGGTGGCCGCGACCATAGCTGCAGGTGGCGGCGCTTCCTCCATACTCTACAAAGATATGGAAATTAAGAGGAAGAAGACAAGGGAGAGAGAGGGGTGTGGATTTAATGTTGCTCCATGGCAACCAAGGAGAACTCTCAGGCCTCATGCTTTGGAAGAGGAATGAAGAAAAAGGGAAGAAGAAGGGCAAGAGTGTCTTTCCCTATCTAACCTAACACCCAGCTCAATAGCTTATGGTCAAGGGACGGAAGAAAAGTGAGCCAGTGGCACGGAAGAAACGCCAATTTTTCAATGGGCATATCAGTGAAACTGATAATTTTACATGACAAGGAATTTTGTATGCTTTACCTATCCAAACGGCACTAGCTTAAATCAAAAGTTACTTAAAACGTGTTGATTTTTAATATCAGTTTATTTGTTATTTTTGATATTTTTTGGCTTTTGTCTTTTCTTTTTTCCCGTATCCCTTTGTATTATCCGTGACGATATAACTTTTTTTCTTTTTCTTTTATCATTTTTACTTAAAAAAAAGCTAACCACCGCTTATATAATTTTAACCATAAACCTAAAGGCATAATCAGAAGCCTTTTAGCCATGGGCCAGTTAGATCGGGCCTAAAAAGCATCTCCTTTCACCCTATTCAATCCTGGTCATCTGTTCACAATCTGACGGTGGTAGGAATTCAAGATGACGTTGCGAGGTTATATTGATTTCACCCGGTACCATAGAATTTCTTCCCCTCACCTCGCTTCCCCGTTCCCGAGTCCTGACGACTCCCGAGTCCAGCGCAGCCGAGCCCCCTCTTCGCCAGCGCCGGAGAAGAAGCCTCCAGAGCAGGCCTCCTTCCACCGAAGCCGCGCCGCCTCGAAGGCGTAGGTACTCTTCTCTCCTCCCCTCTCTTCTGGGCTGGCGTGGAGCGGGCAGGAAATCACCGAGGCTGCTTTGTTCTGTTGGTACGGAAGCCCTAACGTACCTTGCTTGGATTGTTCTTTGCTTTGAACAATCAAATCTAAATGCTGTTTTCTCTCCGAGATATTCCGATCCGTCCAGGCATCCAGTTTGTTGCGGATTTGATTTGATTGTTCTAATAGCAGCTTGTTTTCCCCAAAATTTTGGGGGTTTAACTGAACCTTCACTTTTAATTGGTTAATGGTTATTGCAGCTCAGACGACCTCTTGCTGCTGCAGGTAGAGGCCTGTTACAATTGTGAAAACAAAGGTTCTACCGAAGAAACTATAGTTCGAGCGACCTGATTGCAGAAAATGTCTGAGTTCCTGGACCTTGAGGCCCAGGATGGGATAAGGATGACTTGGAATGTTATACCGGGGACGAAGCAGGATGCTTCTAACTGTGTTGTCCCTGTTTCTGCCATATATACTCCTCTCAAGCCAAATCCTGCAATTCCTGTTCTTCCTTATGGTCCCCTTCGCTGCCGCATTTGCCGTTCCATCCTCAACCCGTTCTCGATTGTCGACTTCATTGCAAAGATCTGGGTCTGTCCATTCTGCTTTCAGCGCAACCACTTCCCCCAACACTACTCCTCTATTTCAGAAAGCAACCTCCCTGCAGAGCTATTTCCTCAATATACTACTGTTGAGTACATGTCCACTGCCGAAACAGGTCCTGTATCGCCACCAGTCTTCCTCTTTGTTGTTGACACTTGCATGATTGAGGAGGAAATTGGCTATTTGAAGTCTGCTCTAGCTCAAGCAATTGAGCTATTGCCAGACCAATCCCTTGTTGGATTCATTACTTTTGGGACATATGTGCAGGTTATAATAACCTTTCTCCCATTAATGCTTCACTGCTTAATGTGCTGGTCAACACATGATATGAATACATTTTGATCTGTGTAGGTGCATGAATTGGGTTTTGGCTTGTTGCCGAAGTCATATGTGTTCAAGGCGACAAGGGAGGTTACAAAGGATCAAATTCTTGAGCAAATGTGCTTCTTTGCAGGGAAGACAAAACCCACAACAGGTGTGATTGCCGGCTCAAGGGATGGCCTTTCAGCAGAGAGCATTGCTAGGTTCCTGTTGCCTGCTTCTGAGTGCGAGTTTGTGTTGAATTCAGTTAAGAACTCGGCTTACTTACATAGAAGTATGATAAATTTATCCAGGGATTTGGACAAAACTTTAGGTCTTTTAATACACTAATTTTTATTTTCTCAATTGCAAATTATTGATGTTGTTTTCCTTTTTCTGTAGGTTATAGAGGAACTGCAAAAGGACCCGTGGCCTGTTTCAGCTGATCAGCGTGCATCAAGATGTACTGGAGCTGCATTAAGTGTTGCAGCCAGTCTCTTGGGGGTTTGCGTCCCTGGATCAGGTGCTAGAATTATGGCATTTGTAGGTGGTCCATCTACAGAGGGACCTGGTTGTGTAAGTCAAAATTCTTTAATGAATATCACATTCTTAAGCTTCATTCACTTTGTTGATATACACTTACATTGTGAAACATGACCTTCTGTGGCCTTGCTTCCCATCCCACCCCTTTAGTATTTTCCCCTTTTCACAGTTAAATTGTTCTTATGTGTTAGAGCCTTGTATTTGTCTTGTGATCATGCACCCACCAGTTACAAAAGGAAAATATATCCCTTCTCACAACAATAATTAGCCAAGCATTTCTTTCTTTATTACGCTGTGGAACTATTTGTAACAACCTTGCCCAATTTGGTTCATGTTCTGGCTAATAGTGGTGGGTTTAGTCCCACATGGCTAGTCTAGTTGCATTAGAGTAATAGAGTGGATATAGATCTTGGACAAACATCCATACGAACTGGGTTTGACCCTTTTAGTGGAAACGAGGATGAAAGCCTTACCGCTGGTATGGGATGGACATACCCGCTACCCGGGGTGTTACATGTTTAGAGTTCATGTTATGAAAAGTTTATGGGCTTGCCCATTTGCTCTATGTTTATCTGTTGTAGAAATAATCTTCTATTTACTGGCTTGCCCATTTGCTCTATGTTTATCTGTTGTAGAAATAATCTTCTATTTACTTTCTGTAATGAAGCTAACTTTATACTTCCTCCAAATTTCAAGTAATTTTAAAAACGAAATCACCCTGATTTGACTTTTCTATTTAAATCATCTCATAACTAATTATGATTTCTTTTCTGATAGAGTAAAATGGAATTTCATTTCTCTTTTCTTTGCACTTGCATAACTCTCTGCCTACAACAGGTGATAAACCATCAGGGAATAACAATGTGTGCATTTGTGGCCATGATACTCCAGTATAGATATTGATTATTGTCATGAACCGGGGTAAGCACCACCAAGAAGATGGCCGGATGGCGTCGGCGTAGAACGAGAGGGAGAGAGACTAGAGATTTAGACGGGAGAGAGACTTGATATTACTCTGCTTGATTACAATAGCATAGGTAGCCCCCCTTATATAGATGGCTCCCCCTAACAGATAGAATCTAATCCCAATTATAACTCTAACAGATATAGTAACTAATATCATATCTCTAACTATATCTCTAATACAAGGAAACCAATCTCTAACTCAAATAGAAACTAATCTCTAACTTCTAATAATAACCCGACTGGGCCTTGGGCCCAAGGCCCACACCCCTGACACTACACCCCTCTCGGACATGCAGCTCGTTCTCGAGCTGCTAGGCGGCGGTCATGGCACCAATGGACCGCCTCTGACGCCGGTGTAGAAGACGAACGGTGGCGGGGGCCTTGCTGCGGATGGAGACGACCAGCCAGATCCAACCGGATCAAGGCTAGACGAAATGTAGCGCCTTTGATATATAATGCCTGCAGAATAATAAAAACAAATTTTTTTGGGGGTTTTTTTTTGAATTTTTTTCTTTTTTTTTTTGCTTTACCGAACCGGTCGGTTTTAAACCGACCGCACCCCATGACCGCATCGGCCGGAAGCGTCGACTACAGGCGCAGAGGCGGCGGCGGTTTCGGGCGAAACAGCAGGCGGCGTGGGCGGCCAGAGGAACGGCGGCGCCGCGGCGGAGGTGGCCCGGCGGAGGCGGATCTGGAGCGGCGGCGGTCGGGCCAGCGGCGGCGCGCGGGCGGAGATGGCGTGCGGGCAGAGGCGCTTCCGCGACGTTGGCGGCCGGCGGCTGAGGTCGGCGAAGCGGCGGCCGAGGGAGCGGCCGGCGGCGGAGCGGCAGCCGAGGGAGCGGCCGGCGGAGCGCTCGGCGGCGGAAGCAGAGGCGGAACGGCGCGGCGGCCTGCGGAGCGGCCGACTGCGGCGGCGGCTCGGGCGGAGGCGGCTCGGGCGGAGGCTTGCACGGATCCGGGCGGCGATGGCGAACCGCAACCGGGAACGGCGACTCCGGCAGCGGCGACTGTGGTGGCTCCGAGCGGTCCACGGCGGCGGTGGCTCCAAGCGGAACAGGGCCGGAGGCGGTGCGGAAGGCGGCGGCGGGGACGACCCTGGGCGACCGAGGACAGCGCGGAAGCAGAGGACAGCCACGGGCGGAGACAGCGGGGCATCTTCGAGCGCCCGAGAACCTTGCGTCTGCAGCGACGGCGACGGCTCGGGTAACGGTGACCCGAGCGGTGGCGGCCTGCGAGCGGCAGCGGTCCGAACGGCGCCGGAGAAGATGCTGCGATGATGGATGGAGGCGCTGGAGAAGACACTGCAGCGATGGGAGCTGGCAGTAGATGAATAGATGGTTCTTCTTGTTGTTATAGATCTGGTGATATGGTGATTTGAGGATCTGGTGTTGAATGATGACGCGCCTTCATTATCTCTTGTAGCTTCTTCATCGAATTCTCATTCGATTCCTTGATTTCCTTCAACTGCTCGCGGATCTCCTTGCAGAGCGCGATCGCGTCGCTCCAGCCATTAGCCATGGTAGCAGAAGTCGTGGGAGGGGATCGACTGCTCTGATACCAAGTTGTCATGAACCGGGGTAAGCACCACCAAGAAGATGGCCGGATGGCGTCGGCGTAGAACGAGAGGGAGAGAGACTAGAGATTTAGACGGGAGAGAGACTTGATATTACTCTGCTTGATTACAATAGCATGGGTAGCCCCCCTTATATAGATGGCTCCCCCTAACAGATAGAATCTAATCCCAATTATAACTCTAACAGATATAGTAACTAATATCATATCTCTAATTATATCTCTAATACAAGGAAACCAATCTCTAACTCAAATAGAAACTAATCTCTAACTTCTAATAATAACCCGACTGGGCCTTGGGCCCAAGGCCCACACCCCTGACAATTATTGTTGAGAGTTAGCTTTTCTCAAATATCATGATTTTTCTTAGAAAACAGCATGAGACATTAATGTACTATAATGATATTCTTTGCAATTTTTCAGATTATATCTAAGTCCTTATCAGAGCCAATTCGTTCACACAAAGACCTCGATAAAGGTTCCACTCCTCTTTATAACAAAGCTGTTAAATTCTATGAGGAGATTTCAAAGCAGCTTGTGCATCAAGGCCATGTGCTTGATTTATTTGCATGTGCGCTTGACCAGGTTTGTTGCTATTTCCCCCTTAAATAAACTATTTGTACCACCTTCTCTTGGTAAAGGATCAGGCATAAGCTTGTTCAATGAGAATACTGTCTTATTTTCTTGGTTTTGGTCACTGTCAATGTAGAGGACTTGAACAAGTGTTGCTGTCTAATCATTCATGGACTGTTGTCAGTTGTCAAGCAAGCATGTTTGTCTCAATATAGTAGTCAATAAACAGAAACTATCTGTTTAAGCATTTTGTTTTGTTGAAAGTCCCGTGACTCTGTAAGATACTGCTCTTGGTGCATCAGAATTCAGCACGTATTTACATAATGTCATACTATGAACTCGATACTTAACACAATTTAGTGAAGGAACTTTGGAACATTTTATCAGGTAACGAAATACAGAGGAATGTTGACCCACTGAATGGTTAGTTGACAAATTCAGCCATAATCTGTAAGCTGTCATCTTTTGCAAATTGCCTAATAAAGGGGTGTGCAACAAGATTTGTCAAAAAGGGGGGGAAAAGAGAAATTTTAATGCATAAACTATTGGTAACTAGCACATCACAGTACAGTGTTGACTCAATTCTTTAATTTTTTTCGATGTCTATGCATGTTTGCGTTGTTTTGAATTAATAATTTCTAGTTTATATTCTCATTCTCAGGTTGGTGTTGCTGAGATGAAGGTTGCAGTGGAGAGGACCGGGGGAATAGTTGTGCTCGCAGAAAGTTTTGGCCATTCTGTTTTTAAAGACTCACTTCGACACATTTTTCAGTCAAGCGACAATGACCTTGGCCTATCGTTCAAGTAAAGATACTCTTCTGCTTGCTTTGTTTAGCTGGATTGCTACTTGCTAGCATGTTTATGCTTGGTTTGTTTTCTGTGCATTCGAAAACCAGGGATTTGCTTTGAGTTACTTCTGTTTTTACTGCAAACTCAAAAGTGAGACATGTTTAGTACCTTCTCTTGATTTTTTTTTTGGCAAAGGCACCTATGATGCATCAGAGAAACTGCAGATAAGTTTAGCGCTTCCCCGCACAGATTAAGATATGATATTGAACTCAAATGAACCCATTTTCTCACTTTGCATTAGTTGACTATTTTATTGAGGCAAGAATGCTTGTGTGGTAACTCTTCCTTTGTTGTAAAGTTCAATTCATAGTTGAATCATCCACATAGGTTCGTTATAGGCGAAAAGGTGGTTCAAGGGTTAAAAGAACCTTCATGGCACGAAATAACCTGTCCTAGTACATCCTTTGTTTTTTTAGTTTCATGATTTCTGTGTTTAAATTATGTTTGTAGTGGTATATTTGAGATAAACTGCTCAAAGGATGTCAAAATTCAAGGTATTATGGGACCTTGTACTTCCCTGGAGAAGGTACATACTTAGTTACATGTTAACATTTTAGAATGATGATTGTACTCTATATATACATTTGAGTCTTTTTGCATGTTGCTGTTTGTGCAGAAAAGTCCTCTATCCTCAGATATAGTTGTAGGTCAGGGAAACACTAGCGCTTGGAAGATGTGTGGTCTAGACAGGAAAACATCAATCTGTTTGGTATTTGATATTGCGAAAAAAGATGGTCCGGACGCAATTGGTCAGTCAACAAGCAATCAGTTCTACTTCCAATTCCTTACCTAGTATGGAATCTGCCTTTTCTCCCTTCATCGTTTTGCTAAACAGCTGATACTATTAGAGAAGGATATCTATCTGACTTGGAGGTGCCATGTGCAGTTATCAGCATCATGAGGGCCAAATGAGATTACGATCTACTACACTTTCCAGAAGATGGGTTGCTGGTTCTGGCAGTGTGCAGGCAAGTTTTCCTCTCTATCCAGTATCCACTATGATAATCGATAATTATTTATGTTTTCCTCCTCCTATTTGTTCCTCTTTTCTTAGAACTAGTCGAGCTCATATATTAATTCCATTCGTACCTTCGCTGGATGCTACAGACAAAATTGCTTTCCTCGTTGTAATTCAGGCCCAGGCCTTAAAACAATTATGTTTAGTCCATTTCAATAGGTCACCTTGTGTTTCCTCGATTTTTTTGGAAAAATGATGTAGTATTGTTGCTTATTGGACTATGTGTGTCACAGGAGCTAATAGCTGGCTTTGATCAAGAGGCGGCTGCTGCAGTCATGGCACGCTTGGTCTCATTTAAGATGGAAGCTGAGGTACTTCCTGATACTCTTCTTAAATTATTTTAACAGTTAATGAACGCATACCAGACCATTTTGCTGTTTTATGGAGATGGAATTCAGTATCATATAAAAATTTGAAGGATGGAATTTTAGCCCTATTTATCTTTTCATTATACATATATGTAGATTTTTGCTTCCTTTTCCGTTTGAGTTGTTCACATCCTAGTTTAAAGTTCCTGCAGAAAAAATGTGGGATGTCCAATTTGATTTATTTCATTCACTTCTCGGACATGTTATCTCTCTGAATACCAGTTTACAGTTTACAATGCACCTTTGTTTCACTATGAATAACATTTTACAGATTACAATGTCCCTTTGTTTCTCAGACCAAGGTTATTAAGTCATAAAGTCAAGTCGAGTTGCCAAGGGGGCCCTAGCGAATCGACTCGACTAGTACGCAGACTAATTATGTTAATAGGGCATGCCATATACTAAGTTGTAGCAACAATTAAACATATATACATATTGTAAAGCATGAAATAAAGAGAAGAACAACATAAGCATGATGATGAGTTGATTACTTCTTTTGATCCCAATTCCCGAGTTCATACTGATGATGAGTTGAGTTGATGACTTACTTCCTTTGATCCCAAGTCCCGAGTTCATACTTCATACTGATGAGATCTGCCTCAAGCCTGCCCTTTCTATCTGCAGAATAAATTTTTTGGCTATCAACTTCTTTTGCCATATGATTATTCTGGTTACATTCTTGACATAACAATGTTAATAAATCTGCAGTAACATATAAAATCTCTTTTTTCGAAGCATCATTTAAACATTTAAGTAATCACTCCATTAATTGAGACCTTTAGATCTGAGTTCTTCTGTAGAGCCATCACCATACTGCACAGCAAGTAATTGAGAAGCAACACCCTAAAAATTGAAGAACAGAATAAGGAGAAAATTGAAACTTCAAGTCGGGCGGCTAAACATGCCCAACTAGTCGCTGACTATTCCAGCCGCCTGACTAGTTGCTCCAGTCGAGTCGAACAACCTAGTTGTCCTCCGTGTGCCGACTCGACGGCTAATCGTGGATTAGTCGACGACTTAATAACATGGTCTCAGACATGTTATGAGTTTGCAACATGCCTTTGTTTCTCAAGACATGTTATGATTAGTTTACTCTCTGAATAACAGTTTACACATCAATTGACATCCAAGGGCTCAAGTTCGGTGCTCAAGGGCTCCTCAATTAATTTCATTAATAATAAACTGCTGCAGCTATTGTTGTTGCTTACGTTTTCTGACATAAGTTGCGCCCTTGATTGATCCTGTCTTTGAAGTCTTATTAGCATGATCTTGATGTTTCCTTCAGGCTGATTTTGACCCAATAAGATGGCTTGATCGAGCATTGATTAGTTTATGTTCGAAATTTGGAGACTATCAGAAGGAAGCACCCTCATCTTTCAGTTTATCCCCACGTTTATCAATTTTCCCCCAATTCATGTTTAATTTGAGACGTTCTCAGTTTGTTCAGGTAAAGCATTTTTCCCTTGTCCATTGAGTCATGCTGATCAACAGATCAAGTGGAAATTATATTTCTCTTTGCTCTAATTAATCTCCCATGCAGGTTTTCAATAATAGTCCAGATGAAACTGCATATTTCAGGATGATGTTAAACAGAGAGAATGTAGCTAATGCAGTTGTGATGATCCAGCCTTCACTTATATCATATTCATTTCAATCAGGTCCAGAGCCTGTTCTGTTGGATGTAACTGCAATTGCTGCTGACAGGATCCTTTTGTTGGATTCTTATTTTACCATTGTCATATTCCATGGGATAACCATTGCACAGTGGCGAAAGGCTGGTTACCAAGATCAAGAAGGGCATGAGGTAATGTTTTGTCAGCCAAACCATGATAACACTAAATACAGTTTATTCAGCTCCATGTAGCCTTTCTTGTAAGTTTATGAAGAACTTTTTTATCTATATTTGATCTAAATTCTAAAGGTTTGCCTTTGCATTGAAAGGACTAAAAAAAATCAATACTAAATATTTTGCATTTGATGGCCTTGATGCACGAGGCTGTTAGGCCAATCCAAGAAAAATCATGTGACCTGCATTGTATATAGTATATGCTACAGTCATCTCCAACAGTTAATCTTGTATGATGTTCAGGTGTTTGCCCAGTTGTTGCAAGCTCCACATGAGGAGGCTGATACAATAATCAAGGAGCGCTTTCCTGTTCCTCGTTTGGTTGTGTGTGATCAATATGGTTCTCAGGTTATTTTCTTGCTTAAGCTTTCAATACACACTGCATCTGACCTCTTAGGAGAATATATGATGTTATCTATTTGAGTAAATGCCGACAGTTGCCTTGCCTACTGGATAATATTTGCAAACTCATCCTATTTTCAGTTTTGAACACCTTTCAAAAGAAAATTTGAACTGGATGACCCAAATTTGAGTTGAGAATTGCAATTAAGCCTCCAACAGTCTATTAGCATTTTCTGTGGATACTTGTTGCTAGCAGCAAAAACAATTAGCATTTTCATATAATTAACGTTTTACTTTATTTATGACATTTCAGGCTCGATTCTTACTGGCGAAGCTTAATCCATCCGTCACATATAACTCTGACAATCCTCCTCCACCTGGAGGGGATGTCATATTCACAGATGATGTGAGTTTCCAGGTCTTCATGGATCATCTCCAGCGGTTGGCAGTTCAGTAGAACATGGTCGTGCAGCAATGGTACACCAATGGTCTCTTCTGGTGTACAGCAAGGAACTTTATTTTTGTTGTGTGTGTGTATCCTCTTCTACAGGTTGCCACATATTGTAGACTGTGACGTGCCATTGTTAGCTCTACATCTGTACATTGCCATGGTTATAGGACATAAGGTATCTGTCGTATAATCAAGACGAAACATTCATACATTTTGTGTAAATGGAGTATCGTACCCTTCTTGATTGGTCATCGCTAACACCAAAGAAGATTACTTTCTATCTGTATGCCAGTATGCCACCCGGGGTACCTTCTGGTCACCAAAGAAGATAGGTAACCATATGCCAGTATGCCACCCGGGGTACCTTCTGGTCATTATGTAACATCCCGAGTGTTGCTCCATTTTAAAACCTTGTAATTTTCTTGAACTTCAAAAGCCTTTGTTGCACCTTTGGAGTTGTCAACGTTTTTGCGTAATCTAAAAATATTTTTCTTCGTTGCAAAAGTCGAATTTCCAAATTTTTTTGAAGGGATTATGTCCAAACCAAAAACATACAAAAAAAAAGCTTTGTTACTGCCAAACCTTTTCAAGACTCGCATTCAGAACCAAACTAGTTTGGCAAAATAAATTAATTCCAAACCTATTTCCTCTCTAGTCTTCTTGACGTGGGCAGAGGAGCAATCAGCCGGTCCAATCGCCCTCTTTCCTTCTCATTTTAAGCCCACACCGTAGCCCAAGTCGAACCAGCAGCAGTCCACTAACTCTGCACTCGGCCCAAATTCGGCCCAGCATCACTGCCACCTCGCCACCTTCACTGCTGCATGGGCCAGGCCCCACCTGCCAGCCTTGCCCCTGTTCATCTTCTTCCTCGAGTCATCTCTCACGCATGCGCTCTCCTCTCCCTCTCTCTCTCTCTCTCTCTCTCTCTCTCTCTCTCTCTCTCTCTCTCTCTCTGTGCAGGAGACAGCAGGCCTTGCAGTCTCAAGCCTTGCTCCCTCTGTTGCGCCTAAGCTGCTGCAGCCGCGCGAGAACTCACGCATACCTGCCGTGACCTGACGAGAAAATGTCGGGTCTCCGCTGTCTTCTAAGCCGAGCTGGGCGCGTCATCTTCTCCGCCTCATCCTCCTCTTAATTTCCCCTCTTGTTAGCCACCTTCTCCTCCACTCAGTCGCTAGGAACGCCGCCGCACCGCGTCGTCTCCTCCAGGCCCGGTCGTGAGCCGTCGAGCTCCTCCACGTCGTCCTCGTCCATCCGGTGAGCCACTTCAAGAATCGATCGCGTCCTTCTATCTTTTCCGCATGATGATTCCTCCCGTACTCTCGCAGCCAAGCCAGCACGCCCCCATCTTCGTCATCTCGGGCGCGATAGCAGCACGCCAAGCCTCGTTGACTGTGCGCCACTACAACCCGCCATATCCGATGAGCCTCTCCACAAATATTTCGCGTTACAATGCGTTCCTCATCCTTATTCTTTCTTCCCCTCAATCAATTTTTGTCCATAGCCTTTGGGGTGCCGAATCGAAGCTTCTTCTCCCCATGTTCCGTCGTGCCGCTGTTCCTCTTCCAGGGTTAACAATTTCGTCGAAACTTCAGTATTTTCATCTCTTTCGTTACCTATCAAAAAAGCTATGTTTCAATCAAAATTTTCATGTACATTTGAAATTTGGGAGCGACTGACGCATACACGCCAGGAGCCCAGGAGAGACCCCCATAGCGCGATGGCCCACATGGCAACTCTCATAGCCCACCAGGCCTAGCTTCGCTCCACGCGATCAGTGAGAGTGATTTTGTTGGATGAAGTCGCAAGGCAAGACTCAACCCTAAGCCCATTTCTCCCCATCCTCCACCGAGCAGCGGGCGGCGGCCATCCCCATCCCAATCCTTCACTGAGCGATGGGCGGCCAATCCCCATCCCCATCCTCTACCAAGCAGCGGGCGGTGCCCATCCCCATCCCAATCCTCTACCAAGCGGCGAGCGGCCAATCCCCATCCTCCACCGAGTGGCGGCCAAGGCGGGAAAGAGCGGCGGGCATCAGCCAAGGCGGGGAAGAGCTGCAGGCAGCAGCCAAGGCGGGGAAGAGCTGCAGGCAGTAGCCAAGGCGGGGAAGAGTGGCAGCTAAGGCATCATCTCACCGAGGACAGCTGGTAGTGCCACATAGGTCGGCTGCAGCTCTTGCCTCCTGGCCACCACCACCACATCCAGTAGTCCAGTCCGATACTCCGGTGTTGGCTACTCGGCCCCCCAATCCCCATTTTCCCTTCAGCCGAAAAGGCAGCAGTAGGTGTGTCTCTCTTTAGTCTTCACTCCTTAATCCTTATGTGCTTCACATTGCTCTTCTGGTTCTGACATGAGAATGTGATCTTGAGTTGTACGAATTGAAAATCCCGCTGCAGCTCCCAGCCACTGCCACCACCTCCGGTGTCGGCTCCCCATTTCCCCTTTTGTCATGAATCATGATGGTTGTTAAGCATGGAACTGGAAGATAGAGAGGTTGCCGTTTTTAATCCTTTCTGAAATAATGAACATAGAAAGCATGGAACTCTGAATTTGTAGGCGAAATTTCGGCTATTTCGTCATTTTTCCTGATTTTGTCAATGTTTGTCCAGATTTTGGGCAAATTTCATTCCGTTTTCACCCAGATTCCGACGTAGAATTCAAACGGCATTTGAAAATTCCGTCTGAAATTTTACATAAAATTTTGAAATTTTGGGCATTTTGATTCTTTCACTGGGTTCCAAAATTTTTTCCAATCCGAAATAGTTTTCCCTGTTCTTCTCATCTATTCAAGTCATTTCGTGTTCCTAGTCCCTTTGGACCTGGTAGGCTAGCCATGTTTCCCTTGGATGAATTGTAGTTGCACCGCTGTACAACTGTTCCCACGCCACTGCAAGCCGTTGTCATCGGGGCTCCTCTATGCACCATCTCCCGCAGAGTTTGTACCCCTAGAATCCCCATGCCACGTAGATGCTCATGACATGCTCAGGTTTTCTATTTCACTGACATTTAGCCATGGACACCATGCCCAAGCACGGCATCACCGTTGTGCTCACCGTCATTCTATTGCAGTCCATCTCCGGCTATGCCGCTAGTACCCACGGCTTCTCCTTGAGCTCTTAAATCCATTTTTACGTCTCCCAACCTCCTCCGGTCTTCCTTTGCCCTCGACCGAGCTTCACCTTGGCCTCCCATGGCCGCTGCCCCTGAAAGAGGAGAACGAAGCCTCTTCTTACACTCTCTCCCTCTACCTTTGTCAAGTGGGTCTTGTCCTTTTTGTTTTTTGCTTTGCAAACCAAAACCCAGCCTAGAGTCAATGACATGTGGGTCCTACTCCATTAAGTTATGTTATAAACACATATGTAGAACCATGCTTATGACTGTAGGCCATCCCCATCTATTAGTCAAAAAATCATAGGAAAACATAAAACTTGCTATCTCACATGGAAAGCGTGTTCACAAGAAGCACACCACTGACATCACCCTCTAATCCTTGCTGACCGTGGGCCCCACAAACCAGAAACCCAAGCCCATTCTCTTTTTTTTTGGGAATTCCCTCTTGGGTTAAATTTCCAAAGGCCTGTTCTCTCACATCCAAACTCTGTTTGACTCAATTATTGTTTTTAAATTTATATAAACTCAAAACTTCAACTGTACCATAATCATAATTTTTGAAGTTTATTAGAATTTATTTAAATTTGTGTTGAATATAGATGTTTCACATTTATAGACTTTGACACTACATGAAGTCGTCGCTGCTGATCAAGGACAAGCCCTATCCATTGTTGAGCAAGGCAAGTCCTTATGATTAATTATGTTGCTCCTAATTTTTAAATGCAATTACTTTGTTTTCAAATATTACTTGCATGCTTATTGTTATTTATTAAATTCTATGTTAAATGCCGATGCTTAGCTAAACCCTGCAATTAATACTTGTTATTCCCTTCCTTGATTGTTGATATTATATCTACCTTGTCATCTTAGGCTAATTATTATAATAATTTGTGCTTGATTAATGATTGATGAACAAAGGTTATGTTTTAGAGATGCTTAGTGGTTATTTTGAATATGATACAAGCATTGCCAATGCAACCCTTGGGACATTGTATGATACTTGGTGTAGTAGCATGGGTTACAAAATAGTGAAGACTTGGGTGAGTGGATGGTATGAAACTAGTGTAGAGACTGCACGAGAGTTGGGTTTGTAGATTGTCTCGCCTGAGTCGATCAAGAACCAAATCATGTGTCGTATTTATAAACTATCAAACATGCAACCACAAGTCAAGTATAGGCGTGGCCTGACCAAGTAATTTGCTTAGTTTCGGCGTGACTCCCATGCATAGTAGTAGGTTGGATTTCTATTGTCAAAAAGGGATGCAGATTTCCCTCACAATAGCAGGTCCCTCATTGAAAATGTAGCATGTTGAATAAAGCATTCTAGGTGTGTCCCGTAACGGTCATGTCCTAACGATGAGGGTCTCTACCCATCGGGCAGGAAAAGTGTCAGGTCTTGGCATTGTAAAGGCCTTGCCGCCATGAAAGTAGATGAGCACCGGGAGCTTGCCACACCCACCGTCACGGTGGCTCGCCCGGTAGAGGCAGACCACGAGCAGGTGCTCTGGTCGACGATGATGTCCTTGGAGGCGACGCCAGTGTGCGCGTCCACGGACAGCGAGACCACGATCGTGCCCATGAGCCGCTGCACGCGGTCTCTCCTGTACTGGATGAGGAACGGCGTGAAGTCGAACTTGACTTCCATGTTCGGGTCGCGTGCCAGGCTGCGCAGTGCCAAGGCCTCCTCTACGCTCTTCGCCTCTACCACTGCTCCGAAAGATGGCAAAGCGCGATGAGCAGCACGGTGAACAACACTCTCCCCCAAGCCATGACGAGAGCACGCCCAGCATAGTGGCAGCGAGTGACCTGCACTGCACTATAGTGAGAGGTATGCGCGTTGCGAATGTTGCCCGGCGGTGCGGCCGCCCGCGCGACTGCTTATATGCACCGATGCGGCCGACACGATGGGCAGTCGCGCACTATTTTCTCTCGGCATGGCATGCATGGGTACACAGTGGTGCGTTCCCTTCTTTTAACTGCTTCCACGGGAAGCAACCGATGGTGTGCGTGGCATGGCCGATGTGTCCCGCTCGCACTCGTGAAACGGCTCGGTTCGGTCAATGCACGGTGTTGCCGTTCCAGTAGTGGGGCGGCACTCGCTATTAAAGCATGTACAGTAGTACAGACAGCTGCTGTAAGTTGCCTGTAAACAACACTAAAGACACATTCTATAATGAGTTGTCTGTAAGTTGTCTATAATGAATTGTCTGTAAAATATAGACAACATGATACAATAGCATCAAAACCGTCTATAGTAGGTTATTTTCTCGCGTTTCGACCGTCTATAGAATTACAGACGACCTCTTTCTCTCTTCTTTTTCTCTTTTATCCGCACCAATAAAATTTTTTCGTGACACCTTTTATAAATAATTTATATCACCCTATTATATATAACCTTAGTGATCCGTTACCATCCGGCGCCTAGTGCTTAAGTGCGCGGAGCTATCCTCCTGTCGCGAAGCCAGGTACTCACCGGTGCGTAGTTAAAGGGCATGTTCTTTTCAGCCTCTAAAAGCCGCTTTTCGGCTTTTCTACAGTAACTAGCTTTTAAACGGAGTATTTTTTTAAGATAGGGTCTACTAGTTAATTGTAGTACATATTGTACCGACTTCATTTATATCGGCAAAAATCACACGTGAGTTTCTGTTGCTCTGTAATCTCTCATACGAACAGCCCAAAAGCCATAAGCTTCAGCCAAAAAGAACATGCCCTAACCTCATGTTATTATACAACGACTGTGGAGTTACGGGAGAGCATTTGTGCCAGTGTTGGTAGGAGAATTTGGAGCATTTTTGTGTGCTTGTGGGGTGCCTCGTTTGAGTTGGCCTCTGCGAATGCCGCCGGGTTTTAGATCCATCCTGTCATTTAAGAGCCTTTGGTGCCCGTGGCTACGGACGGACCACTTTCTTTTTGTTTTTGATTTATGATTTAAATATTTAAATTATGATTGTTTGTGAAAAATAGTATATATAGAAAAACATGCGTATGTGATTTTAGTTGATACAGTTAAACTCAGTATATTTTTTACTACAATTTCTTTATTGATATCGTCTTAAAAACACACTATCTAAAAACTAGTTACTATACAAGCATAACCCACTTTAAATCTGTATCCTCTCGTCGTGCGAGCGATTGTTGCCTTGCTGGAGATGCCGGCCGTTCGTATTTAGAGCCTAGCACCTTACTGCGCCATCAATGGCCGGCGTTTTACTACTACAACTACCTGCAGAGTGTCGGCCCCCCTGCCTTACCATTTATACTAACCGGAAGCGATCGAGGCATGACACTGGTCCATTGCCGGTTTTAACCAGCACCGGTACAGTGAAAATGTGTCATGTCTGTACTGAACTACTGATTGATGTACATGCACATGATGCACTCGCTCTGCTTTTAGGTTCTCCCTGGCATAATAATGGCCGTTCGAACGGTAAATGTCGAGGAGCAGAGAAGGCAAATTTGCTGAAACGATGGTACTATTGCCGTACCGGTGCACCTGATATACATGTGTGATGTGTCTGGTATAAATTCTGTCGATCTTAGGTAGTTTTGGTCTGTTCCCTTTGGGTTTTTTTTTATAGTTTTTGCCTACGGTTTTCCTAGAAGATGAAATGGATAACTTTAAAACTGTGTTTATTTCACGTTGATATCTCTGTCGACTATCACCGTCTTAAAAAGTACAAACAAAACCTATTAATCTTAATCAAAAGCTATCAGCCACAGAAAAAAAACCTTTAAACGGTGATGCATGACCACGGCCTTAATGACAATCCAAAGCCGTGGTGTGTATTATTCGGATCAGCGGATGTGATGTGTCGAACAAACCTTGGTGGTGATCGGTTGGGCTGTGGCTTATGGCTTATTTCACTGTAGCTGGCTGAAATTACACTGTAGCTGAAGGTGACTTATTTGGTATAATTAAATTTAAAAATTTTAAAAATAGAAAAAATGGATTAGCCCATCACGTGTAATGCAAACGAATACGGGAAAAAAAGAACCGGTAAAAAAACTCAAAGAATCCAAAAAAATCAGAAAAAGACGAAATTTGGGAATAGTGAAAAATAAGCCAGAAGCCAGAAACCGAAGCCGAACGATCACTATTCACCTCCAAGGCCAAGCAATAGTTCAATGTCGAGAAGCAGTATCCCTGAAGAACAAGCTATCCAAGCAGCCGTAGGCCCATGACAGATTCCAGCGTCAAAATTTCCTCCTAACAATCTTGATCTAACGTTCTAGATCAATTTGACTGTTTTTATACTCAACAAACAATTCGGCTCAGTACTATTCAAAACAAAATAAATAGGCCCAGTAACATGCTGAATGAACAGTCACTCCTAGCCATCTGGGTATCTTCTCAAATCTCACACACGGTGCAGGGTTTGACTCCGTACTGTATTTTATTCCTGGGAATGCAATCTGGCGAGGAGCACAAAGTCATCGTCTGTCGAGCTCTTCAATCGCCAATCTTACGAGAGACGCTTCTGCCACCTTCAATTATACGCCGCCACGCTGACGCTGCGTCGCTCGCTCGCTGTATTGCCAATTGCCGTACCCTGACAACCGCCGTGCGACCGTCGCCAGATCGTGCAAATGGACCCTGACTCCGAGATCACGTTCGAGTTCGTGCCGGTGATCCGGCAGTACAAGAGCGGCCGCGTGGAGCGCCTCCACCCCGTGAACCCCGTCCCGGCCTCCGTCGACGCCGCCACCGGCGTCGCATCCAAGGACGTCACCATTGACCCGGCCACCGGCCTGTGGGCGCGCCTCTACCTCCCCGACCTCTCCACGTGCCCCGCCGACAGCGCGGACACTAAGCTTCCCATCGTGGTCTACCTCCACGGCGGTGGCCTGGTCGTCGGCTCGGCCGCGGACGCGCCCGAGCACGGTTTCCTCAACCGCCTCTGCGCCCGGGCACGCGTCCTCGCCGTGTCCGTCGACTACCGCCTGGCGCCCGAGCATCCGGTCCCCGCCTGCTACGATGACGCGTGGTCTGCGCTGCAGTGGGCCGCGGCGGCGGGCGCTGACGCGTGGCTCCGGGACCACGGCGACCGGGAGCGGATGTTCGTGTTCGGGTTCAGCGCCGGCGGCAACGTCGCTCACAACGTCACGCTCCGCGCCGGCTCGGAGGAGCTCCCCGGCGGCGCCCGGGTCAAGGGGATGGGGCTGCTGCACCCCTACTTCCTGTCGGGCAAGAAGGCGGACGGCGAGGTGAAGTACGCGTGGGTGAGGGCCAAGCTAGAGGAGATGTGGACGTTCGCGTGCGGAGGCCGGACCACGGGGCCGGACGACCCGCGGGTCAACCCGGTGGCCGACGGCGCGCCGAGCCTGCGGCGGCTGGGGTGCGGCCGTGTCCTGGTCTGCCTTGCGGACGACGAGCTGGAGGTCCGAGGCAAGGCGTACTATGACGGGTTGCTGGGGAGCGGGTGGGCGAAGGACGACGCGGGGCTACTGGACTCCGTCGGCGAGGAGCACGAGTTCTTCCTCCGGGAGCCCGGGAGCGCCAAGGCGTTGGTTCTGATGGACCGGTTAGTTGCGCTCCTCCGCGGGAACCAGTAGAACAACCGTACGCCAGGGCCGGTGCCGGTGCGAAATCACATGTACTTTGGTGGGTGCTAAGTATGCTGATGGTTTATGGTATGCTTGCTCTAGTTGGTTTATTTTTAATATAGTTGTTGCTTACTTATTTGATGTAATTAAATTTTATAAAAATTAAAATAAAAAATATATTAGTCCATTACGAACAATGCGAAGAAATACAGAAAAAGGTAAAAAGTTAGAAAAAAACGAAATAAAGAAATAGTAAATTAAAAACCAGAAGCTAAAATTGAAACGAACGGAGCCGTATGCTAGGGTCAGTATTTGTTTTCTTTTGACTTTCCGGTGATGTTTTCTTTCGACAACACGCAAGATGGCAAGAGCCCTGCGCATCATTTCATAAAGAGAGAAAAATGGTGCAATACAGTACTAAGAGCAACTCCAACCGGTTCTTTATCCTGCTCTTCATTGTATATTTACCTAATATGACTCAAGAAATGGACTCCAACCGGTTCTTTGTCCTCCTCTTCATTTTTATCGAGTCGCTATTTTCTCCCGGCCGCTAGCTAGATTTGGCGAGCGCCTCCTCACTCGCTTCTCAAATAGCTAGGCCATTGGAATGCTAACTCAAATAGAGAGCTGAAAATAATAGCTAGCCTCTTCATCCTAAGAAATAGAGAGGGAGAAATGACTAATGGGATGGAGTTGCTCTAAACCACCACTTTAATGCACTGTGCAGTAAACTCACGCCGAACCGGCCAAAACAATCAAGGAAGATACAATTATTCCTATTCACGATGCGACGGTCAAATTTACCGTAATTTCCAAACTAGCCACCGGCGCCGCGAAATGCCACATATGGCCTCTTGGCACGCTCGGCTCGGGCACCATGCAACGTGCAGTGGTGCACTCGGGAACTGCGCGAGGTAGCTTGGCACGGCCGGGTGAGCTAGTGCGGCCGCTGGCCGTGCGAGGGGAAGGTGGCGTGGTCAGAAATCGCGCGAGCCACGCGCTCGCCCAACATCGCCTGGCCCCTCCTCTCGCTCGCGCGTAGGCCTGGACGAAAAACTCGAAGCTCGTTAGCTCGCTTGGCTCATGGCTGGCTCGGCTCGGCTCAACTCGTTAGGATAACGAGTCGAGCCGAACTAAGATTTTAGCTCGTTAGCTATAACGAGTCAACTCGAGCCAGCTCGCGAGCCGCTCACGAGCCAAACGAGTCATGCTTCCAGGAATTTAGATATGCATATGCTGCTTCTATGGACCTAATTTGTACTCTATTGCATGTGTTAATGTGTAAATTTGTACTCTATTGTACCCAAACGAGTCAAACGAGTCAAACGAGCCATGCTTCCATGGATGAATATATGATGGAAACATTTTTTGGCCCTGGCTCACGAGCCAAACGAGCCAGCTCGAGCTTGTCGTCGAGCCGAGCCGAGCTAGCTTTTTAGCTTGTTAGTATAACGAGCCAGCTCGTTATCCTACCGAGCCAGACCGAGCCGAGCCAGCTCGATATCCAGACCTACTCGCGCGCCTGTTCCAGCATTGCCTGGCCTCCCCCCGCGCGCTTGCTAGGCGGCGGCTCTCGCGGCCCGCCCACCTCACGAGGTACCTCGCGCGCCATCCACCTTGTGTGGTTCCCGAGCATGCCATCGCACGTCGCGCGGTTCTCTTGCGCGCCAGGGGTCATATACAGTGTTTCACAATGTTGGTGGTTAGTTCGAGAATTACAACGTCCGGAAGGGCCAATTTTGTCGTGAATTCCCTATTCGCTAACGAAAGAAAGAACCTACCAACTAAAAAAATTTGTCGATGCATTCAACTCCCGCTGCCCTGCACTGCTAACGCTCTTCTTTGATCTCCGTAGTGCCACCATGTGGGATTTGTAGGTGTGATTGAAGATCCTTGCACTTGCGCGCCTCTAGCCAAAGCGGCCTCAGTGTCGAGATAATGATCGAATTGTTCGCAAGAAAAGAGAGAATGATCGAATTGAAACCCGTGACTTTGCTAGCTTGCACCTCTTTCTGAATTGCGAGCCACCGATTTGCCGGTGTCCTGTCCTCCGCAGGAGGTGCCAGGCAGACAGACTTTGCTTGGCCAGTTTTGTTGTGACCTGTCCCATTGCTGATGTACTATGTTTTTTAAAAGGAGTTTCTTGCATCTCGAATTATCGACCCTACAAAAAAGGGTGTTTTGATAGGTATCATCCTAGTGTTTCCTTGCTAAAAAATCATCCAATTCCTTGACCGTCTGATCACGTCGAAATAAACGAAGGAGAAAACTCTGTGCTGGAATTTTCTCTGAAGACTGGAGTTTAATCACACGAGGTGTTCTTGTTTGACTTAGCTTTTTTTTTTGTTGAGCCTGCACATGAGCACCATAACATAGTTGCTGCATTAACACGAAACATCTAACGATGTTTTCTGGATCAAACTTCGCCTTGAAGTAAAGTTCGATATTTTTTTTTGAAAATTCAGGCTTTTCTACAGCTCCAAGCCCTCTTCCAAGTAACCGACCTCAGAGCTACAGCCTACAGGTGTTTTAGGTGTCGCTCGTTTAAACTAAAATAAGTTGATTTATGACTGAAATTATACTGTAACTGGTTAAAATTACATTGTACCTGATGATGATTTATTTGACGTGACTAAATTTTAAAAAAAATTAAAAATAGAAAAATGTTAACCCCATCAAAGACAATGTAAACGAATACAAAAAAGAATCGGCAAAAAGCTCAAAAAACTAAAAAAATCAGAAAAAAAATGAACTTTAGGAATAGTAAAAAATAAGTCAAAAACTAAAAGCTCAAGTCAAAATTAGCGGGACCTTAAAGCCCTGAAACCGAAACCAATAAAATTAGAGCAATTTGATCACAATTTAGAACTCTTCTAAGCTTAATCTAAAACCTCTTCCAGAGTAGCAGTACTACCAACTACTGCGGCCATTCTAGCTACTTCGCAGTGGGCGCGGATTCTCTGACGTAAGTCACCGTGACGTTGGGTCACTGACGTGTGGGCCCGTAAGCCGTGGGGCCCACGCGTCAGTGACCCAACGTCACGGTGACTTACGTCAGAGAATCCCGAGCGATTCGCAGTACGCAATCGGTGATCCCTTCTCTGGGCGAAACCCAAAGTCCAACTCTATTCCTCTCATCTCCCTAACCCCAACCACCCTTGCCCAGATCTCCATCACGCGATCGATGGCCGCCGCACCCACCGCGCCTCCCGCTGCCGCGGCCGACGACGACATCGTGTATGAGTCGATGCCCTGCATCCGCATCTACAAGAACCGCGTGGAGCGCTACTTCGGCTCCGAATTCGTCGCCGCCTCGACCGACGCCGCCACGGGCGTCGCCTCCCGCGACCGCACCATCTCCCCCGACGTCTCCGCGCGCCTCTACCTCCCCTGCCTCGAGGCCGGGGCGGCCCCGGCGGCCAAGCTTCCCGTCCTCGTGTACTACCACGGCGGCGGGTTCTGCCTCGGCTCCGCCTTCAACCCCACCTTCCACGCCTACTTCAACAGCTTCGCCGCGCTCGCCAACGTCCTCGTCGTCTCCGTCGAGTACCGCCTCGCGCCCGAGCACCCCGTCCCCGCCGCCTACGCTGACTCGTGGGGAGCGCTCTCTTGGGTCGTGTCCCACATCGCGGGCGGCGCTGGTGACGACCCGTGGATCACCGACCACGCCGACTTCTCCCACCTCTACCTCGGCGGCGAGAGCGCCGGTGCCAACATCGCGCACCACATGGCGATGCGCGTCGGCGCGGAGGGGCTGCCCCACGGCGCCAAGATTCGCGGCCTCGTCATGATCCACCCCTACTTCCTGGGTACCAACAAGGTGGCCTCAGACGAGCTGGACCCGGCGGCACGGGAGAGCCTCGGGAGCCTGTGGCGCGTCATGTGCCCCACGACCACGGGCGAGGACGACCCGCTCATCAACCCGCTCGTGGACGGGGCGCCGGGGCTGGAGGCCCTGGCGTGCGGGCGCGTGCTCGTCTGCGTCGGCGAGAGCGACGTGCTCCGTGACCGCGGCCGCGCCTACTACGACAGGCTCAGGGCCTGCGGGTGGAGCGGCGAGGCGGAGATATGGCAGGCGCCGGACAAGGGGCACACGTTCCACCTCCTCGAGCCGTGCTGCGACGAGGCCGTCGCGCAGGACAAGGTCATCAGCGACTTCCTGAACCGTTGACTCGACGGCGCGATGACATCGTCCGAAAAGGAGTGAAATTTAGCTTCAGAATACACTCGGAATAACTGCAACTAGGTTGCTGATGAATGCTGCTTCTTTACAGTTCGGATTCAGATTTGTGTTTGTGTTCGTTGCCATTGGGTATTGGGGTGTATGGATGAAAGGGAAATTACCGTTGTTTTAGGCGTGGGTGTTGTATCAGAAATTTGGGAGATAATACAGTGTCATACAGATGAAATCATACTTGTTGGACACAAGAATTCTTTTCCTTCTGTGTAACATTGATTTGATCTCTACCACTATACTTCAGGGTTCAGAGTTCAGGCTCGTATTTACTGGTTTTAGTGGCCGTACAAGTTTCTGAAAATCGATTCAGTTTGGGTAGCAAGTACTTCCTTAGCGCCTTGCTACAAGAATCGCAATCACCTCAATCATTTGCATTTTGTCAACTTAGCTAGTTCACATGGAGAGATACCCTCTGCATGTTTGCTTAGCTGTTAGCTGTCGCCATTAGATAAATCTCTTTTGGCTCCCATGTTGCACCATGTTATGCTCGGTTCACAGGGTACTAATTAATGAAGGCCGCAGGTCAATGGTTCAGTATATTCTCTCAGTCCCATGATGCAGCCGTTGCAAGGGTGTGTGTGGGCCCAGGCTGGTGGGATGCAGAATCTTTTTTGTCACGCTCGCTTGGTTGCCTGCCTGCAAAAACCAAGCAAGCCTGTGAGATGCAAGATTCCCTCTAGAGGCAGGCTGCATGGATATCCACAAAATGAGCTTCCCTCTGGAGCTAGGCCTAACTAATTGCGTGTTTATGAGAGTGATTAGTGTATATAATATATTAAAGTGAATTAAGGTTTAATAAGATAAGTAATGACTACTAGAGCATTTAAAACAATTAGAAGCTTTGCTAACAACTTTTTTCACCTTCACACCATATCATTCATCTCCAATATAACCAACCAAGCAACATTTCCATAGATGCAGGCTGATCATAACAAGGCAACCAAATAACCCACGCTTGCATCTCAAGGGCTTGGCTTAGATTTCGGCCGCTTGACCTATCCAGGCCCACTCTCTTCACCAGTCGACTGTTACACTATGACCTGTTCTCTTGGCGATACTCCTGTGATCCTGTCGACATCTTTTCAAATTCAAAGACGGCCTTCTTCCACAGGCGTTCTTTCAGAGTCAAGAGAATTACGGTAGCGGCGCCTCCTCCTCCTCCTTTCTTTTGGTGGCTGTAGAGCAACGAAATATCTGCACTCAACTTTTTTAACCTGTGTGTTTTTTTGTGCTATTTGGTTTCCTGAAATGGTTTGTCCTGGAGCTGCAAGGAACAGTTGTCCAACTGAAAGAACACACCAATGCTGCTGATTCCAATTTTGTACAGACTCTGATTATCAGCTAAAATTTTCAGCCTTTTCAGAAAAAAACACTTCTTTTCTGCAATATTGTGGGAGCAGTATCGATGTAGTCCCATTTTGCAAATTTATATATACTGCAGTTGCTCTATTTACACTCACTAGTTCATGAAACTCTGAAGATTCTAAACCAAGGTGAATTCGATATACGACACTTAAAGAGTGCCTCCATGTGGAGTATAACCTTCCTTAGTGATGCCTTCCATGAAGATGGATCCTGCACTTTTCTTCGGGCAAGAAGAGGACATATCTCCATCTATCACCAAACAAATTTGCAGGAAATGACCTCCTCTCTTGCACCACAGATAGTAGCTGTACTTGTTGATTTTAAAAATACAATTGTTCTTTCCATAAACATATACGAGTATTTTAAAACTAAGGAGACAAAGACAATTGGCCAAGGAATCTAGTTACTTTTTTTGGATGGCAGCAAAATTATATATAGCCATCATGTAGGATCTTACAGGACGTCTTGCCGTTGATGGCCCGTAGTTCTTACAGAGCGTCATTGACAGATTTCTCGGCAGATTTGTGCAATGATTAAAAGATGATCTCCTGAATCATATAAGACTAATTTTCTTGGTTGGCCAAAAGATGATTGTTTGATGGACGGAGCAGAATGCAAGTAAAACATGAATACAGAACTAAAGGCACCTCCTATGGTCCAGTCCAACCAAGGAGATTCCCCAATTGTACCGTACAACAATTCTTTCTTTCTTTTTTCCCCCAAAGCTGTGAATCAATGTTATTCGAACGTTATAACAATTTAAACGAGTATTTTCTGTCAAATTAATACTTGTATGGCTGACAAGTCACAGAAAATTACCACTAGCTAGTAATTTATACTTTTATAGTATCTTCAATGAAATCATCGTCGTCATTGGTTCCTGGAGCATATGTAAATTACAAAACAGAAGTATTTTTTTTATAAGACTTGACTCCTCAACAGCAAAAGGAACCAAAAAGAAAATACAAATCTGAAATGGCACACTGGCTAGTGGCGCTGATCAGCTCTTAATCTTTCTTTTGGTAAATTCCCTACTGTACGAGTGTTTGTCAAACAGGTAATTAAGAACTTGTATGATATCAGTTGCCCAAACTCATATACTGCTGAGTTTTTCTTCCCCTTGATTTTGTGGTTCCTGCTCATAAGCAAAGCCAAAACACATTTATTAGTAGTTAATGATGGAGTTAATCGAATTGTCTTCAGGTTTGGTCGAATCTACGACCATGGCAGTCTACGACCACGACAGTCTTGACCATGTTCAAGTACTGTAGGGATCGTAAGTCATAAGTCATGAAGATACTGTAGCGGTCGTAAATCGTAAGTCGTGAAGATATTGTAGTGGTTGTAAGTCGTAAGTCATGAAGGCATTGTAGCAGTCATAGTCGTAAGGGGTCAGTAGTCAGAATCTGTTTAGGATTCAGAGCGGTCGTAAACGAAAAGTCAGGATGTTTTCGTGTCGGATTCTCAGTGTGATATGCCGCGTTGATTTCAAAGTCTTGTATATTGCTTCTCTATATAAGAAAAAAAGAGAAAAGAACGTAGGTGCATCGCATTGCATCACATCGCAAAGAAATAAAATCAATCTGAGTTTACTCATGTTCACATGTGTGGTTTCGAAGGTTGTCGTTCATCGCTCGTCTAGTTCCTGTGCGATTTCCCCAACAATTAGCCAGTTAGTAATAATCCACCTCGGATGGTCAGAATTACACGCGCATGCTGATGAACAGAGTTTCTGACCGTGGCACTAGCATAGTAGCATGTGAAAAACTTGGCATTTTGATTGCGCGTTCACTGAACCGTTGAGATTTGACGTTGTACAATGATATATACCAAAGCACCGTTCTCCCTCTATATATACTCGTGCAGACACCCCTTCTCACATTAAACCCAAGAAACTTCAGAAGAGTATCGGTAGTAGAGACTTGAGCCTACTAGTCCCATTTAGCTAGACACATAGCTCATCTCCCTTCCTTTCACTCTAAGTTAACATTCTCGCATGGCTGGTTCCAAGGTTTTGTGCAGTTGCATTCTGATCTTCATCGTCATCTCAAGCCAGGCCGAAGCGGCCGCCGAAGCGAGGCGGCTGGCGACGAGCAAGGGCAAAGAACCATGCAACGAGGGCGCCATGAAAGGTGACGGAAGCTTCAGAGCAACGCAAGAAATGGCTTCTGAGACGAGTGCAGGGCAAGACGGTGAAGGCATGCCAATGACGACCACAGACTCTCGGTCTACGGCTCCTGGGAACAGCCCCGGCATAGGCAACAAAGGTGGGAACAGCCCCGGCATAGACAACAAAGTGGAGATCAACAACTAGTGAATATTTTGGTCTAAGGCTCTATAAGCTTAGCTAGTAGTAGTGTCATATGCCCTGTTCTTATTGGTTTTTGGATTTGATTTCTCCGAAAACCAAAATAAATGGAGTGACTCCTCCTCCAAGTGACTTCTTAAAGCCACTTCTACAGACGACTTCTTAAGCCTAAAACCGTGTACGTCGTCTTTATCTCTAGTTTTCTTATCATTTGATTTGCTTGAATTAAGTTCGTTGTTGTGTGTACATTTTTCAGTTCACTGAGAAGTGTGCACTCTTGTGCTGTTTTATATTGATTAAAATAAATAAAGCTGTGAGGGATTGCAGCCCCTTGTGTCATCACAAATATGCTTATGATGTTGAGCTCCTTCGTACATCTTGCATGGTTCTACTCCTAGAAGGTACCTAATAAGACTGTCTAAACAAAGCATTTAAGCAGTTCAAGAATAAGATCAAAGGTATTCACAGTTATTAATTCTTTGACCTGTAAGTATGTTTCGTACTCCTTTATATTGGTGTTTCCGGCAAAATGAGACGTGGACAAGAGGGAAATTGGAAATTCCAACTTCATGACGTTGCACCTCTCTGCTTTCTCATTCTCTTTATCATGCAGGAAACATTACTCAATATAACAAGACATACACCAATATACAGTTCAGTTGCCAATTTATTTTGCACCCTCTGCTTTCAGGTTTAGTAAGAAAGAAGGTTCAGGAATCAAGCACACAACAATATAACGGTTGGCTGCATAAGTTCAGGAATCAAGCACACAACAATATAAGGGTTGGCTGCATGCCCAATCGCAAAGATGCCACGTCGCTTAAATTATTCTGCATGCATGGTTGTCTAAATTAAAGAAACCATTATGCTCGTGTACTGCGCAGAACAATCTATCGTGGAGAACGCATCTTAGACAAATGTATGTACAACCTCAATTCTGGCTATGATAAGAAAGAGTGCTTCTGTGTCAACCTTCTTCAAGAACAAAATGAATGGACGTGACAGTACGTATCTGTAGAGTGCTTCTGTGTCAACCTTCTTCAAGAACAAAATGAACGGACGTGACAGTATGTATCTGTAGAGTGCTTCTGTGTCAACCTTCTTCAAGAACAAAATGAACGGACGTGACAGTATGTATCTATGGTTGCTAATACTCTCAACTCATGCTTTCGTATTTTGGTGTAGGTTAGATGAAAAATAATCATACGAGACCCGGGTCGTATGCTTATGATTTTGGACCCTTCTCAGGGCATGATATGTACAGCATTTGGCTGAGTCCTTTCTAGCTTATGGTTTATAACTTCTCTCAATAAATAAATAGGACAATTTTTCCATACTATTTCAAAGCGGCTTATCGTGACAGCTTTTTCGAAACGGTTTATCGACATGTAATTTGTTTACATAAATAATTACATTAGGATAAAAAAACTATAAGATACAGCTGAAAAGAACCACTCTATAACTTTGAACCCATTAGCTATCTCATGAATCCTCCCATGAAATTTTATATCACGTGTCAAGCGCTGGAAAGTTTCAACCTCACACTCATAGGACCGAGCTCTCATATGATTATTTGTCAGGCTGTATACTTTCACTACTGTAAAAAAGGTCATCATAGAAAAATTCAAAAACGTCGTCACATATGATTTTGTCAGCCGTCTGAGTTTATGGGTCAGTAATGATATGTGATCATCATGGACAGTTTTAGAATCGTCTGTGATGTAAACTATCACAAACTGATTTTAGTAGAAATCGTTTGTGATATATGGTTTATTAAAGACGGTTTCAACTACAAACCGTCTATGATATATAAATATCACATGTGGTTTGTAATTGAAACCGTCTGTGATAAATCATATATCACAGACGGTTTCTATTAAAAATCGTTTGTGATGGTCATATATCATAGACGATTACGAGTTAATAATCGTCTGTGATATTCTTTTCTGTTCTTAAATCTATTTTTGTTTGTTGGCTAGCCTCAGGAAATATTAGCCATGCCCTCTGAAATAAGTAGATCAACACAGTATATATACATTCAATTCACATTCATTTATTTTAGAAAGAAGAACATCCATTTTTCAAATCAATTAGCAGAAATAAAATAAATTATCCATCCATAAACAACTACACACATGAACAATGAAGCTTAAATTTATCCTAGTGAAATTCATTCTACATTGTGGAACTCTTCATTTTCTTTTATGACTTTAGACATCAAGAAGTATGCATACTGTCCTCGAATATTTTTGAGGTCGGTTTGTTCCAACGGAATTGTAGCAATGGATGGAACTTGTCGGTAGGAAGATCAATGTCGTGCATATATATATATATATATATATATATATATATATATATATATATATATATATTGATATGTATGAAATAATTATCGCAAAATTGACAAACCTCACGATTATTCTTCGCAGAATCGACAAATAGTTGCATGTTGTGGCAACATAGAATCCACAGGTGTTGTTGCCTGGTGGCTGCTGATGGTACTGTAAAAATAGAATTTATTAGTTCGAGAGGCATTACTACGAAATGTTATATAGGATTAATGTGTACTAGTGAGTACCAAAAAAATTAGAACGTGTCGCAAGGCGTCAATCCCTCCCTTGGATTTCCGTACCTTTGCAATGTATGTGGCGAATGAACCACTTGATCCCAAAAGTTAGCCTTAGTTATTGGGAAGGAAGGAAATACTACAATAGGGTTATCTATGGAGGAAATGTGTTTACCTGTCGATTACTTGTTAGACAACTGTGTAGTCGGTTTTGTTCTTCTTTAGGGAATTAAGGTATATTACTTTGGTCTATTTTGGAATAATTACAATTAGAATTTAGTGGAACCTATACAAGTATATCATGGTCATTAAATCTAAGTTCATGTTACTTATAAAGTACAATCAACAAGTATAGGTCCTGTTCTTTTTTCAGCTTTTGGCTTCTGCTTTTGACCTTTCTATAGTAACTAGTTTTTAAACAAAGTGTCTTTTCAAGATGGGGTCTACTAGTTAATTGTAGTACATACTGTACTGACTTCATTTATATCGGCAAAAACCACACGTTTCTATTACTCTGTAATCTCTCACACGAACAGTCCAAAAGCCAAAAGCCGCAGCCAAAAGCCATAAGCCTCAGCCAAAAAGAACAGACCCATAGCCGCTAGTGTAGTACTTACCCTTCGTTGTAGGGCATAAGTATAAATTCCTTGTTGCGGTGACTCTCTAATGCCTTCGTAATGTAATTCTCGATGAAGGATGCATTCTCCTTGATGATATCAATGGCGACCAAGCATGGGTCGAGGAAACCAATTGGTGATTTCGCTAACCTGGCTTCACTCACTATGTATCTATATATATACACACACAAAAGTAATGAGTTATATATGACATTTATCGACATTACATAAATATAGACCGTGATTGTACATACTTACAATGTCCAGCATCGAATGAGTGAGGCATCGAGGGCGTCGATTATGAAGAGAAAGAATAAGTTCTCGAAGGTCACCGTGAAGATACAATCATGAATATTGTGCTGCAGATGAAGTGGCATGAACTTGATGTTGACACCCAAGCATCGTTGTTCCTCTGGCTCGTTGGCCTGTTTCATGTAATATATATACAATCTTTGACAAGATAGTCCTAGAGTTAGGAGACGCTCTTTTGGGATGACCAACGGCTCATCTAGTACGAATTTTTGGGCCAACGGCAAGTAGGGGATCTCATCATCCGTTTTTCGGTTTGCCTTTGCCGCCTCAGCTGTAGGTTGACTTCATGGTAATCGAACAGGCATAAGATAGTCATGACCTTGTTGTTGGGGGCATCTGTAGTGGGACGACCTCAAAATTGGCGTGAACATTGTCCACATTCACTTTTGTGAAATCTGGCGCTAGAGATACACCGTGCACCAAGGCCCTAGGCCTAGATGGATACGCCTAGCCCCTAGTAGTGCACAGGGAAATGGAGGTATATCTCACTTGGAGCTTGCACCTCGTAGCCACCTACATAACGATACAAATTTAGGTATTCCAACAGGCCTATCAATGGATTGAGTATTTCACAGATAATAATTATTATCAGGATGTCATCGATAGGAAATCGATGGTCGCTTTTTGAGGTAGGGTTGGACACGTAGCTACTTCGATGGTTGGGGGCTGCCTAGCACAGGAACGATGGGGGCTTCTTGCTGATTTTTCTATACCTTTGCATCTCATCTCTGACCAACTTTTGCATCTTATCTATGATTTTTTCCATAATGTCCTCTCGTAGCTGTGCCTCACGCTGGGCTTTGGCTCTCTTCCTACTTTGGTAAACTTCAAAGTCATCTGGGAAGATATATTTCTAAGAAACATAAAGACCAAGGCCTCTCATGCGACCCGGGTGCTCCTTGTTTCCCAGGGCCATGGAGAATAAATCTCTCGTCCTAACTGCCTCGAATGATCCTTGGGAAGATTCTACACTCAGCGCTTCTAGGCAGTGGGACACTCTCTCGTCTGCGGGGTTTCGAAAGGAGATGGCCCACGACGACACAGTAGATGACCTCACTCTTATCCAGTTTCGAGCGTGCTCATCGAGGATCCTGGCAAATGGCAGGGAGGTCTCTCATAGGATTGCATGCTCGTCCTCCTGCCTCCATTGCTTGATTTTACCTGTATACTCAGTGGTGCCGAGTCTGTGGGGGTGCATTTTTTTTGCTTAGAGGGCCCTATGTGCTGCACTTTCACTCCTAAAATTATCTGTCATCTTCACCGTCACAAACTCTTGCCATTGGGTTCCAGGAATGGATACTTGTGGAAGGGCATTAGATCCTTCTCTATGTATTGCTTGACAAGCAGGTTCTTGAAGTTCTTCCACACTTTGCACGCCACTAGCAACGCATGTCATTGCACAGAGGTCTAGTGTTCTTTCGGGATCTCAAACGATCAAAAAACTTCCGTCAGTAGCTGACTTTTTCGATCTTTGGTCACCTTCTTCCATGAAATAAACAAGATCTCAATCCATTCCCGTGTAACTATTCTTACTATTCTATGGAATGCGGACATTGCTCGATGAGGATTGAGAGGGGTCCCAAAGGCATCGACATCTGTGATGGTAATTGACCCTCAGGCTTTTCAATAGTCCTCTTTCTTTTTGGGATTTTCTAGAGGACGATGCATCACATGCATCTAGCGACGATGTCGAAGAATGAGTGGACAACATCACATATTTTTGTGATAATTTCTCTAATCAGTCAGCAAAGCATACATACATCAAACAATATTAATTACAACAATCCAGAAAACTAAGCGCATATACAGCAAAGCATATATCCAAAGATATGATAATAGCATAGAGATCAAACTATTATCTTTCAACATGAACAATGTAACCAAGCCAAAGGACAGTATGCTAATATGAGCACAAACATAAGTATTTGTAATTAACATACTGCACATATTAAGAAGTGAGTTTTGCTCTCAGTTTGAGGAGTTGCTCAAGTAAAACTTGGCCTTTTCATCCTTGTTAATGGATCATATATCAAAGGTACTAACTCCTCAATATTCTGCTACTTTGATATTCTAAAATTACCTCAGTGAAGTAATAGAATTAACTGCAAAATTTTAAGCACACGAGAGAATGAAGAACAACTATTGCAATATCAGCAATAGTGCTACGGCAGCAATAGAAACAAATACCAGAGATGTGCTATGGCAGTAATAGCAGTAATAACAGAATCTAACAATATTCAGTCCAAAATAGTAGTGATTTATACTTAACTGAAGTAAGAAACAAGTAATGATAAATCAATTCTAGCAGAATACTCTCTCATTATTCACAGTGATCTCAATCTGCCAAGTTATTCTCATCAAGCATTCACAAAGCCCACATTCTATTATGCAAAGTCCCCCAAATACTAGCACTTATGAGAAGGGCTGTCGGAGTTGGGGGAGGCAGCGACGGGCTCAGGGTGCTAGCACTTATGAGGAGGGCTGTCGGAGTTGGGGGGAGGCAGCAACGGGCTCAGGGAAGGTGGCGATGGGCTCAGGAGGAGGAGAAGGGCGACTGCCTCGGGGGAGGAAGGCATCGGAGTCGGGGGAGAAAGAGAAGGGCAACCGCCTTGAGCGAGGAGTGCCACCAGAGTCAGGGGAGGAGGAAGAGGGTGACGAGCTACGGAGGAGGAGGATGATGGGCTCGAGGCGAGGCGGCGGCGTTAGTGGCCAATACAGTGGGGACAAACCCTAGTGCACAATATATATAGGGGAATAATCACAGATGGTTCTGATATTTATCATCACAGATAGTTCTTATTTAAAATCATCTGTACTAATAAAACATCACAGACGGTTTCAATATAGAACTATCTGTGAATATATATATATATATATATATATATATATATATATATATATATATATATATATATATATAGGCAAAATAACAGGTGCACCATGGTGCCCAAGCTCCATAATTAAAACTTTCCATCCATGATTAATACTTTCCATCCATGATTGATTCTTTTCCAAATTGATACCTTTTCGAATTAATGAATCTTAATAGGTTACCTAATATATTGCACCTGCACGTATCTAAAAGCAATCTAACGACAGAGAGGCTTGGTGCCTGGACACCTTGGTGCCCCATTTCAGTATCCTATATATATATATCTCACATTCTCATATAAATCAATGTAAATCCACATATATATAACTCATTCTCACATACATAAATGCAAATTCTCTCTCTCTCTCTCTCACACACACACACACACATATATATATATATATGTATATGTATGTACATATATATATATATATCACATATTCTTATATACATATATACAAATTCATATATATATATCACACATTCTCATATACATATATAAATGCAAATACAGAACATATGACATATAAACATTTGATTCATCATTTCACTTGCTTATTTCCTTTAAAAATTAGCCCTTCATAATGATCGACGCGTATGTAGCTACTTTCGTCATGTTCTTCCTCTACCCTTATGCCGTTTCTGAAAGGAGGCAACTCATTAAATTGATTGTATTCTTCCTTGTCCACTACATTCTCAACTTTGACAATCTTTCTTTTTTCCATGAAGAAATATGTGGCGCTTTTTATTTGCCTGGTCGATTACATAGAAAACTTGAACAACTTGGTTAGCGAGTACGAATGGTTTGTCTTTATATCCGACACGTTTGATGTCCACGGTAGTGACACCATACTTGTTGACCTTCACCTGTGGGAGATGGACCCAACTGCACTGAAATAAGGGGATCTTAAAAAGCATGTAGTCGAGGTCCTAAATCTCCTCTATGAACCTACAGTAGAAGTTTCTCAACCCATCGGTATTGAACGCATCTATGTGGACATCGCTGTTCTGGTTATTGCTCTTTACATCCTAAGGCTGCGTATGGAATGTGTACTCATTTATGTTATATCCTTACCATTTTACAACTGTAAATGTTGGCCCTTTTGCCAACCATGTTAGCATATCACTTAATGAGCTCCTAGCGAATCGCTCCTTCAACCATTTATTGAACCGACTGTTGTGTTGTCTCGTGATCCAAATATCGGACTACTCTAGATTCTATTGCTGAAGCATGCCCTTGTGCTGGTTGATATACGGGGACAGCTCAGTCATGTGTTGCAAGACCGTGAAATGGGCTTGAGCATATGCATCTATATCTGGAGTGATTGCTTTCCTTCCGATGGTCCCGATACCCTTGAGCCCCCCCCTCATGGAGAGATCAAGGCCTCATGGAGAGATCAAGGCACACTTATCGGCTTGACTTGAGCCATGCAATCGACATAGAACTCAATGATCTCTTCGGTTGCATAACCTTTAATGATGCTGCACTCCGTCCGAGATCGATTTCGTACATAAGACTTGAGAATTCCCATGAACCTCTCAAACGGGTACATGCTATATAGGAACATGGACCCACACGTTTTTATTTCCTACATAATGTGAACAATGAGATGGACTATGATATCAAAAAACAATAGAGGAAAATACATTTCAAGATGATATAGAGTTGTCATTACCTAGTCCTATAGAGCATCTAGTCCTTCGGGATTGATGACCTCTTAAGCAATTGTGTTAAAAAAATAACACAGCTTCATGATTGTGTCTCGGAACTTAATCAGCAAAATACTTCTAATTGCAATAGGGAGCATCTGTGTCATCAGCACATGATAATCATGAGACTTCATGCTAATTAATTTTAAATCTTCCATCGAAACTAGTTTCTTCATGTTGGAGGAGTAACCAAACGGAACATTCACACCATATAAGCACTGGCACAGTTCAGTTCTCTTAGCCTTGGACAGAGTGTAACAAGCAGGGGAAGGTAAGTTCATACTTTATTGATCTTTGCCAGTGCTAACTCAGGTCTGATGTCCATATCAACCAAGTCAAGCCGCGCGTTGACACCATCCTTTGTTTTATCACGAATGTTCAGTAAGAGACCAATCAAGTTATCACATACATTCTTCTCTACGTCCATGACATCGATGAAGTTGCAAACTTCTACGTGCTCTCAATAAGGTAACTTCCAAAATATTGATCTCTTCTTCCAGACGTTCTTCACACGAGTCGTCGATTTACATCCCTTTCCGAGCACAACATATAAATCCTTAACGATGTCATAGATTTATTTTTCACTTAAATGCCTTGGAGCTAAACTGTCCTTGTTCTCTTCGTCGAATTATTTTTTCATCCTGCGGTATGAGTGAGCCCTCCGAAGGAACATACGATGACGCATGTATATGGTTTTACGTGAGTGCTTTAGCCACATACTCTCGGTATCATCTAAGTAGTGAGTACAGGCTTTGGCCCATTTTGTACTCTGGACCGACATGTTAGAGAGGGCAGGATAGTCATTTATGGTGCAAAACAATAAGGAGCATAAAGTAAAATTTTCTTGTTTGTATGCATCTCATATCTGTACCTCTTCGATCCACAATATTTTTAGATTTTCCACCAACGATGCTAGGTACACATCAATATTATTCTTAGATTGCTTTAGTCCTTAGATAAGTATCGACAATAAAATATACTTCCGCTTCATATACAACCAAGGAAGAAGGTTCTAGATGTAGAGAGTCACGAGCCAAGTGTTATATCGGCTGCTTATGTTACTGAAAGGATTCATTCCATCTGTACTCAATTCGAACCTTCTCGATTCTGTATCGAAGTCTTCAAACCTCCTATTGATGTTTCTCTACTGAGTGGAATCAGCAAGATGTCTTAGCATTTCATTCTTCTTACTCTCCTCTAGTGCCAACACAACAGTTTTGCCTTCTTTGGGATCGTAAAACATCGCTTCAAATGGAGAATTACAGGAAGATACTATGCCACTTTAGCAGGAGGTCCTCTCTTCACCTCTATTCCCTAGCCGTTATCTGATTGATTCTTACGCTTGTATCGGGATATGTTGCACACTGGATATACATGCATATTTGCATACTCTTTATGGTAGAGGATACAGTCATTCGGATATGCATATATTCTTTCTACTTCCATTCTTAATGGACAAAAAATCTTCTTGACTTTGTAGGTGGTTTTGAGCAACTCGTTTCCCTCCAAAAGTATGTCCGCTAAAAGACCTAACAGTGCCATGAAACTCTTGTCAGACCAACCGTTGCTTGAGTTCAATATCAGCAGTTCAAGCACGGCTGACAACCTTGTGTACTTTGACTTGCAGCACATGAACAAAGGTTTTTCTGAATCCTCCATCAAGCCTCTGATTTTAACATACTCTCTCTCTTCACAGTTCCCTTCTGTATTGCGAAGCATCTGATCCAGATTGTCATCATGCAGCCTATTCGAATTGAAACCACAATCAACATGATCATCTGGTGGCATATCATTGACTTCATTGGCGATGTCATTATTACTACCTTCTTGTGTAATTTGCTCTTCACCATAACTGGTCCAATGTTTATATCCCTTTTTAAAACCCCTTCGAATCATATGCTCTTCAATCTACTATTGGTTCTTAAACATCTTTAGATTCTCGCAGTCAATACATGGACAATATATATATATTACACCCTCTTATTCAACATATCCTCTTCGGCAGCTCTTGTAAAAGCAGAAACGCTATTAATGTACTCTTCACTAACACGGTTCCAAGCATACATCCAGTTTTGGTCCTACATTACGCATATAACAATTTAGTATAACATATTCAATTAATTAATTACTATACTATATATGTACGATCTAAATTAAGTAGTTATATGTAGTAAGAATAATTAATTATATTGAATTAAGTAGAAATAGACCGTGAATTGACTAAACCCTAAACCATACTAGATGTAAATAATTTTCTTTACATTAAGCTAGCTAGATCTAAACCATCTTCAATTCTCCTCTCACCAAAAGCTAGATCTAAATTATAATGTAATTAGGAATAAATTACTAACCATAGCTAGCCAATAACTTAGTGGATCCACAATTACTCTTGTCAAATATTCTCCTTCTACCAAATGGTATCAAAGCCCTACCTTAAGCTCAAAGTAGCACCATATAGATTTGGCATTTAAGACAGAAGGTTGACGGATCTTCGCGCAATTAATATAGTGAAATTATCACAGATGATTTTTAATAGGAACCGTCTGTGATCACAAACGGTTTAAACTAAAAACCGTCTGTGATACTTCATAAAGTATCACGGACGGTTCTTATTAACGAAGTATCACGGATGGTTCTTATTAATAACCATCTATAATACTTTACAGACGGTTTTAACCACGAACCGTCTATAATAGTTCACTTTCACAGACAGTTTTTTAGCACTAGCAGCAACACAGACAATCTCTAAACTAAAACCGTCTGTGATTATATTTAATATAGACGGTTTTGGGTAACCGTCTGTAATGTGGCATCTAGTATTAGGCTTTATGTAGTAGTGCTCAACTTCTCATTAATTAATTTGCTACATTTTTTTTCTGATATGTGCTACTATTGTACTACAATTTTAGAAAAAGTTTAATCTAGCATTCAAGCATTGGGGTTCTGTGACCCTATGACTTATTGCTAATTCCAATACAATTCTCTTTAGAGATAACACATGACTTTTATAAACCTACAATAACACTATTATGCTCACAAGAGTGACCTCCGTGATATTTTTCCCTTGATCCGCGTTTGAAACCAGCATACGAAGAACGCTTTGTCTATGCAGAAAGAAGATCAAAATGAACAACTAACGCGCGTGCCATGCACATCAAGTTGGCAGGCAGGCATGCAAAATAATGCATGTACCTAGCTCTGACATGCATGGTGATCGACCCGATTCAGTAGCCCCGAAAACGAAACATGAGATCCTCCCAACTGCGAACCAGTGCTCCTTTTCCAGGTACCATGATACCATATCGCCAAGATTCCTAGCAAGTTCGCTGTATTCCTCAGAATATTCTCGCCTGCCGTGCCATGGTCGCGCTCTGATCGTCCTGGGCGTCGCAACATTCGGTGGCCAGCGTTCGGCCTGCATGGCTACTTGGCGAGCTCGGTCGAAAAGGCGAATCAAGGAGGAGTCCCACAGCCGCTGGATTCTCCTTGGCCGTTGGTGTGCATGCTGGGGCGAGCGAGCCAGGCATAATTGGGCGCACAAATGAAGCACTTTCCTGACGATAGAACGCATGCAGCTAGTGGTACCGGGCGAGTAAGTGACGGTGCATGTGTATGTACTAGGCCTTATCCTGCTCGAAATTGTGTACTTAAGATTCGTTTGGCGTTGCGGTAGTTTTCTGAAACAACTTTTGTTTTGTTAGTTTTTGATACACAATACTGATTGACTGTGTCTGTTTTAGTGCTAAAACAGAATTATGTTGCTAGAACTGGTAAAGGTTCTCTTAACTAACTATATTTTGTGCGTGTTATAACACACTTACTTCTATATAACTAGCTGAATGCCCGTGTATTGCTACGGATTTTTAAAATTTATCATATTACATGTTTTAAAACTTACGGGTAGTAAAATGTTTTACAATATGCATGCAAAAATATTCTAAAAGTTTTTGAATCTGTCAAGTAAGTCGAAAACCGTCGATCACACCTCGTGGTCATAAGTCAGAAAACATCGACCACACCTCATGGTCATAGGTCGGGAGCCCTCGAGCACACCTCGTCGTTGTAAGTTGGAAGCCGTCGACTATCACACGAGATCGTAGGTTAGAAGCGATTGACCATCACTGGTGGTCGTAAGTTGGCAGCGGTCGACGATCGATCGTGGTCCTAAATCGGGAGCCTTCGACAATGGCTCATGGTCATACATGGGAAGCCGATGACCATCGTTCGTGGTCGTAAGTCGGAAGCCATCGAGGAATCTCGTGGTTGGAAGTCGGAACACATCGACCAACGCTCATAGTCATAAGTTGAAAGACATCGACCACACCTCGTGGTCGTCAGTTGAAACACATCAACCAGTGCTCATGGTCGTAAATTAGAAGCCGTCAATCACACCTCGTGGTCATAAGTTAGAAGCCAACGACCATCGCGCGTGATCATAGGTCGGGAGTGGTCAATCATCGCTGATGGTCGTAAGTTGGCAGGCCTCTGGTGCGCTTGTGCCTTGTCGCCTAACTACCAGCGCCAGCCTGCTCATCCTCGACTTCGACCATAGCTTGGACTTCGGCCATGACCCTTCGACTTCGATTACGGCCCTTTGACTTCTATCGCGGACTGACTTCATCCACGGTCCTTCGATTTCGAGCACTGTCCCTTTCGACCACGGTTTGGACTTCGACCATGACCCTTCGATTTCGACCATGGCTTGACTTCAACCATAACCTTTTGACTTTGACTGTGGACCGACTTCGTTCACAGCCCTTCGATTCGACGACTGCTCCCTTCGACCACGGCTTGGACTTTGACCATGGTCCTTCGACTTCGATAACGGCTTCGACTTTGACCACGAATCTTTGACTTTAGCCACAGCCCCCTTTAACCACGGCTTTGACTTCGACCATGGCCCATCGACTTCGGCCATGGCCCCTCGACCACGGCCCTATTCGACCACGGCACCAACTTCGATGACCAGCTTGGGAGACTAAAATCGTCAGACAGCGCGACAGGCTCAGCGAAGAGCAGGAGGAGGTAGAGAGGCTCACCGGGCGAGCGACCGTTGGGCGGCGGCGGCGGGGGAGAGCCCTACGGGCGAGCATAGTAAGAAGAAGCCACCGCCATCGCCAAGTGCCCTTCTCTTTGATCCATCGGCCGCTGTTGCCGAGCGTCATTCTCTCCGATCCAACGGCCATTGTCACCGAGCGTCGTGCCGCTGGTTGGAGGGGTGATAGGAGATGGAATTGGTTGTGGCGCCCTGGGGAAAGTTGGGGGACTGCGACCAGATGCTGCCACGCGGGGAAGGAATTGGTGGCGGCACTGAGGAAGAGGAGGAGTAGTAGGCACAACACGAGGGTTCAGAGGAGAAGGAGGCGGCAGTTGCGAGAGGTGAAGGTGGGGAGGCGGCAGCGGGCAGATGGGGAGAGGAGGCGGTGGGCAAATGCGTTGGGGAGACGGCGACGAGGGGATGCGATGTTGCTGGGGGAAGTTGGGGGACTACGACCAGACGCTGCCGTATGGGGATGGAATTGGTGGCGGCGCTGAGGAGGAGGAGGAGGCGTGACCCGAGGGTTCGGGGGAGAGAAGGAGGCGGCGGTTGCGAGAGGTGGAGTGGTTGCAGGAGGCGGAGGATACGGGGAAAGATAAGAGGAGGAGCGCGGCCCACACGTCAGTCCGACCTTTTCTATGAGGAGTGGAAGAACTACCTACATGCGGATCTGGACGACTGATTTTTTATCGGACAGTTGAGAAAAGAGAATGGAGAATGGACCGACGACCAACAACTCATATTTATATAATAGTAAAGATATTTTACAAAACCACACTTTTAAGTAATATTGCCATATGCAACGAGTCTGATATCTCGAACCTACTTGTCAAGCTAACGAGGCCATCCCGTTTTTGTTTGTTGATGTGAAGGTAATTATCACAGTGGATAACAGCTGACCTTGTCAGCATAATTGTCACGGTGGGGTTGACCAAAGGGCTTGGACAGTTGGGCTCTTTCTCCCAGAAGCCATCGACTGCGTCTAGGAGACACACGCAGGGAGAGAGATAGGAAGTTGGGCATTGGCATAAAGCGGGATGCAGTGCATAGAAGTGGCACGAGACAAGATGGCCTTATTAGTATGACGAGTGGGCCGAAATATTAGGCCCGTTGCATATGACAACCTTGTTTTAATGTGCTATTTTGTAGAATGTTATACAGAATTAAGTGTGCGGTTTTGTAGAATATTACACAGAATTAAGTGTGGTCTGTGGACATGTTTTTTATGATGGTTTTGTAGGTAATGTGGTTTTTGCGAAATCTACTCTCTTTTTTCTTGCTAATAGCTTCTCTCAGTTTGCAGCTAGTACTATTCAATTATTCATCGGCGTGCTTTTAAAGGAAAACAAAAAGGTCTTCTCCGGTGAACGGCGGAACGCAAACATAGGCGAAAAATGGAATAGAAAAGGAGAAGGCCAAAGCGAAAAAGTTCCACGACTTTAGGAGCTGACCAGCAAATAGGAAAAACGTATCGACTTTGTTCTCTTTTTTCTTTTAGCCCTCGCAGTAACTTGGCGTGCCGACTGAATGGCTGATCATCGCAAGGAGACTGTCTTGTAATCTTTGAGCACTTACTCGATACAATTAGGAACCTCTGCTAGCCAAATAGCCGAACTACACTGCTGCGTGCATAAGCTAGCTCGCGTGCTACCCAATTTTGCTCTTTTCACCTTGGCAAATGCCCCTGATGGCCCTGATCATCTCTAATGGTGAAGTTGAAGATCTTACCCAGCGATTTTAAAAGATCCTTTTCGCTTGTTAAAAAAATAATTAGTTTCTTATCTGAAACTGGCGAGCTGCTTAGGCTAAAAACCGAAGTTTCTAAAAACTCAAGTAGACTTAGACCTGGTAGCCTAAATTAAGACTGAAACCATATAATAGTTAAAGCACAAACAACATTTTCCTTTAAGGAACCTTCCCTCCTGGTGGTGGTGGAGTTGTAAGTGTATAACTCCATCTAGTAGGGTTTAAATCTTGATGTTCACATTTACGCATACGCAAGTGCACTTCAACAGAAATTTTGTGAGGTCAATATAGATTTATCCCTAGCCTCCATTTGTTTAGGCGTGTGTTAAGGAGACTCACTCATGTGTGTGTAATGTCCATATGTGATGATGTGTGCGCATGTGTCTTCTTTGTAATCGAAAAAAACATTATTTTCTTTAGCCAAACCACTTTACTATATTCTTAGTTCTAATCACCCTAGATTCTTCCACCAATGTTCAAATGAAACTTTGGCAACATTCGTGGGCAGTGTTTATGATTTCATAGTATCGCCGTCGTTTGTTTTCTGGTTAACAAATGGACACCTGGAACGGACAAAATTTTAAGGAGGACTGCAGAGCTGTAGATGCTTAGCCGTAAGCCCAGCTGATGCAGTGCTTTTTTGTCATGTTATTCCTAAGAGCTATGTTTGGTCTATACAATGATCATGCATTGAGCTGTAATATATTCTTTCTTTGGAGCGACTAGCGGCTGGACGTCTGATCTAGACGCTAGCTCCTTACACTGTGTTTTACCATTGGATTTGCCCGCGAGTAACTTTCACTGTTCGATTCCTCCCAGTAAAACACACCACATCCACCCCCTGCTTTCTTCCTCGCACTCACTAGTGAGGCATTGTTGCGTGGCTAGTGGCGATGACATGACTCACGAGCTCGAAGGAGGAAGCAACGGTGGCTAATCTCTGGTGTCTACATGTCGGTAGGAGGGATAGATTTGGTGGGGTAAAGCCGATCGGGTACACTTCCTACGACCACCGCCATGATGCTCTCTCGTCGTGACCGTCGAAGAGGAATAAATAGAGCAGTAAGAGGAGCTGGTTGATGGTGGCCGTGGAGCTCGACGCTGCTGCTATGGGCCTACTCCATACGTAAATAATTTAAAAAAACAACAAATCTATCTCAAAAAAAGTTACATCCTTGCAACAATTTGAATATGTGTATGCAACAGTTGAAAATACCTTCTGTAACATCACAAATAACTTGTTGCAACAATCCATTTTAACAAAAATATGAAACAAAATAATTACCCCATTGCAACAAAAAAATATTGTTGCGCAACAAATTACCCTAACTGCAAGAAAATTATATTTGCTACTAGATCTAAGAAAAAGACATTGTGACAAAAAATTAATTCATGCAACAATGGAGGAAGCGAGCTGCAACAATTCAAAAAAAATACATACAATAACCCTACCAAAGAAGGAAGGGCATGGACAGTGGCGAGTGTCAGAGGTCACTAAAGGAGGTTGTAATGGCACCTGCAAGGATCCTATGGTAACAGAGCTCTGCTCGCTATGGCAAGGCTCACGGGCAGAAGGCTATTGCTTGTGCACTAGGTTCATGAGGGAGAAAGATCCGTGATGTTGGCGATAGTGATGTCTGGTGATCAGAGACCCATGAGGGAGAGAGTAATAGAGAGGAGAAGGGCATAGAGTTGGATGCATGTGTGAGAGAGGTCAGAACGAGTGATTTGTGTTTGGCAGGTGATGTGGATGGATAAGGTATGGTGGGAGTAGCTATAGGAGTAAACGTCTGACACATTGGACACTTGGACGATAGTAAATCCCCCCCCCCCCCCCAAAAGAGCAAAATTTCTAAATTTTTATTGTAACAATCAAAACAAATAGCTGCAAATATCTTGAAATATCTATTGCAACAATGTGAATGATCTAATGTAACACATTGGAGACTAGCCTTTTCTTCTCCATCAACCAAAAGCAGCAACATTTACAGATGCTACGCTCGACGATAGGGGCACTCGTCTGGCACGAGGGAGCTCACGTAGGACATGACCATCAGCAGCTAAGCTTGGTTTAGCCTGGCAATGGCGGAGCTTGCAGAGGTGGGTGCAGAGCTCGTCTGGCCCTTTTGCCCTTGTGGAGTTCATGAAGGTTGCGCCTAGTGGTGGCTGAGCTTGGCTAACCCTGGCAGGGTAGCTCGTGGAGGATGAATCTAGAGGAAGCGTGGAGGGTAGAGGCATAGTACCGATTGGTGGGCTGGTGTGCGGCGACTTGGCTAGAGCTCAACTTTGAGGCATGTATGGAGAGAGAGAGAAATGAATGACTTGTAGAGGGTGTGGTTGGATGAGGATAAGATTAGTGGAAGTCTCTATTGAGTGGATTGGTAGGCATACAGATGTTTATTAGATCATAGATGGAGACTGGATGGAAGCGTACAATGGGAGAAGTTAGGATCAAACGTCCTCACGGTATCAATTCCCTTTCTTCTCCTAGTTCTCCTTTATGATCTAACCCAGCTTTTTTGTTTGCATGGGAGATAGGGGCAGAAGAATGACAAGAACTGGAGTCTGATTCTAAATGTGTGGTTGAAATCTGAAATCTTGCAATTAGCGGACATTCTATGGTTGTCCACATCCATGTACTAGGATTGGTCCTACACGTCGCTGCAGAAGTTCTATTCTCCTTTTTAGTTACCTTTGGGGAAACATATATTGCATTATCAATGATTGAGTTAGACTAGTATAGCTAGATAACATTGGTGATTATAAACCATTCTAACACGAAAGAGTCGGAATAATCTCTAATCACTTCGTCACCATGGCAATTTTCTTTCTTTTTTATTGTGGGAATTTTTTGGTACTAAGCAATCGATCTAGGGCATTGGTATTTTATCATAGGATAAAAATGGTTCTAAATGGCAATTTTCTGGTACCAGAGGCGATGCTACGTGTGATCCGTAGGGCTGGTTGAGCTCGACATAGACATGGATCCAGTCAAAATCCGCGATGGACGGCTCCAAACTCCTCCACGATGCACCATCCGACAGCTTACGTGTCTCCATCGTCCACGGCCGCTTAGGTGCCCACCTCCTTGCCTAGAGATGGGAGATAGGCTATGTTTTCTGGGCCAACCCGAGGCCCAGCACGGTCCAAGCACAGCACGGACACACCATGTGACGGGTTGTGCCGGCATAGCATGAATGATGGGCTGGGCCGGGCCTAGAAAGCCAGCCCGTCAGGCGGCACGGCACATCCCGGTGAATCGTGCTGTGCTTGGGCCGGGTCAGCATGGGGAGTACAGTGGGCACGTGAGGCACGGTGGGCACGTCAGTGCCGGTTGAAACCTCGGCCTCGGTTTCCCGCCTCCCGTCACCATCCCATGGATTCTCCAATCCCCACAAGACATCACAAAGCAGAGAGAGAGGGAGCAGATGGAAAGGAGTATACCGTGCAAGAGGAGGTGTCGGCCATTAGTCCCGTGTCCCACCTCACTGGCTCGTCGCCTCCCGCCTTGGAGTCGCGCCGCCTCCCGCATCGGCGCCGCTCTGTCTCCCACCGCCCATGCTGCTCGCCCTGCTGTGCTGCCCCACCTCGGCGCCTCCTCCTGCGCCGCCTCCCGCCTCAGCCTTGTCGCCTCCCACGTGCATGCCTCGGCCTCCTCGCCTCCCGTGCGCCAGCCCGCCTCACCTCTCGTGGCCCGCGTGGTCGTCAGCCTTGGCCTCGCTGGTGCTGCTCATGGAGATTATGGCAGGGGAGGAAGAAATGAACCAGGCTCCTCCAGTCGGCAGCGAAGGGATTATAGGGAATAGGGATTTGTATTTTTGCGATTTAGCCCTCTAAGTATTCTAAAATCTACAAATAGGTCCTTGTCTATTTTTGATTTCTTCTGTTCTAATCCTCAGAAACTCTGATTTCATTATGGAAATATCTTACACATCCGTTGTGACATATACATGTGTACGGAGCAATCCCTAGAATACCAAATTTGAAGATTGAGTTAGATTTTGGTGTAAATGTATGATGTATATATATGAGATGAGGAGAAAGATGAGGATGATTGGATCTTAATCCAATGGCTAAAAAAGTGATTGAAATATGCTATGATTTAGGTCGAGTTCATTTTTGCATTTGTGATGTGAGGTGTCTTTTGTTGTTCTTCATTTTTGCATTTGTGATATAAGGTGTCTTTTGTTGTTTTTCTTAAGAAACATCATCATACAAAAATAATGAGTATTTTCAACGTTGCTCCTCCTTAAGTCACCACCATCAAACCCTAGGTCGCCTAGCATATATTCTAGCATATAATGAGTAGGGCTGGACTGCTAGAGAAGAAGATCAAAACAAATCAATATATTCTAGCATATATTTATAATTTTTACAGCATAGCTCACCCATTGTGATTTTATTTTATATAAGCAAATTACTACTACATATGCTTCTAATTATAACATAGGTCCCTTCACCGACTGTCTTTTTAATTCTAGCATTTGATGAGATAACCACCCCATGCATGTTGCAATTAACCATTATGTAAATAGAGACAGTCTGTTATTAATGCGTCTATTCCAAGTAGTTACTAAACGTTCGAGAAACTATTTTAAAATTGATTTCTTAACTACAGTAAACTACATTTATGACTCTGCTTGAGCTTTTCTATATAACCAGTTAGATAGCCCTATGCTGGGCGATGGGCATACACCACAGTCCGATTTGTACCCAGATATACATGCCGTTGGACTAGATGGTCAAGTTCGGAGGTGAAATAACATGAAACAATAGTATGTGATTTTAACTAGTTTTTAACAAGACGAGTATGAGAGAAATAAAGATGGCGATCGCCACCACCATCGTCTCCGCTGCTTTTATCATGTATAGTTACTTTGGGCAGGGCTTAGACTGACACGGCACGGCGGAGTGATCGAGCCGAGCCGAAACGGCATGATGCGGCCCAAAGCACGGTGGGCCTGGGCCGCCTAATGCATTACCACAAACACCTCTCCGGCGAGCGGCGGCTGTGCAGGCCACGACTGTGGCAAACGGCAGAAGGCGACGTGCAGAAGCCTCAGCAGCCGGTGGCGCAGTGGGTAGCGGTGTTGTTCGCGCCGCCGGAGGCCGCGGCAATGTGATGCCACATCAGGTGGTGCCCCTGCCCCGCTTAGTGACGTTCCACGCGGTGGCGCCGCCGCCTCCGCGGGCGAACCGTGCGGCGGCTGGCTCTCCCGCGGCACCATGCGGCCATGAGGAGAACAAGACGATCTGGGTCGGCGACCTGCATTACTGGATGGACGATAGCTGCCTGCCTGCCTCCACAGCTGCTTCGGTCACACCAGCGAGGTGAGCAGCGGCACCCAGCATCCTCGTCCAAAGCGCACATGTTGGCCATGGACACGCCGTGTCCGCGACGATGCAGGCTATGTCCATGGTGTCATGCTGTCTCTCAGGTCTCAAATGATGTGTTGCTCCCGTTCATTGTATTAGATCATAAGAATGTCAATGTCGGTGCAGAGGTCTGAACTCTGTACTGATGATTCGGTTACTGTGCGGGGAAGGAAATTATATCCTAATGAAACTCAGCCATCTTGTGAGGTTGATGGAGAAGAAATCTCGATACATTTGGTTGCAAAATATAGTTGATCGTTGCGATTAGATTAGAATGAAACAATTGGTGGTCTCGGAGATAATCTCATGACAAAATTATTATGAGTAACTGATGATGAATTTTGTCAAGTGAACGAGTCAATACAAGTTTCTTTTCCCTGGTTGTAGTCTTGTAGAGGCTTAGTGAGATAAACATTATAATAGTTTTTGAAGCTTACAACTACTTTTCATAATTAGAACTTCATGGATGCAGTTTTATGTATTTTTCAGTCCTTAGCTGTACTTGCCTTAATATTTTGTTAACTGATAGTGCAAGCGAAATGCCGACCTGTTCAATAGAGAGAGACTTGTAATTGTCTGTGGTCGAGTTCTGCAATGCATAACAGAGATGCTTATCAATTGGGGAAGGAATTGTGTTTCTTGCTTGGCAGCTTATCACTGCTAGTTACTTTGTATTAGGTGCTGAGCCTGCTACTCTGTAGGTTTTCTTATATTACCAAGCAAATGGACTAACTCTGGGTGTCTTGACGTTTTGTAAATAATCTGTCCTCCCATTCTCGTTCTGTTTTCTTAATAAAATTCTTAACTGAGGTTCTGTCGCTAAAAAATACTTGCTTTTCTCACTGGTTTAACTAGTTAATATAATTACATAGATTCTCCAAAAAAAACTTGTAATGGCATTCACTGGTTTGTTACTGCAAATAATTCTTTTCTTTAAATATTTTTGTTGCAAACTATTTTTGATGGTTCAACAAGTGTATTGATGCACTTTAGATGCCTTCTTGTTTATTTTCAAGTTTCAAGTCCATAGCTCTATTTTATTAATATATCTGAACATTTTGCAGGTTGTAGCAACTAAAGTTATTCGCAATAAACAATCTGGACATCCATAAGGATACGGTTTTGTAGAGTTCCACATCCGTGCTGCAGCTGAAAAAGTACTTCAAGATTTTGTTGGTCATGTAATGCCAAATACTGACCAATCTTTTAGGTTAAATTTAGCATCATTTAACATGGGATACAGGCATTCAGATTCTGCCTTAGACCACTCCATAATTCTAGGTGATCTTGCTTCTGATGTCGATGATGCCACATTACTACAGACTTTCTCCACTAGATACTCGTCTGTTGAAGGTGCAAGAGTTGTTATTGATGCAAATACTGGCAGATCAAAAGGGCATGGTTTTGCCGCTAAAACAAGTATGGTTTTGTGAGATTTGGAGATGATAATGAGAGGGAGCATGCCATATATTGCTCCAGTAGAGCCATGAGTATCGGCCCAGCAAACTCCCAGAAAATCTTCAAGTTCATTTGAAAATTCTTTTATATATTATAATATCAAGATGTACTCCCCTTCCTCTTTACATTTGTTCTGGGTAGTTCCTTATATCTGTTCACTGTCTGATTCCATTCAGCTCTCTTTTGTTCTCAAATGATTCGAGAAAAAATATGTTAAACATATCTCTGTAGCTCTAGTCTCCATCCTGTCATACTATTTTTTGCAGGGGCATTGTTATACTAATCATTTCAGTAGTCTATCGAACATACTATCGTTTCAAGTCCAAGATGAAGCAAACTATCATTTCAAGCCCCCTTGAATGTTTAACTTTATTTCATTGATTTTGTTCGACACTTAGGAGCTTTATTAGAAGCGTTAAGGGTCATACCAACTGATGATCTATATTATTTAACTCTATTGTGAATCTAGCTGTTACTCTACTCTGTAGTGAAAGCTATATGACAATGTATGTACTCATGAACAATTCAGTGCTAAATACTGTTTTGGCCATCTCTTTTATCTTTTCCGTTCAAAATGTTCACTGATAATATCATCCACACATCTGAATACATGTTCAATTCATCATTTTCTTTTATCTGAACAATTACTTATTCAGTTCTTCTAGTGAACATTTTGAATAGATGCTTCTGGTATTAATGGTTCATCTTCTCAATCAGATGGAGATTTGACAAACACAATGGCGAGTACATCTTCATTCCTGCAACATATATAGTTTACATATGCACTCCTTTTGTCATCGTTTATGGACTGTCACAGGTGTTTGTGGGTGGGTTTGACCCAAATGTTAGTGAAGATGACCTTAGGCAAAGCTTCTGTCAATATGGTGAGATCTCCTGTAAAAAATCCAGTTGGGAAGCAATGTGGTTTCGTGCAGTTTGTACAGAGTATGCTGTATTAATTTCATAATTTTCATATTCACACGTGCACCCTTCTGAGAATATGGTAGACAGATACTGTTTTTGTGAATTTTCTATTGTCAGAAAGAATGCAGAAGAAGCATTGCAGGAACTAAATGGAAGTACAATTGGAAAACAGACGGTCCACCTTTCATGGGGGCGTAACCGGGCGAATAAAAAGGAATTGCTTACTATGTTGTAAGTTGTTGTGAACAGAACTCTGTAATAACGAAATTAATAACATGCATTTATTAGTTCTAAGATGTATTGTAAGTTCTAACTTGTGTTGATGATCGTACAAAAATTTACATTCACTTACCAAATACACAGTTCACTTTATGTTCTAATGTGTTCATTGGGTGTTGCTCTTCAGAATCAGTTGGTATTTCTGTCAAAAGAATTATCTGATCTTTTGGACACTGCTAACCTTTAGGCATAATAGTTTACCCAGTAGCTGTTCAACATTACCTTTTTATGCCTCGTTCGAATGCATGGTCCTCAGGGGCAGAGCCAGGAATTGGATATAGGGGGGGAGGGAGGGGGGCAATATGGACAACAAGTAGAGTAGAACTAATGAACTATGCCGGATTTACCGATCCAATAGTCACATATCAGAGTAATATGTTTCGCAAATTACAATACAAAGAAAATTACATCTCTATTAACTTAAACTTAGCTCTACGACTACCAGCAAAATCATATGTCTTAATAATATCATCATTACTAATCTTTGCGGCCAATTCCTTTTCAATATAAATTACCAAACAAAACATATGGAACACAAAGCTTACTCTATTCGAGTTGTCCTGCATCGCAAGGCACTGAAATTTTCAGAACCATATACTGACACGGTAATGAGTGACTCATTGTTCTTGTTGTAAAATAAACTGCGGATAACTTCATCTGGACTTCCATTCAGAAAGTATATTCTCATATTTGTCACTGGAAATATAAGAAGGGCATTTCAGTATGACCACATGAAGCAGAACTGCAGACGTACACCACAAGAAGACAAGCATACCTCTACTAAAAGCAGCACACACCCCTGACTGTGATAAAGCAAAAACTATATCACACGCTGCAACTATCTCAATAATTTTTGACCTTTTCCTCAAGTAAGGGAGCAGCAAACTGTTCTCCTTAGAATCATGAGTGTCAAACTCTTTCTAAATTCATGATTAAAAAGGTAGAGAGAAAGTCAAGATTACTTAGCTCTACTACAACAAGCTCAAGTACATGAATTTCTCTCCATACACATTAAGGACTAATGTACTATATATGTGCAAGTTGAATGGGCCAGGCCGGCAATGTTCAATTTGAGGAAGCGTACATGAGCTATAATATGAGCTTGCTGTTCCTTAACGGCTTCTTGTTTCTTCTCTAGTATTATTTCTGCTATGTTGGTGCAACGCAGAGTTAAGCGCCTCCCTACAATGTCCGCCGCTGTGACGTTGAAGCCCTCCTCCACCTGAAAATAGAACATCGATCAATTGATCCGACAAAAAAAAGTTTCATAATCCGTATAGTTTTCTTTGATGAACACACATAGTAGTGTATGTTTCCCCAGGCTCAATGATTGGTAGACGGTTGGGGGTGCCACCCCCCCCCCCCAGCCCCCCTCTCTCCGTCACTGATGGTCCTCTTGGCAGAATATGAAAACTTAATAAAAATATGCCCAAAGGAGCATTTACTTTCAGTTTGTTTCTACTCTAAAATGCAGTCATTCTTGTTCACAGCTGAGGGGTGACACCGGTCGTCAGTGGAACGACGGGATGTACTATGCCAAACAATTTTACTACGGCTATGATTATCCTGCACAATTCCCTGGTCCAGGCATGTAACTGCTGCTTATGGTGGCTATTCATTCTATGGGGACGAACAACAAGTAAGCTAAAGATTCATTGCTCATTCAAGCTCAGGCAAGTCTAGGAAAAATAGTTGTAGCACTTGCTACAAAAGGAAAAATAGATATAGTGACTGGTAAAGTACTTACATCGTTCCAGGAGCTAGCACGACTGGGGAAGCTCTTAACTCACCATGTCCTGTTAAATTCTTTGGAATTTTTTGACCGGGACCTTGACCTTAAATCTGCTTCTATTGTCTGTGTCATTTATTTTGACATTCGGGTTTTGCACTGCACGATGAATGTGGTTACTAGAAACCCCAGCACAATAGCACATTATATTGGCAATTTGGCACCAAATTTAAAACGGCAATATGGTAGCTCCTTGTTTGCATTTGAATTGTCGAAATTTTAGGCATAATTCTTTACATATATTATGATTTATGTTTCCATGAAAAGTAATGGTGGAATCCTGTAGTGTTCCCTCGAAATCCACCTGGTGGATTTTGATCGTTGGAGCTTGGTAGGTTGCATGCTGTTGAACAGTGGAATGCATCTTATATGTTCATCTTAGCATTAGGGAAAATCTATCTGATTTTATAACCTTGGTAAATACAGATGGATTTTATAACATTGGTAAATACTGCAATGTTTACCAGCTTTCTCTTATTTCATCCAAAGGAAAATTTGTAAAAAATGTCAAATCAGTGTTAAGATACAACAGCAGTTCTTCTATCTTCATTTTGCCTGGAGAGTTAGGAATTGCATTGCTTCTGTTACATATTTTCATCAGCTAAATGAGGTTACAGAATGGCCTTGTGGCAGAGTATGCTACATAAGCAGTGTAAATGTGCAGGCAATCACACGTACTGAGAGATCATATGAAGGTTTAGAATATGTTTGTGATGAATAATTGACACTTTGACTAAGTTGAATATGAATTTTATTAAAGTTTCAAAAAATTCTGATTTCAGATTGTGCTACTAGGGTTCAGACGGTCTGATCGACTGATGGTTGGCGGTCTAACCACCGTGGGGCGAGCGGTCAGACTGGCCAGACTTTTGGAAAATTAAATAGCAAACACATGTGTAGGCCTGTTTGGGAATGAGTTTGCAATATGTACCACTGGAATTGAAAATTGGTGTTGAAACTAGATAAAGTTTAACCGAAATCTCAGAGAGAGTGTTTTCTGATAGTCTTAAGTGGTTAAATCGGCAAGTGTTCGGCAGTCTGACTGGTGCGGTCTGACTACCATGGGGAGTGCGGTCAGACCGGTGGCTATGACCAGAGATCAGTGAAAATGATTTTTGAGTTGGATGAATGTGTGCACGACATAGGTACCGTTGGTTGGTTGTGTTGCATGAACACCCCTCCTATGGTCAGAGATAGGAGCGCCATCTATTGTTGGACCAGCCATGTTAAAGGAGGCTAAAGTGCAAGTTCGACTAGTTCAAAAGAACCTTAAGGCAGCCCAACCGAGACAAAAGAGGTATGCAGACCATCGTTGACAGGAGTTAAGTTTTGAAATTGGAGTTTTGTTCTATATCAAGGTTTCACCTTTGAAAGGTATGAAGCGATTCCAGGTTCATGGAAAATTGGCACCATGATACATTGGACCCTTTCAGATCATTGCTAAGCAAGGAAAAGTCGCTTACCAACTAGAAATGCCACCAGAAATGGCCGACATCCACAACGTTTTCCATGTGTAACAATCGAAGAAATGTCTTCGAGTCCCAAAGGAGCTAATCCCACTAGAGACCATCAACCTCGATATAGATCTCACCTATAGGGAGTATCTCATACAAGTTCTTGATGTGGCAGAACTTCAGATGAGAAGACGAGTAACTCATTTTTTGCAAAGTTCTAAGGAACAACCATACAGAAGAAGAAGCTACTTGGGAGCCCGAAGGAACTCTCAAGGCAGAAATCCCCTACCCCTTTGCTAACTAGCCCGAATCTCGGGGACGAGATACCTTTTAAGGGGGTAGGTTTTGTAACAGCCCAATTTTACCTGTGTTAGTGGGGTTGACGGGTTTCCCCAGTGTCTTAATAGGTTGGACCCATTAGTGTTATTGCTGGTTATCAAAGGGGATTAGAGAAGGTGTTAGATCCAAGGATCCTAGGGATTAGGTTTTTATTCTACCACATTGTCTCCTCCTATGGTTGCGAGAGAAAACTTGAGAGAGGAAATGGTGCTTTGACTGCACCTTATAATCATCCATGAGTATGTAAACTTTATCCTCTACTGAAAATAGATCAAAGTTTGGTCTCAATCATGTTCTTGTTTGCATTCTTACTTGAATTTGCTTGTTCTTGAGGAAGATTTTTATTTCATATTTGCGAGAGTTCTAGCTTGAACTCTTGTTTAAATTATATTGCTAGTGTATGTGAGAATTGTAGCAGACCAATTTTACCTTCCAAATAAACATGCATGATTTCCCATGAATTTTAAATTTTTTTCCTAAAGTATGGATGGAGTTTAAGATTTTTCAAATAAAATTTCGTGCCTCAAAAATAGTGAATTCAAAATTTCTAAAAGTTAATAGGATGCTGAGGAATTTTTCCTAAAAATCTTATGTGCAAATATCTCTAGAAATTTAAACTCAAATTGAAGTATGGAATTAATTTTAAATCCTCTTTTTCTCTCCTTCCCTTTTCAGGCTAAATACAATTCGCCACCTTAGCCCACTTGCCATTTTCTTTTTCCCACATGGCCCACGCTTATGCTGCGGCTCGCTCCACGGTCGCCAGCTTAGCTCACTGCCCTCACTCTCTCACACATCACTGATAATTGGGCCCCATGGTCCTACTGTCAGCCAGCTACTGCTCTTCTTCCTCCTCTCCTCCCTCGCAGGAGCGCCCAAGCTCATCTCTTCACATGTGTTCGCGTGCAAGCAAGCATTAAAGACCTTTACGCCTCGAGCCATGTGTGCTGCGACCTCATCTCATCGCTGTGAGCTTGTCTCATCACTAGCTCTCTCTCGCTCTCTCGCACTCTGTCTCACTTGGAGCCCGAAGCAATTTAGGGCGCTCAAGTCCTCTCTCCCTCCTCACCACTATATAAGCCCATCCTTGTGCATCAAAAGCTTCGTGCTCACTCACTCAAACTTTACCCCAAGCTCATACAACACCAGTGCCTTTGGAGAGGAAGGATTTCCCCCTCTTCTCCAAGTCTGGCTGCGAGCTCCACCGTTCAATTCCTTGCCATCCGGTGAGTCTCCGATGATGCCATCGTGCGCGTTGAGTTCGCCTCATCTTTCTCTACCTTGTGCTCACCTTTCCTTGTCCATTTTCCTTCATGAAACCCAAAGCAGACGTCCTCACCGCCGAGTCCTGCGCCATCGTGGACCTCACCGCATGTACTCTTCACTCGGGTGAGCCTCGATCATTGCCATCATGTCATTCTTGCTTGCCTTGACTCCTTTATGCTAACACACCCCTTCAATTGCCTTGATGTGCCTAGAGCCGTCGGGATCCGTCCTTCTTCCCTAATGTTGACCAAGCTCTTCACTGCCGTTGTTCTTGCACCTCGCTTAGAATCCTGGTAAGCCCTTTCATCCCTTTGCAATTCAGTGTAAAAGCTAACCTTATAGGCTAGCCATTGGACCTTAGAACTGTCCGTAGCCCTCCGGCCACGTTCACCTATTTTTACCGCTATCGGCTGTCGTGGATAGCATGACACACTATGCAATAAGCGACGAGCAATGCTCCGTTAGCTTCACCCTAGCTTGTAGATCATGAAGCCACCCTCAATTTGAGGAAGTTAGGTAGGGAATCCAAGTTTCATTGTCACCGACCATGTCACCACCGCCAACCTTTCTCCAATGACCCTAGGTCCCTAAGCCACACCTAGAACGCTCTTGGCAAATCACTGAACCCAATGCGTGCATGATTTTGGCTTGAGCATAGTTCTATGCCCTTACTGTCACACCGTCGCTCACCACTGGCTAATAGCCGTTGCAATGCTCCTCGCTAAGTGCCATCAGTGCCAAAAGCTTGCCCTTGACACAAGCAATCCATTTTGGCCCATGGTAGTGCTGTTAAGTATATTGTTAACTGTTAAGTATACCCTTAACCTTAATTTGACATGTGGTCTTCCCAAGATTAGGAATATTAATTAAACTAGGATGTAGACCCATAAATCACTAACATGTGGACCCCACACCATTTAACCCATCGCGTAAGCCAAGTCTATGGACCACTATCACTGACATGTGGGTCCCACTCTCTAGAAGCAGCAGTATGGACTAAGTCCATGTGAACCACGACCCCATTTGTCAGCCACTCTTGTTTTATTAAGTAAAAATAATTGGAAAAGAAATAAAACACCCCTGGACCCCACCTGTCAGCCACTAGATGATGCCTTTAAGAAAAATAAATAGAAAAGAAAAGAAATAACCCCAGTCGACCCCATTTGTTAGCCACTGAATATTTTCTTAAGAAAAATAACTCAAAAAGAAAAAGAAATTCCAGCTGGCCCCACCTGTCAGAAATTTCTGAATTTCATTTTGGTTCAAACCTTGAAAGGCCATATTTTCTTCATTTTAAATCCAAATCCAGTTTTTTCCTAAATTCATCTAAATTCAAAACCTTTCCAACAATACTAAAATCATAATTTTTGAAGTTTATTTGAATGTAGACAGCTTTGTGCATATATACATTGATGCTTCGGATGCCACATCGCTGACAAACAAGATCCCACACTAGCCACATTTGATCAGGCAAGTTCCTATAATTGGTCATGTTGAATCTAGTTTTTAAATGACAATATTTTACTACATACATACATGTTTATTATGAATATTTGTTAAAATATTATGTTAAAGGTTGATTGTCTAGTTATTCCATGCACTTGACACCTAATATTACCATTCTTTGATTGTTGATATTCACTTACCATGTTACCCTAGGATGCTTACAAATAATGATAGCTCCACCATTGTTAAACTCTAGTAGATTATGGTTATACTTAGAAATGTCTTAGTGGTAAAACAATGTACGATACAACCATTACCCGTTGAACTTGAAAACATGATAATAAATGGTAACATGTGTTACCACTGGAATCATGGAAATAGTATTGAGTGAGCCTTATTCAATGGCTTAAAGTCAACCACAAAGAGTATGCCGCGACAAAGGGATGAATCCGGAGCAATCCAACTTCGGATTCTGATATCATTGTCCTGGATTCTGGTTCTATTGTCATGCCAACCAAGCCCGAAGTCACAATGAATGAGCAGCAGAGAATCAGAGATAAGTGTTGGAGAGACAATGTAAGCTTTAATGTACAAAATTTCACCAGCCCCTCGAAAATGTCAGGCAGGCAAAGGAAAGCAGCAAGGTGCCAACTTTTGGAACATGACTGACTGACTGCATCCATTTCTCTAGTTTTTGCTCAGCTGGGGTGGCCATTGGCGCTATACCTTCTGTGGGCCGCCTGTGCCAAATACATGGTAGTAACTTTCTGCCATGGAAGCAGGCAGGGGCAGGCACAGGTAAAAAGGCATCTGGTGGACCATGGCCTAAGAACAATCTTGGATGGGTTCGCATTTTGGCATGTGTTGGACAAGCTAGGCTCCTTGGTCAGTCTCCATGTCCTTGTGGTTCTAATGTGTCTGCAACTTTGCATTGCGTTCACCTCATTGCTCTCACTGTATAATTTTTCTGGAAACCAGCTGATAAAAAAAAAACTAACTCCCTGGATCGATGATCACACTGAAACAATATTGGGGCGTATTTGATTGAGATGCTTGTAAACTGTGACACGAGTAACTGAAGTTTTGGCCAGTTTTCTGTCGTTGTAGTCTTCATTTTTCCTACGGAGACAGAGGGTTGACAGGTGAAGAAGAGCAATCATACTTGTCTCACGCATTGTACACTTCTGAACTAACATTTTCTGACAGTGTCAAAACTCAAAAATAACTGTCCTTCGATTTAGACAACGGCCAAACGAAGGCTATGCTACAGATTGATCTTTCCTTCGAGTTTGAAACTCTTTTGGCTGGAAGTATAGCGATAGAAGCCGGTGTTCTTTCTCCAAATTGAATGCATTGAGAACTCTCTTGCGTGCAATGATGGGCACACAATGTTGTGAACCCACCTAAGTTCGAATCTCACTTCTACTTTAAATTAAAGTGTGAGAGAATAAGTCTTATCCCGTTACATCTAAAAAAGTTTACTGAAGGAGCTCGAACTTCCCTTTGTGGATTCCAGATTGTATTTGTCATTCCAAATCCTAATATGAACAGCACAATTGATTCTTTCTTCCAACAAGAAAGATTCGTACTCCACACACCTTCAGTGGCAAGCTGTCCACATGCACACCGTTCTTGCATAGGGTCAGGTAAGCAGTCTAAATCTCATTGAATAAATTCTAGGGCGACAAATTCTTAAGATAAGTATAAGCAAACTGACATGACTAGGCCACAAGTACTCTATATTTTATACTAATTGCAAAAGAAGACATTCTTCTCTTACAAAGAAATTTGAACCATTCACATTAGTTAACATGTTATGGACACTATTAACAAACTATTACTACAAGTGAAAGCCACCACTGTTACATTCAAATCGCATCTATTTATTGCTCTACAAAAAACATATCGTCTGGACATCAACACGGTTCCTAAAACACATCTTTGACCATTAGTTACTATCACAATATGTTTATAAAACCCAATAATAATACTCCCTTCGTTCTTTTCTACTTGACTTTTTTTTGACCTATTGCTCTACAAAAAACATATCGTCTGGACATCAACACGGTTCCTAAAACACATCTTTGACCATTAGTTACTATCACAATATGTTTATAAAACCCAATAATAATACTCCCTTCGTTCTTTTCTACTTGACTTGTTTTTTGACCTTTCACAGTCTCCAACATGTGACTTTGATTGTTACTTTTTATAACTTCACATTAATGTGCAATAATAAAATTGTAATATTATAAAAATATTTTTAATGATGAATCTGATGATATAATTTTTATACAGGTAATTTAGATAGTTTTAAACCTAGTGGCAGTCAACTTTAGAAAGTCTAATAGCACGAATTCTAGGACGTAAAGTAAAAAAGAATGAATGGAGTATTATGAAAGTATTTTTTTGAGACAAGTCTATAAATAGGATTTTTATGTGTCCAATCTAAATATTTTAAAAAAATATTGATGGCCAGAATTTCAAAAGTTTTACTACATGTATCCCAAAACGATATGTTTTTGTGACTAGAGTATTATGAAAGTATTTTTTTTGAGACAAGTCTATAAATAGGATTTTTATGTGTCCAATCTAAATATTTTAAAAAATATTGATGGCCAGAAGTTCAAAAGTTTTACTACATGTATCCCAAAACGATATGTTTTTGTGACTAGAGGGAGTAATAAATTATGATGAGATTGGATGCACTACCACAGATGGGGTCATCATAGATGGTTTGTAACCCTAATCAAATATAATTTTTGAACCATGTGATTTATTGTATCTGTGATAATAGGTGGTTATCACAGACGGCTTCCAAACCGTCTGTGATAAGTTACAACATAGACGATTTTTAAAAAGAACCGTATGTGTTTTTGTCAGATATCATAGATGGTTTTAGCAAATAACCTTCTGTGTTGTTAATTATCATAAACGGTTAGTACAAAAAACCGTCTGTGATGATTCTTTGTATAGCTAATTTTTTTGATTTTCGGCAAGGCTTAGGAAATGCTAGTCATGCCCTCTGAAAACAAATAAGTAGATCACAGATAATTGCAGATCTTATAGCAAACAACAATCATTACACAGATCTCATGAATGAATTACAACTGAATGAGTTACAATTGAATGAAGTATAATTGAATCAAATATTTGAACATCTATTAATTGTTGCCACTGGAGTTGAACTCTCCCTTCGGGTCAATGACCTCCGTCACTAAGAAGGTGTAGAGCTGTCCTCGAACATCGGACAGATCATTAAGATCGAATATACTTGAGTTGATTGTCACGCCCGGTCGGTAAGAGGAGTAAAGTCATAAACTAGACAACATAAAGTCACAACTCACAACTTGTTCTTGATTTATATGGATAATACTCCATATTTCATGGTAACACTAACATAGTCTTGCACACCCCACAATTTAAATGAGCTAGAGATAAAGTCAGATCTCATATCACACGAACAGCTAAAACTATATCAGTTAGAGTAGTAGTTATTTTAAAACATCCTTCCAATGAGATCTTATAGCAATAATATATGCTAAGATGACAAAAAAAAAGAGAACCAATTGTATACAGATTCTTCTGAAAAGTAGTTGGGCTGCTCATATTGGTATTTCTCAACAACTACAAGAGCAACATTAAAGCATTGTATACTTGGTCTTCAAAGAGTATGAAGCAAATCACACACTTCAGTGTGTCAGGTTTTATGAAGTAGGTCATGGCTGCTATCTCTTCCTCTTCATCATGCTGCATGTTAAACTTGGTTGCTGTCTTAGGCGTACTCGCCGTCTTCTTCAGGACTATCCATTGGCTTCTTCACACTTCTTTTCTTCATCTCTAGTCCTAAAAAGCCAGTGGATAATCGTGAAGAAGGCGGTGAAGTATGCTTAAGACAACAACCAAGTCCAACATATAGTATGATGAGGAGGAAGTGACATCATCTATGACCTACTTTCTAGAACCTGACATACTGAGGTGTGTAATTTACTTCATGCCTTTTGAAGCCCAAGTGTACATTGTTTTAATATTCCTTTTGTAGTTGTTGAGAAATACTAACAAAAGCAGCCCGACTACTTTCTAGAAGAATTTGTCGACAATTGTTTCTCCATTTCTCATTTGTTTTTCATATATTATTGCTACAAGATATCATTGGAAGGGTATTTTAAAATAATTACTACTTTGACTGACATAGTTTTACCTGCCAAATGTGATATGGGATTTGACTTTGTCTCTATCTCATTTAAATTGTGGGGTGTGTAAGACTATGTTAGTGTTACCATGAGATATTTGAGCATCATCCATATAAATCAAGAATAAATTATGAGTTGTGACTTTATGTTGTGTAGTTTACTATCTCAGTGTCAAAAGAGAAGTCATTCTTCGATCTCGAAGGACCTCCACCATGGTCATCGGATGCATTCGGCGAAGACTGTGTGGATGCCATCTCCGGTGTCGGTTGCACTCTATTTTCAACGAACATCATTTTTCTTAGAAACTATAATGCATACATGCAAGTATGCACATACATTTGCATTAACTAAAACATGACACTAATACTACAATATGAGCATAGCAAATTGAATCACGCTTGTATGCTTTTATACTTAGAATTGATTAATCAATCATGTAAAATTTCATAACTTCAAGGACATGCTTAACATAAAGAAAACCCTATTCATACTAATGTTTGGGCTAATTCTATGATTCTAGTTTAGGAACAATAGTAATATTCATATAAAATTTTATTTTTTCAAGTTATATTCTCTATGCATGTCAAATATTCTATTTTTATTTGAATTTTATTAGCAAAGGAATCCCAAATAAATTACCACATGGCAGTTTATTAAATTGGATAACATATGAAAATGTAGCATCACACTCATGCATGTATCAACCATTCATATATGTCATGGCACTCACATAAGTATGAAAATACACACCTTGAGCGATGGCGATGGGCAGCCAAAAGGAGGAGCTGCGTGACGAGGAGCCAAGAAGGACGTGACGGCGATGGGGAGCCAGGAGGAGGAGTCGCACGACGGGGGAGACGAGGAGGACGCGATGGCGATGGGGAACCGAGGAGGACGCAATGGCAATGGGGAGCTAGGAGGAGGAGTCGTGCGACGGGGAGCCGAGGAGGAGGCTATTGGGAGCTGAGGAGGATGCGGTGGCGCAGGAGGTGGAGAAGGGGGATATGAGAAAGCTCGCGAGTTGTTGGAAAATATAAGTGTGCGCAGGAGTACAGTGAGTTAGGTTTTCACCCATGTATATGTATTAGATTAATATCACAAATGGTTTTTAAAATAACCATATGTGATATGTATGATATCACATATTGTTTTTATTATAAACCGTCTGTTATGTATTATAGATGGTTTTTATTAAGAACTGTCTATGATAATTATGTATCACAGATGATTCTAACCATCACTAGTAACAAGGACGATCATGCTTGTAAAATCATCTATAATAATTACAACTCTGACGGATTTTGGGGAACCGTCTATGATGAAGCGTCCAATATAGCCTTTTCTGTAGTAGTGATTTACCATGCACATTTAATTTAGCTCCAAAGAAACATTTAAGAAATTCTCAAATTAATTATAAAAAGCAAAATCATTAAATTCCCACATTAAGAGCAAATATATTATATGTTGATCTTCTATGGGACCCGATTATAACAGGTAGATTAATTGCATAAAATCTAGAACTCCACATTAGACGGTAGTATAATTTAGTGGTAAACCAATTATTACTCAAGTCGACAGGTCTTATCCATGCAACGTATAAATTTTTTTGCGAATTACAATGCATAATAATGAATTCAAACCCTGGATGTAGCTCTACATATAGCATTATAATCAGACAACAAAGTCTAAAGCATGCTCACAGTTGATGTTAGCTATGGAATTGCATAGTCCACTCTGCTAGTTAATACTGAATCCGTTAGTTTCTTAAGAAGAAAAAAAAGCTGAATTTGCGCCCAACCATGCACTTCATTTTTTTTTCTCTTTCGGTGTCTAATGTCTTTTTCCTACAGGTGGAAAGCTACTATAATATATAGAATCCAATGTTATCTATTTGCAAAGAGAAACAACGCAAAGCAATATTTGCAAAGAGAAACAACGCAAAGCAACTATACTTCCTCAGTTATGAGCCTATCACATAGGCAGCCATAATCTATTTCTACCATTGTCACCTCCTTTTTGATGAACAGTTTGAGTTCTATAAATGAAAACATTGCAACAACAGTACAAATTTGCACATGGAAACATGTCTTCAAATTAAGTACTCACTCTGTCCCGCAATATAAGTCTAAAGCTAACTATACACATAAATCAAGGAGACAATAAATCTAAGAAAAAGTTAGTGTTGTTGGACCATACGTATATATATTAAATGATATACTACAATTATTCATCCACTTCATCGGCATTAAAAGATATGTATATGATAGAAATATTGCAATAACTATATATTTCATCTTCATAATGGACTTATATTTTGGTACAACGTTTTTAAAAATAGTGATTTATATTACCGGATGGAGGTACAACGTTTTTAAAAATAGTGATTTATATTACCGGATGGAGGAAGTAATTTGTTGAGCATGAAACATCCTAGGCTTTACCAAACAGTCACTTTGTTTCCCCGCGAATGAAATCACTAGCTAGGGCTGCAATTGCGGGCTTTTCTCCAAAGGTATTAGTATGATTTTGCCAGGGTGTTACACTGGGGTATAATTATTATTATTGAACAGCCATCTCTTCTAAGCTAATACCAGTAATTTATACTAATCCACAGCTTTTGTTTGTAAATTTAGCCTATAAAGCACGACATTTCCTTCCAGTTCACTGACGACTCACTATAACACTAGCTAGTAGTAGTTTTATAGTTTATGCTCGAGGTCACATGAGAACAACCAGGCGGTTTGAAAAATGCGCGCTCTGTGCCGTCCAATCAGTGGAGATATACACGTTTAGAAATGGCATTGGGCACGACAAGCAGCAAAGCACGTACGGCTCTCTTCCCACACTTCTGAACAAGATTAACTAAAGAAAGGCTTTGTGAGTAGTACTAAAATACTCCTTCGATGCATCTTTCCATCATGTTTTGGGAAATGACAGCAAGCTGAGGGCATACTGATTACTCCACTAAGTTAATGCATTCATGTGGGTGTCTTAGGCCCTGTTTGTTTCCACTTAAAATTATTATAATCTAACTTATAAATCATAAGTGGAAACAAACAGCCCAGATTATAAGGTAACTTATTATAATCTAATATCCCAAATTATTGTAATCTAATAAGCTCAAAAAAGGAGCTTATTTCAGCTTATAGATCCACATTTTATCTTAATGACCATAAAACTTTAGAAATATTACCCACCTTTGCCATTCATCCAACCTCTAACTCCCGTGCCTCTCTCTCCCAGGGCATTGTAGTCTTTAAACATTCGAATACAACAATCCATAACTCTGATAATCCAGGCTGTCAAACACCTGACAGCTTATTTCCCACCAGCTTATTATAAGCTAGCTTATATAATCCCCACCTATAAGCTAGATTATAATAATCTTAAGTGGAAACAAACAGGGCCTTACTCTAATTAAGTAGCTGTAGGTCCAGTGTCACTATGAGTTGAGTGGAGGCTTGCACTGGCTGATGTTTTTGAGCTTTGGATTCCAGGGGTTAGGAGAAGGACTGTTGTCTGGTTCCAGGCCTCTGAATCTCTGATTCACTGGCAAACCACCCTTGGACGGTCTCAAGTTTGAATATGCTTAGACAAGTGGTCAAGAGCTTCAGTAGACGACGAGCAGCAACCATCTATTCAATCACACATGAGCAAGAACGATGCACATTGGAGTAGGACATGGAATCATGGATCCTCTGACCTTTCGATAGAAGAGGAGGTTGGCCGTTCATGAGACTCTGCAGCATTCACTACAGCACTTGAGATTGCATTACCATGCAAATCGTCACAATACATTTCGGAGAGGTGCTTGTATGCTTTCTTTAAAGGAATTTGCACAACTTTTAAAGTAGAATTGAACGGTGGATAATAATTACTTATCTCTTCGTATACTTTGAGATTTGTGTCATTCTTTTTAGAGTGAAAAGTATAGAACCACTACTCTACATTTCGATCCAGCAGTGCGCCCACTACAAGAAAAATGCTCCTACATGTGTACCAATGCATTGTACAGAGGACAGGAAACAGAAATCTTTTGTGATGAGTATCAATTTTAGCTCCTAAGATTGTAATTATCCTTATCCTATAACTGTCTCCACATCCCCAGCCCTACATGTCGCTGCTGGAGGCGGCTAGGGTAAGGGTTGGGCGCCACCGTCGCCTTCGCCGGCTGCCGCCCTTCACGTCCCCAGCCCTCCACGCCGCCGCTGGGGATGACCAGTCGTGCCTTTTCTATGCCATTGGGGAGGTTATACCATTTTCCTGTAAGTTCCTGTTGTATTTTTCTCGATGTAATAAATTGAATCTGAATGTTTCTCTGTTCCTGTTTGAATGAAAAACATGCTCCTGATGCTAGTTCCTTGGATGAGTTTTTGCTTGCATCAGGTCTTGTGGGATGGGTTTTTATAGGATAGAACAGGCAACAGAAAGGGGGTGAATGGTACCTAAAATTCCCCCTCCAATATTTACAAATTTTTTACTTCGATAGCTACAAAGCTACGAAGATTAAGATATGAGGTCTACTAGAAATAACAGAGGGATATAGAGTTGACCACGATCAGATCGGAGCATCTCGTGGTCAGATTATGACCACTAGATAGAAATCAACGTGGTCGGTTACGATTGTTGGTCGGAAAACACCGGAGAGCTAAACTGAACACAATCAGTTAGCAGAGAAAAACAATGTGGTCGAAAGACAGACAATGTGATCGAAACCATTGTGGTCAAAACCGACATGGTTGAAACCAGCATGGTCGAAACCAACATGGTTGTAACTAACGTGGTCCAAACCACCGTAGTTGAAACCAACATTGTCAATGTCCAATGTGCGGTCGAAAGACAGTGTATGGTCGTAGCAATTCAAAATATGACCAGAGTGATCTATGACCATTGAGCGATCGAAACCAAGGTGATCAAACCAAGCCGAACTTCGACTAGTGAGGTCGATGGCCAGTGAACGGTCGAAACCACAGTGGTCGGAGAATAGGAACTGCAGTACTACTGCTACGAGGCTTACAATACTACTATTTCCAAAGGAAGAGTAGGGGAACATGTTTTTTCAGCCCGACCGTAAGATCCAAAATTCATGCAACTTTTGATTAAAAAAATCCAAAAGCCGTGAAGCCAGTGTACGCATGTTTCTTAAGGTCTCAGAAAGCTATCCATTCCTGGATCGAGAAATCCATGACAAATTTGAGACCTTTTGCAAATTAAAGCAGCGTACACAATCGAGATCTAAAAATGATGAACAGATCTTGCTCATGGGTAGAGAATATCCAAGAAGGCTTTGAACACGATCTCACATGTCACAGCAAGAAAGAACATCGAAGAAATCAAATCAAAACTCTTGGCTCAAGAAAAGATTGAGAGAGAGAAAAACAAACTCAAAACAGAGCAGTCGTATGATGTGGTCGAAGACCATCGAGCGCTCGTAACCGACTATGGCCGAAAGTAACTCGATTAGCAATGGAGGCGCATGACCACACTATTCTACGACGATTGAACGATCGAAAACATGTGCAGACGTAAATGATTAGAAGTAGTAGAGAAGGCACATGACCACTAGATCTGAAATCATCGAGTGGTTGAAATCAGATGCGATGTGATCTGAAACTTGACCGTGGTCGAAAATGATTCGGACGAACAGAGTAACACACGACTGTAAGATCTAAAAATATCAAATCTTTTGATTAAGAGATCAAATGGCCATGAAACTTCATACACAAATTGGTTAAGGTCTCAAGAGGCTGCTCCAATCTTGAATTGAAAAATCCAAGAATAAGATGAGACCTTTTTGTGATTTGAGAAAGCGCGCACAAAATCGAAACCTTGAGATTGAAAAGATAATCAGACCATGCCCGTAGGAATAGAATAGCCAAGATGGCTTTGAGCATGATCCCACAACATCCAGCAAGTCAGATCCTTAACAAGATCAAACAAGAACAACCTCTCAGATCAAGAAAGGAAAGAAACAACCGAAAAACACAGAGCTAAAAGGAACAGAGGAAGAACCAAACCCAAAATAGAGCAAACTCAATTAGACAAAAGATACACAAACGGTAGATCAAAGATTGATGTATTACTTACTTGAGATGATTGGTTTTACAGCCACTCCCCTCGGGAGGACAAAGCTCTAAACCTAGAGCCCACACCCACTCTCTAACCTAACTCACATGAGAGGGAGGAGGAGCTAGCCACCACAAAGCCTAGCCAACCTTCTCAAATCCTAACTCTTGCCTCTCCTCCCCTTTTATAGGCTCACCAATGAACCCAAGATCTAATAGATCCTCCCATTAGGCCAAACTGAGGATAACCCATTAACCCCACCTAACACCGAGTTTTACTCACGCACGCTTTTCAAAGCAGTTTACACCATTAACCATTAGTGAACCAACCTTGATCCACTTTACATTTTCAGCACATACAAATCTAAACCACTTAGGCTAACGTTGTGGTTTCACACACTACCACTTTTCCTATTATTAGGCAATTTGCCAACATACACTTCTACCACCTTCCTTGAAGCTTCCCACTTTTTTTGCCATGGAGCTTCGCCCATGCCTTGCCATCTTTCATGTGGTCCCAATGACTTATCGTCAAGCCTCTCACGCATACGGATTCTACCGAACCGTCCTCGCTTGTAAACAACCCAAGTCACTTGGCGCACCACGTGCTTCTCCTCGCATATGATGGCACCTGGCTTCCTCGGCCGTCTGGACCTCGACTCCTCCCTAAGCCTAGTCCTAATCCACCTCGTCATTGCCCATCATGTCCACCACTGGTAGCTTCCGTTTTGGTTCCTCGTCGTCTCGGCTTGCAACCATCCTGCAAGTCTCAATCACCTCCGACATCTCCCTGACCATTCTAGACCTCAACACCTCCCTGTGCTTAGTCCTAGTCCTTCCACCCCTCACCATGACCTAGCTCCGAAGTCCTGCAACCAACACCAACAAGCAAACTATCACGTAGTACCGCACGATACATAAAGATCATCAATTTTCACAATCAAAATGTATGTACCTAAATTACTGATTCTAATCCTAGAACCAAGCAATAAACTCATATGCATATTAGCAACAAACACCCTGGTCAACCCTAATCAGAACACCGATATTCTAGTGAACAATCTTAGCTCATCGACTGGTCTGATACAACTTACAAGTACTCGGATACTCAGGGGATGAGGTACTCGAAGTCTATGAGTTCCTACCAGAAGCCTACGACCATCGAGGACACAAGCTATGACTACTGCATAGATTGCTATGACCATTGCTCACAGAGGCTATGACTACCTCACAGATTGCTATGACTATCGATCACATAGGTCACAACCGATAGCTACGACCACCGATCACACAGGCTACAACTTACCACAACAGATCGACTACCGATCACGACTAGGCAGAAGCTACGACCATTGATCACAGGCTACGACTATTGATCACACATGGTTGTTCAACCACTGGCGCTTTCGACCACCACGTGGTCGTTCTACCAATCAGACCATCCGACCACATGGTTGTAAACAGCGAACACAGCCAATTGAACCGACCGATCACAAAGACGACAGACCAAAAAATGATCTTTTGCAAAACTCCTCAAAACCATGCTCAATCTTCACATATACTCTAATTCAAAAGTCAATTACTCAGCACAACCATGAGATAACCTCCACATGGTCTCACAGTTTTCTCATGGGATTTTCTATAAAATGGTATAACTGGGCTAAAGTTCTCAACCGTTCTTTTGATCTGAGCTGTAGGAGCTACACCCAACCATTTTTATTGTTTTTCACACCTTCGGTGGTATCATCTTGAAGCTTCGCTTGTGGTTCCTTGAGTGTCGAGGGGCTGGGCTCATCAACATTTTGACTCCCGGTGCACGAAACTTAGGTACACCATCGGCCTCCCGTAAATGGCCGCCTCGAGCTATGAGGCAATTTGCATGTACTGCCTCCATGCTGTAGTGCTATTCACCTTCACCTTCACGAGCTCCCATACGCCATTGGTGCAGGTGATCCCCTCGATGGCAAGTTTCATTGCCATTGCCTCCGTAGCGAACTCCCTTCGGATGCAGCTTCGTAGCTCATGAATATTCATGACGCTGAGTCTCTCGGCCCGGAGCACTTTGTATTGGCATGTTGATAGGTCCAACCCATTGGGTCCAACCCATACAAGACCATCGTCGTAGAACATTGTCAAGTGTTCCATGTCTGCGACTATCTGAAGCCACAACAACCAGATACGCAATAAATGTTACAACAAAAGTGATTATATGCATGTAACTACATACAAATAGTTCATTAATTACCGACAATTTGATTACCCATCCGAAAAAATTACCTGTCTTCCTAGAGAAGCAATCAGCACTACCGCGTTCTTTTATCGCGTACTTAATGAGCTATGCACTTGCTTATCAAAATAATTAGTTACGCACTCTTAATTTTGAGTGACGATCGCAAGAATGAGCTTCTGCTATGAGCCACTGAGATGACCGATGACCAACTATGAGAGGTTCGTATTTATGGCTGGGCACAAAGGGAACCCGTGCACTCACATCACAAATTAAGGACTCCTTGTCAATGGGTAGCACTTTGGGCGAGGGGGCGGCATGGTAACATTGAAAAATGTGGAGACGAGGGAGTGGGCTAGGGTGAACGGCACAGACATAACGACATTAGTGCGGATGAGGGGGGACGACACGGGCAGAGTAACAATTATGCAAAGGACGCAGTGGGAAAAAAAGATAGCAGCAACGGGCCGACATATGTGCGAAGGACAGAGGTCACACACCTCAAAAGATGCTTGAACATCGCGTATAGCTAATTATAATTAAATTATCATGAATTTAGAGCACATAAAATTCAAAAAAATACAATTAGGTCAACTGTGTTGGAAGGCTCTATATAAAATTTTATAACTTGTAGAGCTCGTTTGTTATATGTAACAATTCCTACAAATATCAAAATTGTATAAATTTTTGAGCAATATTTAGAGGGGATAAAATTGTAAAAAATTACACAATGAAGTACGTTGTGTCAGGAGTCTGTGCATAAAATTTCACAATTTTTTGATCTCATTTGCTATATTTAAAAATTCAAACAAATATGATGCAAAATTATGAATTTAGACAGTGATTAAGCCGTCCCGTGAGCGGGGGGCAGGCGCCTGCCGTCTGGTAGGCGGGGGCAGGTGCCTGCTGTATGCTTATGGGGCAGCAGGTGCCCACGTGTCATCTCCTCGACGCTGCCGTCCGCCTATTAAACTGTAAAAACGCTATTTCTATAAGTAATATGTGCATATAACTAGTTTTATAAATACCGTCGTAAACATCGTCAAATCCGCTAAAAATTCACGAATGTGCCGCTGTTCGTGTGGACCACGTCACATGGACAATGTGTCAGGAGGTAACGAAATTTTGTCGAGACAAACCGGCCATCAAATCGAGAAATTTGTGCATACAGCTAGTTTTATAAATACCGTCGTAAACATGGTTAAATCCGCTAAAAATTCACGTATGTTCCGCTGTCCGTGTGGACCACGTCACATGGACAATGTGTCAGGAGGTAACGAAATTTTGTCGAGACAAACCGGCCATCAAATCGAGAAACGGGTTGGCTGCCAGCTCCGCGACCCTCGTGTGCCCCGCCCGCAAAGCCTCTACATCATCATCTCTTACTCCGAGCTCCCTCTAATACGCTTTAGAAACCAATCAAGGCAACTACTAACAAGAAATCGTACAAGGTACGACCAACTTTAAACCATTTGCTAGCCACTGAATTCGAACTTACCGCGTACATTTTCTTATCCTGCACGCAGGCAAATATTCTTCATTGATTCTTTCCTTTATTTCCCTTTCTCTTCAGAGATCGATACGGATCAAAATTCCCCTGCAAAATCCAACACTTTATAACCCACCACCTTGGCCCTGCTCGCTTGTAATCTTTCAGGGAGACGTGGTGCACACTTCACCATGGCCCCGTCTTTTTTGTAAAGGCTCTGCACGGTGCAGTGGCTCGCTCAATGTGTCCATCGCATGAACAGAACCGCAAAAAAAGTTGCACTTCTCACGTGGCCACGAGGCTACCCTGCCGCTTGCTGCATGCAGCCGGCCGGACCGCCGGAGACAGACGCGTCTTTATTTCACATGCACCGATCGATCGGCATCGGCTCGGTGCCACTATCTGGTACGCATGGTAGGCCAAAGTGGCTGCTTGAATGGCAACCTTTCCTTCAATTTTTTTTTTTTTTGCTTTCAAGTTGCTAATTAATTCTCCCAACTGGGTGATTCCGCATGTTTTAATTCCCGCGCAGGCTAAACTGTTGGATCCATCGATGCACTTGGGCATATCTAGTTGGATCAGGAACAGGACAAAGTTTGTGTTTGGAAGGGTTTCTTCTCTTCGGTTGCCGTTTCAGTCCCTGTCCTTCGCTTCATAAATACTCGATGTCCTTCTTCTATAAGCTCAGATAGGTTTAAGCTGGTAGGATAGAGATTAGAACATGCAATTATTATTTTGCTGGAAATTTTCCATTGACCCTACCACAGAAGAGCATAGAAGAACTACTCGTGTCTAATCCTTCCTTTTCTCTCTCTTGGCCCCTTGCTGGTTTAGGATAAACTAACATAGAAATTCTGGAGTCTTTTCCTGGCAAAACTAGGCTTTTCCTCTGATCAATGTTAGCAGTCTCCAACGACCAAAATTAGGGGACAAAATGAGTGCTACTGCGATTTTTGCTGTGAAATTTTCTAACACCGATTGAAACAGGGACCAGACGCACGAATGGATTCCGCCAATCCACATGTTCAGTGTGCAGTTTGAAGCATTGCTCCCTAAGCATGCAGAGCTTTTCCCAAAGAGAGAGCAGTGAGCACTCCAGTTTTCACAGCGTGGGAACAGTCAAATCGAACAGCGACTGGACGAGACGACACAAAAGGTGGGGGAAAAGCGAATTGCTACGGTGAGGATGTACCATACGAATGTTCATATCGGACGCCTCAGTCCTATACTGCTACACGGTGATATTCTGCCTAGAAGCAATTGTCTAATCTTATCCACGGCAATTGTTGTTGTAAAATTTACGGTATAAACATATTTTTAATTTTAATTATAGCAATAATAATAAACATCTAAACATGATAGACATGGTATAGAAATGACTTAACCAGCATATTAACATATGAATCATTTAACTATTTAAGTCATTGCAAAAAAAACATACGTTGAATATAAATGTCATATAAGAGTTCAAGATTAACCTAACCACATGTACGCAAGTGCATAGAAATGCTAATCTTAACCAAAACATAATGTATATGACCAGATTCAGCATATGTTCAACAAATTGAAATTTCTTTAGTGCTCTCAGAAGACTAGTTGCGCAAGATTTATTCTTGGCCCTCTCCGCCATGACAAAACCTAATCTTAATTATATATGACAGTTGTAGATTAGATATTGAGCTAAAAAATGAATCTTGTTATTGCCAAATATTTAAAAAATCAAGAAATCAACCTGCTGAACAGTGCCGAAATCTACTTAAAATCAATCTTTCAATCCTCCACAGAGAATACTATTGATTTAATAGGATAATAGCAATCGACATAGACCAGAACTGAAGACAAACTCATCATTGCCCAGAACTGAACAAGGATCAACACTGCCCAGTACTATCAGAGATCAACATAGCATATACAGTAGGCAGATTTAATGACCAGAGAAGGAAAATATAGCAGATTCTATTAAATGCTCAAGATCAATCTACCCTCACATCCATACACAATCTCATCAATTTGTCATTTTCATCACAGAGTAATTACTCACATGAATATCTTTGCAATCTTGTGCTAAAGAGGCTCTTTGATATATGAAATGTATCACCAAATTACAAAGAAACTGGAACCAGAATACTCACAACGGTAGTGATACTCAAAATCACCGTGAAGAAATAAAAAACGGGCAAGGCATGCACACGACACTGTCCCAGAAAACCTAGCACCCCTCGGTGCAGCTTGCAAAAGAGGAGTGTGGCTGACGGAGATACAATGCCCCCTCCAGCCACGGGAAGCCGACGCCGGAGTCGAGGGTTAGGGTTGACGCTGTACAAGACCACCGAGTGCTCCAGCCGAGAGCACACGAGAACAACCAGAACAGGTCACAAATCTGTCACAAACTCAGTACAATCCCGAGCCAAATCAATCTCTAGGGTTATCCCAACCTTTCCTCTCGGCCAAATTAAAGAAAGGTTCAAGGAAACCGCACGGGGAAAAACCCTAGAACACCGATTTGAGCTCCTCAGCCGATGGTCACCAGAGAAAACCCCACCAGCGGCTCTCGGGACTCAGAATCAAAGAACCACGGTGAGAGATTTGAGATCGGAAAGGGGAAGACTTACTCTTGCATTCGGTCACCAAAGAGAGGAGAGGCGATATAAATAGGGGAGCGGGGTGGAGGCTGACAGGCTGCTGCCATGGCTGGCGCCGAAGCGCCCGAGCCAGTGGCGCCTCCTACGCCGCCGCCGCTGCTCAACTCAGTCGCCAAGGAGAAGCGGTCGACACCACGCCGCATGCGAGGAGACGAAGCAAGGTAAATGCGAACCGTCACGCGAGCCAAGCCACGAGAGAGACTTTGTCTCCTCCCCTTATCGTCTCCGGTGGCCCACTGATAGGTGGGCCCCACCTGTCAGTCTCTCTCTTTCTTTTCCTTTTTTCCTTTTTCAATTGGGAAATTATCGAAATGCCCTCGTAGTTACAACAATTGTATATCTAATTCCCATCTATATAGGCACGTCTGCATCTCTTTCTCTACCCAGGTGGTGGCCAAGTTGCTAATATCGAGTTCTTTGGCGAGAGGTTAATTGAATCCCTTGGGCAAGCTCATGACCTCCTCCCCTTCTCTCTCTACGCAACTTGCGCTCGAGGAAAGGCATGCGCTAGGGTTTGAGCTCCAATGGAGATGGAGGTTTCCATTTCCGTGTAGAGGCCAGAGTTCACTAGTCTTGTCACCATCGAGGCCAAATCTGGGAGGGTCAAGGCCAGAGAAGATGGGGCTATGGATGGTGAGCAAAAGATGATGTGGTTGGGGCGAGGCGTGAGAAGGTGCTAGTGCTGAGAATGAGGCCTCAACCACTGCGAGAGGCTAATCAGATCTGGTTTGTTACACTCATTTTGTTCACTTGATGCAACCTCTTTTCTCAATTATTGTAAGAAATATTTGATTTTTGTTACATTGTGGTCTATCAAAATGTTATAATAAGCTTGTGTTTGTTGCAGTCGAGGTCTTGATTTGTTATACCCAAATCATTTTTTGTTGCATTTGTTTTGTGGTTTTGTTGCTATGAGTTGTTTGCAAGTGGATTTTTTTGTTGCAAGCTTTATTAATTCTTGTTGTAATTGAATATTTTTGTTGCAAGTTTTATTAATTCATGTTGCAACTAAATAATTTTGGTTGCAAGTTTTATTAGTCCCTGTTGCAACTAGTTTTTTTAGAACATGATTGGATAAATCGGATAAACGATTCGCAGCAGAGCTTTCCATGGCATGGATTTTTATTTTTCTTTTAAATTGGATGATTCATCACAATGTGATTGTTGCAAACAAGTGAATTCCGAGAGACATGATTGTTGCAAGGATAGGGTGTTGCAATGGCCGGCGGCCATAGGAGCAAGATGACGTAGTGCATGTTCTTTAATAGCTTTTAAAAACGGTTTTTGGTTTTTACTATAGTACTTAACTTTCAAACGGAGTATTTTCTTAAGATATGGTCTACAAGTTAATTGCAATGCACGTTAAAAGCCCAACATCTGTATCAATTAAAATTGCAAGCGAGTATATTTCTTTTCATAATCTCTATCATAAATAGTTAAATTCAAAAATTTCAGCTAAAATACATAAGCTGCAGGTATATCAATTAAATCCGTAATCGTTTCTGTAACCTTCTTTCGGTGCCACCCTCGTTGAATGGAGGAGAGTGATTTGACGGTTGAAAACTAGGCTCTAGATGGGCTCAAACAATAAAAGAGCATATGATGAGAACTCCTATAAGGGCATGTCCAATGATGACTTATGAGCTAGCTCTAAATATATTATTTCATATTTTAATAGAAGAGAGAGAAAAGCTAGCTCTTGATCAAGAGCTAGTCTCATACACACATTCCAAGATTATATGAGGATGTCATGTGGGACTATTCATGTTATGAGCTATGTGCTAAAAGTTAATATCATTGGAGAAGTTATCTTAGAGCTAGTAACTAGCTCATACCATTGTACATGCCCTAATACATCCGAAAACTAGCTAAGCTCGAGGAAAAAAAATATACCGCGAAGCAGGCAGTGGGCGATCCCTGGTAGCTGGAAAGCGAGGTAACCACGACAGCACGCTGAGCTCATGATTAGCCGCGTGGCCCGGACCCATGGCTCCATCACACCACCGCGCGGGCGCGAGGTGCGACGCCGCGGTCCACCTCGCAGCGACACGGGCAAATGCTCGCGCGGCGCGCCCAGCAACCGCGCCCGCCGCCCCACCTCGTCGCGTCGCTCCGGCCGTGCGCGGAGCAAGTCGGCACGGTAAAAAAAACCGCACTTCCCGCCACGCATCATCACACATAATAACGAGAGAAATACTACCGAGTGGTCGAGTACGAACCAGTAAACCACCACCACGTGCAAACTAGACGAATCACCCGGCCCCGGCTCCACCGTCGCCATCGCGACACGGCGGCCCGCCTCCCGCCGCAACCCCGCGCGAGCTTCCCGACCCGACCCAAGCCACCACACTTACACCGCCAAGTTTCTGGTGCCTGCGGCCTTGTCCTGCTCCAGGCACCGCGCTAGAAGCCGCCCAGGGCTCCTCCGGGGTCTAGCCATTAATGGCATTCAAGGCACCTCCCGCCCTCTAGGCCTCTGCCTCTGCCCGCGGCTCGGCGCGGCATCGTTGCTCGTGCCCCGCGCGCCTTGCGTTCTGTTGATACAGAGATACTAGTACAGGCCTACGTGCGCAGATGCACACGGCGCTGGAGATGAATGGCAGGGCGCGGAGGCCGGCGGTGGTGCACGGCACGAATGGCGCCGCTCCGAGGAACGAAAGAGTAAGTGGCCTTGCATTCCCTCTCTTTCTTGGGCTTTGGCATCGGAAAGTTTGAGCCTTTCGTTGAGTTGAGTGCCCAAGCGATGATGACATTCTTTGCGTTTCGGTGGTTTCCGAGATGTTTTTTTTCGGGGGGGTTTTCTTTGCGTTCTGCGTGCTCCTGGCGGAAAGGTGACGCCTTTCGCGTCCCATGGAGATGGGCGTTTGAATTCTTTGCGCTTTTAGTCTTTTAATCTTGGCCTTTTTGTGGCCTTCGAGATACGAGTTCTGCACTCTCTTTTTGTTCTTGGAGGTAGTGAAGACTGGCTGTTACGATTTCAAGTTTTCTGCGAGTAAGGTTTGCTTAATACGATTGTGTACACCGCATTATGTTCTTTGATGCTTTCGTTAGCCAATTCGATGGTTTTGTTCTACTGAGAGTTTGAAATGGGCTCCGTGGGATCCGTCGCATTAGGGAGCGATTCAAAATTGGTTATCTTCTGATTGCTCCCCACTCCTGCAGTCCTGCGCGCTCTTTGAAGTTTCTGTCCCATTCCTATCTAAAAGAGTCAATTTTTTGTTCCTTCTGTTGTTGTCCTTGATCAAAGGTGATGGAGAAAGGTCAGAAGAGGCCAAACTCGAGGACGCCGGCCATGAAGGCTTCCTCCAATCCAGCTCCCCAAGGCATCACGAGCAGAAGCCAATCGAGGAGAGAGAGGAAAATTGCACTGCAGCAAGACGTACAGTATCTCATCTCCCCTAGTCATTGATCCAAGAACTCAATTACAGTATTTCTTAGTATGATTCAGTGTTTTGCATTTTGAGTTGCAGGTGGATAAGCTGAGGAAGAAGCTGCGGCACGAGGAGAACGTCCACCGAGCACTGGAGCGGGCGTTCACGAGGCCACTGGGTGCTCTCCCTCGCCTCCCCCCTTACCTGCCTTCTCAAGTAAGCGCCACGCTCGCATTTCAAGCAATCCATGATCAACTGCAGTCTGTAAAAGATTCCATCCTGACATTTGCTTCTTCTGAATCGTGCCAAGACGCTGGAGCTTCTTGCCGAAATCGCGGTCTTGGAGGAGGAGGTCGTCCGGCTCGAGGAGCAGGTCGTCAATGTCCGGCAAGGCCTCTACCAGGAGGCTATCATCATCTCCTTGGCGAAGAGCGCATACCTTCCGGACAGTGAGCGTTGCACGCCGGCACAACTGAAGCCGTCGGTCCAATGTCAAGGTCCCGATCAAGATGCTAATTGGCCATCCTTGAAACGAGTCACCAATGTCAAGCACACGCCAAGAAAGCCTGGTCCTACCCTGAGCCAAGGTGATCGTCCTGGGAAGGAGAACCAATCGTGCACCACTAACTCATGTAGAGATTCTAGCCGGTTGCCTTTGAATAATGTGCCGAAATGCAGTGTATCATCAGTGGAGAAATGCGCGGGCGTTCAGGTATAAAACGTGCACAATTTAGAGGTAAAACTGTTACTGCTTAATTCAGCATGCTAATGTTCTTGCATGCATCTTCCATTTCAGACAGTTAGTGCAGTGAAAGAAACCAATGTCATCGATTCAGAAAAGGTCTCAACCGCAGCGAACAAGGTGTCGGAGGAGCTATTGACATGCCTACTAACCATCTTCTCACAGATGAGCATGAGCTCCTCCGGTGGCCAAGATGAGGAGCGAGCATCGCCTCAGTCGGTTTCAAGCTCCTGCGGAAGCTCGGACGGTGCGTGCGCTGGAGATGACCCTTACGGTATCCTAGAATTTGGAAAAAGAGACATTGGCCCGTACAAGCAATTCCGAGCAGTTGATGCCACCTCATTCCACCAGAACATTTCTGCCAGCAACACCCTTCCCGGCCGGAGATTGAAGTGAGTTCCCAATGATCTGGCTAACTGCTACTAATCTGTTAGCGCAAACTTTTTTTGTTGGAACTTAATCTGTTAGTGCAAACTAGATTTTGTTGTGTGGTTCGTTGGTGGCTGTTTGACTTAGCATGCTGATCATGGGATGATCCTTGTCTAGGTCCTTGCTACGAAAGCTCTCGTCAGTTGACCAAGTGGGCCTCTCCCATCAGCAGAAGTTGGCGTTCTGGATCAACACCTACAATTCCTGCATGATGAATGTAAGCTGTCCCTCATAATTGAGGCCTCCTTTTGCTCCTCCCCTCAGCATGATTCGTAGTAGCTTCAGGCCTCTTTTTCGTTGATGTGAAATTCACACTGGTAGGAAGCTTGTTTCTTGGGACCATCTGAAACTTCATAGGTTTGCCCATGCTATACACCGAGATATATACTTCTAATGGTGTATAGTTTTTGTGTATTTTTTTATATGTTGAAATGGAAAGCATACAGGGCATGTCTGTGCACTGCATGTTGTCTGTTTTTTGAAATTCAGTATCGAAATGCTTCCTGTCTCCTTAATCATCAGCAGAGCCACAAATAATTCACGATCTTGGCTTCATTAGCCTTTGACCCACAGCACGTCTTCAGTAGTAGTACAGCCTAACAGAATACATTAATAAGATGAAGTGGCATGTCCTGATCTAACACACTAGCTCTTGTTTATTCTGCAACTCCAGGCATTTCTTGAGCAAGGAGCACCTACCACCCCCCATATGCTGGTGGCAATGATGCCCAAGGTTCCACGTTTACTCCTCCTTCGAGATGCATTACGTTCAGCATTTGCATTGTGAGCAGACGAAGATGCGAAGAAAGATATCTGACAAGAGTGATTCGGCGTTTTTCTTCCCCTGCAGGCGACAATAAACGTGGGTGGGCGCGTGCTGAGCGCCATGACGATCGAGCATTTCATCCTAAGGCTGCCCTACAATGCGAAGCATGTAAGGCATTAATGGGTCAGTTTGTTTTTTTTTTGTTGCAGTTTATAGTTTTAAGTTGAAAATTTTGAATTCTGTCTATTCACGAGAAAAAGTACAGAAAAAAGACACTCACATGCGATTTTAGCCGATACATCTAAAATCAGTATAATGTCTATTGTAATTAACTTATAGATCTCGTCTGTTTGAAAAATAGTTACTATAAATAAATTATAACCTATAAGCTAGAAGGTCAAAAGAAGGATATTATCGTGTCAAAAGAAGGATATTATCGTGTGCTTGAAACTTCTCAGGCCGAATTTTTACGCTACGATTGTGAATTTGTGATAATGGAAACCTGTGTACGGCTCGTGGACAGGTGAACAACCCGAATGGAGTGAAGGCCGGCGACGACGTGGCGGCACGAGGCGTGTTTGGGCTGGAGTGGCCGGAGCCACTGGTGACGTTTGCGCTCTCCTGCGGGAGCTGGTCCTCGCCGGCGGTAAGTTCCTGGCTCCACTGGCATACGTGCCGGCAAACTGCTCTGCTCCCAATGTGCAGTCTGTACTACTCCAGAATCGAAGAAAAGGGCACAAAAGCCCCTGGCTTCTCTTAGAACATTTTTTATTTAACTTATTTTTATTATTAATCCTCGCTAACTTTATTTTTAAATCTGACTTTTTTAGTCATACCACCACTCGTGACTTGACAAGATACACTGTCACGCTATAATGTAATTCTTGTTACATAGCACTTCTTGCGGCCAAACAACACTGCCACTCTACTTGTGATGGAGTAGCAGGATTTGGCCACATCATGATATCTGACATAGTAATATTGTCATGCAACGACATGAGTGATGGTGTGACTAAAAGAATCAGAATTAGAAATAAAGTTAACAATAGATTATTAATAAAATATTTTAAAACACATCGAATAAAGTTGCTTCGAGTATCTTTTCAACTGCTACAGCGTGAATTTGCCGGGAAAACTCTGTTTGTATAGATCATCACATAGGCTATGCTAGCTAGCTCGCGATCACGGCATGTGCTAGAGACTAAAGTTGAACAAGTCACATTATAGTACTGCACAATGTGAAGTACAACCGGTACTGTTTAGGGGGTATCAAGCTAGTTGCTGTTTAGCGGGAAGGAAATTCTATGAAAATGGACCCTAAACCCCCTCTTTAAAAGTTTTGTCTTAGATTTTGATACCTAGCCAACATCAATCTCAAAGCAATCTATCTCTTCTCTTCTCCATCCTCATCTCTTATCTACTTGTCTCTCTTCCCCGGCCCAGCCTGCCGGAGCCTCGTCGCAGCACGCCACCCTATCGTCCACCGCGTTGTGCCCCGTCAGCCTCGAGCCTCGCCGGGTGGCCTCGCGCCACCGCGAGCCTCGCCGGCTCATGCCATCGCCGCCACGTGCTTGTCGGACTCCACCGCTGCCACACGCTCGTTGGTGTGTGCTCGCTAGACTCCGCTGCATCCTCGCGCTCGTCGGCACGTGCTCAGCGGGTAGCCAGCCAGGCGATGCGAGGCAAGGCACAGCCGTGGCAGGGCGCGACACACCGTGGCGGGCGTAGGCTCGGCGGGGGGCACATGGCGTGGCGAGCGCAGGACACGGTGAGGCTCGTGGTGGCGGGAGGCCACGCGGCAAGGCACATGGGGGATGGAGTAGAAGATGAGAATGGAGAAGATAAGAGAGAGATTATTTTGAGATTGGTGTTGGATTGCTTTGAGATTGGTGTTGGCTAGATGTCAAGATCTAAGATAGTGCCTTTAAAGAGGGGGTTTAGGGTCTAATCCCATATAATTTCCTTCCTGTTTAGATGTAGTGATTTACTGAACAACTACTTGCTTCATCTCCTTCCTGCACTTTGTTGAAGTGCGAGAATTCAGGCATAACGTAGGCAAATTCAGGCATAACGTAGGCAATCAGGCAGTAAAAAAGCAGACCATAATTTTGGGCATCCTGCAGGCGTAACCACAGCACGCACAACCACAGCCACAGTGAGACTGATCGAGCACATGTCGGCAACCATAATTCATTCTACTGAGTACTGACAATGTTGCTGCACATTTTGTCTTTTATGAAGGTGAGGGTCTACACGGCCACCCATGTCGAGGAGGAACTGAAGGCGGCCAAGAGGGACTACTTGCAGGCCTCCGTCGGCGTCTCGACGCCGAGCAGGCTGGCTATCCCGAAGCTTCTCCATTGGTACCTCCTGGACTTTGCCAAGGACGTGAGCTCCCTCATGGACTGGGTGTACCTGCAGCTGCCCAGTGAGCTGCAGCGTGACGCCGTTGAGGTTGTCGAGGCCGGTCGCCGGTGTCCGGCGTCGACGGTGCCTGTTCAGGTTTTGCCGTACGAGTTTAGGTTCAGGTATCTGTTAGCCTGATAGAACAGCCACCATATATACAGAAGGGAAGAATGTTGTTGTACACAGGTTCGCAGTGATTAAGGTTAGATTAATTGGTTGTTCGTGACTTGTCTGGTTCCATCCAATTGGCTCAGTGCCTGAAGGGGACACATGAACTTGCTAATTAAGCATGCACTGGCCACTGATGGAATTCGGCATTTGTAGAGGGAAATACATAAACATCTCAAAGAATGAGATCACATTTTTGTTGCTTGGTAGAAAACACACCTGCAATTCGTGTAAGGTGTGTGTCAGATCTTGTTGCAACTTGCAAGCAAGCAAAAGATGGATGGCATGGAGGCTGCCTTTACAAATAATATTGAGATGCATGAGGGCCACGTATGGGCGTACGGCGGCACCGAATTAGCCGACCTCAGTGTTCCAAACCAGTTACAATCAAAACTGCCCAATGTTCAGTTACCCCAAATGTACAAATGTCTTTTCCAAAAGACACTTTTTCATTTCACCTTTTCATCATCTATAAATAATCATTGTACAGATTCAGAATGTGATTAAGAAACAATAGTTTTCTCTCAAACACTTGTCTCAACTCATGCAATACGTTATCAGCACGCAGATATTCACACAAGTGCAAACAGAGAAGGAAAAAAGGTAATGGCACTATGTGAGAATCATCAAAAAGCATTTCTGGAGATTCTTGCTTTGGTGGATTCCCTACACGAAACTCTGCACGCTCTTCTTGCTCCTCTCCATGAGAAGCCTCCACCACCACCACGTCCGGCGGCCACCACCATCATCGCCACCGGCCATGGCTCTAGGCCGGTTCGTCGTCGTCCATGGGAGGCGCACGGCGTCTTCTCACCAACGTGGGCTCCGCGCTATGGTCCTTACCGGCGACCGGCGCACGCCTCAGCGGCGGCAAACCGCCGTCGGATCCGCACCCCTCCACCGGCCTCCTCCGCAGAGGACGCCTTCTCCTCTACGTAGACCGGGAAAGAGGGGCGTAGAGACTCTGAGTTTAAACTGATCTTGAGCTGTTAAATTACTTGCAAATTTCATTCTCTGAACACTTGAACCATCTTGTGATACTTGTTGTCATCTGCAGCATTTACTTTCGGTTAACTATGGTTAGTCTTCAGTCTCTGTATTTGATTACTGATTCGATATATAGCTTCAATCTGTGAGTTGTTTCAGTTGGCTAATAGATTGATGATTATGCTGCTTTAGTGACATCTATGGCAATATGAGCTTGATGATTTAGTGTCTGTTTAAGATAGCAAGTCTTTGTTGAACTCAAGATCTGATGTAGGCCCCGTTTGGCACAGCTCTAGCTCCGAGATCTATGCTGGATCTGTAGTTTGTTGACTAAATTAAAGTGATTTAAATATTTTTATTTAATATATAATATAAATGAAATGAGTCATGTAAATGCATTTAACATGCCTGCAACTCTAGATCTAGGATTTCCTAGAGCTACAGATGACCAGCTCTAGGAAATCTACAGATTTTCTAGAGCTAGAGCTCTGCCAAACGGGGCCGTAATATTATCATATATATTTGATTTCGTAAGAAAATCAGTGCGGAGACGCCCAAGATTAAAGTCTTGTGTAACTAGCATTCTGAGAGCAATATTCATAATCTTGATAACATGCTCAATTTGGTTATACATGTTATGTTAGTATCAGCATTCAACTGGAATAATATACATTGTTTATATGTGGATATGCTGATTTTTTTACTCTTACATGATATATATGTTGGGCATATGTTTTCATTTCAATGACTTAAAAGGTGTATATGTTAATTAAGTCATTTATATGTTGTTTATATCATGCCTGTGTCTTTATTGAATTTGCTGGAATTAAATCTAAATATATGCTTATACCGTAAATTTTACAACAGTGATATTGTTCCAATCCTATGCTTCCCTAAATTCTGATTCCATCCTTCCACCTGGGCTGCTCCAGAAGTGCAAGGCCCCTGCTGGCACTGCAAATCAGCTTGATTTTTTACCTTCACCTGCTAGCAATCAGAACGCGGCTCTAGTTCCTACTTCAATTGCTATCGTACCATAGGGTACTGATGCGCGTCTCTACGCATTGTTGACTCAGGAGTGGTGTAGTTGGTTATCACGCTTTACTCCCTATTGTCACACATCTCACCACTTACTTTTTCTTACTCCTTGACCTTTTAGGTATGGTTACACTGAACTCTTGTCCTGCTCTTTTATTGTTTGACTCAAGGGGGCTAGCTTCTCCTTCTTGCTTTATTCAGTAGCACTCTGTACCAATTAGTATCCTAGCATCCCCAGTGATGGTGTCCATCACCAATGGACCTCTTACTGCTACACTTAGTGAGAGAATTAGAGTTCCTCTCCTATCTAGCCTGCGAGGCTTCAACAAATTATTTGCTAGATCTTGCGATCAAATCGTAGGAGAACCAGCCCAGTTGGAATCATGTCCCTGGGCAACATGGTCCTGGCTTTTTAAAGGTGTCGTCATCATTGTGTTCGCTTAAAAAAAACCCTGCACGAAATCTCCTAACGGTACACACTGACCACGCCTCTGACTACTGTCAGCGGGCAAGATCTGCTGATCAGGCCGCCAAAACAAAGCGGTTAGACCATTTAACCTGAAGATTCCAGTAGACAGCCCAACCAAAATGCAGTCTTTTGCAAAACCCTTGAAAACCAAACTCAACCTCCACAAATTCTTTAATCCAAAGGGCAATTACTCATCATAATCATGAGGTGACCTTCATATAGTCTCACACATCTATGAGTATGAAAAAGGCCTTTTTTTTCTTGAAATCCAATTGAGTTATATACATGACTCTAATCAGTGTCGATATCAAATTCAACGACAGGATTTATCGATATTGAATTCAACGACAAGGGTTTGAAGATGAAAATTACTTCGAGGGTAATCCTATAGTAAATATGGAGCGTGTATATTCATGGTCTTTATCATCAACTACGCACTTTATTAGTACTAATGTGAGTTTGATTTTTGATAGCTCTACTTGCGAGCGAAGATCGATAGGGTTTTATATATGCTATGCATATTCAAAACTGAATGGCTGTAAAGGTGTAAAGGGTTCGATGGGCTTTCCGAACGATTTTTCAAAAGTTAATGGACGATGGAATCCACACAGGGGAAGTAAGCTGGGGATGTAAAAGAGATTAAGAGCTCCAACTCTATTAAAAAAAATCCATGTATCCTTTCATGTTGATCTTTTTTCTACAACTCTAATTTTTGCCCTCTAAACTAGCCTGGTGTATTGAAAACTGTATCACTGTCTAACACAAGTAAAAACCGGAGGTTGTACATTGCTGTGTCTCTCATACTCTAAATTTGCATTCAACATGTCATGGGTCAAGTAATTAAGCTGCTCAAGCCTTCCATCTCATACCTACACTACTATAAAACAAGCTATACTAGACGCCTCACCACAGACGATTCATGTGGAGCCGTCTATGTTTTGATTATTACAGACGGTTCATAGCTACAATCGTCCCTGAAACTATCACAGACGGTTAGGTTTAAAAGCCATTTGTGATATACGTATTATCACAGACGGTTTTTAATTAGAACCATCTATGAAATTATCACATACGGTTTTTATTTACAACTGTCTGTGTTTTGTCCTTTATCGTATGAACTACAGAAGCTACTGAGACGAGAGACAAATTCAATGCAAATTTATTACAAAAGTCCCAAAAAAAGAGATTCCTAGATCTTAGTCTTCTGGGCTTCATATATTTCTTCTTCGACTTTTGGAATTGGAAGATCAACCGCTGAGTTCTCGAATGCTATGAAGATTGTCCTTGCCCTCTCCACTTCCTCCTCTAGCCTGCGCAAATTGTTAGTATGACACATAATCTCAAAGAGGATGCCATGATAAACTTCCTCAGAATCGGTCGTTTCTGCTTGATCGGCAATGTTATCTATGTGTCTCTCCACTGCTGCAAGAGCTTCTTCCGCTTTGTGCACATTGCAGAGAAGAATGAGGCTGAGGGCGGTTTCCCTTTCCTGAGCGGCAATGAGACACCTCCGTTGACGGTGGACGATGAGGTCCAGCTGATGGTAGGGGTGCAAACGGAGCGGATACGGACGGATATTGCTCATCCCGTATCGTTTTCTATATTTTTTGTCGGAGTCAGATTTGGACACGGATAGTGCTGGATACGAATACAAATGCGGATATTCTCGGTCACGAATACGGAGCGAATACATGCCGCTCCGAATACGGTTAGTTTCGGTCACGAATATTTAATCCGATAATGCGCGAAAGCAAATTTCACATGGTGATAGAGACAAATTAAGCAAACTGAGATCTAATACGAGTGTACCAACGTTGCAATAGCCACCGAAACAAGCAATCTTATATAAATAAATGATGCTACATTTCAAGAAGAGTTGGAGATCCCACCTAGCCGGCGGAGAGGCTAGGTATCCGACTCCGTTTTCGTATCTGGTAACTATCCAGGTAACTATCTGATAACTATCTGAGTAACTATCCGGTAACTATCCGGATAGTTCCGTATCTATCTGATAATGCTTTTTTCGAATCTGTTTCCGTATCCGACAAAAAAATCCGAATCTATTTTCTTATCCAACAAAACCTTCGGATATCCAAAAATTTGCTCTGAATTTTATCCGAATTAAAACGGACGGACGGTCGGGAAATATCCGCTCCATTTGCACCCCTAGTTGACGGATGGAAGCGAGTCAAGGAAGGAGAGCAGGGCATGAGCAGAGGAGCTGCTCCAGACGTAAATTATTGGCTGCTTATGTAAGGTTACGTCTGAACAACTCATGATGGATAGAAGAGAGGAAGAGATCAAAAGAATATTAGATGTCATTATTGAGAAATCTGGTGAAGAAGATGAGGAAGAGGATAGTTTAGAAGAGCTGTATTAGAGCACGCATATTTAAGCATTATCACAGACGGTTCGTATACCAACCGTCTCTGATATTAATATCATAGACGGTTCAAATAACAAACAGTTCCTGATATGTGCCTTATCACAGACAGTTCGTATAACAAACCGTCTCTGATATGTGCATTATCACATATGGTTCGTATAACAAACCGTCTCTAATAATGACACGTCACCGATCCATGGCGTATCCCCAGGATTTCGATCTCACCCATCTATTCTCTCCACATCGAATGGCAGGCACCGGTTATTCCCACCGCTCGGTCCTTATTAATTACTCCACATCTACCTTTCCACAGGTAGTCACGCGTGAGTTCATCCACTATATAGCTTCTTGCATCCTCCCCTCGACGATTCCGACTACCACCGTGGGCTAGCGCCTCCGTTGTGACACCACGGTTGTCTGCACAACTCACTCTTGTCGTAAGTGTCATAAGAGTGTTTTCTGTAGTCTCACCGTCGTGCCACAAAGGTGGCGCTACCGCCGCATCTCCATTGCTGGTGATATCTGGCCGCCATCCGATGCCCTCCCCTCTTTTCCTTGATGGCAGGCGTCAAGGACATTGCGCGCTGCATCCAGCTTGTTCCTAGACAACGCCGACTACCGCCGTGAGCTAGCCCCTCTATTGTGACACCACGGTCGACTGCACAACACACTCTTGTCATAAGTGTCGTAAGAGTGTCTTGTGTAGTCTCACCGTCGTGCCACAAAGGTGGCGCTACCGCCACCTCTCCATTGCCGGTGATATCCAGCCGCCATCCGATGCATCCAGCTTCTACTATCTGCTAGGATCTCTGCTTCTTATATATTTTTGCCGTGTTAAAGAGTTGAGTTCGTTATCTTGTTATGCTGTAATGGTGGATTCTAATCTTAATGGAAATAGAATGTACTGTTGTGTTTGCCACTGTATTTGCTTGTTTTCAAAGGGCATAGGTATCATTATTTCTTGAGGTTAGCCAAAAAATAGAAAAAAAATTTAGGTATAGAATGAACTATCACAAATGGTTTGTGCTAGAAACCGTCTATAAAGGATTATCATAGATGATTCTATATACCAACCGTTTATGATACTCAGCAATCACAGACGGTTGGTAACTAAAACCGTCTGTGATGTGTGAGTATCACATTCGGTTTTTTGTTCAAGCCGTCTGTAATAGTTTTCTTCACAGACGATTCTAGTTACAAACCATCTGTGTTATCTTTATCACAGACGGCTCACAAACCGTCTATGATAACCTTCGATTATCACTGACACATAAATACAGACGGTTCAAAAAACCATCTGTGATGACAGTTCTGAACCGTCAGTGATGACCCTTTTTGTAGTAGTGCTATTAACTTGCGCTTCTGGACATTAGAGGTACTATAGGTGCTATTACAGCCGGAAACATCTAACTTTTGTTTTTGAAACATAGAAACATCTTACGGATTGTCTGGGTGCACAGGAAAAACCAGCAACTTCTATTTCAATCTACCATTAGAAGATGAGTTCATGCTAGGTAAAGGTTCGGTGAGGCAATTGCTTTAGCTAGCAAGGGAATAAAAAAAACATCTAACGCATGGTTAGCAAGGCCGCATAGTTGCATTGGAGCGGTACAATGATATTAGAGATATTATTCAGGTTTGTACAAATTTTTATCAAAAATAAGAAAAGAACAAAATGTAACGCTTAGTAGAAAAGGGACAGCTAGCCGTACAATTGCACGGACCAATATGCCAGTTATATAAATTCAATGTTCAACAAAATTGACTTAGCCACGAGAAAATATCAGACAAATTACAAATAGCAAAAACGAAGGTTTAATTATTCATCTGTATGTTCCTTGTAGGTTATAAAAACATTGCCGATTAAGCACTTGGGTTGTGTGTTAGGATGGTTTTCGGTGGTGGAAAGGTGGTGCGATGCTCCTAACCTAGATTTGATCATCCCTGGGGAAAAAGGATGAAATATCTTTGTTAAAAGGAAAAAACCAAGCTAGGGTAACTATACAATAAACCAGACAGCCCGAGAAATCAAAACTACCACTACTTAGCCTGGGCTGATACGCAAAATTGTACTAAATGTCAACCGTCCTTTTTTAGACAAAAACATGTCATATCGTCATCAGATAGGTTGTGTTTCGATCAACATTGACTTAGCTTATGTATAAGTTTATGGGTCTGTAAGTGCAATTTTCACCTTTTAATGGGTGATGAAGTTGTAGATGTATGGCTATTCTGGTGTTTATCTTTATGTATATGTGAATACGTTTTCAGTAAAAACTTTATAAGGTCATAAATTTATCAGGTAATACACATGTTCAATGGGGTATATCCGTATATTGCCTAAAGAAGAAAAGCCCACGAGACCACGCGGGAAAATTGTATCTCCACTGCTAGAATTTAGTCTGCTGCAAACTGTCAACTAAAGTTTAGGAACTGTTGGTTTTTAAAAGCAGTTTTTTTAGGGTAAATAATTTTTCTATAGTATCTAACTTTTAAACAGAATATTTTTTTAAAGAGTCTATTAATCGATTGTAGAAAACACATAGTAATTTTATTTATATTGACCAAAATTACACATGAGCGTCTCTTTTTGCAAATTTCACTATAGGCTGTTACTATTAATTAAGTAAAAGCTAATATAAAGGGCCCTCCCATAAATAATGCCTGGCAAGACGATCCAGCATCCATGCGTCCTGTCATTTTGAGCTGTACTACTAGAGTTTTGAACAAAAATGATACTGTGAATCACCAGAATACCAGATCTAGCACCCTAACAGCAGTAATTTCATTTGTGGCCTCGTGACAGTGAAATCGTGCGGTCCCCGACCGCACAACCACTGTTCATGTACTAGTCGTGCGGTCGGAGACCGCACGACTACACTGTTCATCCGTATTTTTCCCGTTTAGTGTTTGTTTGAATTTTTAAATATATCAAATGAGCTCTAATTCCCAACAAAATTACATAATAACTATTACTGCATTGGGAGACTTCACATAAAATTTTGTAATTTTTGGAGCTCGTTTGTTATATGTAAAAACTTGTAAAATTATCAAAATTGTACGAATTTTTGAGCGAGATTTGCCATGGATAAAATTCCCCAAAATTTACACCACGAGGAACGTTATGTCGGGAGACTGTACATAAATTTTTGTAATTTTTGAAGCTCATTTGATATATTTAAAAATCCAAACAAATACTAAGGCCCTGTTTGGAATGCGGGAATTTTTCCCGATTCCTGCGGGAATTGAACTGTTCCTGCAAAATTCCTGCAAAATTCCTGTGAAATTGCTCTGTTCCAAACAGGCCCTAAATGGGAAAGTACGGATGAACAGTGTGGTCGTGCGGTCCTTACCCACACGACTAGTACATGAACAGTGGTCATGCGGTCGAGGACCGCACGATTTCACTGTTACGAGGCCACAAATGGAATTACTGCTATTAAAGGGTTAGATCTAGTATTCTGATAATCCACAGTGTTATTTTTACCTAAAATTCGAACTACTAAGGTTGCAAGGAGAAAAGTTACGTTGCACTCTCGCTGTATGATGTATAACAGGCCATGGGAATTGTTGGTGCGTCGTGTGCAGAGAAGCTGTTCAAAAAGAAGCTGTCTGATACCAATATTAGATTAGGTCTTTAGGGATCTCTAGGCTAGATCTAGCGGGGTTCTTCTCTGGGGTTCGTGTTCTTGAGGCAAAACCGAGAGGGAGAGAGGGGTACCGACCTTCGGATGTAGAGGAGGAGGAGGCGGCCATCTCGGGGACGCTCGGTGAAGTCTGCGCACGGGCAGCGACGGTCGGGGAAGAGGTGCGGGGCTCCTCGGCGGCGTGTCCCGGGCGGCGGCGTCTCCCTGGCGGCGGTGAACGGCGCCGGTGGTGCTTCCCGTCGGCTCAGCGCACCCCTCTTACAGATCGGGTCTAGGGTTTGTAGGTGGGGTGACGGCGGCGCGGGCAACCTCGTGATGCGTGCCGCCCGGCCCCCACCTCTGTATTTATAGCGCTGGCGACAGGGGCCCACCAGCCAAACGGGCTGGGCGCCCCCGATCAGGGCGCGGTCAAGGGATGGGCTTTGGCCGTTGGGCCAAAGCCCTGAGATCACTCTAACATTCTCCCCCTTGATCTCAATCTATACTTTATCTTTAATTACTTTTGACTTTACACATTCCATCACAGATTAGTGCATAGAACATGTCTCATCGTCACGGTCAATCGCCGATAGATTCAACAGTTACAATACACCTCTCTGTTCTGAAACAGTTACTTTAATCTTTGGGCCATCTTTTAGTCCAGGAATCATAGGCTTTCCCTTAAACCCATGCCGGCTACATGTTCTCTGAACACGTTGGGTGGTAAGCCTTTAGTAAGCGGATCCGCTAACATCTTTGCGGTACTTATATGCTCTAGACTTATAATTTGATCCCGAACTTTATCTTTCACAATATAGTACTTTATGTCAATGTGTTTGGCAGCACCACTTGACTTATTGTTGTGGGCATACGTTACTGCGGGTTCGTTATCGCAGTACAACTTAAGTGGTCTATTGATGTCGTCAACCACTTTTAAACCGGGTATGAACTTCTTTAGCCAGTTCACCTGCCCCGTAGCCTCATAACATGCTACAAACTCGGCATACATTGTGGACGATGTAGTGACGGTTTGTTTTGAGCTTTTCCACGATATAGCTCCTTTAGCGAGAGTGAACACATATCCGGATGTAGACTTTCTATCATCTCCCGCAAAATCAGAATCTGTATACCCCACTATATGGAGTGAGTCTGATCTTCTGTATGTCATCATGAGGCCTTTTGTTCCTTGCAAATAACGCAAGACTTTCTTTATCAATTTCCAATGTTCTATTCCAGGATTGCTCTGGAATCTGCCAAGTAACCCGGTAACAAATGCTAAGTCAGGGCGTGTGCACACTTGAGCATACTGTAAGCTTCCGACAGCTGAAGCATATGGAACCGCTTTCATTTGATCGATCTCATACTGGTCTGCAAAATTCCTGCAAAATTCCTGTGAAATTGCTGGTTCTGCCCAACACGCGTAGACACCGTTCGTCTGGATTGGTGCTTCGGCCGGGTTGTTAAAACCAACGGAGAAACCAAGGCGACGGCTGTTTCCTGGCCATACTCGCAGTTCAAAACTGGACACAGCAACTGCGTGCTGTCTCGCCAAGTAGCAAGCAGATCGCCTAGTAGTTGCCCTCTATTTTTCTCTCCATATGTTGAGGTCGGTGTCCGGCTCGACCTCCTCAAGGGGCATCGCCGCCGTGGTCGGCGTCGGCCCCAGGCTCGGCTCGGCGGTGGCCCGCAAGTTCGCCTCCGAGGGCTACACCGTCGCCATCCTCTCGCGCGACCTCGGCACGCTCTCTCTCTCCCTTATGCACACCCCTGTCTTCGCCGACCTTTTGATCCATATTCTTTATCCCGCCGTTCTTGCATGACGATCGATCTTGTCTTGGTGCGTCGTGTGCAGAGAAGCTGTCGCAGCTGGCGGAGGAGATCGCGCAGGAGGCCAAGGCGCAAGTGTTCGCGCTCCGTGTTGACTGCGCCGACGCGCGCTCCGTGCGCGAGGCCTTCGAGGGCGTGCTTTCCCTCGGCCACGTCGAGGTGCTCGTCTACAACGCCTGCGAGCCGCCCGCCGACAGCGACGGCGACGCCGCAGCCCACCCAACGCCCTTTGTCGCCATCTCCCCGGAAGCCTTCCACCGCGCGCTCGCCGTTAACGCCGCCGGGGCCTTCCACTGCGCGCAGCAAGTGCGTACACCTACCTCTCCTTAATTCATGTCCCCTTCGATCTTGACCTCAGCTTCAATCACGCGCGCGCGCGACATCTCTGCATGCCACTGATCATCTCAGGTCGTCCCGGGGATGGTCGAGAGGGGCAGGGGCACCATCATCTTCACAGGCTCGTCGGCGTCGGTCGCCGGCTTCGCCGGCTACTCTGATCTAAGTAAGTCGTGCGCGCTCGATCGCGCGTAGAAAACCATATTTGAACAGAGGTTCTTGCATCTGTCGCTAAGCAAATTCTTGAAGCTGATGTGCGCGCGCGTAAAACGCATGCAGGCTGCGGCAAGTTTGCTCTGAGGGGGTTGTCTCAGTCCCTGGCCAAGGAATTCCAGCCGGCCGGCGTACACATTGCCCACGTGATCATCGACGGCGTCATCGGCGAGCGGGGGTCAGTGAAAACTCCTCACTCTAATTCATTAGTTAATTACTCGATTAGCTAGCTGATCGGTACATATATACATGGTTCGTTCTTGGTCTTCTCTCTTAAGATTATGACTTTGCTCGCCCTAATGCATCTATATACGTGCATATGCGTCCGTATTACTGTTATTTTGCCAAAGTCCGAGTAATATAATTTGGCTCGAGAGAGGCCAAGTAGGCGTGGAATATTGTCCCTAGTGAGCTATGACAAGTAGAAAGATATACCAAAGTTTTAGGAGCTCTGAATTCTCGTCACTCCCTCGAGAAAAGTGGTCCTCTGGTATCCCAACGTGTAGATCTGATCCACCCATAGGCCATTTTCAGAAAGGACAACAAAAAATAATTTGCAAGAATCCATTCCCTAATGATGGCACAGAGATATACGACTTTCGTATTGGCCTCTACAAACATGTGCGGCTGTGAGCTCCTCCTTTTGGCATCCGGTCGATGAACCCTAGAAAGAGACATTTAAGGTGGTCATTATGGGGATTGCCACCCAATATTCTTTAACAAATCAATCAGTCTTCATGACCGTTGGATCAAACACACTTATATCCCTCTCCCTGTATATTTCCACTCCTCCCTACCCCTACCCCTAACCTCTCCCAGCGTAGCCGTCGCTACCGCCACCGCCTCCCCGGTGTCCTCACTCCGCCATATAGCTACATCAATTCACAGCCCTCCTTTCAGTTAGTGGGGTAGTGTCTCGTCACACTGTCGCCACCTCTGTCCACCAAAATATATATGTTTAAGGTCTGTCTAGGGTACATGAATTTCACTGTTTCAATTCTTCTAAGAGTCGAAAAAAAATTTCGTATTCCAAAAAAGACCTCAGAGCCTTGTGAACACCAAACACTAACTGATTGTAAACATCGTTGGCTCGTCGGCAGAGGAAGCCACCGGTGCTGGAGCACGAATCCCGTTATGTATCCAAACATTAGAAAATCTGACCTCTTTTTTTTTGGGAATGGTAAGCTATATGCAGACTACCCTAGCACCTTTGAACTTACCAATGCCCCGGCTATATTAGTTGCACAAATGTAGTAATTTCCCCATGTCATGAAAAAAGAGTTCCCATTTAGCCACGTGAGGAACATTACTCTTTTACGCTACTATAGCACAGTAGTGTGTATAGCCAGTAGCTCTCTGCAAGTGCCGAAATGCTTCATTCTGGTAAATTTCCGATTCTTTTGCACCCGAGCTAGCCTTTTGCTCCGACGTCGGCCCGTTCCCTCGAGTCGACACTTACGCACGGCACCAAGCACCCTACGCCCCCCTCCCCCTCCGCCCAAAACCCTTATTCGGTTTTACTATATTTGTCTAGAATTTATCATACTATACTGTACAAGGATTCTTTTGAGCCATGACTTATAGTTTTTGACTTATACCTTTTGAATTCTGGTTGTTCATGAGAGATTACGGAGAGTGAGACAGTCGTATACTATTTTAGCCGATACAACTGAAGTCGGTACAATATCTACTATAATCGATTTATAGCTCCGCCTTGAAAATACGCACTGTTTAAAAGTTAGTTACTGTAGCAAAGTGCAAAAGCCAAAATGAATTAGCCCTAGCGAACTATATATAGTATAAATAACAGGGGCACCATGGTGCCCAGGCTCCATGAGTGAGACCATATTATTGTACTAGCACGCATCTAAAAGCAATCCAAAGGCAGAGAGGCTTGGTGCCCAGGCACCATAGTACTCCATTTCAGCATCTTATATATATATATATATATATATATATATATATATATATATATATATATATATATATATATATATATATATATATATATATATATATATATATATATATATATATATATATATAGAGGAAGCCTCTTTTCTACTCCCGGGTGTAATTACACCCTATGTCGTATCTCATAACATAGGGAGTATCTCGCGTAACGGAAGGTATGTACGTGTATTATACGAGTATTTAAGACCATATAAGTGGTATGAACAATTTTTCAGAGGTGGTATGCACATTTTTTTGACATACTCCTTTTTATGTATGTATATAAAGGTATTTATAAAATATGCTAAAAACTATGAACTTCCTTGCAATTTTTTCGTGTGGTTCACATTGGAATATCTTATAATTAGTATATGAGTATACCTAAAGTGATAAATGAGTATTTCAAGTTTGTTTAGGTGGTATATTAGAGGTGGGTGTAATTACACCCGGGAGTAAAATGTATTTTTCCTATATATATATATATATATATATATATATATATATATATATATATATATATATATATATATGAAAAATATCTTTTACTCCCGGGTGTAATTACACCCACCTCTAATATACTGCCTGAACAAACTTGAAATACTCTGTTATCACTTTATGTATACTCATATACTAATTATAAGATACTCCAATGTGAACCACATGAAAAAATTGCAAGAGTGTCCATAGTTTTTAGCTTATTTTATAAATACCTTTATATACGGACATAAAAAGGAGTATGTCGAAAAAATATGCATACCACCTCTGAAAAATTGTTCATATATATATACTAGGAGTATGTACTCCCTTCTCTAGCCATCGTCCGATCAAATCTAGACTAGATTAGATCAGAGCAGTGTCATGGGTTCTACTTCCTCCTTCCAACCCAATCCAAACCATATCCTCACTAGATGGGATTCCACCGAAACAAATAGTAGCATTTTCGGCCACCATCCATATCCAAGAGAAGGGCACTCGACGATGGCGGCTATGGATCCAAGAGGCATGCTCGGTGACAGCAGCCGATGGATCTAGAAGGCAACGATCAATGGCGACCGGTGGATCTGAGAGACGGGCACTCGTAGATAGCGGCCATTGGATCCGATGGGCACCCCCCTACTCCCTCCTTGCCCCACCCCCGCGGCGCTACGTCGCCATGGTTCTCCTCCCCCTACCGCACCTGCCCCTGCTGCTGCCGTTGCCGCCGCCTAGCAGTCGCTCACCTGATGAGCCTCTCTACCTCCTCCTGCTCTTCTCTCGGAGCTCGTCGCACTATCTGGCGATTTTGGTTTATGCGCCACAGGGATGGATGGCAGCCATGCTGGGGATCAAGCAGGTCAGGACAAGGAAGACGACCGCGATGAAGTCTGTGTTACCAATGAGGCCCTGTTGTGGCTACAGACCAAACAGAGAGAGAGAGATGGTAGTGGAGAGTGGTGAAGAGAAGTGCGGACCAGCGATGCCGAGGTGGAGCCCTCGACCGTGACCGCTGTGGTGCCGGAGGCGCCCTCCGCGGGGGCGCACGTAGCCGTGCTGTCTTTACCAACAGCACCGGAAACCGAGGTGCCCCCTGCGACAACTGCCACCGTGGAACCTTCGCCCCCGGGCGCGGCAGTCGCGGGGTCTTCCCCAACCACGGCTGCGGGGGCGGTGCCGCTGCTGGCTGCCCCGGCCAAGCGGCCGTGTGTGCGGCCGGAGCTCCACCGGACACCGCGGGGATTCGTCGTGGCCACGGGCATCAGAAGCTTGTGGGACTCCAGCGCCAGCACCGGGGGCCCTGCGGCCTACGCACCCTCTGCCCCTCTGGCCACACCGCCCGCCGCGCAGGGACAGCCGTCGTCCTCCCCGAACGCGGAGGCTTCTGCTCGCGGCGGGACCATTCCTTCTGCTACCGAAGGTAGGGTGGCTTAGCTTACTCTGGCGTATGCTTTTATGCCTTGGGGTGCTCACCCGTATCCCTGTTTACAGCGTTGCTCATTCCGGAGGGGGAGCACTCGGCGGAACACGGGGCCTCCGAGCACGTGAGCCCTGCGGACTTCGTGCCGCCTCCGGAGACGCTGAGGGCGTGGCGCGGGATTGTGAATGACGCGGCCACGAGTGTCGACCCGCAGGTGCTGCAGGCCTACAGTGCGGGGCGCCTCGAGGACGCTTTCGAGGTGTCTGGGGTGAGGGTAAGTACTCATGCGATCACGCCCGAGCTTAGCTGAGTTTGCTAAGTCTTTTCCCTTCTACAAACACTTGTGCTGGGGCAGGCCCTGCAAACGGCCTATGCTCGTAGCCAAAAGGCGCTCGAGGATAGGCTGCGGGCCGCCGAGGAGGGGCTGCGCGAAGCCTCTGGCGCCCGCTCTGCCCAGGACGCCCGTATCCGCCAACTGGAAGCGGAATGCGCTGAAGCGAGGGCGCACGCCGAGGGACTTGTTGCGTCAGCGCAGGAGTCGGCCGCGGTAGCTGCTGAACAGAGGTTTGCGGCGGAGCGGGACGGGCTCCTGGAGCAGGTCGCCACGCTGGAGAAGGAAAAAGGCGAACTTGCCTTGACTCTAGCGGAGCGTAACCAGACGCTGGGCGACGCCTCGGTGGTTGCGTGGGACGCCATGCAAGCGCTGGAGAGCCATCTCCAAGGGCTGGTAACTAAGGTGCCGGACCGCGCCTTTGGCCCGGAGGAGTTGTCTCGGACCCTCCGCTGGGTCGGGGATGCCGCCAACGTCGCGCGCGGCGCCGCGACGTCCTTTGGCACCCACTGCGCGTACACTTCGGCCTGCTTAGTGTGCGCGCTCCTCCAGCACCGCGGCTGTACGCACGTCGCCGGGCTGGATGACCCCCAGCTGGAGATACCTGGCGGGGCCGGAGTAATGTCCGGCGTCGTCCGCTCCGCTCGCCGCGCCCTCGGGCCCTTCTTCGACCGGATCTGGGATTACGTCGGGGCGGATGCTGCACGGATCGAGCTCTAGAAGTCGCTTTACGGGACGGGGAGCCTCGGCCAATTTCTGAACGGGGTCCCTCGACGCAACGATGGCGGCGCTGGGCCCTCCGAAGGCGCCGGGAACCCGCAGGTCTGACGCCGTGGTGCCTAGGTGTAGGCGTGCGTTGTACTGTTCCTTGTCTTTGCGAATAAAGTACACACTTGCTGCATGCGTTCTGACTTTCGCCTATATCCCGGGCAGCTTCCTCGCTGGGGCCGGCTTCCTGCGGCCGACCTTTCAACCCGGCGACGCCTTCGACGCTGGCGAAGGGCCGAAGAGTCGCTGGACTTTTGGGCGAGCCGGCCTTCTCCGAGCGAGGCCCCCGCTTTGGCGCGTGTTAAGGATGAGCCCGCGGGATAGCGGCTTAGAGCGGCAGGGATGTTGCCGGATCTTTGTACTTGCGATTTTTCCGGTATCCAGACTTCCTGGTATTTTAGGATATGCGCTGTGTGATGATGCCACTGTTGGCGAAGTAGCTGCGCCGGGGTTCCTTAGAACGGACAGCCCATAGACTGGCGTGTGCGGAGGCGGACCTCCGCACTTTGCCTTGTTATAGTCCGGAGACTCGCGCGTGCGGAGGCGGACCTCGACGCTACGTCTTATTTAAAGTCCGTGGACTGGTGCATGCGGAAGCGGACTTCGACGCTACGTCTTCTTTATAGTCCGGAGACTCGCGCGTGCGGAGGCGAACCTCGATGCTACGTCTTATTTAAAGTCCGTGGACTGGTGCGTGCGGAAGCGGACTTCGACGCTACGCCTTCTTTATAGTCCGGAGACTCGCGCGTGCGGAGGCGGATCTCGACGCTACGTCTTATTTAGAGTCTGTGGACTAGCGCGTGCGGAGGCGGACCTCGACGCTACGTCTTACTTTATAGTCCGGAGACTCGCGCGTGCGGATGCGGACCTCGACGCTACGTCTTATTTAAAGTCCGTGGACTGGTGCGTGCGGAAGCGGACTTCGACGCTACGTCTTCTTTATAGTCCGGAGACTCGCGCGTGCGGAGGCGGACCTCGACGCTACGTCTTATTTAGAGTCCGTGGACTAGCGCGTGCGGAGGCGGACCTCGACGCTACGTCTTACTTTATAGTCCAAAGACTCGCGCGTGCGGAGGCGGACCTCGACGCTACGTCTTATTTAGAGTCCGTGGACTAGCACGTGCGGAGGCGGACCTCAACGCTACGTCTTACTTTATAGTCCGGAGACTCGCGCGTGCGGAGGCGGACCTCGACGCTACGTCTTATTTAAAGTCCGTAGACTGGTGCGTGCGGAGGCGGACCTCGACGCTACGTCTTATTTAAAGTCCGTAGACTGGTGCGCGTGAGGGCGTCCCCCCGGTGCGTCTTTGGTTTATACTCAGGCTCGTCACCTTTGGCTACGGCGAGTGCACACGCGAACATGCGACTTCGATTTATACTAAGTCCCGTACCCCTGGCTACGGCGAGTGCACACGCGAACGTGCGTCTTTGTTTATACTCAGGCCCGTCACCTTTTGGCTACGGCGAGTGCACACGCGAACGTGCGACTTCGATTTATACTCAGTCCCGTACCCCTGGCTACGGCGAGTGCACACGCGAACGTGCGTCTTTGTTTATACTCAGGCCCGTCACCTTTTGGCTACGGCGAGTGCACACGCGAACGTGCGACTTCAGTTTATACTCAGTCCCGTACCCCTGGCTACGGCGAGTGCACACGCGAACGTGCGTCTTTGGTTTATACTCAGTCCCGTACCCCTGGCTACGGCGAGTGCACACGCGAACGTGCGTCTTTGGTTTATACTCAGTCCCGTACCCCTGGCTACGGCGAGTGCACACGCGAACGTGCGTCTTTGGTTTATACTCAGGCCCGTCACCTTTTGGCTACGGCGAGTGCACACGCGAACGTGCGACTTCGATTTATACTCAGTCCCGTACCCCTGGCTACGGCGAGTGCACACGCGAACGTGCGTCACTCAGACCCGTCACCTTTTGGCTACGGCGAGTGCACACGCGAACGTGCGTCTTTGGTTTATACTCAGTCCCGTACCCCTGGCTACGGCGAGTGCACACGCGAACGTGCGTCTTTGGTTTATACTCAGGCCCGTCACCTTTTGGCTACGGCGAGTGCACACGCGAACGTGCGACTTCGGTTTTGTACTGCGGGAACATGCGCGTTGGCTAAGCCTGCGCGCGCCTTCGCCACGTACGCGCGCGTGATAAAGAAAGATGAGCGACAAACGGCGATCTTCATTACATCCCCGTTTGCGCGGGTGAGCAACTACAAAGGATGGATATACTAACCGTTTGCCCTTGGTGCGGCCGAAGCCTCTAGTCGCTAGACATCTGCAGGGCCGGCCAAGGCGCTTGTGAATGGCCCCGCGGACCTCCGTGCGGTGACGCCAGCTCTAGGAGCATCGTTGGGCTTCGCGACGCGGGCACCTGGTGCCTGGCTCGATGCGCCGGGCCATATCCTGGTCGCCTCGGACGGTGATGATGGTCCGGGGACCCGGGACCTTCATGCATAGGTAGCCGTGATGTGGTACCGCGCCGAAGGAGTTGAGGATTGGGCGCCCTAGTATGGCATTGTAAGGGTACGGAAGGTCGACCACATCGAAGGTGGCATCTTCGGTCCACACATTGTCATCTCGGCCGAAGGAGACTTGAAGGCCAATTTGGCCCAGCGCCCGCAGGGGCTGTCCGCCGAAGCCCTGCAGTGGGATTCCCGAGGGCCCTAGGCGGCTTCGAGGGATCCCCATCTGGTCAAAGGCCGCCGCAAACAATACGTTCGCGGAGCTACCGCTGTCCACCAAGGCGCACCCCACGTCGCATCCCGCGATGGTGACCCGGATGACCAGGGGGTCCTGATGAGGGAAATCCACACCCTGGGCGTCGTCGGGTGTGAATGTAACTTCGTGCCGCGCCCAATCTGGCGGTGCTTGCGCTGGGTATGCCGCCACGTGATGTAATTTTCACGCATAGGCCTTCTGCTGCCGTGCCGAGGCGAATTCCAGCGCAGAGCCTCCGGATATGACGTTAATGACCCTGCGGTAGGTTGCGTCCGGGGCCTGCAACGACAGGAGGCCCTCCCGAGGCTGCTGTACGTGAGCTTGGATCCGTAAGGTGCCTTCCTGGGGTTGCATCCCTTGCGCCTGTACCTGCATGGGGGCCTCGTATGGGAATTGGACGTGGGCCACTGCAGGCGGGCGCGCCTCCGGGTTCCTGTTCCTAGCGACGCTGTCGCGGAGCGCCGCGATGGAGGTGCAGGCGCGGGTATCATGATTGCCGCGGCCGTGGACTACGCACCACAGTCCCTGATGTTGGTCGTCGTAATCTCCACGACCCTTATCGTCGCGGCCCCTGCCACGGCCGCGCCCCCGGCCACGGCGCCCCCGACCGCCTCGGCCCGCGGGAGTACCTTCGTCGGACCCGCCTTCGATGTCGAGGACATACCGGTTTCGCCTCGACCTCTGCTGGCCGCGCTTGGGCTGATCGGACGACTCCTTGTGCGAGGCGTCCCTGCGGTCGGGCGCGTCCCTGGACGACTCCTGCTTACGTTTGCCCTTCGAAGGACCGCCCTTCGGCGGATCTTCGGCTTTTGCCGAGGCTCCGGCCTGGTTGGTGTCGGAGTCGTCACCTTGTCTTCGCCGCGCGTCTTCCTCCGCCCTGGCATATTCTTCCATTTTGTCGAAGAGCTTCGCCACCGTCTTGATTGGCTTTCGCGCGTTGTACTCGGCCATCGGGCCCGGGCGAAGGCCCTGTATGGCTGCATTAACGATGGTGGTTTCGTTAACATCTTTCACTTGGCATCGAATCTTGGCGAAGCGTTTGAAGTAGTCCCAGAGCTTCTCCGATGGTTTTTGCTTCACAGCAAAGAGTTGGTCCGCGTCGACTCGGTCGACGTAGTTTCCTTGGAAGTTGTTGTGGAGGCGGACGCGAAGCTGCTCCCACGCGTAGATGGAGCCCGGCTCTATGGTAAAGAACCAAGAGAGCACCACTCCTTGCAGCGCGAGGGGGAGTCCCTTCGCCTTCGTGGTGTCGTCTCCGCCCGCAGCTTCGATCGCGGTTTCGTACACGCGCACGAACTCACGGGGGTCCGTGTCGCCTTTGTACGAGTCGACGGCGCTAGGGAACTTGAAGTCTTCGGGCCATGCCGCCTGCTGCAGCCCCGCCGAAAGCGGGGACTCCGGATCTACGCGCCGCAGCGGCACGCGGCTAGAAGTGGGGGCTTCGCGACTGTCCGCCCTCTCCGGCGTGGGCTCGGTCGCGATTGCCGGCGCGGCCTGCTGGCTCCGAGCCTCTTGCATATCTCGGACGGCTCCGCGAAGATCCCCTAGCTCCCGCTGGAACGCGTTGAGGGCCGCCAGTAGGGCGCTTTCCACCGCCTGTGCGGGCGGGGTCGCCGGTGCTCCCAACGGGCGGATCGGCGCGGGGACGACCGCGTCGCGAGGTCCCGAGCTGCCGGTCGCTCTGTCGTGGCTACCTCGAACCGCCCGGTCCGCGCCGCCGGCGAGGGTTGCAGTGGGGGCGGCGAGGTCGGCTGTCGTTGCGTCGACGGGGTCGGTTGTCGCCGCACCCGCGTCGACGTCTTCGACCGCGGGTTCCGTCCCCGCAGCGCCGGTGACGGGGCGGGTCGTCGCGGTGCCGGTGACGGGGTTGGTCGTCGCGGTGCCGGTGACAGGGTTGGTCGTCGCCGCGCGAACGTCGACGTCTTCGGCCACCGCGCCTGCGTCGCCACCCGCGCCCGCCGCTGCCGATGCCGAAGCCCTGGTACTCATACGACGCTCCGGCCCGGCCGCCTTCTTTCCCTTCGCCGCCGCTGAAGAAGCTTTTTTCGGTGCCATCCTTCTTCGGTCTTCAGGCTTGTCCTGTCCTCCCCACGGACGGCGCCAACTGTTGTGGCTACAGACCAAACAGAGAGAGAGATGGTAGTGGAGAGTGGTGAAGAGAAGTGTAATGGCCTGGGTCCTCCCCATGGCTTGTACTCATATATATACACACATGAGGAGTGCTTTTACAGTTATACCCTCACATCTGGTTATCCCCTCTGGGGGCAGTTATGTCATTACACATGGCCTATTCTGGGCCTTATAATCTCCTACCAGGCCTGCTGGGTTTAGGTGGGGGCCATCCCTACGACAGGCCCTTTGCGCCACCATCCGTAAAAGCAAAGAGGTGCGGGAGATGCACAGGAAGCTACTCAAGCAAGTATCCTTTCCATATTTTGTTGCTGGAATCTAATGCCTTTCTCTATACATATTGTTTTTAATGTTGCATTTCTCTATGAATTGGCGGGTTGCTTTGGTACAACAATTAGTCGAACTAAAAAGTTGTAATAACTGGTAAATTTTATTAATCAAGTCTATTACATTGTTACATGGCCCGTGGCATTCCTTCATAGCTCATATATAGAAGTCTTTTGGGTACACAGATACATACTCGAATTATTTAAAAAAAATGTTAATATTAATTTCCTAAAACTATGATTTACTTTGTCATTGGATCACTATGAAGCTCCTCATTTATACAGAAGAATGCTAGACATCCAAGTTAGTCAAGAGTGTCAGAATCTTGTTCTCCTTGCATCTTCTATTAGGTCTCCCAAATTTGAACTAACAACCTTTTTGAGATTGAATTCCGAACTCTACATTGAACCACATGGACACCAAGTAAGGTTTTACTCGCAATTGGGATGGGTTACAGTTCGGAGTAACAAGGTGATGGTGGTGGTAATGGGGCCTCTATCACCAATGAGTCACTCTGCGGCACCATCTGCAGAAGGAAATATTAATTGTTGATGCACAGAATCTACTGTAAAAGGTGTGTTTGATATGTCCTTGCTGGAATCTAACATGTTTCTTAATGCACGTATGGTTATATCTTAATACAGATTGGTATTATAACTGGTAAATTTTATCAATCAAGTCTATTGCACTGTTACATGCCCTGTGGTCTTCCTTCATAGTTCATATATAGAAGTCTTTTAGGTACACAGATATATACTTGAATTGTTTAAAAAAATATAAATACTTTGAGCATTGCATTTGGAGGCGAATTTAGGGATGAATCATTGAGCTTGCCCTGGATTCATACTAAATTTTGGGATCATTTCATTGTTGAAGGCTTATGTACCGTGGTCGTAGCATCGAGATGATACACTATGGTCGAAGTAGCAGTCGAAAGTTTGAGAACCCGGTCGATGCTCGAACGTGGTCGTGGCAATGTGATCATAAGGTAGCCGTGGTCGAAGCAACCATGGTTGTAAAGCATCCGTGGTCATAAGGTAGCCATGGTCGTAAGGCACTATGGTCGTAAAGCAGTCGTGATCGTAGGACACCATGGTCGTAAGTCGTAGAAGCTGTAGTGGTCGTAGTCGATACTCGAAAGAACACTGTAGCAGTCGGAGCATCTGAGTACGAGGAAAGTCTGTATGGTGGTTGTAGCATCGAGATGATGCGCCATGGTCAAAGCAGTAGTCAGAAGTTTAAGAACCTGGTCAGTGCTCAGACGTGGTTGTGGCAACATAGTCGTAAAGCAACCGTGGTCGAAGCAGCCATGATTGTAAGACAGTCGTGGTTATAAGGCAGCCGTGGTCGTAGGACAGCATGGTCGTAAGTCGTAGAAGCTGAAGTGGCCATAGCAGCTGCAGTGGTCGTAGTTAGTACTTGAAAGAATACTGTAGCAGTTGAAGCATCCGGGTATGAGGGAAGTCAAAAAACATGGGTGGTCATGTGAAGTGATCATAACTGTGTGAAAGTGGTCATAGCCGTGAGAAGCAGTCTCGTGCGGATCGTGGAGTGATTCCAGGAGACATGAGAATAGGCCTAAGTTAGTGGAGTTAGTGGGTGCGTGGAGGTCGTGTGTGTGCGTATGAGGCCTATGTATCATGGTCGTAGCATCGAGATGATGCGCCATGGTCGAAGCAGCAGTCGAAAGTTTGAGAAACCGGTCGGTGCTCATACATGGTCACGACAATGTGGTCGTAAGGCAGCCGTGGTCGCAGCAGCTATGGTCGTAAGGCATAGGTTGTTCTAAAGCCCTATGGTCGTAAGGCAGCCGTGGTCGTAGGACACCGTGGTTGTTAGTCGTAGCAGCTGTAGTGGTCGTAGTTGGTACTCAGAAGAACATTGTAGCAGTCAGAGCATCCAGGTACGAGGTAAGTCTGTACCGTGGTCATAGCATCGAGATGATGCGCCATGGTCGATGCAGCAGTCGAAAGTTTGAGAACTCGGTCGGTGCTCGGACGTGGTCGTGAGGCAGCCGTGGTCGAAGCAACTATGGTTGTAAGGCATCCATGGTCGTAAGGCTCTATGGTTGTAAGGCAGCTGTGGTCATAGGACACTATGGTCGTAAGTCGTAGACGATGTAGTGGTCGTAGTCGGTACTCAAAGAACACTGTAGCAGTCGGAGCATGCGGGTACAAGGGAAGTCTGTACCGTGGTCATAGCATCGAGATGATGCGTAATGGTCGAAGCAGCAGTCGGAAGTTTGAGAACTCGGTCGGTGCACAGATGTGGTTGTGTCAACGTGATCGTGAGGCAGCCGTGGTCGAAGCAACCATGGTCATAAGGCATATGTGGTCGTAGAGCTCTTTGGTCGTAAGGCAGTCGTGGTCGTAAGACACTATGGTCATAAGGCAGCCGTGGTCGTAGGACACCATGGTCGTGCGTCGTAGAAGCTGCAGTGGTCGTAGCAGCTGTAGTGGTCGTAGTCAGTACTCGGCAAAACACTGTAGTAGTCGGAGCATCCGGGTACGAGGGAATTCGAAAGATATGGATGGTCGCGTGAAGCGATCATATCCATGTGAAGCGGTCGTTAGTGGGTGTGTGAAGGTCGTGTGTGTGTGCATGTGGCTTATGTATCGTGGTCGTATCATCGATATGATGCGCCATGGTTGAAGTAGCAGTCGGAAGTTTGAGAACCCGATCAGTGCTCAGACATGGTTGTGGCAACGTGGTTGTAAGGCATTCGTGGTCGTAAGGCTCTATGGTCGTAAGGCGGCCGTGGTCATAAGGTAGCTGTGGTCGTAGGACACCATGGTTGTAAGTCATAAAAACTGCAGTGGTCGTGGTCGGTACTCAGAAGAACACTGTAGCAATCGGAGCATTCGGGTACGAGGGAAGTCGAAAGACGTGGGTGGTCGTGTGAAGCGGTTGTAGCCGCGAGAAGCATGCGGATCGTGGAGTGATTCTAGGAGGCATGATAATAGGCCAAGTTAGTGGAGCTAGTGGGTGTGTAGAGGTTGTGTGTATGCACATAAGGTTTATTTTTAGCTGTGTAATTCCTGTTAAGTGGTAAGAGTTGGAGAAAGAAAGAAGATCGTGTCATTCAATCCCAACACTTTTAGTCACGGGTGGTAAGAATTTTGGCATGTTACGAATTCTAGAAGAGTAGTTATCCTACTATTACTTATCATTATTGTTCGAGAGGATCAATGAATTCTGGTATGTTAAGAATTCTAGAAGAGTAGTTATCCTACTGTTACTTATCATTATTGTTATTACTACCTAAATGCATGTACGTTATTATGTATTTTTAAAATTTATCATCCTTCATATTCACTCACGGTGGTAAAAATTTTTAGAATATGTATACAAACATGCTCTAAAAGTTTTAAAATCCATAGCAACGCACGGGCATTTAGCTAGTATATTATAACGATTCAACTTTTTTTTAAATATTTAAGTAGAAATATAAAATAAAAAATCGGAGCGCCGACGGAAACCGACGGCTTCGTGGCTTCCGCCGCCTGCTGCCGCGTGCACGCGCCGCTCTGGAGCGAAAAGTCTCCGACTGAGACCGTGCTACGGGAGGTGCCATCGCGGGGCGCGCGGTGTTGCGCCACACGTCGGCGCGCGCTCTCGGCTGGGGCGGTCCAATTTTTTGTCCCGCCCGATCGAGCGAGCGACCAGCCAAGCACCAAGGCACCAAAGTTGATCAATATGCCTAGGTTTTAGCACATGCTTTCCACGCGAACCGTTGTCGCGACCTGCGCATGGACATGTCTCGGTCCACGTAATCGGAAGAGGAAAGGATTAATGTTGGACGAACGAGCCTATGCATATCGAGATGCCTGATGGCTGATGCCTCCGAGTGGAAACAGATCTTGGCAATGTGACCAATTCACCGTCACATCGCAGTTCACACCGTAAATTAACCTGCACATTCTCCGTGATACGCTGCACATTTGACAGCGTGCGCGATCGAAACTGACGGAAGCATACTCTCGTCTTGTCATGGTTAGGTCACCGAGGGGCAAGGCCGGCGCAGGGGACACGGCGGGGGCGGACCCGGACGCGGTGGCGCAGAGCTACTGGCACGTCCACGCCCAGGACAAGAGCGCGTGGACGCAGGAGATGGACATCCGGTCACCGACGTTCATGTAGCACGCAGCGGCAGCGTGCAGCCAGGGAAGGGGAGGGAGGAGCGGCGGTGTGACCGCTCGGTTCGGTGTTATGGAAGCGTGAAATCTCTAATATCTTCCTCGTCCAAGTTTATAGAATGTGTTTTTTAAATAGTTTTATCTATAAATATAGAATGTATTTCATGTTACAATATAAAATTTATGTGATATTTCTTTATATTTCTAATAAATATGTAGTTTTGTTTGCTATTCTCTATATACATATATTGAATATAGTATTTAGGGCATCTCCAATGGTCTGAGTCAGCTATCTATATGTATGTACACATCAGCATATATCCTATGTGGAGGAAAGAGAGTATGCAAAAAAAATCGAGCCAGCTCTTCCTTAAGCACTAGTCTATAACGCTAAACGAGGCAGCCTCAATAAATTCTGTGTGTGCATGTAAGCATCAAATAGCTATCCTTATAGATAGTTCTTTAGAATGCTAACTTTAGAGCAAGTTTAATAAGGCTGAGTGTGCTAGCTATAAGAGAATCCATGTCAGCATAGTCCTATATGGAGGGGAGAGAAAAGGAGAGAGAGAGCCAAGCCGGCTCCCATGCAAGAGTCAGGCTATAGCACAGGAAAAGAGGCGTTATCCATGCATGTACCAATAGAACTAACTGCTATACCCATGCATGTATTAAATGACCAATACCCATGTATGTATTAAATGATTGAGAGCTCTTGTAGAGACAACTTATAGCCTGCTTATTGTATAAGTTGGCTGCATCTTACCTTTTGATGACATGGAAATGTATTGGAGGTAGCAGCTATCTATACTATTAAACTTGCTCTTAGTATGTACTATATAGATGATGTGGAAGTCTTATAGTTAGTTGTTAGCTATAACCATTGGAGATGCCCTTAGAGATAATAATTAGGGATAATTTAACTATTTTTATTGTTTTTTAGTCTGTGTTAAAAAAAATATGTCTTACAAATTTGGACCGATGCATTATTTCCAAGCAGGAAAGATTCATTTCGGTCGTGTGTGCGCGGCTGTGGATCGGGAATCGTGTACCCGCTCCGCGTCGCATGTTTGTGCCCTTTGGCTTTGCGCGCTATAATGCAATGCCCGCAGCTGGTTCATCCATTTGGTGCCCAGGAAGGCAGGAATTGCTGCCGAAAGCAACGCTACAGCTTTCGTTTCTTTCCCTCTGTCCTGTCGTCGCCGACGATGGCGACCTGCAAAATTCATGCGATTTGTACAACTTCTATGGTTCATTTTATGCATATGTATATGGTTGGTGCTTGCTATTGGAATGACCGAATGAGTAATCGGACTATATAAACAAACGTACATACACAAGGAGTGCTAGGAGGATTTGGACGAACTAGTAGCGTAGAGTAATCGAACGCCCTTTTATGTGAAAGAGGGTGGCCCCGGCCTGGGCGGCAGTTGTGCGAACAGTGATGGCATGCATTTCTAGTGGCTAGCCATTGCAGAGCAATCATGCGCCTTTTATATGAAAAAGGTTGATCGGTCCATCACCTGTCTTCATTTAGTAGCTTGAAATGATTGCAGTGTCCCAGGCTCGCAGCAAATGTCCACCTGGGAAGACCCGTAAGTATATGTACCGCCACCATTCTTTTGGTTATACGTATCCAAACGGCACGACCAGTTAAACGTATTTCGGAACTTAATACCATGTACGTCGTTCGCTAGCATCTCAAAAACACATGGACAAAAGATACATTGTCAAAAGCTATAAACTAGTGTCTAAAAGATGAGCAGCATGCGTGATGGTAAGCTCTGCATCCGGTGCAACTGCACCGATAAGTTCCCATGTGATGAGATACAAGCACTGGGCTCGAATAGTAATTGGATAGGGTAAGGAGAGAGAAGCTAGACAAACACAGCTCGTTTCTGGTCCATACAAGCGAAACGATGGGACTATAGAAGAGTAAGGATAAATATGAGGTGGATAGTTTTGGTTTATTTTCACTGCTGTTAGTAATAGTCTAACAGATCAGTTCCATTCCAGCTAAAAGATGACGACAAGAATGTGTACTCTTTAGATATTAAAGAGCTGCAAGTACGATGCTCCTCAAGCTGAAATTACGCAGAGGTCTTATCTCCACCGAAGGCATTTTCCAGAACACCGGTTTCCTGAAGGTGACTGATGTCTCCCCACATCTTGACAATGCACCGGCCGGTTGCGCCAGACACAAGGATAACACTTACTGACGTGTTGTGTATCTTACCATGAAGCGGCTTCATTGGACTGGCATGCCTGTAGAGTTCTCTGATGGTTCCTCCATGAGAGACTAAGATAACTCGCTCCCCTGTCAGTAGAGTAACGTAAGTTCAGAATGCTCAGAAGCTCATAGTCATAGGCAAGTAAGAAACTAACATGCAGGTGTGAATGAACTAAAAACTATTGTTTTTTAACTAAATTATCGTCATCCAAACATAAACGCAGTATCTCCACCTTAGACCACAAGACACAAGGGATGCCGATAAGCCAACCTCCTTTTTGAATTGCATTCCTTTGAATAGGTACTGAGTGCGGACACAATTCATGTCATCGTGTCTATAAAAATCTCCAAAACTCGCAATTACAAGATAAAAGCCCCATATACCGAGTAATAGTACAAGAATGAAGCGACCAGTTTACCTTGATGTTTCTCGACTATGTTATACAAGCAAGAAACACATCGCTCTGATAGTTGATCAAGACTCTCTCCACCACCCTGAAGAACAAGCCCAAAAAAATTCAGAAAACACATCTTTTAAGAGAAGCTACGTACTGCATGCAGGTATGTATCACAAGCAAAAAAAACCTGCAAATATTTGCACTTCAGCACTGATACAGCAGCTATAAAGCTACTTAGAGAAAAGCTGTATGGGCATCAAGTCTGATAATACCCTAGAACCAAACCACTTTTCTTTACAGGCACAACCCAACTTACAGAAAACAGCTTCCACCTAGTAGAATTTTCTAATTTATATTGCTTGCTTAACGAGAAAAATGTTATGTGAGTTTTGTAAATAGTCTAGTTTGTAGGGGGCTATTTGCATATCTCCTGTACGTTTGTATTGGCCTTAGACCTCTTTGGAAATACAAGTGTCATTGCAACATGATATCAAAGCTCAGGTTGGGCTAGAGCTTCAGCCGCCGCCCTGACCACCTTCCCTTCTCTTCTCCGTCTGCGCACGGGTTCCTCTCCCCACACGCGCGCGCCCGTCGCCGCCTCTCCTAGGCGGCCTCGGATCCAGCCACAGCCGCCTCAGATCCTGCCAGATCTGACCGCCGCCTTCGCCGATGTTTGCCCCCGCCTGCGCGTCCGCCGTCCGCCTAGCGTGGCGCTGCCCGTGCGCGGCCCATCTCCGCGCGCGCCTACCAACGTGCGCGTCCGCTCGGCACGCTGCCGCCCGTGCGCAGCCCGTCTCCGGCCACCGCCGCCGGTTGGTCGACATTGCCTAGCCATCCTTGGTCACACAGGCCATTTCTGGGTGTCCTAGCTCCGTTTTCTTGGCCCGATTTACTCCAAATGGCTACCAGCGGCGGCTCTTCGCCATCCCGCTCCCTGCTGCCCGTTTCGAAAGGACAAACTTCCAGAAGTGGGCGGTTCACTCGAGAATTCACCTCAACAGTCAGCGGCTTTGAGGTCATCTCACTGGAGAAAACCCCTGCCCGCCTCGTCCTACACCACCTATCCAGCCCGCTCTCCCTGCTAATGCAAATCAGATAGCTCAGGACGAGGCTAATGCTGCACTGGAAATTACTGCTTTGGAGCATACTGGCACTTGGGATCTTGTACCCTACTTGCGCGTCACTCCCATCACGTGTAAGTGGGTGAAGACACGCTCGGATGGTTCCCTTAAGCACTACAAGGTTCGTCTTATGACGCGTGGTTTTCAGCAAGAGTATGGTTGTGACTACGATGAGACCTTTGCTCCTGTCGCTCACATGACCAACATTCGCACTCTTCTTGCTGTGGCCTCTGTTTGACAGTAGCCCATCTCTCAGTTGGACGCCAAGAATGCCTTTCTCAATGGCGAGCTGCGTGAGAAGGTCTACATGCAACCGCCCCTGGGTATTCTATCCCTAATGGTATGGTTTGTCGCCTTTGTCGCTCTCTCTATGAGTTAAAACAAGCCCCTCGTGCTTGGTTCACCCAGTTCTCCTCTGTTGTCACTGCAACCGGCTTCTCCGCTAGTGATCATGACCCTGCCCTCTTTGTTCACACCTCTCCTCGGGGTCGAACGCTTCTCCTTCTATATATCAATGATATGATCATTACTGGTGATGACTCTCAGTACATTGCCTTTGTGAAGGAGCGTCTCCGTGAGCAGTTCCTAATATCTGATTTGGGTCCTCTTCATTATTTTCTTGGAATTGAGGTCATTTCTACGCCCAAAGGCTACTATCTCTCTCAGGAGTGTTACATTCAGGATATCCTTACTCGTACTTGTCTCACTAATCAGCGTGTGGTGGTTATGTAGCTTGGTCCTCACCTTCGGCCTATCGATGGCGAGCCACTTGAGGACCCCACTCACTATAGCTATCTTGTTGGGAGCCTTGTCTACCTAGGTATCACTTGCCCTGACATCTCTCACCCAGTTCACCTCCTGAGTCAGTTCATCTATGCTCCTGCTCAGCTCCACTACAGTCACCTTCGTATTCTGCAATATCTTCGTAGAACTATCACTCGTCACCTTTTCTTTCCTTGCTCCAGTTCTTTGCAGCTTTAGGCGTACTCTGATGCGACCTGGGCTAGCGATCCCTCTGATCACCGGTCTCTTTCTACCTATTGTGTTTTCCTTAGTTACTCCTTGATTGCCTGGAAGATCAAGAAGCAGACTGTCATTTCCCGTTCAAGTGCTGAGGCTGAGTTGAGAGCCATGGCGTTGTTGACAGCTGAGATCACCTAGCTTCGGTGGTTGCCTGAGGATTTTGGTGTTTCCACTACTGCACCGACTCCTCTCTTTTTAGACAGTACTGGTGCGATCAGCATTACTCGAGATCCCGTGAAGCATGAGCTCACTAAGCATATTGGGGTGGATGCTTCATACATGTGATCGCAGTTGCAAGACTAAGTTATTGTTCTTCAGTATGTATCTTCAGAGTTTCAGTTAGCAGATTTCTTCACCAAAACACAAACTAGAGCTCAGCATAGCTTCTGCCTCTCCAAACTCAGTGTTGTTGATCCACCATGAGTTTAAGGGGGGTGTTAGTCTTGTAAATAGTCTAGTGTTCAGGGGGCTATTTGCATATCTCACTTGTACATTTGTATTGGCCTTGGGCCTCTTTGGGAATACAAGTCTCATTGCAACAATGTGCAAGTGCATAACTAATGAATGATTTGATTTGATAGAGATTTTGACAGTCCAAGTTGTCCTTAGAAGTAGCGATATGCTCATGATTGGATAAAAGAAGGTTGTATTAATACCCCATTCAATTAGTAGCACATTAAATTAAGGGCCTGTTTAGAACACAGGAATTTCACAAGAAATAGTTCAAATCCCACAAGAATTGGAAAAAATTCCCACGTTAAGTGTATTTTACAATTGGAAGACTGGTCCATATTTGACATGTCAAAACCTATGTATTTAATGGAGTTTCTATGCATATCTGCTTGCGAAAATCCTTCAGGTAGGTATAATACTGGTAATGAATCAATATCAACATTTTCTCAAAAAGGACTAAGATATGAATGCTTACAGGAATCTGTTGGTTTCTCTTGTGGGACATAAAAGCTTTGTAAGCCTCTGGCCTTTCTGTGGCAGCATCTTCAAACTTCAAGCCCTGCAGATCTCCAATGTGCCTTTCTCGCAGTGCTGCATCAAACACAACCTACAGTGCAGGTTGCTCATTCATTAATAACCTACAAACAATTATCTTGTACACAACATACATTGCTAGACAGGGAAGCAAGTGGAGCATTAGCCTGATATATTCAAACAACATAAAAGGCACAAGTTGAATGAACATACATTTGGTAAATTGCAAATTTTTGCTATTGTTCGTGCAGTCTCTGCCGCTCGCTTCAGATCAGATGAGTATATGGCAGCTGGCTTGGCTTCTTTAGACAACCGATGAGCAACCTTGGTATTGAAGTCAGACAAGTTCCACATAAGAAATGCTACTCAAAATGACATGATAATCTGAGTAACTCGTACCATACCGCAACAGCTTGCTGCCTCCCAATCTCATTCAGTTCTGCATCCAAATGCCCCTAATACAGGATTTGGATAATATATCAGTTCAAAGGAACTATTAGAATGACAAACAAATTGATGAAAAATACATGGTTAAGTAATGTGCAAATATGCAGAACAAGTTGATGATCATATCATTAAATGTCTTGCTCCTACTTTTGTCCCCGGATTATACAATCAGATAGAGTCAGTTAAATATGGTTGTATAACTATCTGATCTACCATAAGGAGCCATATAACATCATTTTTCACATTTTCCTCACTTAGGAAACAAGTACGATGCATAGGTGAGAAATTGCAGCCATACAACATACTGTCTATCATCTCTTAAGCTTTTGCATTGGATGACTCCTGTTGTTAGAGCACCTGGGCACTCCAAAGGCAGAAGCAAGAGAAAATTCCCCTATGGTCTCAGCAAACAACTAAACGTTCAGATCATGTAATGAAGCGAACACGTGCAGATATTATAAATTTCTATAAATAGCACGAGGAAACAAACATGCATTACCTGACACAACTTTCAATTCAATGAATTCATTATATGACAATTGAGGATGAATATTTATAAATTTCTATACATAGCATGTGGAAACATGTAGTATTGCCTGATACAAGTTTCAATTCAATTTATGAGGATGAATGCTATTAGGTGAAAAGTGTATTCCTCTTACTATATCAGAGTGAAGAAACAGTCACTTGAATACTGGTATTGCCACATTTATACTGAAAACAAAAAAACTTAAGGGGAAGAATGGATGCCAGTCTGCTCCCAACAACCCTATAAGCGATAAAGCAGGGCTTGAAAGTTCTCTATATCTAATGGAATCAGGCAATCAATCAACGTCCCTTTAGCAAATTGAAAAACACTCCCTAAGTTGCTTCCTAAATTTCTACACCACATGCCTACATCAAAGTCTACGTGCCATCACATACATATAATCTATTACATCGACCACTTCAAGACAAATTCTCCCATAAATTCGGTTCCTGAACTTGAGATGAAAACTGCCAACTAGTCCCTAGTGCATCACTAATCTAAGCATTAAAAAAGAGTCTACCACAGGATCGTCCTTGGTCCTTTTCGATTTCTCCATCACAGGTTTTTCCAATTTAAGCAAGAAGTAAAGACCGAGCTCCAATGCCGAGAAAGAGATGGGGCTGGGAAGGAAAGCAAGCGTCGTCACCTGAATGATGCGCGAGGCGTTCCAGGAGGTCTCTCCGTGGCGCACCACCACGACCTCGGTGAACTCGCCAGCCTCGCCCTCGGCCATGGAGGCGGACGACATCCCTAGAGCTGCTCCAGGCACGTCGTTCAAGCGGATCTGCTGGGCGAGGGCGTGGCTGCGAGGGAGGGAGCGACGACGGCTGAGGGTGGCGACGTGAGGAAGGCGGCGGCGAGGGGAGAGAGACGCGCGACGGAGGTGGCGGCCGGGGCGTGACGGTGAGATGGGTCCCGGACATACGCCGATACGCGGCTCCGCCAAGTGCCGGCCGATTGCGTAGTAAAATGGTACACGAGCACGACTACGGGGCTACGGTCTACGGGCCACCCGGTGCAGGCCTAAATAATATACGGGCCATCAGCCTGTGCATCAATGCCATGCCCAGTCCAACTGGGCCATCAAGCATGGATTCTTGCCCAACCTGGCCCTACACTTGGGCTTGGTGGGCCATCAGTCTGGATTTCCTTATAGCTATGCTTGAAAAAAAAATCATAAATTGCTTAGGATTGACATGTGCATCTGAACAACATACACAACCAACTCATGCCTACAGCCCACGAAATAAAAAAAGACCGAACATATAAGTAAACTCATGACCTCATGTCGTGTGGTTAAACATTAAAACAGTCCGAGTAGGCAGTGTTATCAGACCGACCATCAATGGTCGAGGTCTTAGGTCACTAGCCCCGTGATCAGACCATTGGGTTACCGGTCGGACCATATGTTTTAAAATTACATTTTCAAAACTATATATATGTGTATACACATATGTATGTATATATATGTACACACATATATATAAACAATACAATAACAACAATAGTAATTAAAGAAAGTGAATGAAAAATAATAAATAACCATTGATGCTCATAGAAACAGGGGGCTTAAGCGTTCATGCCCTCGTTTTCAAGCGAAATGGTGATTTTACCCTCATTTTTTAAACTTTGTGATTTTACCCCTGTGTTTTTGAACTGAAGGGAGAGTCTGCCCCTATTCCGTTAAAGGCAGTTAACGGTGTTAACTTTTGCACGAATAGACAAGTTTGCCCATGTGATTTTACCCCTGTTTTGTTAGAGAACTTTGTGATTTTACCCCTATTTTGAAATTGAAGTTTTGACATATTTGGTAGGGATGTTGTCAACAGAATTAGACACAAATTTATGCATTCGTTTTATTAATATAAATCTGGCCAAAATTTGTCAAATTTTGCAAAATTTGGACAGCATTTATGCCAAAATTCAAAAAAAAAACAAATTTTTTATCACACAACTTGCATGTAAACATCAAGAGATTATGGATAACCATGAGATATCATGCCATACATGTACATGTCACATTAATGTCTAGATGACATACCAACATATCCATATGACATGGCAACATATCCATATGACATACCAACATATCCATATGACATACCAACATATCCATATGACATGGCAACATATCCATATGACATACCAACATATCCATATGACATACCAACATATCCATATGACATGGCAACATACAGGTCCGCATGACATGTCAAACAAAAGTAGCAACTAGCAACTAGCAACAAAAGTAGATCTCTATTGGCAAACATCACATTCAACCATTAAGACCTAACAAACTAGCAAGTCTCCCAGCAGTTCCTCCTCCTCTCCTTCCCCTTCCTGAACCTCTTCCCCTTCCCCTTCCTGTAGCAACACCACTTGCACGTCATATGGAGAGAGTGAAAACAAGTTAGTACAGTTAGAAATGCTATAATTTCCAAAAAAAACTGTAGTGGACAGCAATGCGTTCATGAATTACATTGTCTCATTATTGTCGTCTCCTGACCCTCCTCCCCTTCCTGACCCTCTTCCTCTTCCCCTTGCTGTACCAGAACCACTTCCCCTACACATGGAGAGAAGAAAACATGTTAGTAAAGTTAGAAATGATTAAATTTGAAAAAAATATAGGAATGGACAGCAAGGGATGTATGACTTACATTGGCTCATTAATGTCCTCTTGTGACTCCCTTCCCCTACCCCGTCCCCTTCCACTTCCCCTTCCAGTTGCACTAGCACTTGCAGTTGCACTTGCACTGTATGCGTGAGAAAAGAATGTGTTACTACAACTACTAATTAGTAAATGAGGTAAAAACAGTATCTTGTGGTGTTGAGAGCCTCTTCTTTTGACTAGCTGTAGGACCTCCTTGGCAATGTTTAGCTGTATGGCCTAGTTCATTGCACTCAGGACATACCTTCCTTTTCTTACTAGTGCCAACTTCATCATATGGTTTGATCCTAGATTTTCTTGGTCTCCCAGGTTTCCTTCTCAATTTGGGCTTCTTGATTTTGTAGCCTAAATCAACATGAGGCCACTGATCTTTGGATGTCATTGGATTGAATTTGCATGCATACGCCTTCCTGAACCTATCAACAGAGAAGTACTCATGGACAAAGTCATCCATCTGTACCTCCCTGCTGATCTTTGCAATGAAAGCCAAAACATGGCTGCAAGGTTTTCCAGTCACTTGCCAAGCTCTACAAGTACAAGTCTTTTGCTCCAAGTTGACTGCATGCCTGAATCTATTCACAGTGACTTCAGCTTTCCCAGACCCACATATTAGAATCTCATGGTCTTTGATACTCTTGCTTTTAGCATTCAAATCATTGGTAATAGATGGGATTATTATTCCTGACATATTACTACCAATCTTGGACCTCAAAACAAACTTCTCAATAATCATTTGTCGTATCTTGTCAAGCATTTCAACAATCTGAAAGTCCTTTGATTTTGACACCCAACTATTGAAACATTCAGAGAGGTTGTTATTGATATAATCTACCTTGCAGTCTTCACTGAATTTGCTTCTACTCCACACATATGGATAATTCTCATCCAACCATTCAATGGCCTTAGGATCCTTCTCATCTATTTTCCCCATGAAGTAGTTGAAATCTGAAATTGTGAAGCTCTTGGCAGCACACCACATATTCTTGCCATAAAGAGTACCACTGAAACTTTTCTTCATGTTCTTCCACAAGTGCCTCATACATTCTCTGTGTTCTACTCCAGGATACACATCATCTACAGCCACTTCTATTCCTTTGCCTGCATCTGTACTAATGACCAAGCCTGCATGAACATTTTGCTCTATGTCAGAAAGTATTATAAACTTGAAAATTGGAAAACAGAGTTAGAAATGTATATACCTGGAGGTGTACCAATAGCCTTCTTCACATTATTGACAAACCAAGTCCAACTTTCCTTAGACTCAGTCTCAATCACTCCATATGCCACTGGGAACAAGCAATTATGACCATCTACTGCAACAGCTGATGCCAACTGACCTCTCGACCTTCCTGTCAAGTGTGTTGCATCCATGGCAATGTATGGTCTGCACCCTTGTAAAAAGGCATCGATGCATGGTTTAAGAGCAACAAAGAACCTCATAAAACACACATCACCATTATGCTCTTCAGTCTCTAGCTCGACAACACTACCAGGTACTGATCTCAGAAGCTCAGCTTGATAAGTAGGCAACAAATCATAACTATCATCCCACTTCCCATATATCGTGTCTAGTGCTCTCAACTTCCCTCTAGCAACTCTGTCATATGGAACATCCACCGAGTATTTCTTCTTCAGTTTGTCCCTCAACTCAGCAGGTCCCATTTCAGGGTTTTCCCGCAACAAGTCAATCACTCTGTCAGCCACCCATTTATTAGAGGCCATTGTCTCACCACACTTGTTGAATGAACCACAGGTATGCTTTGGTCCACTTGTCTTAACCTGCAACACAAAAATGTGCAAAAAGAAACCATCAATGTTCTATGAATACATTATGTCATCAATGAACTCAAGAGTCGTCATTTACCTTGCATCCAACGTATTTCTTGCTTGTAGATGCAAAAAAGGTCCACTTGCAACCTTGTTCAGCTCTCTTGCATATGGCCCTAAATCTTGTCTTGTCTTTTTTCACAATATGGAAAGCATGATCATGCAAGATAGCATGATGTGTGACTGCTGACTTGCACTGATCCACATCTGGGAACACCACATTTACATCAATACATGGATCATCAGCATCATATGAAAACATGGGAATATCATACTCATCATCCTCATCAACAATTTCACCATCAGGATCAAACTCAGGGTCAGAGCAATCATCATCAGAGTCAGATGATGCAGCCAAATCAGTGTCATAGCTGCTATCACTTAGTGCCGCAAGTGAATCCGTATCGGAGTACATCCCCTCTGCATCAACCCCTACAACCTCATCTTCAGAAGAACCTTTCTGGGTTGTGGCTCTCTTTTTTTTGATGGTGACTCTCTTCTTTTTAGATGTGGTTGTGGCTCTCTCATTTGTGGCTCTCTCATTGCTAGCTCTCTCATTTGTGGCTCTCTCATTGCTAGCTCTCTCATTTGTGGCTCTCTCATTGCTAGCTCTCTCATTTGTGGCTCTCTCATTGCTAGCTCTCTCATTTGTGTCTCTCTCATTGCTAGCTCTCTCATTTGTGTCTCTCTCATTGCTAGCTCTCTCATTTGTGTCTCTCTCACTGCTGCCTCCCTCAATTAGGAGTACACTACTCCTCACAGTAGGGTGAAACCTTCGCTTTGTTGGTGAAAATTGCAGTGGCCCCTCAAAATCATTTATCTGAGCATTGATGCATACTAATCCCTTGTCTACATTGATTAGAAACCACTCTAACAGATTTTCATCAGATTTTATCTCCACGGAGTCATTCTCCAAATCACGCCACAAAGTTATGAATTGTTGAGAACCCCATAAGCAGTGCTCAGCAATGAAATCAACTAGCTGCAGCAGCCCAAAGCTATGTGTGTCAACAACCTTGGTTGGCAAAGTTCTACGTTGCCACCACGACTTTGGACCACCATCCGGCAAGCTAAAAAACGATCGAACTCTAACAACAAGTTTCAATTCTCTGTGATTTGGCCTACAAATCACAGCAGCGAATATACAGGTTAACAAATCTACACACCGCTGTTATTTCGCACTACACCACCCATCTCAAAGGTTGAAGAAAATACCTAGGCTCTTCTTCCATGGTGGCTGTCGTGCAGATCCCGGAGTAGCCTAATCCGGTAAACAATTGTAGGAGTCACTTTTTTAGATCATGTCAAGTAGGAATTGGGTCTGCAATAACTAGTTGGCTTCAGATATTTCGCAAATGTAAACAATTGCAAATTTCAGAAATGACTAGAAATCATGACCACTGGTAAACATATTCCTGGATGAACAGCATTGAATACATTCTCCCAACATAACACAGATGACAATAAGGAACTTGCAGAAGTGAAGATAAGTCGTCTCTAACTTCGGGAAATAATGTGTTAAACAACAACATTGCAGGCCATATAAAGCGTACTGAAAGAAAACACAGAGCTTCAATAAGCTCTCAAAACACAGAACGTCTTGTGTATGCTCTGAGCGTCTTCAAATATGAGTCCCAGCACCAAAAATTGCTATTATACCTGGCAAGCAAGGTCACGGATGCGCCTGGGGACTCCGCCGCCGCGCCACGCCTGGGGAAGCCGCGCCGAGCCTGGGGAAGCCGCGCCGCGCCTGGGGCTGCCGCACCGCGCCTAGGAGGCCGGCCTTGCCGCGCCTGGGAGCCCGCCGTGCCTGGGAGGCCGCCGCGCCCTGGGAGGCCGCCGCGCCCTGGAGGCCGCCCGCGCCGCGCTTGGAGCCCGCCGGCAAACCCTAGACTGGGAGCGAGCGACGCGCGTGGGGACTCCGCCGCCGCGCCACGCCTGGGGAAGCCGCGCCGAGCCTGGGGAAGCCGCGCCGCGCCTGGGGCCGCCGCGCCGCTCCTGGGAGGCCGGCCTTGCCGCGCCTGGGAGCCCGCCGTGCCTGGGAGCCCGCCTGGGAGAGGCTGCCGCGCCCTGGAGGCCGCCGCGCCCTGGGAGGCCGCCCGCGCCGCGCTTGGAGCCCGCCGGCAAACCCTAGACTGGGAGCGAGCGACGCGCCTGGGAGCCCGTCTGGTTGGATGCGTGGGTGGGAGCCCGTTGAGGGAGGATCTGGTTGGATGCATGGGTATTCTTGTCATTTCGCGTGGACATTTTTTGTTTTCTTTTCTTTTTTTACCATTTAATCCTCTACTCTTAACGGTGTCACAAAACAGGGGTAAACGGAGTCTTCATTTCAAAATCGCGAGGGCAAAATCACAAAGTTAGAAAAGTAGGGGTAAAATCACATTTGCAGTCGAGAACAGGGGTAGAAACACCAAATTCCCTAGAAACAGACCTCATGACCATAAGTGATAAAATCATGTATAAGTCAATAAGATAAAATTAAACAAGAACGTAGTGAAATTACAACAGCCTAAAATCTCGTATACATTGCTCTAACTAACAAATTTATAGGCAAATAATAACTAAAACCTAGTAGCTCTCAAAAGACAAGTATCCCCATCATTTTTCTTTTGAAAAATTCTTTAATTTGAGAGTAATTTTGTTTTTTGACCTCAGGACAAAATCTGACCAGGTTGATGCAAACCGGCTATGTCAACCGGGTTGCTTAAAACTCGGCCAAGTCAACCGGGTTTTCTAGGTCAATTGGGTGGGTGGTCCTGTGAGCGTGACCGGCCCGGCGTAGTTTCTGGGTCTGAGTTTTTCTGGTCCAGCTGTCCGATCGGTCCGGTTTTGACAACAGTGCGAGTAGGCGAGTACTACGTATACGGGTACAATAATTGTTTGGCTTAAAGAGCAGCAAACCTTACTGAATTAACACAAGCGCTACTGGGTTTCCCCAGTTACGAGAACCTAACCATGACAAACAGCCAGGACGACAGTGTGCGTCCATGCATGCACCACCAAACACTGCATGTGCACACCGCTGGGCAGTGAGCTCCTCCCAACAATGACTTCCGTGGTACAGAGTAAACGCCTCCTGCGACTTGATGCGCAATGCTAGCCATCTGCAAGGCAAGCCGAGAAAGTTCGTCCACTCCCTGTGCATGTGAAGCATTGAGCACTTTCATTGCCACTGAACATGGAGGGCGATGGCCACCTTAGCCAAACTAGCAATTAGGCAGCACGGAATTGGTGAACAGAAGCATTGAACAAACTTCTCAAGTACAGAGCAGAGAGAGAGACAGGCCATTACGGCGAAACCTTTACGCGATGTGGATGCATACACAAACGCACATTATTGTTATGGCTACATTCCATTTGTTAGCAATCCATTTCAAGCACCATATTCAGGGATTAGCCCTAAAATTCTTGAAGGTACCTGACCTATGTTTAATCTTCATGTAACCAAGCTTACTTCAAACAAAAATCTTCATGCAACAATGGAAAAAAGCGAAACAATATGACAAGGATTAAATAATCGATTAAATATGGCTTTACTACGTAATTAAGGCTCTAAGTTATTGTGATCATAGATCACTTGAAGCAATACTGTCCAAGTACCCCTAGTTGGAGGATTCTGCCCAAGAACCCCTAGTCGGAGGATTCTACCCGAGTACCCCTGGTCGAAGGATTATTATCCGACCAGCCGCTACTCGGAGATCCTATGATCCAATAACCAGGCTTAACTTTAATCAGTCTCCCGTGTGGTGAAATAGGGCACGTGCACTCTTAACACCAATAACCGCATGACGATCTTCTCCCATTGCCAAGTAACCAATCAACGGTTATTTGTCAGATCTCTCTTGCAAACAGCAACTGCTTGCTCGACTAGACATGAGGAATTGACAAGGCGCCTATTCCAAAGGACAATCAACACCTCTTCAGTGCTATTTAAACCTTATAGGAGAAGATAAATAAACTAAGAGAATCAAGAGAAAAAGAGACACAAGATCAAGCACTAGACAACGGAGGCAAAATATAGCAAAGTTAGGCTAGCAACATCCCCTTTGTAATCGCTTTATTAAAGCATGTTGTAATCTAGATATAGCAATAAATATAGTTCCATTTTCCCTTCTCAATCCTTCTATGAGGCTTGACTATTCCTTACAATTCATAAAATTGACTATTTGATCGTCGACAGCTGGTGCTGTCCATGGGGAAATAGCACCAAGTCCCTCAAGGTTTGCATCAAATTCTCCTATGTTTCTATCAACATCGCCTATGCGATCATGGCAGGAATCTGGGATGAGAATTAGTTCAATTTGGCAGATAACACTATCTTCGACATGGACGCATGTATCCGCGCCATGGAACACAATGCCTCCTTGTAATCGTCCTCCAGCCCAGTGTCACCCGTCCTTGCACCCAGCAAGGTCGACCGGATGGAAGTAGACATGTTGCCACTATCATCAGCACTTCCCAGGGAGTCAAGCGTTCCAACCTTGTCAGAATGCCTAGGCACCACGACAAGTCCGGCACAATTGATCGAAAAACATGGCTTCAAGTATACAATGCTATGATTCGAGGATCAGAGTACTCTCAATTTGATTTTGGGTGATCTCTATTCGCCAACAGCTCTATGCATTACGAGAGCCAGTCAACACCTAGTCATGATGTCGATGAAATTATCTCCAGGCTCGGTATGACTTGCCATATAGGATGGATGTATTTTTTTCAAATTCTTGAAATATTGATTAATTGTGTAAGTTCTATGTATAATCTTTTTATTTGTATTAAATAAAGTTCTTTTTAAATTTTGTCAATTTTCTCTTATAAGTATTTATATTGGTAATTTCCTATCCTACTTCTGGTCTTACACTATCAACATTGTCTAAATTCTCGGAGAATACCCGCACTTCTCTCAAACCCCTTCTTAGGGATATGTTCACTTTATGACATATTGGCTTTGACATTGTCATTAAACACTGTGTAGATTTTTCCTGTGACCTTGACAGCTAAGGCCTTCACAATAATCTGCCCATTTCCTCAAAAGGAAACAAGTGAAAAATAGACAACCGATACAAGTCATTAATAGCTTGGGGGCTAAAAAGTTTTATTTCTTACTTGTTTATTCCGTTCTTCTTTGTTTACTCTAGTCGAGACACGAAATCTTCCTAGTTAAAATCTTTCCTCTTTGCATGTGGTCACATCCACTGGAAGAAATTTCCTAGCGATGGCTTTTTCCTACAATCTTTGCTACTAGTAGAAACCATGGGATACAATACGTTTTGAGAAGTCTTATTCATGCCTTACGTCCCCGGCTATTCTATGGCCAGGTTGGACAAGACTACGAATAGAAACACTTATCTTATTTTTTATGCATGTTGTTGTGTAGTTCTTATTATAAATAAATGCAACAACTTTTTTGCAACATTTGTCTTCTAACCATTACATGATTATGTTATGTCACAATTATGGCTAAAGGTATCTATGACTAGTCTAAATCTTTCACTCTGGCTTTGCCCATCATGAGAATTTTCTAGTATTATCCCATCCTTTGTAGCATTATTACCAAAGGTGTTGATATATCTAAGTCTACTAGTCGAAGACAATAATAATACGTCTTCCTCTTCTACTGCTTACTTAGTACATTTTTCTACTAAGAAATTAGTCGGGACTAGGGGAGATAAGATCACTATTATTCTCAATCAAGGAAGAATAATAAGTAAAATTAACCTGATTGCAATCAAAGGTAAGTATTTACATTTAAATATTTACAAAAGTTTACATTTAATTGAAGCTTAAATACACTACTCATTAGAACTTCCCGATTGGCTACTGTCCGATGGAGATCTGATCTTCATCTCATTAGCAATCTTGTTCCCGAAGTGTCTTACCTCTTCAAAGAACTTTACTGCTTCTTCCTACAAACAGTCAAACTCAGCTTTGAGCGGAAGTGGATCGAGAGAAGGATTTGATGCATTGAGTTTTGCCAAGGCAAATCTGACTCCATCAACTAAAACATTTAACATAGTATGTTCGTGGTTACTCCTAGAAGTAGTCAATAGACCTTGAAGGTTCTCAACATGCTGCCATATGCAACGCACCTTCTCGACGGGATCCTCGGAGGAGGAGGTAAGTGCTCTTGCGCCCATCTCGATGAGCATGGTATTGAGAAAAAGGATTTTACCTTGTAAGTTTCTTGCACTACCTTCTTCCTCCCCTCCTCGACCCTAAGAACTTTCTCAAGTTCTTGAAGTTTCAAAGCTCACTCTGCACAAGTAAAATAAAATTAGCCAAGAGAAGTATGAATGACTAAGAAACTGGTTGGATGTAAGACCGGTTGCCTTGGTTAAACTTCTCGTGTGCTTTGATATCTTCTTTGTGATTAAGAGCATTGTCATTGAACTTTCTTGCCCAGTCTTTGATTGATTGGTCCTTCATTTTGCATACCTCCTCTAGTTTTTGGATGATGACACTCTTAGCTTTTGCCTCTGCTTGAAGGTTCTCCAATCCTATCGACCACGATAAGAAAAGGAGATAAGAAGAATGCAAAAATAGAGAAACAGGCAAAGTAAAATTGAAAAGGGACTTACTTTTTAGTTGAAGGTTCTTCTGCTCGAGAGATTTGAAGAGTTATTCATTCTCGATCAATGTAGACCTGGACATTTCTCTCTCCTTCTTAAGGGCCTCCTCGAGCACTTTCATCGTGCTTCCCTACCTACAAAAGGATTCAGAGAATCACAAGAAAGAAAACTTTGTATGACAATAGAAATTACGAAACTTACCAGTCATCTACTTATCGGCGGAGAGTGGCTCTCTTCTTTTCAAGAGCTAAAGTTCACCTGGTTGCTTCTCCAACCAACACGACTGCCTCCACCATGTGCTAAAACAAAAGGGGATAAGAAAAAATTCAGGGGAGTTTTCGATCATGTTGAAAATGGTAAGATTTGTTTTAAGTACTTACCAAGACCATCGTATTAGTAAATGTGAAATAAAGCTCCTCAGGTCTAGTCTTCAACTCAAGGTCTGATACGTTCCTCCACCAAAGATCTTTAAGTCTCTAGTTGTTGAAAATATAGTCCCAATCAAGGATATCCTTTGGATGAGGAGATCTCCTAATCGTTGAAGAACTCTCGACCACTGGGCCTCCAAAGAAAGATGGAAGATTTCAACTTCTTCCTCCTCGACCACAGCTTTCTCAGCAGATGCAGGGATCAGCTGAGTCTTGTCCTCCACCTCCATAATCACATCCCTTGATGGGTTCGGAACCAACAAAGGATTTCATATCAAAATGGCTTTCGTTCCTCCAGTCGATGTTGCTACCAACTACGGAGAAGAAACAACCACTTCCTCCCTCGATACTTCTTTGGTAGAAGCACTCAGGAGGCATGTGCCTGAGGTGGCAGGCGCACATATTGACACCTTCCTCCCTCAATACCTCTTTGGTAGAAGCCCTTAGGAGGCCTACGCCTGAGGTGGCAGGCGCACTTGAAATCGAAAAAGAAGTATAAATTTTTCGACAACTATTTCATACCTAATTTTCTTTGTCTTGAATTTAAATTTTCCTAGAGCATAGTCTAGGATACTTGCCTTCCTCTTCTTTTCAACCGATTTCCCCATTTCAGAATTGATAGGGCTAGTTAGACCCTTAGCACTCTCTGATTGGACGCTCCTACTTGGAGTAATGTCTTTAGTCGGTTCCCTCTCAGGGTAGTTAGAATTGTCTCTCTGACCACCAAAACCTCCTTAGAGGGACAGGCTTCCTCAATCACCAGAATATTTACCTCTGATGGTACTAAGGAGGTATTGGGAGGTGGTCGTCGGCTTCTGAACTTGTTCGATTTCGACCACTTTAGAGCTCATGACCAGTGGATTAGATTCCACCATCGGTCCTGTAGCCTCAGCCCCTCTAACCAGTAGCTTTGGTTCCACCCTTGTGGTCTCGCCACCAGCGGTAACAAGTTCGGCGACAAAAGCCTTCACCCAAGAAGTATATTCTCACAAACCGTCTGTGATAACTTCTGATTATCACTGACATATAAATTCAGACGGTTCCAAAAACCGTCTGTGATGACAGTTTTGAACCGTCTGTGATGACTCTTTTTGTAGTAGTGTCAGTTTGTACAACATAATCATGCAACTGAAATATCTAATGAGCATTTGATGATTTGATCCAATGGTTATTAGATTCCAAAGCACATAAATCGAACGACCTCCCAACCTCTCCTTCTACCTCTTTAAATAACGTCGTAGGCCTCTCCACTTCCTCTTGGGGCTCGATCCGAGCAAAATCGCAGCTATCAGCTGCACCAATTCCGCCCGTAGTATCTCAACATCACTCTGCAATGCCATCTCTAATCGACGGCCCTGCCTCTCTGAGGTCGCTGCTCCGGCCGGCCACCGATGAGCGCCGGACGAAGCTCTCCGGTGGGGGCGGCGGCGGCGTGGGGATCTTCAAGATGTTCAAGCTCCTGCCGATGCTCACCACCGGCTGCAAGATGGCCGCGCTGCTCGGGCGGCACAACAAGGCCCTCCTGGCCGACCACGCGCCGACGGTGACGCTGTTCGGGCACCGGCGCGGGCGGCTGAGCCTGGCCATCCACGAGGACACGCGCGCGCCGCCGGTGTTCGTCATCGAACTGCCCATGCTGGCGACCGCGCTGCACAAGGAGATGGCCACAGGGACCGTGAAGCTGGCGCTGGAGAGCGACACGCGCAGCGCGCGCCGGCGGCTCCTGGAGGAGTACGTCTGGGCCGTCTACTGCAACGGCCGCAAGGCCGGGCACGCCATCCGGCGGAAGGACGTGTCCGACGACGAGCGGCACGTCCTGCGCCTGCTGCGCGGCGTGTCCATGGGCGCCGGGGTGCTGCCGCCGCCCCCCGCTGAGAGGAAGGGCGCCACGCCGTCCGCCGGGCCCGACGGCGAGCTCACATACATGCGCGCCCGCGTCGAGCGCGTCGTTGGGTCCAAGGACTCCGAGGCGTTCTACATGATCAACCCGGACGACGGCAGCGACAACGGCGGCGACAGTGCGCCGGAGCTGAGCATTTTCCTAGTGAGGAAGAAGTGAGAAAAAATGCTAGTACATACGTAGTACATGTATACTGTTCTCCTGTATTGTGTGTGTGAAGAGAGGCATATATATACACGCGCTATTAATCTGCGTGTGTAATGGTGATCAATCAATTCAATCATCTCGCCTGAGAAAATGATATACACAACTGGACCACTTCAGTTACTTGACTCAAATTTTACCAACGGCGCATAGCATGCTGAAAGAAGAACTAGCATTGTGTTTCTGATCAAATGGATTTTCACGTATGCGTACCTAGGTGTTAAGATGCGCCCAAGTAGCTAGCATTTTCTGCATTGCAAAGCTGTTCCACAAGCGAACTACTACATAGCATGACATAAATCGTCATGGGACATGTACGTACCCGCCTAATTATTCTCTCTTTAGTCGATGCGCATGTGGGAGCAGATGTTGACACAAGGGCCGTAGTTTTGCAGTACTTTGTTCCTCATCTTCATCTACCCATCTTGATCGCCAGTTAAGGCCCCGTTTGGCACAGCTCAGCTTCACTAGTGAAACTGTTTTTTTTTTGTTTCAGCTTCACGAGCAGCTTCACCGATGAAGCTAAATCTGTTTTGGAAAACTGTTTGGCAAAACAGCTTCACCAACAGCTTCATGCATGGCTGAGAGAGGGCAATTGTCCAAGATGCCCCTGTCTACCTGACTTGTTCTAACATTTGGAGTTGTATGTTTGTATATGGTCATATGAATTAAAAAATAATATATTTGAATGAGTATGAATTAAAACATTAAAATAAAAAATAATAAAAAATTAAAATCATTAGGAAGCAATATTAGTGCCTTGTTTATGTTTCGTGAATGGGAGAGGTGAACGGGATGGACTAGTGGTAAATGCGTGTAAATTTGGTGAACCAGAGGGGCAGTGGGTTCCTAGGACTGCGGGCCTGAGGGAGAGAGCTGTGAAAAGCTACTTTTTTCAGCTTCACCTCTCCCCATTCCTTTGTGAGAGCACAAAAAAGGAGCTTCACCCATGAAGCTGTTTGCAAAAAGGGTGTTTGGCAAAAAACAGCTCATGAAGCTGTTGGTGAAGCTGTGCCAAACAGGGCCTAAGTCATGACTGTTGGGCATATCTGGGCCCTCTCGGCATAATACCAAAAATAGCCTCTGAGCGGCGAAATTCCTGTTTTGGCCCCTGGCAGTGGCGGAGGACGGGAAAAAAATGAGGTGGGGCGGATCCAAAGCTATACCTGCGCGCCGGTGGCTGCCGCCCGCCCGCCGCCGGCTACGCCCAGGCCGGTGGCTGCCCCTTTGCACCCAGCCGCTGGGTCGGCGAAGTTGAGGGCGGCGACGGAGTCGAAGGAGTCGGAGGCGGCGAGGTAGAGGAGGCGAGGGGGTGGGGGACGGGTCGTTGCAAAAAATCAAGCCCTGGCTTGAGCCAGGGCTTACCCTATCGAGTCCTCCGCCACTGGCCCCTGGCGTGTATTGCGACCACGCCAGGAGGATGGCACCCATGGTGGCCGCGCGAAGTCTAGGTGGCGCGCTCGGGCAAAGCACCAGCAAGTTGGCGCGCCTGGACGCCGCGCCAGGAGTGCAGTCCAATTTTTTTAAAAAAACTTTTTTGTAGTGCAGTAATTTTTTGTAAAAAAATATTTTTTATTTATTTGTTTTTCAAATTAGTAAATATAAGAAACAGAAAAATATAAAAATTGTTAGGTATAGAAAATAAGATGAAAAAATGAAATTGATATCATGGAGCGCCGCAGCACGTTTTTTTGAAGTCATATATTTTACTTCGAAATTACAGCGATATAATTTTGTTCAACCGATGGGTGACACCGATTCAAAAAAAATAATAGTACTATTTTTTGTATTGGATTGATCCGATGGAAATAATCACGGAGAATAAAGAGCAAATTTTGTATGTAATACATGTATGAAATCTTGTTTGTAGGTTTAATGCTTTTTGGAAATACAGGGTTGACAAGGTAGGTTGGTCCGTTTGTGATTTTCGTATATTCTGAAGGGCCTCTTTGGTCTTGTCACTGTATAAAGTTGCCCCCTTTGGCCTTATCACTGTAAAAAGCTGTCCCTTAGGTCTTATCACTGGGTAAAACATCCCCCTTCACCTGCTCCCTCATGTGCACATTTATTACTTAGTCCATGGCGTCCCCTCGCCTGCTCCCTCGTGCACACACTTGTTACTCTGTTCATGGCGTCCCCCTCACCTGCTCTCTTATGTGCACACTTGTCACTCTATCCGTGCCATCTCCCTCACCCGCTCCATCATGTGCACAATTATATCATCACGGACAATCCAAAGTAATAAGGAGAAAAGATAAAACATAAAAAAGCCTCAAAAAGACAAAAAAAGACAAAAAGGACAAAATTAAGAAGGTAGAAATTAGGAGCAGAATCTCGTTGGAGCAGAGCCTTAATTCTCACACCCCAACATGGTAAGCACAATAAAGGCATGTACAACAATCCACCATTAACTGTCTGTAGCCTCTATCATATAGGATTTTTAGCTCATGTGGATGAAAGAGAATAAAAAAGAGAAATAGGTCATATGTAGGGCTATACACGAGCCAAGCTAGAGCGAGCTTAGCCTTCTAGGCTTGAGCTCGGTAGAAACTTGAGCCGAGCTCGAGTTGGGGTCCGAGCTTGGACCTGGGCTCGAGCTTGGCTCGGCCTAAGCTCGAATAGGCTCGAGCTCGGCTCGTTGAAGCTCCATAACAATTAAAATAATTTATTATGCGCTATTTTTCAATAATAAGAAAATTTTGAGTTTGAACTCGGCTCTAATAAGCTCAATAATATTCAAAATAATTTAAACATACACTAATTTTCAACAATAAGAAAAACTCGAGCTCGAGGTCGGTTCAAGTAAGCTCGGTAAAAGTTAATATGTATCACTATTTAAGCTCGAATTGAGCCTCGCGAACTATTTGAGCTCGGATCAGTGAAGCTCGCGAGCTTGAGATCAAGCTCGAGTTCGGCTCATTTAAAGTTCGAGCCGAGCTTGAATCGAGATTAGAACGAGCCAAACTCGAGTAGCTCACGAGCTTCGAGCTTTTCTTACAGCCTTAGTCGTATGTCATGTAGCAGCCAATTCTGTCATGAGAAACAAGAAGCTATGGACGGTTCCTGGTGCCATTATATCGAAGCTGTCGATAGAGCTATCTGCTTCGACGCGTTTTGTGGGCCTTCTCAATCTAGTGTGTGTGCCCCCCTCTTTTCTCATTCTCTATCCAGCGTGTGAAGATTTTTTCCTCACCTTGCGCGTGAAAGGGGAAAATCTTGCCTCCTTTTTTTCTCCATGGCACATCCAAATCCCTAATACACTTGCTCGCCCGCTCGAATCCATCCCCATCCCCCCTCCAAACCCTTTCCTACTGCTACTGGTTGTGCCTCACCGGCATTGCTGCTGTTGGGTTGTAGGACCGAAATGGCGACAGAGGGGGGGTGAATGTCGGTCTTCTAAAAATTCATCCCCGCACAAGTATCTACTTGCAACTTCTCTCCAATAGCTAAAAAGCTATGAAGCCAGAAGAAGTTTGCTAATTGGACAAAAGAGACTCCCAGAAAATATCAAAGAGAAGACTGAAAATGAACTCTTCGCTGTTCAAGACCGCAGCTGAAAATAGCCCAAAAAGGACTCCCTTTGCTGCTGAAAACAGCCACTACAAATGCTCTAAATAGTGACTATTTTGCTGCTGAAAATGAGCCAAGCTGCACAGCAAAAGAGAGCTGCAAATTGGCTAAGAACTGCACTTCAAAAAGCTGAAATTGACTGCTGAAAACTGCACTCAAAATGCTGATTTTTACTGCTGAAAACTGCACTTCAATTGCTGAAAATTACTGCTGAAAACTGCAGAGCACAAGAGCTAAAAACAGCAGAGAATAGAAGTTGAAAACAGCAGCAATTAGAGCTGAAAACTGCAGCTGGAAGGAGCTGAAAACAGCAGCAAAAAGATGCAAATTAAATATGCTGAACAGCAGCTTGAAAGCTTCAAACAGGCACTGTAGCAGCAGCTTAAATTCTGACAAGCAACAGAGGGATCAAGAACTTGCCAAAAATCAATAAGGTGAAGAAAAAGCTTCCATTTTTTTTGGCTCCCAACACCTGAGAACTATTTTAAATATAATAGAAGCCTTAACTACACCAAGAAAGCTACCAAACCACAGGAATTTCAGATTTAAGACCACAACCTGAAAATTACAGAGACTTGACAAAAATCACAATTTCTCCTAAACCCTTGAACCTTTGCACATGATACTTTGAGGATATATTAGCATCAACTCAGGAGCCCAAACCTCAAAAATCATGCCAACTTGAGAGGAGAAAAGAGAAAAACAACAAAACCCTAGAAACTGGGCAAGACTCCAGATGAAGAACTAAAGATCAGAAAACTCCACAATCTCTCAATCTTTGGCAATGAGACTTTGCAGTTATGTTAGCAATAGCCCAAGGGGTTCTCAGACCAAAGATTAGGCCATCTCCTTGAAGGGATCAAAATCTGGACAAAGACCTAGAAAGGGAAAAAATGAACAGAGGAACTTAGAAATGCAAAACTGAGATTAAAAACTTATCTCTGGGATTCTAGCTGATCAAATGGTCTAAGATCACTCTCCCATCACTAAGCAACCCATTTTGCACCTCCACAGCAAGCAAGAACTCGAAAAAACAAAAAGTCAAGAAATCTCCAAAAAGGGGCATCGATGAACAGAGCTACGAACAGGAGACAAACTCAGATTTCATTCCTTGGATCACAATGAATACAGAGGAGTCCCGATACCCCGACTTGATACACAAGGATGATTACAAGACTCTCCAATCAATCCCTCTCCTCTCCAAGCCAAGAATCCAACCCATACATGCTTGGAAGGGGATGAACTCACATGGAACACATCGAAGGTGGACAGACAACACTCTGCCTTCTCACCCACTAAAGCCTAAAGCCAAAACAACCACTAAAGACTCTTTTGACTAAAGGAAACCCTAAAACCCTTGAAGTGCTCAAGTGGGCATGCAGCCCCTCAATCCTATTTATAGCCTTGGCTAACGGGTCTCCGCCCCGTTACGCCTGCTAAATCCAACGGCGCCCGCTCCCGCTTGTGCAGCCTTGCGAATTTCCCGATTCGCCCCTCTTGCACCTTCCGGGAAGCTTCCGCGCTCCTTGCCTCGCACGCCTCGCAACCACCTCGAGTCTACGTCGTCTTCGACACATCCCGACCGTTCTGACCTCAGCGCCACCTGCGCCTAGTCCGGTCCACGTGTCTCGCCACGACTCCACCCGATGTCCTGCAGCCACACAGACAAAGAACACATCAAATAGCACCGCTCGATACATGAAAGCGTAAATACCATAATACTTACCATAATGAAGTCCAAACCTGTCGAATCATTGAAATATGAACATAAACCCATACGACCAGGAATGACCAAGTCCGACCGAGCCCGACTGCGCCATGCAACGACTCGACTCCGAACTACGCAAACCAAACTCGACTCACTTAGACCAACGTCAAATACTCATCATTCACATGGAGTCACGACCGCATGGTCTCTCATGGGTGGAATCGAGGACGCCTCACGGGCAAAAGTGTGCTGTTTCACCACCACTGCCGCAGTGCCGCTGCCTCTATTATTGCAGCTGAACACCTCTATGAAGCACGGGAGCGCTAGTGCAGGAGTTTGGTGGGATGGTGCATTCATCGATAGCCCCACCACCTACTCACCTCATGTGGTCCACACGGACAAGTGTCGGATCATGTCGCGGCGGCTGAGTCCTCATCCCCGACCTCAGATCCGCGAAACTGGTATGATGTGCTCTTCCTAATTCCCATTATCTACATTAGCAAGAGATATGTTGGTGAGTTAATTAGTTCTTTAAGCTATTGTGACAGTAGTTGCATGAGTTGTGCAACTTGATTGAATTTGTGATTCATTTTTACTGATATGAATATCAACTGTGCTGCCCTGTGGTGCCAGCAAAAGCTTCTCGGCTTCATTTCTAGGTTGAATTGTGCTCCTTTCAGAGTTCAGTAGTGCTTTGTAAGTGTCTAGTGGTAGCTTTTAGGCTTTGTTTCTAGGTTGATCATATTCATTTGTATTAATCATGTATGTAAATTAAACTAAAAAAATAAAGCGACACAAACTATCCACAAAGATATAAAAAAATAGAGCCGATCACCACATTTCTTAGGTGCATACGAGCATTAAAAGATTATGTGGCCTATAAAGACAAGTAAAAAGACAATCCATTGTACGAGTGATAAAGATTAAATAAACCCCTAAACATAGATTTAATATTTAATTAAGGCCAAAAGACCATGTGGTCGTAAACTTCTAAGGGTTGCTCCCTGAGTACCCTAGTCGGAGATACATTGTGTGCGTTGCCCGACCTGATGACTGCTCAGAGATTCTGTGAATTGGTACCTAGACCTGATTCAGGATATTCCTTCTATACGATAGATAGAACACGTGCCTTATCCACTCTAAATAACATGATGTTTTCGACTCTGAGTCTTTGATAATAACAGCCATGCGGTTGTTGCCCACGTTCGTCTCACGCTAGCAACAACCAATGATCAAGTATTCTCTCTCTGACAATAACTGCCCTCCTACCCAATGTGCTGGTTCCATAAGACGTTTTCTCCAACAGATAATTGATGTCTCTTCGTTGGTATTTAAGGTTGGACAATACAGACAGTTCATATATTCTAATTGAATTCAGTGTAATTAGGACTACTCTTATGCCTTGTTAAAGGCACCATGTAACTAGTTCATAGTAATAAAGACCATCCATATTCTCTCCTAAGAATTTTAATCACCTTTCTTATTTTATTTCATAAGATCGACGACTCAATCGTCGATAACGAGCTATCTTTAATGCTTTCTATAAGGCTGTAACTGATATTGAGGAATACTATAGCAGCATTCGGGACGGCTTTGCTTTGGTTTTGGCTTATGTTTGTTATAATAACTAGTTTTTGAACGGTGCGTTTTTTAAGACGAGATCACAGGTAAATTGTAGTAAATATTATACCAAATTTAGCTACATTGATTAAAATCACATATAACTATTTATCTATATATTATCAATTACGAACATCTAATATTCAAAATTCACAACCTAAAGACTAAAATCACAGCCCAAAACACTTACCTTATATACAGCCACCATTGCACGTAGCTTAAGGGCGTCATCGCCGTACCTTGCGCATACTCATCTCGGTCCCCATCACGCGTGGGACCAAAGATCCCACTGGAAGCTGGCTCGAGGGTATGTGCACCAACTTCTTGTTCCCTGGCCCATGCATCTATCAAATCGTAAGGTATCAAATCGTAGGCCAATGATGAGCACACGTCCTTGTTTAGCTAAGCTAGCTAGGTAGGTCCAGCGAAAGGACGACTTCGAAGCCAATGTGGATGCTAATTAACGTAGCTCTCATCTTTCACTCTGTGTGTGTCCAAAAATTTCTGAGGAGCAAGAAATTTAGTCATAACCAGAATTAGAAAAGCAGTTTTAAAAGTATCCTTGTCTTCCTTAGACATTACGCATCTATGGTTTTTTGTAAGAACATCCTCCAGAACAGCTCTGTTGATATGCTTGTAATCTTCAACCTTCAATCTGGTGCATATAAAGCTCTTAACCTGAGCAATTACTTCACTGCTAGGAGGGTCCAAGTCCTTTCCAGATGAAGGAATTCCAAGAACCTTCTGTACATCATGCTCAGAAAAAGGAAGAAGAGTACCATCTCCAACTTGTAATGCATGAGTATCACAAGAAATTCTAGAGAGCAACCAATAACTTATTGCCCTATGTGTTGTAATCTCTGGCATATTCAACAAACCCCCAAAACCCATTTCATTTACTAAACGCTCTTTCTCTCCCTTGAAATCCTTAAAAATTGATGAAACAGAAGACGGAACGCATCTAGATACAGGTGGGACATATTTTTGACCTGTAATATTCCTAGTAGGTGGGCACACGAAGTCGTCATCATCAGAGTACGATGCTTCATGTCTAACTCCATCATTCAAGGAAATGCGCCTTCCCATTCGTCTAGCACTCGCAGCACTTGCACCACGTGGTAGCCTCAGCATTCTGAGAAAACTCTTTTGTCCTGAATATGAAATTGAAGGATAAAATACAATGATACAAGCAGTAAAAAATGTAAAAAAAAATTCAATCAATTTTTTCTAGCAACACAAAAAGCCCCAAGAATTATTCTTATGACAATTTAATATGATCAAAAAAGTGAATTACAAAGGGAAATGAGAACAACATCCTATTATGGCAAAAAATATATACTCTTTTTGTCTGGGAAATGTGCAGCAGAAGCAAGACATATTATTTAAATAAGGTACACACAACACAGCATTCAAGTTACTAAAGATTTTCCCCAGGGACATGGGTCCTAACTTAACAATTAATGTTGGCTTAAACATGGTATGCAATATGCCAATACAAAGTATACATAAATGAGTACAATAAGAGTGGGCTGTGAATTAGTGACATAATGTTTGGGTATAGTATCTTGTTACTCCCAGAAAACTGATTGATGCAGTTAATGCAAGGAGCTACACTGACTGCATTTCAATGTATGTCTTCTAAAAATTAGAGTTACGTCATCTAGTTTTGCTCTTTGTTAGGCTAGAGACCATGCAATCAATCAATTGGTGCAAATCCCCTTACATCAAATGGGAGTGTAAAATCTAACTAGAAGCGTCATAAGCTGAAACATGCAATAGTTAATTCCCCCCCCCCCAAGCATGCTCCTCTGCCTTGGCAACCTGATGCTCATTGTGCAATGAAATGACCTAAAACAACAGTCTAGAGCTATGAACAAAACAATATCCCCAACTGGATCTTAACAATTCGGAGATCACGCGAGATCATAGAACCAAACCTACTAGACAACCATCGCAGGCACAGACACAAATACCCAACAAAATTAACAATCAACTGGGCCTAAATGAACAAGCAACTTAACCAGCAAATATCCAAGCAAAAACTTCTTTAGTGACATTTTGGTGGTGACTTGCATATATATGGTAGTTCAATACAAACAAAGAATTGATTCAGATAATACATATGTAAACTTTGACAAGTAATCTTCTACTTTACAACACAAGATCGACAATTTTATATAAAATAAACAAAATTGATTCAGAACCGATTAAAATTAATCAAGACCCGAGACCGACCATTTGCAATCTAAAATTCTAGCATCACAGATAATCACATATCATATTATTTCATGACACTCGCTGTAGAACAAGTACAAAACATACAAAAACTTTGCAATCTCTATTTTCAACATACACTTCAACTCAATACCAATGAAAGAGAGATTTACATTGATGACATCAAGAAACTAATGTTTACCAAAACACTCTCATAGCGAACATACCTGGGATGATGAACCAGAAACCAAGACGATAGCACCGATCGGCAAAAATTTAACCGGATTGAAAAGCCAGAATAATCCGATCGTCAGATATTGGAACCAGGAAGAAAGCATATGGCACCGAGCTTAATAAAATCAATAAGATATATTGGAATCAAACTTAAATGGAAAGAACATCACACGGTTTAATCCTATTTGACAGACAAAAGGAATCTCATTTATTGGAAGTTGAGAATGCGATCACGGTATAATTTGCGTTGCTATACATAGAAACAACTCTTCACACTGCTATAACCACATCAAGAATCATCATTCAGTACATATGGAAATAAATCATCGATTGACCCTTTGTGAAAGGAAACAAACTGACAAAATGCCCAAAATCTAAAATAGTTGAAATACAAACGATATGGGTGGCGGCGGTGAGAAGCTGACGTGGCTGAGGCGCCGCGGTGATGTCAATCGGGTTGAGGCGAGATTGCCGGCGGCCTCACTTGACGTCGGATCCATCATCGATAGACATCGCCCTAATACTCGCCAGATCTGATCTCAAAAATTTTTACCTTTGGGACGCTGCCACCTTTGGAACGCCGCCACCTTCCCGGATCTAGCTCTACCCGATGGATCCAGACACCGCGGTCACCGCCGCTAACTCCTCAGGTCCCCGCCTTCTACGGCAACCATGTATAACTTTGCCGTAGCCTCCCGGGCCGCCAATGTCTGCCGTCGCCTCCAATACATGTACGCGACTCGGTGTTGTGAATGACGGAGCTGACATCCGGTGAAGCATCCGGACTCTATTTGGGGGGAGAGGCGAAACCGGGGGAAATGATCGATTGGGGGGGGGGGGGAGAGGCGATACGGGGGAAATGCGCGATTTGGGGGAAGATGCGTGACCGAGATTCCGATCTGGCCCAAACAACGGGTCTAGCACCTCCCAACCCGTTAATCGTCTTTTCCAGGCTAACTGTGCGTGCGCGCGATCCGACGGCTCAGGGATGGGGAGTCCGGACACCTAGGAGTCCTCAATACTTTTACTATATATATATATATATATATATATATATATATATATATATATATATATATATATATAGGAAGCCTCTTTTTTACTCCCGGGTGTAATTACACCCTATGTCAAATCTCACAACATAGGTAGTATCTCGCGTAACGGAGAGTATGTATGTGTAGTATACGAGTATTTAAGACCATATAGGTGGTATGAATAATTTTTCAGAGGTGGTATGCATATTTTTTTGACATACTCCTTTTATGTACCTATATAAAGGTATTTATAAAATACGCTAAAAAATATGGACTTCCTTGCAATTTTTTCGTGTGGTTCACATTGGAGTATCTTATAATTAGTATATGAGTATACCTAAAGTGATAAAGGAGTATTTCAAGTTTGTTTAGGTGGTATATTAGAGGTGGGTGTAATTACACCCGGGAGTAAAAAGTATTTTTCATATATATATATATATATATATATATATATATATATATATATATATATATATATATATATATATATATATATATATATATATATATATATATATATATATATATATATATATATATATATATATATATATATATATATATATATATATATATATATATATATATATATATATATATAGGAAGTTGAAATGGGACATCATGGTGTCCGGGCACCAAGGCCCTGATCGGTTCGGTTTGAGCTTCTGGCTTATTTTTCACTATTCATAAATTTCGTCTTTTCTGAACTTTTGGCTTTTTGTTGAGCTTTTTTGCCGGTTCTTTTTTTCCCGTATTCGTTTGTATTATACATATTGGGCTAACATATTTTTTATATTTTTAAATTTTTTTTAAATTTAATTATGCTAAATAAGCCTCTGTCAGCTACAGTGTTTTTTTCAGCCAGCTATAGTGTTTTCAGCCATAAGCCATGAGCTTTTAAGCCCAACGGATCACCACAGTCTCCCTGTCTTTAGATTGCTTTTAGATGCGTGTAAGTGCAATGATATATAATATTATGATGGAAAGTCTCAATCATGGATGGAAAGTCTCGATCATTGAGCCTGGGCACCATGGTGCCCCTGTTATTTATAATATATATATATAGGGTGGGTGGATTCCTTAAATTTATGACTTATATTTTAAATATTTAAATTTTAATTGTTTACGAGAGATAGTATATATAGAAAAATAGTCATATGTGATTTTTATCGGTACAGATAAACTTAGTACATTTTTTTACTATAATCTTACTGTTGACCTCGCTTTAAAAACTGCACTGTTTAAAAACTAGTTATTGTAGTCCATACAAATATAAGATGGCTGAAAGTGGGAAAAAAAACCTAGCCATATACATACATGCACCCAACACAACAGCTTCACACGTGCATACATATCATATTTGCTAATTCCATTCTAAAGGTCATCTCTATTTACCTTTTGGTATGAAATATATCGATACCAGTATATACCGGCATACCGTTTTAGATTTTAACATAATAATAAATATATATTTATAAACATATATGTAATTATATGCACACATAATTCACACAATCATATGATAAAAATGACATATAGGGTGGGTTTGAATCCACTTATGACTTTTGGCTTATGTACGGCGCTATAGTAACTCGTTTTAAAACGGTGTATTTTTCGAGGCAGGGTCTACTAGTCGATTGTAGTACACATTGTACCGACTTCATCTGTACCGCCTAAAATTGCATGTGATTTTCTCCCTCTTCATAATCTCTCTTATGAATAGCCAGAATTTAAAAGGCATAAGCCAAAATCCATAAGCAACAGCCCAAAGAACCCACCCAAATCTATAAGCAACAGCCCAAAGAACCCACTCATAGTTCAATCCATGCAATTATCAGAGCATTACAACATAGTAAGCTAGAAGCGACACTTCAAATTTCTCACTATATTTAAAGTACATAACCTGATCTATTGCATCCAGAGATCGTGGTGAGGTAGTGGCTGATGCTCTGAACTCTGAAGACACTGTGGGAAGGCAAGTAGAAGGACATCCTAAGAGTAGCTACTTTCATTAAACGACTGGCAACATTTGCTCTGTTTCAGCCTATCTAGAGTAGCAGGATAAATATGAAGATCAGGTAGTTACCATGTTACATGCAATTTTGGAACCGTGCAGAAACAGAGTCAGAAACTGACACTTCCAAAGTTCAAAGTTCAAATACATAACCATAGGATAAATATGAAGACTTCATAAGTACTTCATAGTTCATAAGCTGATAAGCATACTAGACTACTAGTCCGCCACATCTTGGACATACTCAAAGGTATCTTAGCCTGTTGGAGGGTCAAATATATGAACATCTTTTGTTTCTTGCCCTGTTGGTTGCATTATTAGTGTTAGTGCAACATTAGGATCAGCTACACTAGCCAATTCTTCCTCTTCTAAGTAGACATGGTAGCAAATGATGCATTGATGACGCTTTCCCAATTGAAGTCATCCCCATCAAGAAGAGCAGGTTCTTCACTAACCCATTCTCCTAGTAAATCAATGTTATCAAGGCTAATAGGATCTAATGCAGCTCTAGATTTCCTCAAGATCCTAAGTAAGAATAATGGCAAAATAACTATCAATTATGGCAGCAAAGAAATTAAATCACAAGACTACACATAGCATAAATAACTATCAATTATGGCAGCAAAGAAATTAAATCACAAGACTACACATAGCATAAATAACTATCAGTTATGGCTGCAAAGAAATGAATTCCCAAGAGCATGTAGTGCCAACATGCAGTAATCAGCCATGTTGAGCGTACAGTAATCAACCATGTTGAGCAGAGCCCTATTGAGTATGCAGTAATCAGGGGCGAAGCCAAGGGGGAGGCTTGGTAAGGCTCAAGCCTCACCTCCCCCTGGCGGCAGGAACCCCCACCCCCTGCCCCCCGCGCCGGCGAGCGCCCCCCACCACCGGCGAGCGCGTGAGCCGGCAGAAGGCGACAATCACAGAGGCTTTAAGCCCAACAAGCAACAAACAACAAAAATGTTTAAACTTCAAGTGGCAGCCCATTTCAGCCCAACAAATTATCTTCTTGGCCCACCAAAAGGTCCATGAAAGCACATTCACCAGGCGGCGGCAGAAAAGACATTCACAAAGCACAATACTACAGTAGCACACCCAAATCCCAGGCCAGATCTGGCGGCGCCGCGGCGACCCGGTGGGAGGAGTCGAAGCGGGGCGACGAGGGGGCCGAGCCGGGGCAGGGGGAGCCGGACCGGGGCGGCAAGGGTCGAGGCGCCGCCGGCGAGCCTAGGACGGCGGACTTCGAGCGAGGCGAGGAGCGGAGCTGCGGCCTGCGGAAGAGCCGAGGAGCGACCGAGCGAGGCGAGGCGGCGACTCCGAGCAAGGAGCGGAGGAGCCGAGCTACCGAGGAGAGGAGCGAGGCGAGGAGTGGAGCTGCGGAGGAGTCGAGGAGCGAGCAGTTGCGGGCTTGCGGCGAGCGAGATCTGAGAAAGTGAGGAGCCGAGCTGCGGGGTGCGGCCGTGCGGGCGAATAAAAAATCTGCGGGAGTGCGGCCGTGCGGGCGAATCGAAGCTAAAAAGGACGGAGCTGCGTGCCTGCTGCCTGCGCGAGTGCGGGTGCGGCCGGTCGGGCCGACGAGGCGACGAGTGTCCATTCTCCACAGTGAACAGCAGTGGCCGACAGAATTAAGGAGGACAGCTGGACAGTGAAAGGGAATTAGGGGCGGCCGGCTTCACTGCTCTAGGGTAATTCATATGAACTAATTTTTCATTATTATTCATAATTTTTTATTATATAACTAATTTTCATATGTTTTATACACAGGTAATTTATTTCTACTTCGTACTCATAGCAGAATAATTATATATTATTGGGTATTTGGGTATGCGCTTTCTATTGTTGAGGTACGTGACTTTGTATTTCTCTGTTTTTTGTTGTTTGTCTCCAAAACTCCAACTGTATAATTTCTGTATGAATTTGAAATTCTATAAGAGTATAAGACTATGTTTATATCAACTTAGTTTAATCCGACAAACACTTCAGCCCCCCCCCCTCAATTTTAATCCTGGCTTCGCCACTGGCAGTAATCATACCTTTCTCGAAACTTAAGGTTGTAATGAACAAAAACTAATCCTTTAGACTTGAGTGTTCAAACATGCTTCTTTTTTTTTGGAGTAGTAAAGTACCAGGGAAGAGATTAGTGATATATGTGTTTTGTGAGAAGAAAAAAGTTTGCAAACTGTAAAGACAGCAAGGCAAAACTAATAATGGCTTAAAGTAGTAAAGTAGTAGGGAAGGGATTAGTGGTTACATTGTGGATCTCTAAGATCGAATTCTGTCAAAAGAAAAATGTACTTTGGAGATCAACACAAAGAACTCTGGCCGGAGCCGATGGCCATGAGCGCGTACTCGATCTGCACCAACTTCTCTGAAGGTTTGCAACGAAACCTGCGGAAAAGGTCAAGACTCAAGACTAGCGAATCACATCGCTGCACCAAAACCACACCAAATTGTGCTGCCGCCGACCTCGAGCGAGTAGAGGAGAGAAGGGGAGGGCACACCGGCATAGACCTAAAGGTGGGGAGGAGAAGAACTAAGGTCCCAACCAGCCATTGGAGGGATCCGTCGTGGAATGTGTTGTATATACCAAGGGCAAAAGGGCAATTTCCCATTTGATAAAAGGAAAAGAAAAGAGAAAGAGGGGCCCACCTGTCGGTGGGCCGAAGAGAGGCAAAAGGGGGAGGCTTCGGCCTCCCCGTGACCCAGACCGAGCGGGCGGGCGCATGAGGCGGAGAAGGCGGCGGCGACTCCGGAGGGCGGCGCGGCGGAGAGAGGCAGGCTCGGCGGGCCCGGTAACTCGGCTCTTCGGCGGCCCAGTCTTCCCCGCGACCCGCTCTCCCGTGCGACTCGCGCTTCTCTCTCTCTCCCGTTGGGTTCGGAGCTTCTCCTCTTCCCGGCTGACTCGGCTCCCAGATCCGGTTGGTGAGGTGCGGTGGTGATGCGTGAGACTCGGTCTCGGCGGTTGATGGCGCCGCCGAGTGCTCATCCCCTCTCCCTCTCTTGGCTATAAATGGCGGCCGGCTCTTTTGGTTGAGGGATCCGAAGGAAAGTGCTCTCTCCCTCTCTTTGATTTTTGCCTGTGGTGTGTGGTGACTTCGGTTCCTGGTGTTCTCCGGCGAGGTGCTTGGCCGGCTCCTCCCCTGTGCTTGTGCGGCGTACCTCTACCTCGACTCGGCCGGCGTGTGCTTCACTCCGGCGAGAGGGCTTTGTATCTCCGTGCCTACTGACCTCTCTCACGGTGGTGTGGGGGGCAATAGGTTTTCTGGGACAGCGCCAAAGCGTGCCTAGCCCTGATCTTCTCGGCAATTTCGAGTATTGCCGGTCTTGTGAGTAAAACAGTCACTTATATTTGCAATCTTTGTGTGCTGTGCTAGATTCATAATCTCTATTTGATATCTAGTACTGGGAGACTTAGATTGCAGTGGGATTGGATTGTTGCTCAATGATAAATGAAATCATATATTGAGATTGGTAGATTCTATCTTTGAGCTCTTCTTTCTGTCGCTTATTGTCTGTGGTTATTGTTAATTGTGAGCTTAACTGATATCTTCTAGACAAAGACATATTGTACATGTGTGGCTTGGTTGGAGCTCTCCTTAGCCTGTAGAAAATTCTCATATCTATTGCAGATCTGTTAAAAGTCTTATTTTGCTAAATAAGTTTGGTTCAGTTACTGCAAAAGGACATTTTATATGTGTTTGAACTCTTGCTTTAGCAGAACCTTGGCTGCTTGCCGAATGCTCACATGTGTTAGATATAATCTGAATCTTGAGATTGTATAGTTTTAAGAGCTCAAGGATTGAATGCTAATTTGGTACAACCAATCTGTGAAAATTATATGATTTAGTAGCGGGACGGCCAAGTTTAAACTTGTGCAACCCTACATTTGAGAGCACAAATTATCAATTAAACTTGAGCTTATTGCTAGTCTTAATTGATACATGCTTTATACTTTGACATACATATTCATGATTAGAGTAGCTTTGTCTCTATTACTGAATATGTCATATACCATGAATGAAATGTTCAATTCATATGATTATATACTTGTTATGTCCTGTATATATGAATTGATGTCTTTGATGTGCTTATATGATTATATTGGAATTATATTTATATCTTTGCTTATACCGCAAATACTACAACAATCCAGAAAACCTATATTGAAAGAAATGGCTTCCTCATCTGATGTCGTGAAACCTGAAGTGTTTGACGGAGTCAATTTCAAGCGCTGGCAGGCAAAGGCAAAACTTTGGCTGACTGACCTTAAGCTCTTCTGGATCATCTCAAATCCACCGGCGTTTCCGCTGGAGATCCCTGAGACGATGAGATGGGAAGATGCTAATAATGCAGTCTTAGCCCGTTTGCTGGCCATCCTGTCTAATCGCTTGTTTGACGTCTATGTCAACTTCACTAATGCCAAACAACTTTGGGATGAGCTCGAGGAGAAATACTCCGAGGGAGATAATGGAAATGAGTTCTTTGTCACAGCCAATTACTTGAACTACAAGATGGTTGAGGGCCGGTCGGTGATGGAGCAGCTCCACGAGCTTCAACTCCACGTACGTGACTTAAGTCAGTACGACTGCGCCCTACCAGAGAAGTTTCAAGTAAACGTCATCCTGGCCAAGTTACCGCCATCATGGCGTGACTTTGTGACTGCACGACGACATATCAAGGAGCGCTTGACACTCAATGAGCTGTCAGCAGCTATAAATGTCGAAGAACGTGCTAGGGCCGGTGACGGTGCAGGGAAGACTCAAGTCCAGGCTCATCAAGTCCAAGTTAAGAGTGCTGGAGGCCCTGGAAAACCCAAGTTCAAGAATCATTCCCAAGTCAAGCTCCAGCCTAAGAATATGAAGAAGAAGAAGGAGGACATCGTCTGCTTTGTGTGCGGTGAGGCTGGCCATAAGGCCAATCATTGCCGCAATCGCAAGGGCAAGGGTCCATCCCCGGGTCAGCACAAGAGCCGAAAGGCTGAGGTTCATGTCGCGCTGGCTAACACCAGCTCAGAAGAGTACGTACCTATGGCCTTTATGGCAAGTCCATCTATTGACTGGTGGATTGATACAGGTGCTACTAGACATATATGTGCTGATCGATCTTGTTTCTCTTCATTTCAGGGTGAAGGTGGTGGATCCGTCCTAATGGGCAACGGAGCCGCCGCAACAGTACGTGGGATTGGACAGGTTTGCCTGAAGCTTACTTCGGGCAAAACACTCATCCTAAGAGACGTGCTGTACGTGCCTGCGATGACGCGCAACCTTCTTAGCGGGTCAATGTTATGTAGGCAAGGAATAAAGCTTGTGTTTGAATCAAATAAGGTCATTTTGACCAAGTTTGGTAATTTTGTGGGCAAAGGCTATGATAGCGGAGGCATGTTCCGCTTATCCATTCTTGATTTGAATAATGTAAACATTTATAATGTTTCCCATTGCAATAAAGTTCATGATATTTGGCATTCACGGTTGTGTCATGTTAATTTTGAAGCCATTACGCGGTTAAGTAAGATGAGTTTAATTCCAAGCTATAATTATGAGAAGGGTTCAAAGTGCGAAGTGTGCGTGCAAGCCAAGCAGCCCCGAAAACCTTTTCATAGCGTTGAAGGGTGAAACACTTCTCCACTTGAACTAATCCACTCTGATCTTTGTGAGATGAATGGAATATTAACGAAAGGTGGCAAACGATATTTCTTAACTCTCATAGATGATGCGACTAAGTATTGCTATATTTATCTACTTAAGTCGAAAGATGAAGCACTTGAATACTTTAAAATCTACAAAGCTGAAGTTGAAAATCAACTAGAAAAGAAAATCAAACGGTTAAGATCGGACCGAGGCGGTGAGTACGTCTCACATGAGTTCTCCCAATTATGTGAAGAAAGTGGAATAATTCACGAAGTTACTCCACCTTACTCACCCCAATCTAATGGAATAGCCGAAAGAAAGAACCGAACTCTTTGTGACTTGGTTAACGCCATGCTTCAGAGTTCAGGTATGTCGGACTATTGGTGGGGTGAGGCAGTTCTCACAGCTAACTATGTCCTGAATAGGGTTCCACCTCGCAATCAGGAGGAAACACCCTATGAAGGATGGAAGGGGAGAAAACCCAACTTATCCTATTTTCGAACGTGGGGATGCCTTGCAAAAGTGCATGTGCCGTTGCCAAAGAAAAGGAAGCTTGGTTCTAAGACCGTTGATTGTGTCTTTCTAGGATATGCTATTAATAGCACAGCTTATAGATTTCTAGTGGTTAAATCCGAGGTGAGTGACATCGCTACTAATATAGTGATGGAATCTCGTGATGTGACATTCTTTGAGCATGTGTTTCCTATGAGACCGAATGAAGACAGTGGACATGTCGGCCTAGATGATCTCTCTATTTCTTCTAGTGTGGATAACACCGCTCCAGATTTGGAGTTGAGGAGGAGTAAGAGACAGAGGACCGAGAAGTCACTTGGGGATGACTTTGTCACTTATGTCGTGGATGATGAACCACGAACCCTTTCAGAGGCATACGCATCTCCGGATGTGGATTACTGGAAGGAGGCAGTCCGTAGCGAGATGGATTCCATCATTGCTAACGGAACTTGGGAAATTGCAGATCTCCCGCCTGGTTGTAAGCCAGTAGGTTGCAAATGGATCTTTAAAAGAAAGCGCAGACCTGATGGTACTATTGAAAAGTACAAGGCCCGATTAGTGGCTAAAGGTTTCACGCAAAAAGAAGGTGAAGACTATTTTGATACATACTCTCCTGTGGCTCGTTTACCCACAATTCGAGTGCTTTTAGCACTAGCTGCTGCATACAAACTCCTAGTACATCAAATGGATGTAAAGACCGCTTTCCTAAACGGAGAGTTGGATGAGGAGATTTATATGCAACAGCCTGAAGGATTTGTGGTTGAGGGGCAAGAAAGGAAAGTATGTCGATTGATTAAATCTTTGTATGGTCTAAAGCAAGCCCCTAAGCAATGGCATGAGAAATTTGATAGTACGATGACGTCGGTCGGCTTTTGTGTAAATGAAGCCGATAAATGTGTCTACTATCGGTTTAATGGGGGCGAAGGTGTCATTTTATGTCTTTACGTAGATGACATACTGCTTTTTGGGACCAACATGGATGTGATCAATGACACTAAGTCTTTCCTTTCCCAGAATTTTGATATGAAAGATCTGGGTGAAGCTGATGTTATCTTAAACATTAAGCTTATAAAGGGTGAGAATGGGATTACTCTTTCGCAGTCCCATTATGTGGATAAAGTCCTAACCAGATTTGGGTTTAAGGACTGTAAGCCAGCAGCTACACCCTATGATCCAAATGCAAAGCTACATAAGAACACCGGACATGGGAAGGATCAACTTAAGTATTCTCAAATCATAGGATCCCTGATGTACCTAACTAGTGCGACGAGGCCAGACATCTCATATGCTGTATGCAGATTGAGTCGTTATACGTCCAATCCAGGAGATGATCATTGGATAGCACTAGAAAGAGTACTAAGATACTTGAAGGGAAATCCTAATTTGGGAATACATTACTCCGGTCATCCGGCAGTCTTGGAAGGATTCAGTGATTCTAACTGGATCAGTGACTCGGATGACATGAAGGCTACGAGTGGTTATGTATTCACTCTAGCAGGTGGGGCCGTGTCATGGAAGTCTTCTAAACAGACTATTATTACACGGTCCACCATGGAGGCTGAATTGGTAGCGCTTGATTCAGCGGCTGTAGAGGCAGAATGGATTCGAGAACTCCTTTCTGACCTACCTGTGCTGGAAAAACCTATTCCAGCTATTTTGACCTACTGCGATAACCAAACCGTTCTGGTTAAGGCGAAGAGTAGGAAGGACAATATGAAGTCCTCAAAACATATAAAGCGACGACTTAAGTCGGTAAGGCATGCCAGAGAGACGGGTGTTATTTCTGTAGAATACATCCAGTCTGAAAGGAACTTGGCAGATCCTTTCACCAAAGGATTGGCGCGAAAGGTCATCCAAGCAGCGTCACAGGGGATGGGGCTTATACCCGTATAAAGGCTCACATTGGTAGTAACCTATCCTAGGAGATCGGAGATCCCGTGAACTAGGCTCTAGGACAACAAACTGTGTGGGATTAGAGAGCACATCTAACGGGTCCCATTAGCTGCAGTGCTCTGTCTGTATGGAAGGTTGAGCTTTGGCTCTTAATGAACTCTAGGTCTATATGACTTAAGGAATCGTCCTACAGGATTCCTAGAAGAGTTCACCTACGTGAGTGTGATTGTGAGGTCGCAATCAAAGAAAGATAAGGGTAAACTTTCTTAATCGCTCATGAGTAAGATACGGGACATGACCGGAACGTCCCAACCCGAGAGGGAAAGGGCAAGCCGCCCAGTACAGAATGTGATTTGGGCGAAAATTCTCACACCAAGGCATTGGATCAAGGCGTAGTCCTCCTTTGTCTGTGCAGAGTCGTAGTCCTTGTCGCTAGGCTTTGGGTTCAAACCCGAAAGGTACCCATAGTCGAACAGCTGTATATTAAACAAGACTTTGAGCATCAGTTATCAATTGAGAAATTGGTGGGGACTGTTGTATATACCAAGGGCAAAAGGGTAATTTCCCATTTGATAAAAGGAAAAGAAAAGAGAAAGAGGGGCCCACCTGTCGGTGGGCCGAAGAGAGGCAAAAGGGGGGAGGCTTCGGCCTCCCCGTGACCCAGACCGAGCGGGCGGGCGCATGAGGCGGAGAAGGCGGCGGCGACTCCGGAGGGCGGCGCGGCGGAGAGAGGCAGGCTCGGCGGGCCCGGTAACTCGGCTCTTCGGCGGCCCAGTCTTCCCCGCGACCCGCTCTCCCGTGCGACTCGCGCTTCTCTCTCTCTCCCGTTGGGTTCGGAGCTTCTCCTCTTCCCGGCTGACTCGGCTCCCAGATCCGGTTGGTGAGGTGCGGTGGTGATGCGTGAGACTCGGTCTCGGCGGTTGATGGCGCCGCCGAGTGCTCATCCCCTCTCCCTCTCTTGGCTATAAATGGCGGCCGGCTCTTTTGGTTGAGGGATCCGAAGGAAAGTGCTCTCTCCCTCTCTTTGATTTTTGCCTGTGGTGTGTGGTGACTTCGGTTCCTGGTGTTCTCCGGCGAGGTGCTTGGCCGGCTCCTCCCCTGTGCTTGTGCGGCGTACCTCTACCTCGACTCGGCCGGCGTGTGCTTCACTCCGGCGAGAGGGCTTTGTATCTCCGTGCCTACTGACCTCTCTCACGGTGGTGTGGGGGGCAATAGGTTTTCTGGGACAGCGCCAAAGCGTGCCTAGCCCTGATCTTCTCGGCAATTTCGAGTATTGCCGGTCTTGTGAGTAAAACAGTCACTTATATTTGCAATCTTTGTGTGCTGTGCTAGATTCATAATCTCTATTTGATATCTAGTACTGGGAGACTTAGATTGCAGTGGGATTGGATTGTTGCTCAATGATAAATGAAATCATATATTGAGATTGGTAGATTCTATCTTTGAGCTCTTCTTTCTGTCGCTTATTGTCTGTGGTTATTGTTAATTGTGAGCTTAACTGATATCTTCTAGACAAAGACATATTGTACATGTGTGGCTTGGTTGGAGCTCTCCTTAGCCTGTAGAAAATTCTCATATCTATTGCAGATCTGTTAAAAGTCTTATTTTGCTAAATAAGTTTGGTTCAGTTACTGCAAAAGGACATTTTATATGTGTTTGAACTCTTGCTTTAGCAGAACCTTGGCTGCTTGCCGAATGCTCACATGTGTTAGATATAATCTGAATCTTGAGATTGTATAGTTTTAAGAGCTCAAGGATTGAATGCTAATTTGGTACAACCAATCTGTGAAAATTATATGATTTAGTAGCGGGACGGCCAAGTTTAAACTTGTGCAACCCTACATTTGAGAGCACAAATTATCAATTAAACTTGAGCTTATTGCTAGTCTTAATTGATACATGCTTTATACTTTGACATACATATTCATGATTAGAGTAGCTTTGTCTCTATTACTGAATATGTCATATACCATGAATGAAATGTTCAATTCATATGATTATATACTTGTTATGTCCTGTATATATGAATTGATGTCTTTGATGTGCTTATATGATTATATTGGAATTATATTTATATCTTTGCTTATACCGCAAATACTACAACAATGCCCATCGTCGCAGCTAGGGTTCTCCAGGTAAAATGCGGCTAGAGTTCGTCTGGAAGCTTAGAAGTGGAATGGAACATCCACCGTCATCTCAAACTCTCAGTCTTGTAGGGTCATTTTGGGTTGCTCACTTACTTGGATTGGCAATCAATCCTTCACGCGCGCAAATTACCCCAGTACCAGAAGTCCAGAAGTTATAAAATGGGCAATTCCACCCCGAATGCCCGAAATTGGCCGGAATGGCTGGTATTGACCGGTATTGAGACTTTTATGTGTCACTTTGGGTGCCGGTACGGCACATTCTAGCCATTTCGGCTGGTACCTGCACGGAATTGATAAGTATGATACATATACCCTTCTACCTTGTGCAATCGAGTAGCTTATTAATAATTCCTTTAGTCACAAAAAATATTATTTTAGGATACATGCAATTAAAATTTTGAAACTTAGGTTGCTTATATCTTTTTAAATATTTAGATTTATACATTAAAATCATATACATAGATTTGTCTAAAAGGTACTCTTATAATATTATAATCTTATTAGGTTTTATAAATATATCTATAAACAACTGGTGATATTCAAGGTACCTAATTTGTTTTAGAGGGCTAGAAAATCTTACAATAATTGTTAAATCAAAACAATAAATTTTCTAGAAATTCTCTCATTAATCAAGAGGAAAAGCGAAGATCTACGTTGCTTATTTTGGTGGGCTAGATTATAATGTTGTAGATTAATCATATATAGATATTCGCATCGATTATAGTTGTATAACAAATACAACTATATATTTTTGAACGAATTAGAGATATATAACGGATACAATATATTGTAATATCTAGCCGCACAACTGCCTGGGAAGTCCCGCTAGCTACAATAAAAATTAGAGGTTAAAGTTGTGCTTTAAGGACCATGTTGATGTCCATTTTTTATGATTGAATGGAGTACTCTCTTTGTCCCCACTACTAATTTTTGGGCCTATTGCAACGGCGCCGAAACGTTGCAATAGGCCCAAAATGGTTGCAATAGCACCTATTGCAACGGTAACTTTTCGTTGGGAGGCGTGGCAAGAAGTTGCGTGGTCTAAAGTTTGGGCCACGGTATTTCGGTTCGTTGCAATAACGTTTACCTATTGCAACGCAATAAAGCATTGCAATACATAGTTTATGCAACAATGTATTGCATGGCAATAACAACTATTGCCACGCAATTAGGCGTTGCTGTAGATAGCATTTGCAACATACCGATTTCGTGGTTATAAGGTAAATTGCAACGAAAACTGGTGGTAGCAATAGACTATATTGCCACGCAAAGAATTCGTGGTAATAGATTCAATTACCACGTAAAAAATTCGTGGTAACAGATTCAATTGCCACGCAAAGAATTCGTGGTAATAGGACAGAGTGCTATTGCCACGCAAAGAATTTGTGGTAATAGGACATAGTGATAGTGGTGCCCCTCCCACTCTAGAAAAAAAATGCTGTGAGATGGAAAGGAGGTTGGCAACCTTATTTACAAATTCAGAACAGGAATCCCGGGAATGTAGGAACTAATACTCAAGACGGGTCGGGCATTCAATATCGTCCAACTAGTATGCACCGGAAATAACCATTAAGGCTGCACGGATCTTAGCACATGCGAACGGTTGATTTAGTGAGTGTAACTACTCCTAGGAGTGTGTGTGTGTGTGTGTGTGTGTGTGTGTGTGTGTGTGTGTGTGTGTGTGTGTGTGTGTGTGTGTGTGTGTGTATATATATATATATATATATATATATATATATATATATAGAAAGTCCAACCTGATCCATTGAATTAAATGACGACAAACCAACATCAGAATGCCCGAGGACTCCTTTCAGAAGTAGCAGCCTAGGATTGTGACAGCTGGTCGGCATGTGCTTATGAGCAGTCTTCTTCTTGAAGACTAACCCTTTGATCACCTCACTGCAATCAAAATTACACGGGGAACAGGTACAATTTGAAACATACACAGAAATTACATTATTTTTTAAAAAAATCTTTTTAAAGAAAAAACAAATTATGTTTCACCTTTGCCAGCGAGTACCAGATGCTATACATTTAACCTTGATGTAAACAGTTGCCCGGTACAGGGTCTCGATGCAGACGAGCGACGAGCCGGCGCATCACGTGCCCGGTACAGGGTCTCGCCCACGAAACAAAAGAGTTGCAATAGAATACCATATTGCAACGAAACACACTACTCTATAGCAACAAAATTTACACGTGGCAATATAAATATGTTATTGCATCGATTTAGTTTTTCGTTGCAATACGCACCTACCTACTGCAACGCCGCTGAAGATTATACCAACGAAAAAACATCGTGGCAATAGTATCACCCAATAGCAACGAAATTATATATGGTTGCAATAGGAGCGAATAATTGCAACGAAAATCAACACTAACGCAACAAAAGAGTGTCGTGGCAATATATCCAACCTATTGCAACACTTTTTCAAAATGGTTGCGATAACACCTAACTATTGCAACGACATTCATGAATATCGCAATGCAATATAATAGTGGCAATAAAGTCCACCTATTGCCACCGTTTTAGGAAAACGTTGCAATAAGTCCTACCTATTACAACCAAATTGGTGGCGTTGCAATTTCTTTCGTGGCATTAGGCCGAAAATCTAGTAGTGCCCACAATATAAGCCCAAAGTCAACTATGTGCACAGACCCAGAGACATTAAATTTAAGAAAAGTTAATACCATTAGGCCATGCATACCCTTATTAAATGGTATATTACAATTATTCATTTATTCTTTCAACATTGAAGTAAATGTATATGGTGAAAATATTGTAATAACTACACCTTTTATCTCCATAATGAACTTTTATTAGGGGACGATACTTCCTAAGAATAAAGCTTATATTGCGGGATGGAGGGAGTATGTTTTAGCTCGAGAGCACTAAAAATAAAATACAAAGCCTGAAAGCCGTGATTAATCTTAAACGGCCAACTACTAGAGTTTAAATTCCACGTGCGACCGGCCGCGCATGGGTTGCATGTTACGGCGGATTGGAACATGCATGTACTGCACGTAGGCTAGCTCGCTTCTGCCCGTGCATGTGCCGGCTAGCATGCCAATGCGAAGGCGATTGCTTAATGTAACACGCCGGCCGGCGGTGCATCATGCATATCAGCATATGCATGCCACAGCTTGCTTGCTTACCTGATGCAATTAAGGAATGTAGCTAGGCAGCACGCGCAGGTACTCCATGGCTGTCGAGATCGCTAGCTAGCAAGATGCATATGATATCAACATCAGAGGGAGAATCCTGCAATGTGGCGGATACAGCTCACTTAGGCCGGATTAGGTCGTGGAAGATCAATCACCTTAGGTGGGGTTGTTCCATCTATCGATCGATCGACATATATCGTCCTTGCATATAAGGCGCACCATGGCCCATGCATGCAAAATGATAGAACGGAGTTAACATCAGACTAGCTTCGCTAGACTTTTCCTGAAAGGAAACATCTACTGTTATCTCCTAACTGTGCACGATAAGAACGCCAAAATTAAATCTGCTTCTGAGCTTGTTTGTAGCATTACACTTAGGGAAGGAGCCACACCCCAGACAGGATGAGCTTCAGTTCGAGGTGTAAGTGTACAGTCTAGGTAGATTCAGTCCTGTTTAGGTAATAGTTTCATGCTCCAACTCAGATAGTTTAGATCATTTTATCATTAAGTCCGAATCATAACGAAATCTTGGTACCGCCACTGGTTACACTGATCGCTAGATGTGCAACTGAGTGTGCACTGCTGTCTGATTCGCACACGTACGTTAAGTAGTACTGATCAGTCATCACTCGTGAGTCGTGGCTAGTACCATAGGTACTTTGGCCGATGGCAGGACCGCACGTAGTTTTTTTTTTCTTTTTGAGTAGCTGCATGCATGCATCTTTCGTACTCGTCGACCAGTTGCTTCCTGCAAATATGCAGTAGCTCGTGAACAGTGTTCGCTAGCTGCCGGTTAGCCTTCGCCTAGTTTGTTCACACCAATTAACGACCGCAGCATCACGCTCCTGCCGACTGCCAATTGACTGGAACCGTATCCTCCGCGTTTTGCGCAACAAAGGCAGAGATGCACATTAAAAAACCGAGAGAAGAATAGCAAAACACCGCAGTAGTCCAGTTTACTGTACCGAGAAATCACTACGGCGAGAAACTGTTTCTACTGTAGCAGTATATCTGCGCCGGTTGCACTAGATCCAATTGCTGAGATTCACCAGAAAAGCAGGGGTACTAACTCCTGACCAAAAGAATGGAGGAGCGGGCGGAGGGATTTTTTTGGACATGACTACAGAGTGCATCTCCGCCTCTACACCCTCCTTCGTCTCCCGCTCCAGTGCCCCCTCTCCATCGTTGCCCCCATCCCGCTGTTGCTTTTGGTGCCTCTGCTGCACGCCGTGCCTCCCTTGCTACCACCAGCCCATGCCTCCTACCGCCAGCGGCTCCTTGCCACCGCCATCCACTGCCATCCTCCGAACTCATGGCCAGTGGTGCCACTGTCGCCTCGCCACCACCGCCACCTCCCACCTCTTCCTCTATACCTAAGGTTCCGGTGAACTCTCACGCTAACCCGGTGAACCCTAACTCCTGGACGTGGGTCGCCACCTTCTTGCCCGAGAAGAACGAATAGTGGGTGGAGTTGAGGTGGTCGCACGAGGCCTCGTTCGTTTCGACTTCAGCTTCTGGCTTTTGGTTTCTAGTTCACTATTTCTTAATTTTATCTTTTTTCTAGCTTTTTGGCTTTTATTTGAGCTTTTTTCCTTTTCTTTTTTTCTGTATTCGTTTGTGTTGTATGTGATGGACTAACATGTTTTTTTTCTATTTTAAAGATTTTTAAATTTAATTATACTAAAAGCCACCAGTAGTTATAGTATAAAATAAATCAGCTATAATATTAAATAGTAAAAAATAAGTTTAAATGAGTAGCACTAAAAGTCCGTGCGCACTAAACATATTTTGCTTCTTTTTTTTTCGGAATGGAACGCGAGTTAGTGCGGGCCACTAGGCTACGATGGGCTTTGTTTCCACCCAGCTTCGTATGAGCCAAAAGGCTATTAAGGCCTTATTTTTTTAGCTTTTAATTTTTGTTTTTGATTTTTTTATAGTAATTATCTTTTAAAGGGAATGTCTTTTTAAGATGGGGTCTACTAGTTAATTATAGTGTATAATGTACCGACTTCATTTATATCAGTAAAAATCACACGTAAGTTTCGATTACTCTATAATTTCTCGCACGAATAGCCCAAAAATCACAAATCGCAACCAAAAGTCATAAACCTCAGCTAAAAAGAACAAACCCTAAACCTCCTAACTTTAGCTTCTTTGTTTAGACTTTTTCTTTAACTTAGATATAAAAAAGCTAAAGTCTAAACAAAGGGTGGCTTTTCTACCGGGCTTTTGAAAAAATACCTAATCTCCCATATAATACAAGCCAAAAGGCAATTGAGGGGGTGCTTTTTGACTTTTGCGGAATAAAAATAGCCCTTTGTCACTAAAAGTCCCTGAAATAGCCCACCAAATGCCATCATATATAGACTCCAAATCCCTCCTACTCACCTTATTTCTCCTCCTCCCTCCCTCCCTATCTTTCCCTGTGCGACATGTGTAGGCACCACCACCGGCCTCCTCCCTCTTGCTGGACTCGTGTGGGTGCCACCATTGTCCTCCTCTCTCTATCTTGGCGATCGATGAGGCTGCGGCGGTTGATCACCCTCCTCCACCGAGCCCATCTCTCTCATCCCTCTCTCACCTAACCAGCAAAGCACAGAGGACGTCGACTGGGGAGGTGAGGCCACATCCAGGTGGAGGAGGACCTCGTTGTAGCCGGCGTGCAGTGGGAGATGACCGAATCTGACGTGGGCGTGTTGGGAGGTGGCTAGATCCAACGGTGGTGCAGCAGGAGATAGTCGAATCGAGTCTTATTCGATGTCGGTGTGGTGGGAGGTGGCTGGATCTAACAGTGTCATGTCGCGAGGTACGGCTGGATCCGGTGTCTTCATCACTTCCGGACATGCATATGAATGATTTTTACCTCTTTTCTTATCCGATTTTGTTATTGTGTTCCAGAATTTTTGGTTCTAGCTAGTGTTGTGGCTCGGCCAAGCTAGGGGAGATGAGCAATTGTCATTTTTTTGTGCAATTTGTGATGAGGAGGTGTGAAAAAATTCACTAGACTGTACCAAATTCTTCATGTAATTTGCTCAGTTTTCTATTTTTTTCTTGTCGATGATTGAACAAAATGTCATTAGACCATACGTATTTCAGACAACTCAACAATAAACCATAGCTCAGAAGCCAAAAAAAATCGGAGTACCAAACACCTGGCTTGGCTTAAAAGCAAGGTGCTTTCAGCCAAAAAGATAGTCTCCTAGAGTTTGGCCCCGTTTAGCACAGCTCTAGCTCCGACATCTATGCTGGATCTGTAGTTTGTTGACTAAATTAAAGTGATTTAAATATTTTTATTTAATATATAATATAAATAAAATGAGTCATATAAATGCACTTATCATATCTGCAACTCTAGATCCAGGATTTCCTAGAGCTAGAGCTTTGACAAACAGGGCCTTTCTTTACTTTTTGGGGATAGAGCTTCAATTATTTTTCTTCGGCCATATTGGGCCGAACGGACCGTAATTAACCATGTATCGGCTTGTCGATCCATCTCCTGTAGCCTGCGATGAACAGATGCTCCATCCATGAATTGTCCAGCGTGTATATATATGCATCGCTGGCTTCTTTTCCACCTATACTTAGGCTTTGATTTTTTTCCCGTACATACCTTTTAAATGATACTTTTTTTAAGATAGAATCTATAAAAAAATTATAGTAGACACTATACTGAATTTAGATATATCAGCCAAAATCACATGCGACTATTTCTCTCTACGTATTGTCTCTCGTGAATAGTCAGAATTCAAAAAACAAAAGCCAAAAGTTAAAACCACAGGCTAAAAAAACCCAGCTTATACATAGCATGGCGTGCATATCTATAGGCTCTCTCCATGATCTATGGGACTATTAATTTGCGCACGCCCGATAGGGAGTGTTCTAACACAGGTCAAAAATGATTACCTCACCAACCGCACGCTGCCGTCATCCTTCTTCCCAAAATAAAAAAAAATGAAAACTTTGAATTTTGGACTATTTTGGCCCCCTGTGCTGCTAGAATGTCGGATATGGCACCCTGCGTGTCATTTTTTCGTATCTGGCCCCCTGACGCGGCGAGGCACCGCGCGACCCGCTTGTCGCACTCCCCCTCCGTGCAAAGCAACGTGGTGCGTCGCCCAGCTGCGCCAGTTTGCTGGCGCATCTTGGCCTGGCCCCACTCCCCCGCGTGCGTCGAACATGCACCTCCTGCCCGGCCGGCCCCTCCCCTCACCGGTTGCATGGTAAAAAGGGTGGATTCGTTCGTTGGAATGCACAGCAATGCCATTTCATTTTACTCTAGCCAAGAGCAAGAAACTAATAGAGGAAGAAGGCCATGAAAGCACCCGATTTTTAAGTGGTTTTGAAGGACATGCATTTTCTTGGTAAAATTGTTGTGCTTTGTGCAGATTTTTGTACATTACCGTTATGTTAAAAATCAAATATCATTGTGGTTGTCCGCTTACAAATATAATGCACTATCGGCAGTAGTAATTTTTGAATTGTAGGGTGGTACATGTGTGATATGCTTAGTTTAGCAGTGGTAAAAATATTGAAAAAAGCTATAACTTAACGTTACACAATCTGAAAAATTTTGTAGGTACGCCGTGTCGAGCATTCAGGATCTATTCGTGTTCCATAGGAATGGTATCGTACGTGACGGACCATATGGGGTGGACGTATCAAATTATGACCGGACCATGATCTGGGCACTCGGTCTGAAGGACATGGGCCTCTCAAAGCTCAGGAGATGCATCCGTTCCACATTCGTTCGCGCCATTGCAAGGAGAAAACTACGCATTGAAGCGTTGTACGTCTCCATGGTGGGTGGTGAAAGGAAGACCTCATGGCAACTTATGAAGGTGATAAGCGACGAGTCATGGGCCAATTACATGGAGTTTATGTGCAACCGTGCTGATGTAATATATGGCAGACTAACGGTGTATGTTCAGTTCATGGAGCAGATAGAATCATCTGTCATGCCTAGTTCTGGTGCAGGCGCTACTAATGTAATGCATGGGTTGGTCTCCAATGATGATGTAGATGGGGCTGCTGGTGGAGATGCGGGCGTGGCAGTGGGTGATCGAGACCTGAGGAGGCATGCCAAAAATTTTGAGCCTAATGAAGGTGTACAGGGATGGTAGGCAGCACATATTGACTACCACAAGTATCTGGTAGAAGAAGGGGAGAGTGAGGAGGAGGAGGACGTGGAAACATCTAGTTCTAGAGACGAGGGAGACGGAGAAGTTGCTGCGGGAGGTATAGTCGGTGGTGTTGTTACCACCGATTTACTTATGTCAGCTATAGGTTGGACGACATCGCAGCGGCATCACTGGTTCTGCCGCAGCCAGAGGAGGCACATTGGGCCTTCAATGAAGACACCCTACTCTTAGGGCAGCGCTTTTCTAACAAGAGCGCTGCCCAACAGGCCATTGCCAGATATGCTGTGACCATCAGCCGAACGTATCGGGTGCGTAGGTTAAACCCTAACACCTATATCGTGAAGGTTTGTGCATAGCGATCAAGGGGTGGGGTTATGGACTTTTGGATCACGGTGTTGATGGATTACACATGCAAGCTTGCTGAGTCACTTTAAAGGCACCGCAACTTGACATCGTCATATGTTGTCAGCCTGATCAGCCACCTGGTCATCGCAGATGTTTCCATTTCATTGAAACTTCTGCAGGTAGATGTTGTCAACATGGTGAACACGCACACGGCTAACCTGGAGAAGTGGTCTCTACTGCATGACACCGGCAGCGCAAGGTACAGAATCATGATGACAAATATGTCCGAGGTGTATAACGATGTCCTAAATGGTGTGTGCTCCCTACCGATCACCGCGATCATCAAGGAGAGGTAGACCTGCACCATCGGATACTTCGTGAACAGAGCCATAATGGCCAAGAAGCATATGGAGGAAGGCAAGTAATTCTCCAAAGTTATGCAGGCGCAGATGGATATGAAGATGATGAAGGCTCATTCGAACACTGCCAGACCTTTGGATGATATTATGAAGTTTGAGATCCATCTTAGGGAGAAGTACATCACGGGTCATGCCAAAGGAGATCGCAAACAAGTCTACACGATCGATGATGAAGCGTCATGCATGTGCAACAAGCCGCAGCTCCTTCACAAGCCTTGCTCCCATGTGTACATGACCTGCGTAGCATGGTGGCAGACCTCCGCGCCGTACATCTCAGAGTACTATGACATGCACCATCTGTATGGCACTTGGAGTGCGGAGTTCAACTCATACGGGCTGGATGTGTACTACAGGGACATTTGGCCATATGAGGTGCGGTGGGTGCCAAATGACGCGTTGAAGCATGCCAGCCATGGAAGGCGACAGTCCCACTGCATCCATAATGATATGGATGAAAGACAGCGTGGTGAACGGGTTAGGCGGCCAAGATATAAACTATGCAAGACGGTTGGGCACACCCTCAACAACTGCCCAAACAGGGCTAGCTCAAGCAACACACCGTAGTGATGAAGATATCATTCCCCTGTAGTGATGTTGCTTGTTTTTTTCATGCATTTGGTTGCACTGCCTTAAATTGAAGCGAAGGAAAAACGAGTTACTTCGATGTGAATACATTGAAGCGGTAATAAATGCAACTGTCTACTACGATATAGGCATGAATCTGCATTACACATACATGTATCATACAAAGCACTACAAGTACCAACACAAATGAAAACAACACTCCAAGCCCTACACGTTGAAGATAACATTGAACACAGGAAAAAGAATAGAACGCAATATTAAGTTAATCTTTCACTCCAGTCCATCAAAATGATGCTGCATCTCCACCATTCTGCTAACCCCAGACAACTCTCTCCTATGGAACAATGCCGAGCCTAGTGCCCATTTCATTCTCCCACACTTAGAATCAGTAACCGCCTGGGCCATCATGCAATTTCATGAGAAGAAGGATTTGTAACATCTGCTGAATGATTGGAAGCAACCTGAAACAAGCTGTCTCACCGAGTGAAAGGGGCACTTGTAGTACTGTTGTCCATGATTCATGGCTGTTTGTGAGGTCTTATGTCTGACAAGTGTGTTGCACTTTGGGCAAATCATTGTGGGTGCCGACAAAGAGGCACTAACTTGACTCATTTTGACGTTCGGGGGAGGGAGAAGCAAGCCAAGGGAGAGAAAATGGGAAGAAATACTTTAGGAGGTGAAGGAGAACAATGTAGTGGGAGTGGCTAAGGAATGGCTCCCTTTCATAGCTTGAAGTGTGAGGGCAAAATGGTATTTTCACATCCCTAATGGAAGACAAATAATGATCAGTACGAGTGACTGTAGATAGTAGAAGTTTGTGTCAGCCTTATGTACTAACAAGACCAAACGAGACGGCCTTATGCACTGACAACAGCAAATGGGTATGTTATTGTAGGACATAAAAGGTTGTCCTCCTATGGTTGGCAGGGTCGAGTTCTCTTACTTTTAGGGGGTCGGCGTGCATTATGTAGCCTGTGGGGGGAGGCAGCGTGCTTTCTAACAAAGCAAGTCATGTGTTAGCTCTATGCAGCTTTACGCAGTGACAAGACCAAAGGAGGCAGCAGTGTGCAGTAACAAGACCAAAAGAGGTAGTCTTGACCAGTGACAAGACCAAACGGGTCAGCTTTGTATAGTGATATGATCAAACGGGGGTAGCTTTATGCAGTGACTAGACCAAAGTGTGTGGCTTTATGCAGTGATAAGACCAGGCTTTGTGTAGCTTTACGCAATGACAAGATCAAACGGAGGTAGCTTTGTACAGTGACAAGACCAAAGGAGACAGCCTTGACCAGTGACAAGACCAAACGAGTCAGCTTTGCACGGTGACAAGATCAAACAGGAGCAACTTTACATAGTGACTAGACCAAAGGGGGGTGGCTTTGTATAGTGAAAAGACCATAGGAGACAACCTTGATCAGTGATGAGACCAAATGGGTTAGTTTTACGTAGTGACAAGACCAAATGGGGACAGCTTTACGCAGTGACTAGACTAAAGGGGTGGCTTTGTGCGGTGACAAGATTAAAGGAGACAACCTTGACCAGTGATAAGACCAAAGGTTCGGCTATGCACAGTGACAACACCAAACCAGGTAGCTTTACGCAGTGACAAGACCAAAGGGGGCAGCTTTATGCAGCGATGTGATGCTATGCTGGTCCATGAATTGTCCAGCGTGCCACTGCCTTGCGGACACGAATTTGCCCAAATTGAAATGGACTCGCAAAGCGTACGCCGCATCGGCTAACCCTATAAGTACTACCCCTTCTATAATGTATTTTCCTTCACCACAACTACAAGACTACATCACTAGTATGGAGAAGCAATGGGAGGAGATCACCAACTCGCAAGGGCTGCTGCAGCCCAGGAAGAACAAGCAGAGTGTGCTAGGAGGCCACCTCCTCGAAACAAAGCCGCTAGTGCCACCAACCCCAACGCATACCTCAACATTCCCACCGAGCGTTCGCTGCAAGACCCTCCCATGGGGGAGACGCCCCCCTCCGCTGGTGCAGGGACGCTTGCAAGTTCTTCAAGTCCAAAGAGTGGTTGAGCTTGGGCATGCATAACAGGGGTTGTTGTAACTACGCCTGGGAGTATTCCAACCGGTGTTGGGACACAGCCTGCTATCGGCAGCTGGTAAGAATGTGTTACAATACATTTTCTTACTAGTTCTCTTCTATGGCATGCACTAATAAGCTCTCCCCTCTTCCCGTTATCTCTAGATCTGTTATGCACCTACCACAAATGGATCAACTGGGAGATCCACCCATACGACCAGTGGACTCTAGACTACGTGAGAGGATGGAGGAGTGGCGTCACAATGAAGAACAAAGCGAGCGTATCTGGCAGGAGACACAAACTCACCTGAAGCATGCAGGCGCATGGATCAGGAGGCTCGTGAGGAGGAATGTGAGAGAAAGCATGAACTGGCAGCGAAGGCCATAGCTGACGATGAGGACTACAACACCAAGCTAGGCCCCAAGGGCAAATGACCACGTTCCACGCAATAGTTCGACACTCTTCGTCCATATGTCCCATGTGTTTTTATTTCCCTAAAGGCATGCATGTACTATCCTTGGTTTGTTAGCCTACGTGTCATGTCATGTTATTATCGTTACGCCATTTATCCAAAGTTCTCCATGTATGAATTCCATGTTATAGTACAATACCACTTACCTTCGTACTTATGAGTCATTGTCGCCTCAATCGTACCCACAAAATTCTTTAGAAGTTTATCACACTGCACCAACATACGATGATCACAAAATGTTATTATGAGTCTAACAGATTTCGTACCTAATGAGGACATCCCGAAGACACCAACCAGACTGCTCGCAAGACCTTCAGAATGTTCGGACCAGTCCGAATGATTTCGACTGTCTAAACTGTTCGATCAGCATTGGATGCTCAGATGCCTTGGAAATGTTCAGGCCACTCCAAATAAGTCGTACCGTCCAATCTTCAACGGACCACCCAATCGCCTTGGAGACGTTTGGACTGCTCTGAACATTCATTCATTCCACAATGTTCGATCGGTTTTAGATGGTCGATAGCGATGGTGACATTCGGACTGCTCCAACATTCGCCCTTCTGCGTTGTTCGATCAACTTTGGATGGTCGATATTGATGGTAACGTTTGGACCAGGCCGAACGATCCCATCGTTGGATTGGCTAGAGACACTTGCAGTCGTTTGATTGACTTGAAGGTATTCGAAACATTATGACCATATCTCTGACCGTATACCTGGCATATAAAGACAATAACTTTCACATATGAGGTCCAATTGAGGTGATCTTCGATTCGTTTGAAAGTTTATTTTAAGGGCTATGTAATGGAGGAGAATTTATCTTCAAAAGCATCATGACCAGTTGATCCTTGAATCAAAAGTTATTTGGAATTTGGATCATGTGGTTGTGCGCCTCTCTGTTCTTCCTCTATTTCTTCTGAGAAGCTTTCGACCACATTCATTTCTTCGACCACGTTGGTTGTTTGACCACTCGTTGGCTTACGACCACGTAGGTTCGACCTTGGTCTTGGCGGGTTACAATAATAGTGATTGTTCAACCACTTGTTGGTATTCGATCACGTTGTCTGCTTCCGACCACGTAGTCGGGTTTACGACTGCAATGTATGCTCTCGACCGTGTTGTCTGAGTTCAACCACATTGTTGAGACTTACGACCACATTGTAAGTCTCGACCACGTTGACAGATCTCGACTGTCTTGCTCTATTCGGTTTGTTGTCTCGGTTTTCCAGTGAGCTTTCAACACTAGTCTTCATAGCTCAATAGCTATTGAAGAAAGGAGTTGAGTGTATACTTGGGGAGAATTTGAAGGCAACATTCACCCCCCTCTGTTGCATGTCCGGTCCTACAAGTGGTATCAGAGCCTGGTTAGCTCTTTTCAAGTAGATCTTAACCGGTCTTTGGAGCTATGGCAACATACAAGTATTCAACCAAACATCCTATCTTCGATGGGGTCGACTATCCCTTTTAGAAGAGTAGGATGGAGTCTTACATCAGGCTCAAGGCTATATAATTTGGAGAAAAGTTAAGACTCAATTTGTTGTTCCTACCGATGAGAACATCACCGCGATGAATATGCCAGATGTGGAGGCAAATACTAAGGCAAGGAATATTATCATTCAAGGTCTAACCGAAAATGAGTTTGATCGAATTTCTCATCTTTTGTCGACATATGACATTTGGGTGAACCTCGATGCATACCATGAGGGCACCACCCAAATCAAAACTGTTCGATAGGACCAATACAAGCGAGAGTACAACAAGTTTGAGATGCTCACTGGTGAGTCCCTGGATGAGTGCTTTGCCAGATTTCACAAGATTTTGAGCAACCTCCGAGATATTAGTCTTACATACCCAGACTCAGACAATGCTTGCCAAATGCTTTCTGCTTTGGACCTGAGAGTGTGGGAGATGAAAGTGACCACCATCAAGGACACGACTGACCTATCAACTTTGACTCTTGATGCATTGTACTCACGCCTCAAGACTCACGAGATTGACATTGTCTCTTGCAAGTCGAAATCACAGTTGATGGCTTTGGTCACCGATTCCAGTTCTGGAGCATCTTCTGATGGTGCTTCTGGTTTCTCTTTGGCTGCTTTGTGTGAGATAAGTGATGACCAATTTGAGCAGTTTCCAGAGAGTGAGCTAGCCCTTTTAGCCAAAAATTCTCACATGCTTACAAGAGGGTTAGAGAGAGAAAGAGAGGAGGTCCAGTGATCTGCTTCAAGTGTGGTGGCCCCAACAACATTCGAGCAAATTGCCCCAAGCTAGAGAAGGGCAAGAACGACTATGACAGTGTGAGTAAGAACGACTACATCAACAAGAACCGCAACAAGAAGCCTCAAACTCATGGCAAAGAGAAGAAATACCGCAACCTTGGCAAAGCCAAGAAGCTCTTCCACCGCACCCTCACTGCCTTCGACAACCTTGACTTCAGCTACATGGAAGGCTGGAGCAACGACGACGGCAAGGATGAACCAGACAAGGATACCAAATACGGCGATGACTTTATCGGCACGTGCTTCATGGCTGACGAGAACGGCATCAGCGATGACGATATCTACAGTGACTCCGATGAGGTAGGCCCTTCCTATGACCAGCTTAATGATGCTTTTCTCAAGTTAGCAAAATTTTATGCTAGATCTAGAGCTAGCTATAATGAGTTAGAGAAAGAAGTAGAGAGCTTTTCATGGGAACTTACTTCACTTAAATCTATTTCCTCCTGTGATGATTGTGATGTATGTACTTCTTTACTAGGAGATATAAAGAAGCTAAGGACCTCTCATGATAGGGTGATCTCTAAGCTTGATTTGCTTAAGGTGGAAAATGTTAGTCTGTTAGCTAAGCTAGAGATGACTATGGTAGCTTCTCTTTCATCTGATACTGTTGAGACTACATTTTGTACCTCATGTGAGGATAAGGAAATGCTTTTAGAGGTCTTTATACCATGCTTCTTGATCTGCCTGAAACTTGTGAAAGTTGCAGTAACCTGAAGATTAACCTAAAGAAGGCAGATCACAAAAATGCTGAAATGCAAACTGCTTTGCTTGAACCTGTTGCTTCTTGTGTCAACTATCCTAAACTAACTGCTGAATTTGAATCTGTTTCAAAATAATTTCAAGAAATGGTTGATCACAACAAGAAAATGGCTCAATATGCTTCTAAGGCTCTTGTTATCTCACCATGCAATAATTGTGAAAAACTAAAATCTGAATTCATTGCTTTGGATGACAAGTGTGTGAAGCTAACTAAGAACTTACTAGAAAAGCTACAATATGCTTGCTCTTTCTATGCTGAAGTGGGGGAGAAATTGAAGGAAATGCTATAGACCTTTAGAAAGAGTCACAAGAACCTAACGGCTAGGATTAGGACTGCCCCCCTGTGCGTCTTGCGAAACCCTTAAGATTGAGGTGGCAGTGCACAAGGAGAGATATGCACGTGCTATTCGATCTTCTACTTCTGGTTCTTCTTCCTCTCCTTCTGGTTCTTCATCTTCTCCTCTTCCCTGCCCTTCATGCGCCTCTCTTTTTCAAGAGTGTCAGTACTTCATGAACACTCTTGAAAAATTTGTTGAAGGCAAGAAAAAGCTTCATCTTATCCTAGACAAATCCAAAATTTACAAGTTCAATCAATGTCTAGGGTATGACTTTTTAGAGGATATCAAGAAACATCCACCTGCTATTGTCAAACCTATAGCAGCAGGTGTGATCGAAGTTGCGCCTGAATCCAAGAAAATTGAATTTAAATCTGTGGGTTTTGTCTAAGGGATTTCTGACAGTAAGGGTGTACCACCTGTTGCTTCAACCTCTCAGAAGGTGAAGCCTCATCTTGTTGCTTTGACCTCCCAGAAGGTGAAATATCATTGTACCTTCTGTTAGAATGATGGACATGGTATTGAAAGGTGTTTTAAGCGTGCCAAGATCACGCGAAGAGACTGTATTCGTACTCTTAGGCGTATTCAGGGTCAGCCCTAGACTCGGAGTACCCTTAAGACCAACACGAGGTCTAGAGTCGTAGCAAACTCTTCTGATGCAGAGTCGTCAGCACCAGGGAGCTCAACAAATAGCCTACTAAATAAACCTCAAAAATGACTGAAGGTCTCATCCTTCGAAGCTAAGAAAAATACCAAAGAAAACCTCGAGAAGTCATCAAACACGACAAGAACATATCACTTCCCACCCGTCGACTGCACTCTAGCTGGACCAACAGTGTCCATGTGGAGAAGCTGTCCTGGTGCATCGGTCATTGTCACTGTGACTGGGGGCTGAGAAGCAGCAACCATCTTGCCATGTCGGCATAGAGCACAAACTAAGTCTTTGACCATCTTGAGTTTGGGCAGATCACGTATGAGATCGTGGCCGCTAACTCGAGTCAAATGATCAAAACCAATGTGACCAAGTCTCCTATGCCAGAAAGAGAGGTCACGGGATTCTGAAGCAACTAAACACCTGAGAGAATCACCAGAAGACTTGACAAAATCAGCTCGAAAGATCTTCCCAAATCTAGAAATCCCGCAAACAAGACTCCCCAAATAATCAAGAATTTTGCAAGCATTTTTCTTAAAACTTACCTCGAAATTGTCATCGGTAAGCTAAGAAACAGAAAGCAAATTATTACGCGGCTTACTCACTAAGGCAACATCCTTAAGAAAGAAAGAGTCATTAAAGTGCACAGTACCTTTAGCGATGACTCGACCAGAAGATGCATCTCCAAAGGTAATCGTCTCATCACTTGCGGCTCGGACTAGGGAAGAGAACCAATAAAAATCTCCGGTCATGTGGTGAGAACAGCCAGAGCTAACAAGCCAAACCTCTCTCTTCCCAGCTGTAGGAGCCCAGATATTAACATCCGGAATCCTCTGTGATTTCATTGCACTATTCCCTGGATCAGTAGATAGTGCTCACAGTTACATAAATGAATATCAAAATACATATCATGTGGAAGCGTAAATATAATAGTAGACTTACTCATGGGCCGATTAGGCCGTAATCATGAAATTGCAGCAGCGGAAGAACGAAGCACGCAAGTGGGACCTTCAGGACATGCCCACAGGCAGCCAACTGGAGGTTCGCGGCCTAGCCTTTGACATCTTCATCTTCTCGGCCAGCTTGTCTAATCTTGTTGCTGAGGCGAGGTAATTTGATTGCTGAATCTGAATTTTGTCGCAACAGCGAGCGTGAGCACTCCGACCCCGTGCTCCGCGAGCCAATACACAGAATGCAATTAAATAGTATGCATGGCTTATCAAAGGAAGGCTCGGGTTATTTTATTTTTGCGTAGAGTGCTTTTGAATACAATTACTTAAAAATCCCTAAGACCTAGCAGTTTGAACCAAATCATAATGTACAAGGAAATGCATTATTAATATCGATTCAGATTCCATCCACCGTTACATGGCATCTGCACCATATAGCAATTTCTTCAGCGTTATAGCTAGGGGTGGAAAACGGTAACGGATAATTCGTTTTATCCGGTATTCGTATCCGAGAAAACATAAATGTGGTAAGCAAAAATCCGTATTCAAAAATATTCGTATTCGTATTCGAGAATATTCGCATCCGTATTTGAGAGTATTCGTATTCGCATTCGTATTCGAGAATATTCGTATCCGTATTCGTATTCGAGACTATTCGACTCGTATTCGATCCGTTTCTAGAACATATGAAAAATTCGTACAAATTTTGTGATTCAAAATTTGAATTTAGGCGATTTAAAACCGGTGAAAAATCGTAAAACCGCTAGGAATCCGTTTTATCCGATATTCGTATCCGAGAAAATCCGTATTCGAAAATATCCGTATTCGTATTCGAGAATATCCGTATCCGTATTTGAGAATATTCGAATTCGTATCCGTATTCGTTTGAAAAATATGGATTCGTATTCGTATTTGAGACTATTCGACCGTATCCGATCCGTTTCCACCCCTAGTTATAGCCGCTTAACTTACCACTGGGACGACACCCAGGACAATTCCAAACCAGGGCAGTCCTTCGCCCTTCAAGTTTCCATTCCCAGTTTCCAATGTTTTTAAAACAGAACTATATCCAGTTAAGTTCCCATGTCCGCCCTTCACCGTGGGCACGGCTATTCGAATAGTTTTAGACTCTGCAGAGTTTGTACACTTTCATCACAAGAGACAGTTTACTCGTTGCCCCACACGATTCCTTAGCCGTGTGGTTGAGCCAACCATCACCGTAACTTTTCAAAGTACCTCGCCCCTTCCATCATTTCACCCTATGGGTCGCTCCCACTTGCGGTGGGTCCCATACGTTGTGCGGGATGTCCTCCTTCTGAACGTCTAGCAGCTGGCTCCCCACCCCTGCTAGCCCGCCACAGCAGAACTTCACCTTCCACGGGTGTCCCATTCAAGCCGTCACACAGACTGCCGCTTGCACTATCCCACACCTCCTCCTGGAAGGATGACTTTCAGGGTCCGGTAAATCTACTAAGCCAAGTTGTATTTTACAGACTTGTGGTTGTACTGTTTTACATGGGTTGACATGACAAGATTCAGTCCTTAGTGGTATCTGGGCGGTTCTACCACAAACCACACTCTCGTGCACCACTGCACCATACCCCCGAACCATCCGCCCAGATAAATAAGCAATTTGAGGTTTTTGGGAATATAAAATAACCATATCCAACATACACCAGTCATTACCACCCTGACTGCCCAACCAATTTTTCTCAGGATTAAAAGTGATGCTTGGGCGCTCTCGCGCCCATGAGTATCTAAACAATACTACGCATGGCATATAATTACGGACTTATTTTTGAAAGGTTACTATTATATTTTATGCTAGGGTGACAATGTTCACATGTTCAAATATTTCAAAGGAGGGGTAATATTAACCAAGTACACAATGGGATATAACTAGAATCTTAAATTAACATGTATTTGCATATATCATAACAACATGCAATTTGATAATTTAAACAAAAAATAATTTGCAGAATACGTAGGTTCAACATGATCAAAGTATTGACTCGCCTGGCGCGGTTTACCGCGGTCTTGAGCTCACACGAAGTTGTCTCATACGATTATCTTTAATTCCTGGTCTTCATCAATCTCGGTCTCGCTTGATCCATAGAATCTTTCGGACTCCAATTTCTAATTACGTGCTAAGCAACTGAATTCAAATAAGGGCAAATAACTCAAAAGATCCAAATAAATCCAAGCGAACTCAATTTACTTTTATTCTGAGCTAACGGGTGATTCGGGTGTTTTGAGGCAAAGTCGGTGGTAGAACAGGATGACTTGATCCCTTTTTATTATTTTTGTATTTATCAAGGAAGTTCCATGAGTTAGGTTAGACCTAGACTAGTGTAAGAGTTTAGTGCATTAGATTTATCTTTACGGTATGTATTCCTCGTAACTTAGGGTATGGTATTTTATAGGATTCTATTTACTAAGTATTTGAATTATTCACTAAATGATTATTTCAATAATTCATGGAAGTACAGAAATATTTAATTATCTTATTGATGTTTAATAGTAAATTTTTGTATCTTCTTATTTACTACCACTTTTACTAAAGTTGTCGTTGAGACTTATTTATTGATGACGACTAATGGCGGGGTTTATATTTTAAATCATGTCTTTCAAATTTTAAATATGTATTTCATTCCAAATGGTTAGGGCATATCGTTTAATAAATTTTATGGAGCAGCTTGATTTGTCATTTAATTAAATCTATCACTAAGATTCATTTTATGACTGTATGTTAAAGGTTATGGCATATATTTAATTATAATTAAAGGTAATCTTTAATATTAATCCTTGCTTTTATAGGTAAACATACTATTCAATTTATTTCCTTAATCTTAATCTTGAATGCATTTTTATTGGATTCTTTATTAAATTTGGACATATAACCAAATCCATCTTTTACTAATGCCTTTAATTAAAATCTAAATTTTAATTAAATGTTCCAAACTACATAAGTTACTCATACATGACATTTAATCCAATATTAAAGCTTAAATAATCTTATTTTATGACCCATTCAAATTTTTATTAGTTCCCATGGACTATCTCTTAACTTTCCTTAGCTTTCCGTTAATTGAAGTGATTAATACAAGCAAAACAAAAAGAAGGAAAGAAATGTGCCCGAAGGGATTCGAACCCGCGGCCTCTCGGTGAGAGAGCGCAGAGGCTGGCGCTGGTGACCAACTGGGCGGCTGGTGTTTCTTGACTAGGAGAGGGGAACAAAATGGATAAGGCAATGCACTGGCCTGGGCAAAGCAGAGCAAAAACAGGGGAGGCTTGGGCGGCGCTCGGCCGACGGCGTCACCGGCGAGGCCCGGCCTGGGGGGTGGTGGCGACCGCTAAAATGGGTTGGCCCGGGTATAGGGGAGCTATGGGTGACGGCGAGTCGGATGGAGCAACAGCGAGGCGGACGGGCTACGGCGCGGGGCGGCCGACGGTGGAGGCGGAAAGGGGCGACGGCGCCGGCGTGAAGGGAAGGGAGAATTGAGGCGCGCGTGAGCTGCTGGGAGGCGAATGGAGGCTTACCGCGTCGGTGGTCGAGTCGGGGAGAGGCTGTGGTGAGCCGGCGACGTTGGCCTGCGGTGGCGCGGAAGGGCTCACGCCGCCGGCGAGCTAGGGTGGAGGAGGGGCTCCAGCGACCGTCGGCGAAAGTCCGGGACGTCGAGGAGTCGCTCCCACCGCGAAGAATCGAAGGGAGCACGGCTGTGGAGGGAACGGCGGCGGTGGAAGCACATTCGGCCGGCGGTGAGGAAAAAGCGGATTCCGGCGAGCTCGACGCACGGTTTTCCAATTAGACCGTAGGGAAGGGACTAGAGGCTCGGGCGAACAAGGCGGTTTGGTTGGATCGAAGGGGAATGCACCGGAGATCCGGAACGGCGAGGAGGCGGCCGGGAAGCTCATGGCGGCAGAGGACAAAGACGTGGGGAAAGGAAGGGGAAGAACGAGGGGGAAGCCCGGCTGCTATTTATGGGAGCGGAGGGAGGAGCTGCTGCGATGCCACTGGCGCCGATGAACGATGTACAGGCGCGCGATGACGATGGCAACATGGGCGCGAGGTGACGGGCGGCAGAGCATGGGCGGAGGCGCACACTGACGGGAGCGGATGCGGAGTGACGAGCGCCCATGAGAAACCCGGGGCGACGGCGGGGAGAACCAGGGGCGACGAGGAGAATCGGTGGGCGGAGCAGGCGCGGCGCAGTGCATGACCGCCACGGGGCGAGGAGGATCTGCGCGGTGCAGAGAAAAGAGGAGAGGTGGCGCGGGCGCTCGGGGAAGGAGAGAGGAAAGAACGGGCGGGGCAGGGGAGGCGCTGACTGGCCCAGCGACAGAGGAAAAGGGGACGGGGCCCCACGGGCAGTGAGTGGGAGCGGGGAACGGGCTGCGCCCAGCCGAGGCGGGAGGAGGAGGGGAAATGGGCCGGGCCGATTCGGCCGGCCGACTGCAAAAATTTGTTTTTTTTTGTGTGCACATATATTTATAATTTCACACCTTGTTATTCCTCTGGCTTATTAAATATACTTTTTCTTTCATAATTTTATTTCCTATTGCTAAAGTCTTTCTTGCCTAATTTGTGGATATATATGCATATCTAAATATTCCCTCATGAGTATTCATTGGGTTTATATTTCCCTCTTTTATTCTTATTGTCTTTTATACATATTCGAATATGGAAATCCAACTCTTTTATTACAGATTCCTCCTTCACTTTTATTGTCATTATTTCCAAAATGAGATTTTATATTTTTTTAACTCGGGTTTCTCTCTTCTTATACTGGATCATCTTTTCAGATTCGTATTTTAAATTGTTATTCTCCATTATTTGAACATTTCCTTTTAGGCATTATTACTACATGTCTTTCTCTTTTATGAATTCTTCAATTTTTGGAACCTCAACCAAATTCAGGAAAACACCATAAAATCCAAATTCAAATAAAATATATTACAAATATAATTCAATGATGAGTGCCGACGATGGAGATGATTTAGTGGACGGACCCACTATGGATACTCGTTGGATTGCCAGCGAGCTAGAATGGTCCAGGGAGAGACCATGATGAGTGTACTAGGATTTCCACAACACGTTCGAGACATGGATGAGGGTGGCATCATGTGGACGGTATGGACCATAGAGTTCATCTCTGAGATGGCTCCTTTCGAACTATCATAGCAGTATGAGTAGGACAGGGAGTACTAGCTCACGACCTACCACATCATCTTCTCCCATATGGCGAAGCCGTGTGCCCCTAACAAATCATGAGACAGTTCGAGCTTCACCAGCAGGTGCCACCAACATCGTGTTGACCACTATCCGGCCATGTTCACTTGTAAGTAAATTTTTTTGTTACCTCTTTGCATACGGTTTGTTGCGTGCCATCCATGTCTGCTTTATTTTTCCACTAAAGTAACTGTTGAGTACCCCTTTTTTCACAGGCAATCGAAGAAGAGACAAAAGAGTGATGAGTGTAGGGAGACACAGGCCCCATGGACACATGTCTAGGAGTAGTCGACGAGGACAAAGGTTGAGCAGGAGCAATGGCCATACGACCCAGACACGTACTGCTTGTACTTAGAGTGGTACGTGCCGCGAACTCATTGTAGACTTACGCATCTCCCTATGTAACCCCCACGCAGGCCATGCACGTCGATAGGCTGGCACTCAACCTAGACCGACACCATGCGGCATGGCAAGACGAAGTGGTAAAAGACTTAAAGTTTGTATTTGTATCCTACTATTCAATCGTACACGTATAACATGTTTCATTCGTTGTTGCAGGTCGGTCGGCTACACCGCATCATATCCGAGAGTGGAGCCATACTGTGCCACGGACGGTCGAGCTTGATCGAACAACTACTGGGTCCATCTGCAACATGCACAAGGATGCCAAATACGCACTGGGGGCCATTAGCTACAGCCATGCTAGCGGCATGTTTATCCTGGGGGCCGACGTGCCACTGCATCGTCCGTCGTTAGCTTCGTCCGCACATCATAGCTCGTCGGTGCACCCCTAGCCTCGGCCGTTCCCAGTCTGTGTAGTGGGCTGTTCAGGTTTGATGATTTTATATTTTGTTACAATCCGCAAGATACCTTTCTCTTGTTGTTCTTCATACATATCATCCTCGTACAGGATGTTCATGCCAACACTACTCTACTCCTATCTTTGTCGCGAAGGCAGTCTGACCCCAAACCATCCTCGTTGGGGAGGATGAAGACAAGGGAGCACTCTACGTCCATCGTCATCATGTATACAACCCAACCCCAGGCACTAACATCGACTCCCTTGTCCAAGAGTGCGAGGTGTAGTAAGACACGTACGCACCTGCGGACTACCCGCATCTCCAGCAACATGACGAGTGGTACATCAAACGTACGATAGCTACATGGTCCACCAGTATAGCACGGACTACACAGTATCGGGCTTCACTGTAGCTGACTACCATGGATCAGAGTACCCGAGAGGTTCGTCGTCCACGCAACACATGCCATCAGTGCTTACAATTACGAATTTCATTGCAGTTCTACCTTATGTTGGCCTAATGAAACGTGTTTTCCTCCACAGGACACCAGCAATTACGTAGAGAACTGGGTTCAGCAGATGTCCAACATGCATGAGATTGGACCTAGTCAATTGTATTGTGCACCCATTCCTACTAGGGCATCATCGCAATATGACTTACGCGATGTACAACGCTGTCCAGATAGGCTAACCTTCCCTCAGGACTAGATTCACTGCCAGAGGAAGTGGGCAGTAGGCAACACTTGATCTAGTACTGTGTTTGGTGCCCGCTCTTTAGTTCTAGTGGGTTGCATTTAATTACGTACTCATTAATGCTTTATACACATTATAGTAGTCCTAAATGGAATTTGTTAGTACAAAAAGCACACATTTTTAGCAATCTTAAACTAAAGCACACAATTTTTTACTAGTTTCCATGGGAATTCACCTAGTTACAAACACCCATGTTTTTTACTAGCCTTCCCTGACCCCCTGCCTGCACGGGTTTGCTCCGTCGCTGCCCGGGCTGCTGTCGAGTTGTCGGTGCTCAGTAGCTACCTACCGAGCAGGGGTGACTCGACAAGCTGCTGCCGAGTAGTGCTGGCTCGACAGCGCACTGGGCCCACCCGCAGCCGTGCCTACCAGTTGTCCTCCCACGCGCCACTCGGCCCGCCGAGCAAGGAGGGTGTGGCAGGTGCCACTGCCACGTCTTCTGAGATTGGGAGATGGCCATTTTTGCACAAAGGTTTTTGGGGGCCAAAATAGAAAAAAAAAGTTGATACAGGGCCAAATACGTGAACAGTTCCTATTAGTTTGTAGTCCATCATGCGAACAGATAAAAACACTAAATTTAATAAATGCTTAATGGGAAATAACCATACATACATTTCTTAAATGACATACTGTAACCACCAAATATTTTTCAAAACATTTAAGTAAAGATAGAGAGAAAATTACAATAACTACACTCAAAATTAGTTTGATAGACAAATATATTGAAATAAATACTCACAACGTCATGAACATATACAGTGAAACGGAGCGAGTAATAAAACTGGCAAGGAGCGATGAGTGTACTAATACTCAATTGTGCAAAGGTGTTAGTCGATCGGATTGCAAGCACGTCTAGCGGGCGTTCACAAATTGCGCACTCCCTTCTTGAATCCGTCAAGCCCATGTTCGACAGCTACTATTTCCTTGGATGCGCAAGTCTGATAACTCTTGCCCGCGTGCCTCCAATAGTAACTTATGAGCTAGTTCTAAGTATATTATTTTATATTTTAATAGAAGAGAGAGAAAAGCTATTTCTTGATCAAGAGCTAGTCTCATACACACATTCTAAGATTATATGAGAGTGTCATATGAGGCTATTTATGTTATGAGCTATGTGCTAAAAGTTAGTACTATTGGATAAGTTGTCTTAGAGCTAGTAACTAGCTCATACTGTTGGAGATGCTCATAGATGATCACCGGAAAATTGACAATGTGGGTGGGCTAACAATTGACACGTGGAGACGTCATTATTGGCTCACGTGTGTGTGCTGTGTTTCAAGAGGAGCAATCCTCCCCATATTTGTCGGACCTCGGGTTAGCAAAACCCAGATCCTCTGTGATTCCACCGCACTATTCCCTGGATCAGTAGATAGTGCTCACAGATACATTACTGTATATCAAAAGCATATCATGCGGAAGCTTAAATAATACAGTATTACTTACCCATGGGCCGGTTAGGCCGAAATCAATAACATGCAGCAGCGGAAACTCCACACAGGTGGGACCCTCGGGACTTGCCCACAGGCAGCCAACTGGGGTTCGCGACATAGTCCATGGCCTCTTCGTCTTCCAGCTCTGTCGACCTCTTTTTAGCGTCGCAGGGCTTGACATTCCTGTTCTTTCTGCCTGAACGGTAGCAATTAAGCAAGAATGAGTACGATGATACTCAGCAAGCCACCACACAGGATGCAGTAATAATAGATGCAAAGCTGTCGATGGGAGGCTTGAGGCTCTTTTATTTGCTAAAATCAGTGTTTTGGAATTACAATAAATAGGAAAACTCCTGAGACTTAGCAATTTTTAACTGAAACAGATTTTATGAAATTGATTGTGAGAATGTGATAATAATAGAAGTGTAGGTTACATCCACCTTTTACAGTGCATGGTTACCCCCACCTATGCTAGTTTTCACCACTGGAGTACTTCCCTCCAGGAAAAATTCAAAACTCAGAGTACGTCCCTCTGACTGGTTTTATCCCACCCACAAATGTTTTTGGAAATAGAACTAACTCGAGTAAGTTCCCATGTCCGCCCTTGACCGTGGGCACGGCTATTCGAATAGTTTTCAACTCTGCAGAGGTTGTACACTTTCACCACAAGAGATAAGTCATCTTAATAGTCAACATGCTTCCTTAGGCATGAGACATAGATGAATTATCACAAAGCCTTTACCTTACTCTGGTCTAGCTAGACATCACCCGCTGAGGTTTCACCGCTGAAGGGTTAAGTCCACCACAGTCAGAAGCCCCCTCTTGCGCCGTATGAGTACAGTAAATCCCCGTGCCTCACTGTGAGTAAACCAGTATGCCCTGGTACCCACTTTCCACTGGTGATATCTAACTAAACCTTTGCAAGTTAATTAGCTAGGTCGTACCCATATAGACTCGTGGTTGTACTGTTTTACATAAGGAGGTCATCACCAGATTCAGTCCTTAATTTGTCCAGGCGGTTCTTACCACAAACCACGGGTTCTCGTGCGACATCGGCACCATCCACTCTCACCAACCGCCCAGACAGGTAGAGCAGATTTTGAGGGTTTTGAGAAGCATAAAACAGTCGTAACAAAATACTCAGCCACGTACATCCCATGACTGTCCCAAAATAAATTCTTTTGTTGTAAAGATTGATGATCAGGGCGACTAGCGCCCTGGACTTGACCGGACTAGCATAGTATTGTAATGTAATCTACAGCTAGTACAGATTATCATTATTATCTATGGCGACAAGGACTAAGTGATTCAAGTGTCAAGGAAAGGCATATTAAATTTAATACAACCGCAAATGGGCATGTAGCTACCTTAAGTTTTGACATACATTTGCATATTAAATTAAGCATGCAGGTTGATAATTTAAAGGAACATAAATTTGCATAAAATGTGGGAGCAATATGATCAAAGTGATGACTTGCCTTGCTTGTTTTACCACGGCCTTGTTTTCTTTAACTCAAGGCCTGCTCAGTCAGTGACTTTAAATTACCGATCCTCGCTTTTACCCAGCCTTACTGATTGAATCCGTCGCCTCGTCGGATCTTCAGATTCTACTACGCAGCAAGGAAAGAAAGACCAAATAAATCCAAACACTTGAAATGCCCAATTAAATTTGGATTATAAGCTTATTACGATTTTGATAATAGGAGACGATTCGGGTTAATGCGCGGCAAGCATAGCCGTAGCTGAATTTGAGTGAGAGCTTGTGTTGTCTAAATAGCTTTACCATGAGGGAAAATTTTAGGAGAACGTGGGATCAAAAGTGAGGATGCATCTTCAGGATTTATCTACGTAGCCGATTGGGAAAAGACGAGACTCGACCCTTTATTTGATGGCTTGATCTTAATTGATTTGTATTTATCAAGGAAGTTCCATGAGTCGGGCAGGACTCATGGACAAATGAAAGAGAGTAACGATGGTAGCAAAAAGGAAACATGATTTTATGATTTTAGGATACAGATACGTAAAGTGAGTATAATTAAATATGCAGTGTAACTTTGATATTTTATGTAGCAGTATTTATCTGAGATTGCAACCGCCAACTTAATGAATCAATATTTTTAATAACTTAATTAAAGCATGGAGTTAATATTCAACCAACTATTATTATGGACAAGGTTGGTTATTTTATTAATTAGCCAATCTATTTTTCACAGTCAGCCTTTTATTGAGTGAGTGAGTCATGAATTAACGGAGATTGCCTCGATGGAGCTAATTCTTTTATTATTAATTATTTCCAACTATTACATTTGAACTCTGAGATAATGCTTGGAGATTCGGATGTGAGGCAAGGACTATTGTATGCATTAATAAGAGAAATGACATGATTTTAGAGATGGGCAAACCATACTTGATATTTTATGTGGCATGCACTTGATTTTTGAGGGTTAAACTAATTAAGCAGGGTAGCTTCAAATTCGTACCATTGAAATGTTATAGTTGATGATACATTCATTCAAATTATTATACTAATTACTTTTGTTGCCAATGTCTTATTTATCCGGGATTTAGACAAAATGAGATGTTAAAATTCCTAAGCTTCACAATTAGAATCTTTTAGCCATGACATTGTTATTACTAGTATTATTACTTATTTTATTATCTTCATGTTAACTTCCTAATAATAAGAGAGAGAGGTCATGGCATAAGCTTATTTGGATTAATCTTGCATATGAGAACTAGCTTATTAATACTGCTTGACATATGAATGCATTAACCAATTGTTAAGTTTCCAATTTGGTATTATACATCTTTTCATTATGAACTCAAGTAAAGTTCTTATTTGTACCATTGTTCCCGATTTTTCTTTACTGGACATGCTTACATGAATATCCTCATTCTTATGAGTTTTACCAACTAGCCAAAAGAGTAATAAGCATTGTAGCTCTTCCTGGTTGGGCCCACAGGACATCCACACAGTGAGCTGCCTTCGGCTAGCTCAGAACAGAGCAGAGCAGAAACAGCAGGGACAGAGGAGGGGGAATGCCGAGCATGGCAGCGGCGGCGCCGGCGGGGAGAGACCGGGGAGGCGGCGGCGACCGGCGAAATGGAACCCCCTAGCACCAAGGAAGCTCACGGTAGCAGCTGCGTCGGCTGAGGTGGCGTCGAGGCGGGCTGGCGGCGGCTTAGGCGCTCGGCGGTGAGGGAGGAAGGGGCGCCGGCGGCTGAAAGGGAGAGGGAAAAGACAGGGGCGCGCGTGAGTATAAGCGGGGTACAGAGAACTCACCAGAGCGGCTGAGCTGGCCGGAGGGTGGCGGAGGCGAGCCGGCGACGCGTGCAGGCGGCGGCGCTGGAGGGCTCTCGTGGCCAGAGAGTTCGGGCGGCGGGGAGCTCCGGCCGACGGTGGGAAAGGCTTCGGGGTGATGAGGTGCAGCTCCCACAGCACGCAATCGGCCCGGGGTCGGCCGAGGTGGAGGCGGCGGCGGAAATGGTGATGGCCGGCCGGAGGCGGAGGAGGAGTGGGTGCGGCGCTCTCGGTTGTCGATTCTTCGATTAAATTGGAGGAGAGGCAGAGAACACTCGGGCGCATGCCGTGACGCGAGCGGATTGCGGAATGCTCACCGGAGATGGCCGGGACGGGGAGGAGCGGCGGCGGCACAAACCCACCGCAGCTTGGATGGGCGCCAGGGAGAGGGGCAACTGAGGTTTGGCCAGCATTTTATAGGCGGCGAACACGGGTGACAACTGGGCGAGGTGAACCTGGGGCGAGGCCAAGCGAACCTGGGGGCGGCGCTAGCTGGACCGCGGCGGAAAGAAGGGAGGAGGCGACGCGCGGCCGAGCTAGGGAAGACAGGGGCGGTGCTAGGCCAGTGGTAGGGGAGTGAAGGCGCGTACGGAGGCGAAGCCGGGGTGGAGCGGGCGCGGGCCGGGCCGGGGCGAAGCTGCGCGGGGAGGCAGGCCGGCTCGGTGCGACGGGAAACCAGGGAGGAGGAGGGAGGAAGAAGAACCAGGGAGGAGGAGGACGGCGCTGGCTGGGCCAAGAGAAAAAGGAGACCGGGCAGACCGGGGAAAGAAAAAGGAGTGGGCCGGCCCAAGAGGAGATTTATGGGATTTTATGATTTCCTGAATTTTTGTGATTTTAGGGTTGGGTTTGCATGAGTATATTTTAAATTTGGAAGCTTGGCTCAATTTCTGCGGTTCACATTTTAAATTTTTGGGGTTCAAGTCTTGATAAATACTTCTAAATTTTCTGGATTGAATTTCCGGATACAAAAATTGGATATAAGGGCTTTATAATGATTGACGATTTCTATTGTTGGCCTTGAATGACCAAGATTAAATTTTAATTTTTGAGATTAATGCTCCCAAGGTTTCAAGTTTTATCAACCGGGCTTTCGGCTAGAAGTCAACCCGAGAAATTCGAGTAACACCAAAGATTTTTGAAAAACCCAAGAAAACGATTAAAAGATTTTACATTTTTCGCAATTACAGCAATTCCCTATTTGGGATGTTACAATATTACGCCCCGCCGGTTTCGCGCACGCTGAGGCCTCCCACGTCACCCCGCCCGCGCGCTCCGGCCGGCGCGTGGCGGGGGATTTTTCGTACAGCCGGGGGAGGCACTTCCCTTGTACTTCCTGAAAATTACGTAAAGGTCCTTTTTCCTCGCGAACAGGTCCCTGCCATTTTTTTATCCCCTCCACTTTGCAGGATAGCACCTCGCATTTTCCTAAATTACGTACGGGTCCTCGTTTATTTACATACAGGCCCGTTTATTTACGTACAAGCCCTCGATTTTTTACGGAAAAACCCTTTAACTTTTTCGAAAATACACATTTACCCTCGATTTTTTTAAAACTCCTCACGAATTATTGCCTCTTTTACTTCGGTACACACGGTGGCTGGCGTGGCGTGGCGCCGCGCCTACGAGGCTAGTATTCTATATATGTTGCCACACGGACACTTCTCAAAGTTGCTAAAATGAATCTGCAAGTATACCACAACATAGGAAATTAAACCTTGTATACTTGTGTACTGGATAAATAATAGCTTAGTATTGTGACATACAATTTATTTGGTACTAGTTGAATGCCCGTGTGTTGCTACGGATTTTAAAATTTTATCATACTACATGTTCTAAAACTAACGGGTGGTAAAATTTGTTAGAACGTGCATACAAATATGTTCTAATTTTTTTTTAAATCCGTAGCAACGCACGGGCATTCAGCTAGTTTAGTATAATAATTAGGAGTTCTGAAAACACTGGTTTCATTTAGGAAGTTTACATCATCTCTAGTTCTCTATATTATCAGTATTGTTTGTTCCTATATATATATATATATATATATATATATATATATATATATATATATATATATATATATATATATGGGAGTGTCTATACAACATTCGACTGTTTTTGAGGACAAAAACAGTCAGATTTTGAGCCGTTAGATGGAGATCCAACGCCCTAGATCATTTTTTTTTGGGAGGGGGTCAGTTTTTTTTAGGGAGGCTTGTATGGGTGGATCCGTTGGATGGAGATCTAACGCCCCGGATCAATCTGACTGTTTTTGTTCTCAAAAACAATCGAATGTTGTATAGCAATACTCTCTCTCTCTCTGTATATATATATATATATATATATATATATATATCAACTGCTTAGTGTTGTCCTTATGGATCGCCTAAAGCTTGTGCTAACAAACTGACTATAAGTTACCTTGCAAACAGAAAGAAAAGGAAAAGGAAAGCCACAGGTGGCAAGTTCCTCCTGAAAATTTACTTCTATACAACTTTATAGCTAGATCAATTGAACAATTTAGAACAATGTTGGTTGAATTTTACAAGACCTAATGCAAAAGAGTTGCTACGAGAATTTTAATCGATTGGAGAAAGCAGCGAACAAAATATCTCAAAAGTATGTTTAATGGATGGGCCCGCTTATAAAAAATTGATACAGAAGAAGGGTATACCACACAGTAAGACTATCGTAAATGCTAAGACACTGTAACAAACTAAGAGTCTTCTGTAATTGCAACCTTACAATAGTCAGAACATTTGTTTGTGAAAACAATTTGTCAGCTTCAGTGAAAGGCAAACCTTCTCCCTCTCCTGACGTGATAGGTGCACATTGCAAGAGCCCATGGCAAGACCATCAGCTTCTCGCACTATTTTCTGATCCTACTATCTCTATGGCAAAGTCAAGATCACGAACCTGAAAACAGCATGAGCATATCTCAGAACAGAAGCAAGTCACTCTCAGCTAATAGAATTACTATTGAAGAATGTAAAAGCATCAAAACAGGAAACAAACAAGTCATCCATCAGAGCATCAATTCAAAATGCCTTTTTTAAGTGGAACAAAAGCTACTCCCTAGATGAACATTATGTATCGGGTTATAAAGTAATAAGGGCATAAACTGAAGCAAAAACTACTTTCTGAAAAAATTACTTAAAAGAAGCCTTCCAAAACAATGTTAAACAACTTAGCGACCACGGAAGAACATGGGCCTGCTGCTCCCGCACAGCCCCTTCTCCAGCCGCTCCACCCGAATCCACGTCTCGTGCCCATCCCCAGCCGCCTCCAAGCAGGAGACCGTGCCCCCAGAGGTGTCGGCGCGGCGGCCGGTGGTAGTGGCGCCGCGGATGTAGAGGTCCTGGGGGAAGAAGACGGCGGCGATGGCGCCGGTCGAGGCAAGCTTGCGGAGGTCGCCGGCGAGGTCGAAGGGGTACGCAGCGAGGTCCTCGCTAGGCGCAAACTGGCTCGGGTTGACGTAGATCGAGACGACCATAGCGACAGGATCGGTGGAGGCCGCAGTGGGGACGAGGGCGACGGTCTTGCCCTCCGTGCGGCGGCGGCGCGACCATGCCCGCATCACCGCCTTGTCCCGGATCACCTCCGACTCGTTCGCCGCCGCCATGGAAGGAAAAGGTGGGGATGGGAGGGGACTGATGACTTGATGAGCTGCGGTTAAAGGATGCCGGATACAGGAATGGGAGGGGGACGCGGATGGGGAGGTGGAGACGAAGAGGGGTGGGAGATCGTAGCTGATGCTAGAAGTGGAGGGGAGGGGCGGTTGATCGCTAAAAAGAGAGAGGGGAGGGGAGGGGTGTGAGACAGACGGTGAAGATCTCATTGTTCAGAGAAGACGGCTATAAAGAGAGAAAGGAGAATGAACCTATCACCAACTCAAACTTTTAATTATTTGGTACATATACACCAGAAATAATTAAGGCATATAAAAACAAACGAATACAAGCTGTTTGGCTGGCATTTACTACACAAATGAGTACTTGGCAAGTTGGCATACATATCCCATCCATGCTTATTGTTTGTTGCCCTCCTTCTGGATCCTGGCCTTGCGCTCCTCCGACAGCATCTTGGCGAAATGGAGTAGCTCCTCCTCATTGGTGCCCCTTTTCATGTCGAGCTCGCTCTTGCCGGTCTCGACGTTCACCTTGCACACCTGCCTCTTCAGGAGCGCCTTGCCGGCGTCGACGAGCCGATTCAGGTTGTCCGGCGTGGACACGTCGACGGAGGCCGTGTCACCCTTAAGCTCATCGTCCTGGATGCGGAGGTAGCGCTTCTTGGAGTGCAGCGCCTGGAAGAGCACGGAGGCGTGGATGTCGACGAGGTCGGCGCTGCCCTGACTGAAGCTGTCGATCAGCGGCGTGGCGCCCTTGTTGTAGAACCACCCGAGTATGCCCCACTTGCTGCTCTCGACGACGTCGTACTTCTCCTCGATCTTGGCCGAGCCGGTGCCGAGCGATAGGATCATGAACTTGCCATAGTCAGCCGGCTTGATCGGGAAGAAGTCCTGACTGCCCAGGAGGATCTGCTTGCTTACGTGGGTCATTGCCAGCAGCGTCTGCATGTGTCGAGTTGTCAGATAGGGCACAGTACGTGAGTGTCACAAAAGGTCAATTCTGTTTGTTGCGTAAGGCAAGTGTATATTAACAAGTCCAACAAGCTGATTGATGTGACTACTTTTGTTTTGTTTGACAAGTAAATTCAGTCAAGATCTCCGAGTGTTGCTGACTATACGCTTACCGGATTGTTAGCGGCGACGCCTCCGTCGATGAGGTTGAAGGCCCGGAGCTTGCCGTCCTTGTCCTTGGTCTCGAAGTGGTGGCCAGGGAGGTAGGTCGGCGCGGCGGACGTGCTGATGCACACGTCCGACAGGAGAGCGTTCTTGGAGACATCATTACGGGCCTGTACAAATTTCACGGATATAAGTAATGCATGCAACACGTAGCAGTAAGTTATATATAGATGTATTTTCTTCTTCACATACGTCGTAAGTTGAGAAGATTGTGGGCTGGAGGAGCTTGATGTCGAAGGTAGGGATGACGATGTTTTTGAGCGTCTGATCGACCCGCGTGTCGCCGAGCAGCTCCTTCACGATCGAGTGGAGGTACTTGCCGTCGTACTTCGGCCCCATCATGCTCTTGAGCAAGCCTATAAACCCTTTGCTGCACAACACACAATATTATACATAGTCGATCATGATAACTTATACATACTTTAGTCGATCATGGTAACTTTCGTTGAGCTGACGCTGACATGCATAAAATCTCTGGAGTTTGATTTTAATTTGTACGTGCAAGTTTTGTAGTCCTTACCGGACGGGAGGGAAGATCTTTGGGCAGTGCTCGAGGTAGAAATTGTTGATGTCCTTGGCGGCGAAGAGCGGGCGGCCCTTGTCGTTGGGCGCGGTGAGCATCGCGGTCACCAGTCCTCCGGTGCTCGTCCCGGCGATCACGTCGAAGTAGTCCGCCAGCCTCATCTCCGGCCCATCAAGCTCCTACAAGTACAAATTAGATAGTGAGACAAACAACCTATTAGAATTTATTAACAAATGCATAGAAGCATGCTGCAGGAAACTCGATCACCTGGAGCTTTTCTTCGAGGAAGGCGAGGATGGTGCCGGGGATGATGCCGCGGACGCCGCCGCCGTCGATGCTGAGCACGGTGACGATGCTCCCGTAGGACGGCGGCGGGGATTTGGGCGTCGACAGCGACGACGCGCCGCGGCTGAGCGCCCGGTGCACCGGGTTCACGGTCAGGGAGCCGTTGCTCTGCTCCGGTACTTGCATGGGCGCCATCGCGATGGCTATAGCTATGACCTCAGAGAACACTATACCAGCTACAGCCTACAGCTAGAGCTGCCAAACAAATACTAGGGAGAGATCCTTTCGCTTTACAAAAAGAGGCTTGTTTTGTTTGCCTTTCTTTGGCTGTCTGCTTCGCTATCGCACTGGAACTCTGTGATGTGGCTCGATGTGCACCATATTTATACGCGGGGATTCCATCGATCATTAGGAAATTGTCGTGCTCCCCCGGAGCATCGGAAGCATCGTGTGGGTGGTTTATGCGAGTCAAGAGTTGAATTGAAGCAGACAAACGCGCGGGCGTGCACCGTGCAACTTTACTTGATCCAGTCGTCGTCGCGGATGCACGCTCGGAGATAGTAATTAAATTGTTGTATAATCCGGTCCGGTTCCGTTTGGACCTGGCCTGTGAACTTACTAATTCTACTTTGGTTTACTTTGGCCGTAGAACCTGCGTGGCGAGTGCCGGATAAGTACGTACGCACTTTCGTTTTCTTGGCCGGTAGACGTCGGTATAGATGGGCGTATGCACGTACGTATGAATGGTTTGAGCGGTGAGAGATTTCACTTCCACGAAAACGTATGGAAAGCTTGTGTGCTCGTCGCCGAGGAAGAAATTTGCTTCTTTTTTGTGAGAATGGAGACGAAATAGTACTAGTGGTTCCAGTTGCCTGTGTTTCCAACCGTTTTTTTCTCACAAAAACTCCATAGACTAGTTCAAACTTGGTCGACGCATTTTGATCTGTTCGATTTTCTTGATTTGCAAGAGATAGCTTTGACTTTCGACTGCTGATTTTTATCATTACTAGCTGGTAGCTTGTCTTGACGTATAGTCCTACGAGGGTTTCACTTGTGATGCTAGGATGATAAATGCCTAAACAGAAAATTTCAAATTTCTCTCTGTGCAGTGCAATACGTTCCGTAGCAGTGTAGCATGTGCATGCATCAGCTTCTTGCTAGCGGCTAGAGTTTTATTTTCATCAAACCACGGGTTGGAAGGTTTAGTTGTGTGGATTTTTCACTATGCTTTTCTAAGATTTTTCACTAACATGTGGATTGTGCTACTTAACCTAAACACGCTGGCCAATGTTCTCACCAAAAAAATCTAGAAAATATATGATAGCCAGACATGTGCTTCCATCGGTTGTATTACAAATACAACATTTAAAATTTTTAGTGGTACGTATTAGAGTTGTATGACAAATATATAATTAATCCTATTCTCAAGTCTAAACATATACATTGTATGTAGCTGCGCGATTGCAGCAACAATTTAGTTAGCTAATACAATACGAATGATATGGCCCTTAACCGTATAATATAGCTAATACAATATAAGAAAAGTAGGCATTGTCCTTGTGCTCGATTTAATTATGGGTGGCTTAGCAGCCTTGTGGGCCGGTGAAATTGTTTATGCAAGAAATATTTGTCTTTTGCTTTAATTTTTCTACTGATACATGCAGTTCGGAGAACGTACCAACTTGTCAACCGCAATTCACCACGTTAACGTAGTCAAACGGTGTGTATCATTCGCTAGGTCTAATACCTTTGCCTCTGATGATGTGCCTCATATTAGGCATTGTGCTTAACCATTCACCTTTTGTAGTTTTGTATTGTTTAATTTAGCAGCGGTAGTCGTGCTCGATTTAATTATGGGTGGCTTAGCAGCCTTGTGGGCCAGTGAAATTGTTTTATGCAAGAAATATTTGTCTTTTGCTTTAATTTTTCTACTGATACATGCAGTTCGGAGAACGTATAAACTTGTCTACCGAAATTCACCACGTTAATGTCGTCAGATGGCGTGTATCATTCGCTAGGTCCAATACCTTTGCCTCTGATGTGCCTCATTTCGATAAATCATTGGATGTGTGTGAATAAAAATAGGCTAACGAAGGTGGCAAGGAGCGATGAGTACGTACATACTAGTGCTCACAAAGACGCAGTATTAATTCAGTTGCACAAACGTGTTACGTTCCAATTAGCATTGCGATAGATTATGACTATCTCGTTGGTCGAGCGGCTTTTAGATATTTGAAGTGTCGGGCTAACTGCTTGCTTGTAATCAAGTTGCGAATTAAACGGATATATTATTGTGTTCTGTAACATCTGAGATGAAATGTGAGAGGTCCGATAATCACTAGATAACAAAAATAATTAATCTAACTTTAGTCTGATTTACCAAAAAGATTACGAAGGATCAATTCAGAAGGTCAGGTTTTATTATAATGAACTGTTGCTAAATTAGAATAGCTGTAATTTGGATTTTATAAATTTATAATTTTTAAAACAGTTTGCAAACCTAGCGGTTTGACCAGCAAGAGGAGGTGGTCCGACTGGCCACCGGTCAGACCTGTCGATGCTAGCAGTCTGATCAGCAACCGTCAGTGGTTAGACCAACCGGCGTCAATGGTCTAACCGGCCGGTTGTGTTGCTTCGGTTAAAAATTGAGATTTTGGGGATTTCTGAGTCATGGTTGATTTGGTATGACTTAAGTCAGTATATATATATATATATATATATATATATATATATATATATATATATATATATATATATATATATATATATATATATTGCATAATGCATGTTTCAGCTAACGTGGGTTAAGTTGTAAAAAACTTGTGCTCGAAAATGGTTTATTAGTCTTTAGATGTGCTGGGAGGCTTAGAGTCAACTATGATCAATGACAAGAATCGGGGATATACTCATGGAGGAGATGAGGACCAAAGCAATCAAGAATAGTAGGCAAGATGGCTACACTCAAGCATAACACAAAGAAGGCGGGAAATATTGAAGAAAAGTTTGAGCGACGAGTTAGATCATATGGCTTGGTCGGTCTAAGTTAGGCTTAGTTCAGTGGAACTAGAATGATAGAGAGTTGCCGACGTGTGGCAAGCGGGTGGTGCATCTACACGTAGCAAGCATTGCAATTGCTTGTAAGGAAAGATGAAGATCAGGTCAAAAAAGAGTATTTTGGTAAGTTAACCAATATAATAGAAACTACCTTGGATCAAAACTGTGGCACTTAGGAAAGCAGTTTAAGGAGAAGCTAAAAGATCAAGTTGGATCAAAGGCTAAGAACTTAGCAAATTAGGGCTTATGTGCTTTAAAAAGCGTGCATGAGTATAGTGTGTGAGTAAAATCCGCGTTGTGTGCGGTTAACGAGTTTTCCCTATATGTGCTATTGGATAGTATCCATTAGGGTTAGATGTGGGTAGGTAGTCTCATCTATTTAACGGGTTGAAATAGAGACTTACTAGTTAACCATTCAACCTTTCCTCATTGAAGTCAAGTGTTCTAGGGTTAGGTTTTAGAAGTCTGATTATCGTGATGTGCTCTTTTGTCCTCTAGGTAGAGTAGCTATAAAACCTTTATCCTAAATTAGCAATACATTAACTTTATTCATCTATCATGGATTCCTCTTTTTTGGTTGATTTGCTCCTGATCTTATTGGTTTTGATCCTCTCTCCCTTTCTTAATCTTACTGGATGCCAAAGGTGCGTAAGTGATGGACATGTCTCATGCTAATCAATTCGCATCAAGTTTTGCAAGTTCTTGAAGTTACCTAGTTTTGCTTGGATTTGACCTTCTCAGGAGATTTCTTGATTAGTGTGTTTTTGTCTCAAATCTTTGGAAGTTCATACTTACTATAATATGTGAAAATATATCTAAAGCCATATTGGCCTTCCTTTACTCACGAGCAAGTCATATTCCTCTTTTTTGGTTTTGCCTGGTTTTGGTGCAACCCTACTTGTTCTTGAAAAAGGTCTGAACTTTGACTAGGATTCTTGTGATTCTGGGATGGAATAGGTTCCTAAGATCTTAAGTAAGGTGTGTGCAAAATCTCATCTCAAGGGCACCATTTGGATTGGCTAAAATTTCTAGTTCTGAAATTGGGAAGCGGTCAGACCGCCCCTCCCTCCTGTCAGACTGCTAGAGGACAGTCAGACTAGCGTGTAGCCGACAGTCAGACTGCCAGGCTCCAGTCAGACCACCCCCTGGTAACTGGTCTAACTGCTAGAGCTGTGAATTCTTTGGCTTTTAGTTTCTTGAGTTGATTGCGTTGGTGTTGGCTTCCAATGTTGATCTTCGTAAATCAGTAGCTATTGCGGTGAAGGATTGGTGAATGCTTGGGGAAAAATTTTGAGGCACCACTCATCCCCTCTGTTGCCATACCGGTCCTACATATGGTATCGGAGCCTGGTTAGCTCTTCTATTAGATTATAACCAGTCTTAGGAGCCATGGTATCAGACAAGTATTTAACCAAGCCACCCATTTTTTTATGGAATTAATTTCTCTTATTGGAAGACTCGTATGTTATCCTACGTTGAGTCTCAAGGAACTCAATTTGGATCAAATTTAAGAATCCATATGTTGTGTCGATCGATGATCAGGTGAATACACTGGGTGGGGAGGCATATAGCAAAGCTCATAATTTTCTAATTCAAGGGCTTAGTCGATCTAAGTTTAAATAAGTTGCTCACTTAGGGTCTGTTCATGAGATCTAGAACACCCTCGCTTGTTACCTTGAGGGCTCTACCGTGATCAAGTAAGTGAGATAGAACCAACTGAAGAAAGAATACTCAAAGATCAAGCAAACGACTGGCGAATTCTTGGATGAGTGTGGGGAAGGTTTACCAAGATCATTCATGATCTATATGCTATTAGTTTGACCTTTTTTTATTCTGAGAATGCACGCCAGCAGTTGGGTGAACTTGATGTGAAGATTTGGGGAATAAAGATCACTTCCATCAATGACAACACTGTCATGAGTGAGTTTACCATAGATAAGCTCTACTCGAGATTGAAGACGTGTGAGATTGACTTCATCTCGTGTCTCTCCCAAGACAGAGTCAATGATACTTGTGATTTACCCTACTCAGAGTAGCTCTTCTAGTTCCTTGGAATTTGGTTCTTTTGGATTTTCATAGTTGGCTTTGCATTCTTTAAGTGATGAGCAGCTAGAGAAGCATGTTAAGGATGACTTAGTCCTCCTATCTATAAAATTCACGAGTGCGTACAATAAGGTGAGAAATAACATGAGTAGCCCTATCACTTGCTTTGAGTGTGGTGAGCTAAACTACATTTAGGCCAAGTGCCCCAAGCTAAAAGGCAAGGAGGTGAAATGCTTCTAAAGGTGTCCTCAAGCACATAACCAGAAGTCTAAGAAGCCCAACTACAGTGAGATCATCAACTGAGTCCTTGCCGCTCATGAGAACATTGACATGAGTGATGTGGACTTGGGGATGGAGAATGACGAGGACGACTCCAGGAGCAAGAAGAAAGCCTAGAACTTCATCGGCATGTGCTTCATGACCAAGGGTAATACCGACATCAATGACTCCTCCGACGAGCCCTACAACGATCCTAATGAGATATGTCCCTCTTCTAAAGAGATAAAACATGCTCTTGTTGTTGCAGAACAAAAATTGAAGTAACAAGCTAAGTTAATCGAGAACTAGGACAATATAATTGACAACTTAAACCTAGAAGTTGTTAGGCTCAAATCCACTGAATCCTGATGATAATTGTGAATCTTGTTTATTCCTGAATGATCAATTGGCTAATCTAAAAATTGCTCATTCTTCTATTGTTAGTCAACCAAAAGATGTTCTAGATGAACTAAAATCTCTCAAGTCTAGTAATGATCATGATTGCTTGAATGTTATTGTCTTAGATGTGATTCCTTTATATGCTATTCTTTCATCATGCTCAAATTATACCTTGCTTGAAGTAAAACTAGATAGTGCTACTAAAGAATTGCTCAAATTTAAACATGATCATACTTGCTCTCATTATGAGGATATCAAACTTAAAATTAAATAAATGACTGAAATACTTTCTCATTGTAGGACTTAATCTTGTGAAAATTATCCTAAGCTCAAAATTAAATTTGATGCTCTTAACTAGACATTAGAGGATAAATGTAAAAATGAAGAATCCTTACCATGCTGCATCTAAGAAATTAACTGATTCTATTTTTTTGTGCATTTTGTGTTGAAATTAGGGAAAATTTAGATGAGATGCACGAGGCTTTTAGAATTAAATTCCAAGAGCAGCTAAGTAAAATTAGAGAAAATCCCTGTGCATCATGTGATGCTTTAAAACTAGAGATAGCAGTCCATAAACAGAGATATGCTAGGGCAACCAAAACCACTGAGTGTATTACTCATGAAAACCTAGCCTAAGAGAATGACTACCTCAGAAAAATCTAGAGAGATTTTCTAGTAAGTAGAAGAATCTCAATATGATCCTTGTCCAATCTAAGGTGAGTATGAAGAAGAGAGACTTAGAATTCAATTCTTTAGAGTATTCCAAGAACCACCCACCTAAGATTGTGAGAGTAGGTGAGAGTGGCCAGTTAGAGGTCAAACCCCCTGAGTCATCAAAGACTGTCTTTAAGTCAGCTGAGTTTGTCCAAATCCCTTCTAGCAAGTCAGGTGCTTCTAATTCGGTAGGTCAGACATCTCAAAATGTCAAGTATCATTGCACCTTCTACAAGAAGGATGGTCACATTATTGAGTTCTACTTTCGTAGATTCAAGGTTAAGAGAAAAGAGAGGATGCATACTTTGAGGTCCATTAGAGGAGTTTCTTCATTTATGAATATCTCTAGAGCTAGGTCTCATGCCTTTCCTTCTAGATATATGCCTAGATTTGTAGATAACTTCTTTGACTCTTTTGGTTGTTCTAGACAGCGATTTGGGTTAGGATGTTGTGAAGGTATACCACGGGTAGCGTCTAGACAGGGGGCGTACTGGCCTTTTGGAAGGCCGATTCGAAAGGGTCTAGGTAGTTCTCATGTGCATCCTAATGATTTTAATGCTAACCATTTTATTCGTACTTCTACTACTGTTCCTAGATATCATGTGCTTAGTACTAGATTATTAAGTCTTTCATTACTAACCCCAGTACTGAGGCACAAATATTTTCTGCTTATGTCATGTAGGTGTGTCGATCGAGCAAGGAGGCATGTGTCTTGTTGACTCTAGGTGTTCTTGACACATAGCCGAAGATTCTTGATAGTTCTCCCCTCTCACTCATGCATCCGGTAATGAGTTGAACACATTGGAATGCTTCTATCGGGACTGTGACGGCGAAAGGCACTATGCGCGTCAACAACAAGTTCATGCTCAGTGACCTTGCTTTGTTTATAAGCTGAGGTATAATCTATTATCTGTTTCCCAGCTTCTTGATGAGGATCTAGAAGTGAGACTCAAGAGTGGTGAGTGTAGAGTTCTAGATTTCTCATGTGAGTTTGTCTTTGGGATTTCTAGGTTTGAGAGGATTTTAGTGCTAATTCCAGTATCTCTTCTATCTTTGGCCCTAAGTGTCTTGTAGGTTCAGATTCTCATGATCTGCTATTGTGCATCGTAGGCTTCGATTACTTCACTAGAGTCAGTAGAAAGGACTTTATTAGGGGATTGTCTAGGCTTAAGAGTTGTAAAGAGCTAGTTGCACACCCTGTAAATATGGTAAGATGGTTTTTGCTTCTCATCCTTCTCTTACCTTAGTGATAACCGATAGACCTAGATAGCTCTTGCACTTAGATACAGTCGGTCTACTTCCACCTTTATCGGTGCTTCAAGTGGTTCTACTCCTACCTCCACAGCCATAGGGTAGAGGTTATATTTGCACCAAGACCTCCGTTTCACATTCAGCGACGACATCCTCAGGAGCAGATGATTGGGGATCTCTATGAGCGAGTCACTCAATCCAGGTTTATCTCTCCAGATTCTCATGCACATTTTTTGGTTGTGTTGTTTGAGTCCCGAGATATCACCCATACTTTATTTGAATCCTCTTGGGTTAGTGCCATGCATTTAGAGCTTAAAACTTTGAAAGAAACCAAGTTTGCATCTTAGTTGAAGCTCCTCCTAATCATAATGTAATTGGCACAAGATGAATTTTCAAATATAAGCAAAGTGAGGATGGGTTAGTAGTTCACAAAAAGGTTAGGCTTACAGTTCAAGATTTTTCTCAGGTAGAGTGCTTAGACTTTGAGGAGACCTTTGCACCTATAACTAAACTAGAAGCCATTCACATTCTACTAGCATTCGCAATGTCTAAGGGCTTTAAACTATTTTTAAATGGATGTCAAAAGTGCTTTTTTTTAATAGATTCATAGAAGAAGAGGTCTATATTAAGCAACCTCATGTTTTCCAAACTATATGTGTAAGCTCTCTAAAGCCTTATCTAGATTGAAGAAAGTCCCTAGAGCTTGGTATGATATGCTTAAGAGTTTTCTACTTAAAAATGATTTAAAAATGAGAATGACAAATAAAACCTTGTTCACTCTCAGGCATAGCAATGACTTCATTTTTTGTGGTTCTTCTCATGCTTTGATGTCCATATTTTCATATTCAATGAGTAGAGAAATCGAGATAAGTATAATGGGTGAGCTGACTTTCTTCCTCACTCTTCAAGTCAAGCAACTAAAGGAAGGGACCTTTATTTATCAAAATAAGTACACAAAGGACCTTCTTCAACGCTTTGACATGAAAAGCAACAGGCCAATGTCTACTCCAATTACCACTTCTACCATGCTAGATCCTAATGAGAATGTATTACTTTACATCTTGCCATGTCTTATACTAGTTTGCTAGATTTATTAAGTCTTTCTATATGTATCTTAGTTTTACCAAGGCAGCTTGCTTAAGCATGAAAAACTTCAAGAAAATCTTGTCAATGTTGGATCTTATAACTAGTTTTGCTTCAGTGATCCTCTTATGATTCATACCATGTCAAAATAGGTTAAGTTGAGTTTTGAACCTAATTTTAGATTTAATCTTTGCACCATCCTTCTTTGATTGTTCGTTTGCCAGTACCTGCTATTTTCTACCCTGCCAGCCAGAAACCCTGAACTTCCCACACTCAAATCACTAGAAAAGCTCAATTGTTATTTGAATCCCTTTCTATGTATTGCTTCATGCTGACTGGGCCATTTGTACTACATGGAACAACCTAAGCGGAAAAGAGAATTCAAATTGGAATTCGCCACTGTTGGGGAAAAACAAAATACTTCCCCCAATTGAAAGTTGGCCAGATAAGCTTTTCTTAAATTTTTGCTCTTTCTTATTTTTCTCTTGTAAATATGCTCCCTTTTATAATTATTAATAGAGTAAATTACACATTACATCACCAAATTAAATTGAGTTGTGCAAAACATCAAGTCTAAGCTATCTTTTTCAATAAAACCACCTATTTTGACATGTTGCACATTACACTAGCCAATGGATGGGTTTTATTTTTTGCTGCGGCTGATAGCTTTTGACCCTAATGTGACCACTTATGCAAACGAACCGAATACCGATAAGTCACTTCAAAAAAGTTATATGGATAAATCGCTTTAAAAAGAGGACAAAAAAACCTTGTTTGTTTTTTAGAAAAAATTATAAACTATAAGGTACAAGTAAAAAAGAATGTGGCAGGGCATGTTCTTTTTTGCTGCGGCTTGTGGCTTTTGGCTGTGGCTTGTGGCTTTTAGACTGTTTATACAAGAGATTACAGAGCAACAGAAACTCACGTGCAGTTTTTATCGATATAAATGAAGTCAGTAAAGTATGTACTACAATTAACTAGTAGACCCTATCTTAAAAAAATACTTCGTTTAAAAAGTAGTTACTATAGAAAAATCGGCTTAATCACCTGACGCCCCCCCACTGGGTGGCAGGCTTGCCTGCTGTATGCTGGCGGGGCGGCAGGCGCTTGCCGCCGGCGGTCTTGCCACGTGTCGCCTCACCGGCGCTGCCGCGTGCCCACCGGACTGCAGAAGTGCCATTTTTGCAAATACGGTTTGCATACGGCTAGTTTTGTAAATACTGCGTGTAACAACGCCAAATCCGGCTTTGTCTCCAAATATATGTGCCGGTTTATCTGTATAGCACTGAGGGGGAAAATATGGCCGGTTGAAATTGTATTATAGCAGTTGTTAGTTTTCCTTAGTCACTTAATTAAAATTTTAAAAAATAAAAAACATTATATCACCACTGTTGTGGCTACAGACCAAACAGAGAGAGAGTATGGTAGTAGAGAGTTAGGTGATCAATGCTTAGGGTTCCCCCATGGCCTGTATCGTATATATATCTACATGGGGGATTATTTTTACAACCTTGCCCTTACACCTGAGTAACCCCCTCAAGGGTTACATATGTCCCATATTGGGCTTTACAGCCTTCTAACAGGCCGGTTGGGCTTAGGTGGGGGCCACCCCTACAACAGGAGCCTCTCATGGTGACGGTCTTCATGGGTTGAAGCCATGTTGTCGAGCCATTTGGCCCCCTCCGTCCCTACGGCCTGTGAACTTCTGTATTGTTTGATGGAGCCTTATTGCCTGATGTAGTCCCCGCCCCGCAGTGAAGATATAGCGTTGGGCAGGTTATCGAAGCCGTCCTCGCCCGCAGGGCCCTTTAGTGATGGGGTCGAAGTCGCAACGGGGACGTGCTCTTGTTGCGGACAGGTCGAGGCGTCGGGCGGGGCAGCTCTCGTGCTTGACACCGCAGCCGAGTGCGGGGGTTCCGCCCAGAGACGGGGCCTAGGCGAGCTCATCGCGGGGGTGCTGTTCAGGGTCACACTATAGACGTGAGGCCGACATGTGACCCAACCGACTCGTGGCCCGGAGTCCCTATCTTAATGTTGGCGCGAATCGCGCCGACCCCTGGGATGTCAGGGGCGGGCAGCCGCAACCATGCCCGCTGTCCCAATAGAAAAGTGTACGCGGCGAGGTGTGATTGGTGCGTCGTGGTCTGCCAGCGGTCGCACGACCGCAGTCACCCGTCCCTTCCCGAGGGAAGGTGGGACGCGTGGCGGGATGCTATTGGCGTGTCATGCGCTGTCGGGCGGCTTGCATCTGCGCTCTGTCGCCTGCCAGCGGTTGCGCTCCTTGATCACGGGGAGCCGAACCGCCAGGCACCCGCCGGTTGCGGTCCCGTTGATTGGAATGCCGTCGGTTGACCTTCCACCAGCCTGGCGGCTCCCCGCCGGGCAAGCATGGGTATAAATACGTTGGTACTACGGCTTGTTTCTCCCTCGTCCCCGATTGCTCGTCTTGTTGTTGCACGCGGTTATCTTCTCACAAGTAGGCCTACTTTTGTTCATCTGTGTTTGATGATTGCGTGTACTGACGCTAATATCAACGAGCATTGATGAACAAAAGGCGGCCTATTTATGAGAACAAGTCCAAGCTTGTTGTAGATCATCAGTCGCACTCCCCGATTATGGGGGGGGGTTCGGGGGCTGGACCCCCACTGGTCGGGGCAGTGGGGTCGTTGCGCGGACGTTGGAGTCTTCGCGCAGACCAAGGGTTGGAGGGCCAGACAGTATCCCGCGGCTCGAGGACGGTGCCTGGATGGCGTTGTAGGCTAGACCGGCGCCTACTCGTCTCCGCACTTCGCCCGCCGGGGGTGTCCTATCAAGAGGAAGCCAAATCTGCGTGAGACCTCACTCCATGGATGTGACTTGTGAGATGTTAAACACGTAAAGTAAAATATTTAGAATGTTAGGAGCAGGGTACGAAGCTGCCCCTGGTGTGTGAGGCCGAGTCGGAGGCCCGGCTGGGCCCCAGAAATATAGGACGAAGTAAGCGCCGGGCCGTCCCGAGCCATCGAAGTCGAGGTGGTCTTCGGACTTGCCACACAGACCTGTGACGGCATGGCGAGGTGCCCCTTCGCGGGGGCGCGGCTGAAGTCAGAGTCGGAGTCTCCCTGCTGAAGCGAAAACTTCGTCAAAGTTGCTGTTGAGGTTGGCTGGCCCATGGCCTGCCGCTGCTGCATTGATGGCCCCGAGGGAGCAGACACGTGGCAGGATGCTATTGGCGCGTCGTGCGCTGTCAGGCCCTTGTACGACTGCGGTTGTGCGCGACGCGCGTGGGCGGCTACAGCGCTTCGGCTTCAATCGTGGGAAGGCGAGCGGTTCGTCTCCCGTCGGTTACACTTACCGGCGGTGTGGGAGATGAAGGGGCTTTAAATACCCCCTCTGGCATCACGTCTACGCTCTCCTCACGTCTTCTGGTCCCTGTTCCTGTGCCCTACTCTCTTGCCTTCTTTGCCGCCGTGCTGCCCCCGTCGTCGTCTAGTTCCTGGAGAGCGATGGCGCGCGGCGAAGGACACGCTCAGCGGGTCGGCGATAACGCCATCTCCTGGCGGTCATCGCCGCTCGAGGTGAAGTACGCGCTCGAGCGGCACGATTCCACACTGGTAGACAAATGGTGGGTGGCGACGGAGAAGATAGAGGGTTCATGCTCCCGCGTCTTGGGCCCGATGCTCGCGACGGAGGAGACGATCCGCCTGCTGCTGCGTGAACGGATGCTGTCGGACCGCCAGGAGGTACGATTGCCCGCCAGCGATGAGACAGAACTGCACCCCGAGAAGTCGGATTCCACACTTTGAAGCCGGACTTCGCATCCCGGCCGCCATGATTGTCAGTGCCGTCTTGTGAACCTTCGGGCTTGAGCTGGCGCAGCTGACCCCGAACGCCCTAGCCCGCCTAGCCATGTATAGCTGGGCCTTGCGCATGGAGGTATGCTGGTCCAACGCCTCACTGTTCGCGTTTCTTCACGACGCATGGTGCCAACCGAAGAAGCGAAAAGACGGGACGTTTTCGAACTTCGGCAGCGTCAACTTCGTTCTGCGGTCGCCATGCAGGAAAATCTTCCCTGCCAACTCGACCCGGGCGAAGTGGGAGCCGAACTAGATGAAGCGGTGGTTTTACCACCGTGTGGCAAGCGGTAGCGGTCTCGAGTGCTCGGTCTAGCCGGTGGCGTTCAATACCACGCCTAGCACGCTGATTGACAATGAGGACAGGCAGAGGGCGTGGAGGCTCGTGGGGATCGCGCGCCCGCTTCAACATGCGCGACCTCACCGAGGAGTTCATCATGTATGGCGTGGCACCGCTTGCCGATAGATGGCGCCTCACAGCTAGGAGCCTTCGGCACGACAATGTCCGCCCGTCCGTGTCTTGGCTACTGCTTGATCGTGCGAAAATAGCACACCCGCAAGTGCACGGGTTGCCACTGAAATAGCGGCGAGTGTCGTGTTCTCCACAGGGACTAGACTGAGGCTACCGATGCTCAGCTAAAGCTAGGTCAATCGAAACGGGGGAGGAAACTAAACCTAAAACGACTACCAAACTAGCCGAACGAAACGACGAACGAACAAAACAATCGAAAGATGACGAGACGAACGACCGTACGAATGGACGTCGTACGACCGAACGAACAACACGACGAGACACTAAACGAACGACACACAAACGACACTAACGACAACACGAACGAACGTGACTACCAACCGACGATCTAACTAACTATCGACCGCGAGACAGAAGGAGGGAGTCTAGAGGCACGGAGGGAGTCGAGAGAGAATGAGAGAGGAAACGATCGACAGCTAACTAGACGACGACGACGGGACAACACTAAACACAGAACTACGAACGCTCGCACGACTTAACAACCGACTGACCGCAAGATAGAAGAAAAGAGGGAGGTTGAGAAGCACAAGGTGGGTCGAGACAGCACTGGGTCGAGACAGCACGAGGAGAGGAGACGGTCGCCGGCTTAGCTAATCCGTGCACAACAACACACAAACACAGATATCAATTCTGACAACTGCAAAACAGGGCATACCCTACACAAGTACTAAACACAGACTGACCATAAGAACAAACTAACCACTGACATATACATCACAGATCACAGATCATAATCCACAGAATAACAAACACAGTTCATATAGTATTGAACGATTAACAGTGACATCTAATAGTAGTTAATTAACAGCAATTGTCATCACAGTGCACAATTTAGCAAAAGATTAACAGAGTAACTGAACCAAGAAAGAGGAAGAATTTGGGGATTGGAGTGAACCGAGGGGAGTAGAAGAAGCAGAGCAGAGGTGGAGGCCGTCGGTGAAGTGGAGCCGAGGACGATGGGGTCGAAGAAGCCTCGGTGCAGGGCGGCCGGTGGAAGAAGATGGGCTCGGGGAAGATGTCGACGTCGTCGATGTCGGTGGAGAGGCGCTGCGGTCGGCCGATGAGGAAGAAGCCGACCTCGTTGGGATGATGCAGCCGTGGAGAGATTCGGTGGTGGCCGTAGAGCAGCGTCGCCGATGTAGGCCGTGGAAGAAGTGGTGGCCGGCGGTGGTGGTGAAGAGAAGATGCGGCCCTCGCCGGCACCGGAGCAGAAGAATAGGGGGGAAAAGCAAGGGGGGGCAAAGGAAGAGGTGGTGGCGCACGGGTGAAGAGGAGAGCTGGAGTGATGAGGAGCGGCGGCCGGATGCGGAGGGATGCGGACGGGGTGGAAGGAGAAGTGGAGCAATCGGTGGCGCGCCGGAGAGAGCAAGTGAAGGCGGCCGTCGGCGGCGCTAAAGGCGCAGAGGAAAAGGGAGCTGCGGCGGTGGAGAGTGGAGGCGTTTGGCCGGTGAGGGGAGGTGGCGCACGAGAGGATTTGGGCGGAGGCGCTGAGGGTGAGTTGTGGTGGGGTGATGGCGGTGGCCGGAGAGGAGAAGGGAGGCAGCCGGAGAAGTGGTGGCGGAGAGACGGTGGCGCACCGAGATGGCAAAGAGGAGGCGCGGTGGAGGAAAGGAGAAGGGGTGGCCGGGTGTGGAGAAGGAGGAGAGGTGGCGGTGTGGTGCGGGTGGCCGCCGGCGAGTATGGCGCGGCCCTCGCCGGCGCCGGTAGGGAAGAGAAAAAGCGGGGAGAGAGAGCAAAGGGGGGTTCAAGGAAGAAGCAAATGGCCGGCTCAAGTTGTTCCCAGGCAGCGGCGCTAGGGTTACGAGGGGATTCGGTAATTTTCCGATTTGGCCCTCGAGGATTGTGGGAATTGCAAACAGATCCTTATCCCAATGAGATTTCTTCCATTCTGGCCCTTGGAAACTCCGATTTCATCGAGAACAGATCCTACGCATTCGTGTCAATGCGCACATCTGTACGGAGCAGTCCAAATTTGTCGTTTATGCGCCTAGATCGCGTCGACCTGTGGAAAAGCACAAAAAAGTGTAAAACAGTCCATTTCGAGCAATTAAATATATAAAAGCGTGTAAATGATGATAAATGGTCCCAAAATGTGAAAATAAGAGGGTAAAATGGCATGTAAATATATGCAAATATAACGCATGTCAGCTACCAAGACCCGTCGAGCCTCGTAAGTCTTGGTGATGCCTTACTTTTCCCCTTTGGCCTATTGGATTGTCTTGTAAACTCTAGCCCTTGTCGGCTATAGGGACTTCCCTAGAGGACGCAGAGCGTGCGGTGGGCGTGTTCCTCGGGCCGTATACGGCCAGGGAGCACGACCTGTGCGCAGCTGCGACTGCGGAGGCAGAGGTGGGGCGGATAAACCGTGTGTGCGAGGCTCTGGGTATTGAAGTGCCAGAGTGCGCCACTCCGGCCCCGAGCCAACCTCGCCGCCGAGACGACGATGCCAAGGGGAAGGGACTGCCGTCTCGTCGGGGGGCTCGATCCCGCGGTCGCGCCTGGTGCGGTGGCTGCCACTGCTCCTGGTAATGTGGCAGACGCCGAATCCGATTTGGCGAAGTATGCCAACTCGGACCTAGAAGCGGGTGTGGAGGACAAAGGCGAGGGGTCCCTGGGCGGTTCCAGGGGCCAAGAATGTATCACGGACGATCGGGAAGGGGAAGCCTTGTCGCCCGCGGCGGTCGCTGAGGTGGAGCCACCGCCCGCGGATGATGCTGGGGTGGAGTCCTCGCTCGCGGTGGTTACCGAGGCGGAGCTGCCGTCTATGGAGGTCGCTGAAGCGGATCCCCCGGCCACGGCGGTTACCAAGGCGGAGCTGCCACCTACGGAGGTCGCTGGAGCGGAGCCCCTGCCTTATTCCCCCAAGGTGAAGCGGCTGCGCCTACGATCACCTCCTCGCCCGAAGAGGAGGTTCGCGTGGCAACCAAAGTCAGGAGCCTGTTGAACTCTGATTCCGACACCGAGCCCCCCGGGCCCTACATCCCCGCGGCTCCCTCCGAATCTGCGGCTACCGGGGTCAGGAGTCTGTCGGAACTAGCCTCCGACCCGGAGGCCTCCCGGCCAGGTGGGCCGGCTTCCTCAGGGGACACATGCATTCTTGCGATTCCTTCGGGGGTTGAGGGGACGTCCTGGAGGAGTCCACCCGTTGATGCCGAAGGTAGGCTCACCGTCTTTGGCCTAACCCTATGATACGTTCGTAGGGCTTTAATTGCTACATTTCTTCGCAGCGGCACGCTTCCCTGAGCGCAGACAACCTTCGGGGCGCAGGGACGTTCATTTGGGAGGGACGCGCGACGCGCCTGACGCTATTGTCGTGGATACCGCGCGCCCAAGTCTCGCAGATTTCATCCCTCGCCCGGAGGTACTGGGAGCGTGGCAAGGGGTCGCGGATAATGCGGCCGCGAACCTGAATCACCAGGCGCTGCTGACCTGCGGGTCAGGGCTCCTTGGGGGTGCCCTGGAGGTCTCAAAAGTGAGGGTGAGTACCTGACCTTTTAGCGACGCGTGGTCCCTTTGAAGTTTACTAACTGCCCTGTCTTACAGACCCTCGCCCTTAGTCGGGCGTTGCGGGCGGCCCACGCCCGCGAGCGGGGCGCGTTAGAGGACCGTCTGCACACTGCCAAAGAGGCCCTTCGCGCAGCCGAGGAGGCGGTGCGTACGGAGGTGATCTCGTACGCTGAGGCACTCGTGGCGACAGCGCGGTTAGCGGCCACAGAGGCGGCACGACGAGCGGCCGCGGAGGAGCGGGACGGACTGCTCCAGCAAATCACCACGCTGGAGGAGGAGAAGAACCGCCTCGCCACTTCTCTTGAGGAGTGGGAACGTGCTCTGGACGACGCCTCGGTGGCGGCATGGGACACCATGCTGGCGCTTGAAGGCTCCCTTGAAGACCTTGTCGTCGAGGTGCCACCTCGTTTCTTTGGCCCCGAGGATCTGCCACGAACGCTCAGTCAGATCGCGGACGTGTCCAACCTTGTGCTTAGTGCCGCCAAATCCTTCGGCAACCATTGTTCCTTCGTGACGTCGTGACACCACCGGGGCTGCCGGCATGTCGACGAGCTAGTTGACCCCGAGCTGGAGATGCCCGCTGGAGCCGGGGTGATGTCAGGCGCCGTACGGTCCATTCGTCAGGCTGCCCGGGCCTTCCATGAATGAATCTGGGAGTACATCGGGGAGGCCGCGGTGAAGCTAGAGCTGCGACGGACCATAGGCAGCGAGGAGAGCTTCAGTCAATGGATTGACGGAGTACCCCGACGCGGTGGAGGGCGGTGCTACTGCCGCGGGGCAGGGCGCGGACCCACAGGTGTGATGCCAGGGTTTCGGTGTATAGGCGTGCGTTGTCATGTGTGTACCCCCTTCGCTTTCGTGAATAAAGTGGAAGCTGCCCCGGTATTCTGACCGCGCTTGTCGCTATGCTTGAGCAGCTACTTGATAGGGACCGGTCGCTTATTTTTGACCTCGTGGCCCAGCAACGTCTTCGATGCTAGTGGCAGGCCAAAGAATCGCTGGATTTCTAGGCGGCCCGGGCCCCCGCAAGCAGGGCCTCAGCGCGGACACATGCTAAGGATGAGCCGGCCGAGTAGCGGGGGCTTCAGCACGGACAATGCTAAGGATGAGCCGGCCGAGTAGCGGCTCTAAGCATCCGAGGACGCTTGTACATCTGATTCTTATTGTACCCTCTTGTACGCAACCGCTGACAAATGAAGAGAGGGCTTTGATTGAAGTATGTGTCTCCATAATTTTACGCGACTGCACTGACCATCAACCATGTGTCATTTATACTCCGGAGAGTACGCACAGGGATAACGCCCATGCGTGCGCGGGGACATCCGCGTCTTGTTTATACTCAGTAGAGTGCGCAGGGACAACATACGCGTCTTATTTATACTCCGTATAGTGCGTGGGATCATCAACCACGTCTTATTTATACTCCGGAGAGTACGCATAGGGATAACGCCCATGCGTGCGCGGAAACATCCGCGTCTTGTTTATACTCAGTAGAGTGCATAGGGACAACATCTGTATCTTATTTATACTCCGTAGAGTGCATGGGATCATCAACCACGTCTTATTTATACTCCGGAGAGTACGCATAGGGATAACGCCCATGCGTGCGCGGGAACATCCGCGTCTTGTTTATACTCAGTAGAGTGCGCAGAGACAACATCTGTGTCTTAGTTATACTCCATAGAGTGCGTGCGGAGGCGGACCTCGACGCTACGTCTTATTTATATTCTGTAGAGTGCGTGCGGAGGCGGACCTCGACGCTACGTCTTCTTTATACTCCGTAGAGTGCGTGCGGAGGCGGACCTTGATGCTACGTCTTATTTATACTTCGTAGAGTGCGCGCGCGGACGCGTGTCTTTGTTTATACGCACAAAGAGTGCGCGCGCGGACGCGTGTCTTTGTTTATACTCACAGAGAGTGCGCACGCGGACGCGTGTCTTTGTTTATATTCACAGAGAGTGCGCGCGCAGACGCGTGTCTTTGTTTATACTCACAGAGAGTGCGCGCGGAGGCAAGCCTTCGCGCGGTTTTGCAGGAAATAAGACGAGTTTCGCAAACGGTGAACTTTATTGAATTCCCGTTTGCGCGGGTGAGCGATTACAAAAGACAAGGTACTAACCACTAATCGCTCGGGGGCGGTAACAGCAGCGATTGATGTTGCCATGGCGACCGGGGGCACGGTGGGAGCCTCTGCTGCCGGAGTGGTCCGCGCGGGAGCCCGGCGGGGGTGCTTCCTGAGGCCGCCAAGGCTTCTTAGGCTGGCGTGCTCGGTCTAAGAGTCCCGTTGAACCTCGCAAGGCGGGCCTCGGGTGCCGAGCTCTATGCGCCGGGTCATATCCTGGTCGCCATGGGTGGTGATGATACCCCGCGGGCCCGGGAGCTTCATGCATAAGAAGCCGTGGTGCGGAACCGCCCCGAAGGAATTGAGGGTTGGTTGCCCCAATATGGCGTTGTAGGGGTACAGGATATCGACGACATCGAAGGTGACGTCTTCGCTCCTTACGTTGTCATCCCGGCCAAAGGAGACCTGCAGGCATACCTGGCCTAGCGCCCGCAGGGGCTGACCTCTGAAGCCCTGCAGCGGGATTCCCGAGGGGCCCAAGCGACTTCGGGGGATTCCCATCTGGTCGAAGGCCACTGCGAACAAAATATTCGCGGAGCTTCCTCCATTGACTAGGACGCGCTTGACGTTGCATCCTGCGATGGCAACCTGGATGACCAGGGGGTCTTGGTGGGAGAACTCTACGCCTTCGGCGTCCGCGGGCGTGAAGGTAATTTCGTGCTGCCCCCAGTCCGGCGGTGTCTGCGCCGAGTATGTCGCCACATGGTGTAGCCTCATCGCATAGGCCTTCCGCTGCCGCGCCGAGGCGAACTCCAGCGAGGAGCCCCCGGAGATGACGTTTATAACCCTGCGCTGGGCTCCCTCTGGGGCCTGAATCCGTAGGGGGCCCTCCTGAGCTTGCTGCACGTGGGCTTGAATCCGTGGGGGCCCTTCTGAGGCTGCAACCGCTGATCCTGGATCCACAGGGGGCCTTCTAGGGGGTGCTGAACGTGGGCCACGACGGGCGGCCGCACCTCAAGGTTTCTATACCTGGCGATGCTCTGCCGAAGTGCCGCGCATGTCGTGGCTGCCTCAACCATGTACCTCGCACCACTGCTCGTGGTGCTAATCGCCGTATTCCCCGCGGATTCTATCGTCGCGACCCCGACTGCGCCCCCACCCTGGGCCACGGCGGGCTCTGCCGCCGCGGCCGGCGGGGGCGTTGTCTTCGGAGCCGCCCTCAATATCGAAGACATAGCGGGCTCTCCGAGACTTCTGTTGGCCGCACTTGGAGGTGTCCTTCGATGGCTCCTGCTTGCGTTTGCCCTTCGAGGAGCCTTCCTTCGGTGAATCTCCATTTTTTGTCGTGCCTTCCACTTGATTGGTGTCGGAATCGCCACCTTGGTGCCACTGCGCGTCTTCTTTCGCTCTGGCGTACTCTTCTATCTTGTCGAAGAGCTTCGCCACCGTCTTGATTGGCTTTCGCGCGCTGTACTCGGCCAGCGGCTCTGGGCGGAGGCCCTGTATCGCTGCATTGATGATGGTTGTCTCGTTGACATTCTTTACCTGGCAGCGGACCTTCACGAAGCGCTTGAAGTACTCCCGAAGCTTCTCCGAGGGTTTTTGCTTGACCGCAAAGAGCTGATCTGTGTTGACGCGCTTGACGTAGTTCGTCTGGAAGTTGTTGTAGAGTTGATCGCGGATCTGCTCCCATGCGTAGATGGAGTTTGGCTCGATGGTGAAGAATCAAGACAGCGCCACCCCTTGTAACGCGAGGGGGAGTCCCTTCGCCTTCGTGGTGTCGTCTCCGTTGGCGGCTTCGATTGCGGTCTCGTACACGCGCACGAACTCTCGAGGGTCCGTGTCACCTTTGTACAGCTCGATGGCGCTGGGGAACTTGAAATCCTCCGGGCATGCCGACTGCTGTAGGCCTGTAGAGAGTGGGGACTCCGGGTCCACGCGTCGCAGCGAGACGCGGCTGGATGTGGGGGCGTCACAACTATCCGCCCGCTCTGGCGTGGGCTCCAGTGCGACCACCGGCAGGGTCTGCTGACTCCGAGCCTATTGCATATCCCGCACGGCTCTACGGAGATCCGCTAACTCCTGTTGGAACATGCCGATGGCCGTCAGCACCCCCGGTCGTGCTACGGGACAGCAGCGATTACAGCCTACGCTCCCGAGTTGCCCGATGAGCCGGCACAGTAGACTCCGGAGTCGACGACGAGGCCAGCATTGCCGTCGGAACCGCTCGTCGCTCCCGCACCGGGTGTAGGAACGGCGGTCAGGCCAGCTTGGGCGTTGACGTTGCCACTCCCGACTACCCGGTCGATGCTGCCAGTGTCGATCGTCACGCCGGCGGTGGGGGCGGTCGTCACGCGCGGGGTGGTGCCGACTGTCACGCCAGTGGTGGCGAGGTCGATCGTCGCGCACGGAGCGGTGTCGGCCGTCGCGGCAGCGGTAGCGGGGTCGATAGTCGCGCGCGGGGCGGTGTCGGCCGTCATGGCAGCGGAGCGGGGTCGATTGTCGCGCCCTGAGCGTCGACGTTCGTGGCTACCGCACCCGTGTCGGCATCCACACCCGCGACTACTGACGCCGAGGTCCTGGTGTTGACGCGGGACTTCGTCATACTCCCCTTCTTCTTCTTCGCCGTCGACGATGAAGATTTCTTCGGTGCCATCATTCTTTGGATCTTGAGGCTTGCTCCTATCCTCCCTACGGACGGCGTCAGCCGTTGTGGCTACAGACCAAACAGAGAGAGTATGGTAGTGGAGAGTTAGGTGAGCAATGCTTAGGGTTTTCCCCATGGCCTGTATCGTATGTATATATATATCCACATGGGGGAGTATTTTTACAACCTTGCCCTTACACCTGTGTAACCTCCTCAAGGGTATTTATGTCATTACATATGTCCCATATTGGGCTTTACAGCCTTCTAACAGGCCGACTGGGTTTAGGTGGGAGCCACTCCTACAACAATCACGAACAATATAAAGGAATAAGAAAAAAGAAAAGATAAAAAACCAACAAAGCCTAATAAGTTAAAATAAATTAAAGTTAGAAATTAATGTGTTTTAAATGATTTTTAATTTAAATAAGTTGTAAGATAAAAAAAAGACAGCCTAATCCGTTTGGACTTTGGAGTTTGGACAGCAGCCTACGTGCCGCGTAATAAAAATACGGCACATACGAAAATTTCAGCGGGAAACTGAGATATTGTCGCGCGGTGGACGTGAGGACCCCAAAACTGAACACAATAAGTCACCCAAACGTCCAAAAGCCAAGCACTTCCCCTCACCGATATCTCTCTCTCTCCCCTCCCAAATCGCCGTCTCCTTTCTCCCAAAATTCCCAAGATTTTGTGAGACATTCTCAAATCGCTCAACATGTGAAGCCGATTACTTGGAGCAGCAAGTTGGGTGGCAAATTCCTGGTGAGGAAGCTCTTTCCCCAGTCTCTCGTTTGCTCCAAATTCCCCAAATCCACATCTCTTCTTCCCCAAAATTTCCAATCTTTTTGAGGCAAAAAATCCCAAATCGCTCACCATGTAAAGCTGGTCACTTGAGCAGGAAGTTGGGGGCAGATTCCTGGTGAGGGGAGCAGCAGCAGAAGGCAATCGAAGCAAGAACCAAGGGGCTGGTTTGACGGCGTACTCCAGTGGGGTGCGAGCAAATAATCGGAGGGCACAGCGCCAACATAGCGGCGTGCCATTCTGGTGAGTGACGAGTATATTTTTGTCCCATTGTAGTTGTGGCTTTTGGACCGATGCATGTAGAGGCTGTAGGTTTGTTGTTTGCAGGACTGCAACAATATAGCTAGTGGGGTGAAGTTGTGGGCTTGATGTTGCTTTGTATGGAGTCTTTGGGTACTGCTACAATGGAAGTGTTTATTTAGATTTTTTTTCGAGTAGCATATGTTATATCTTCTCATCTTCGAATCTCTAATACATATATAAACTACAGCTAGCTACTTACTGCGGGGCTCCAGAAACTTGGCTTACATTTATGTGTGAACAAGTACGAACAAACCTGCCTCTTGTTTGGGCCTAGTAGCTGGACGCACCTTTTCCTTTAATTTCTTTTTGGTACAAGTAATGGATGCTTTAAAGAAATGATACTATTTTTAAATTTAACTACTAGGTAAAACTATCTCTGTTTTCACACATATAACCATATAAGGGATGGTAGGACCGTAGGAGGATAGTTGTACGGCAGGTATCTATAATCTATACTATATTACAATTGTACCTAGATTAATTGGCAGCATAAGCATGGACAAGGAGTGGATGCATTTACCTAGGCACACAGATGAGTACCAAAGTGGATTGAAGGAATTTATAATGTTTGCATTTGCCAAGTCTGCAAGGGGTGACACAATTCATTGTCCCTGCGACAAATGTGCAAATTTATGTTTGTTAGAGGAAACCATAGTCTATGATCACTTGATCTATAGTGGGTTCATGTTAGGATATACTAGATGGATATTCCATGGTGAGGGTTGATGTTCTGAAGATGTTGTTGGCACAAATCCACAAGTACAAAATGATGAGGGTGATGAAATAGATAATATGCTAAAGGAAGGACTTGGGTTTTTTGACAATGGAGCTGGAGATGTAAATTGTAGTGATGATGGGAGTGAGCAGGCTGTAGATGACAAAACCTACTACCGATTGGCAACTGAAGCTAGTTAAGGGTTGTACCCAGGTTGTCAAACTTTCTCAAAGTTACAATTTCTTGTAAGACTAGTTAACATAAAGAATATATGGGGAGCCAGTAATGCGTGCTTTGAGCAACTTTTACATCTTCTAAGGGAAGCTCTTCCTGAAGGTGAAAATTTACCCAATAGCTACCATGAGGCAAAAAAAATTGTTAAGGATGTTGGACTTGGATATGAAAACATCGATGCATGTATAAATGAATGTGTAATGAATGTATCTTATACAGGAAGGAGTATGCCAATGCCAATTCATGTCCTGTTTGTAAGGTTTCTAGGTGGAAATCAGAGAAAGTAGGTCTTAATAGAAAGCGTGTGCATAAGGTTCCTGTTAAGGTTGTTTGTCATTTTCTACTTAAAAGAAGGTTGCAGATAAGATTCATCGCTTCAAAGACGGCTCCAACGAAGGTCTTGTGAAGGACGGCTTACTATGGCATCTGTTAGACTCTACTGCATGGAGAGACTTTGACTTTAGGCATCCACAGTATGGTTCTGAATGTTGTAATGTTAGACTTGCTTTGGCAACTGATGGGTTCAGTCCATTTAGAACCTGTAATGTTGCCCATAGCACATGGCCTGTTGTGTTGATCCCATACAATGTTCCTCCATGGATGTGCATGAAGCAATCATTCCTTGTTGATTCCTGGCCTGAAAGCACCTGGAAATAGTATTGATGTGTATTTACAACTCTTACTGTTGATGCAGCTCGCTGAGAAGCAAGCTAGTGGAGATGGGCTTTAACTTAGTACAAAGGGGGTTTCAGCTTCTGTAAGAAGCTGGAGAAACTGCACCCCACCCCATTTGAGGGAGCTTAAGCTTCCGGTGGCGTCAGGGTGAACCTGAAGGTCTGCAAATAGGAAGTGAGACCAAGTCTAATTCACTAGTTGGACATGTGTGACATGGCCACGATGGTGTTTATTGAACTACATTTTTTGTAGCATCGTTGGTGTTGATGATGTGACATCCTGCTAAAAGAACTGCTTGAGATGAATTTTTGTTGTAGATTGTTGTTTGCATGATTGAATGTGAGATACAACTAAAAACTGCTGAGGAATACATTCATTTAGCACTAAGCTCTTCTGAATTTGGCCTTGTATGTCAAGCATTACTATATGAAGTATAGCCTTGTAGGGACAATTGGTTTTAGCATCAGTTGGGTGTTGCAGCTGCCCTGCTCTTTCCTTACAGATAATTGAGGTTGATCTTTTGCTAGCATAGCATGTTCCCATCAAGCCGGCCAGCAATCACAGCGGACAATTTATGTACCGATTGTTTCTTGTTCCGTGCTAATGCAGGTTTGAACTGATCATTATGGTGAAGGAAAATGCAGTGAAAGATGATGGTACAGGTGAATGCCCATTGACTTCTGAACCTTCAGAAAATAAGCTAAGGCACAATTTCCGATTAGGAGATATAACATGGGTTAAGCATAGTGGCTCCTCATGGTGGCCAGCACAGGTATGACACATACACCTTCTAAGCACATAATATTTCAATGCACAGACTATGGTTCTTTTATAAGATTGTAGATTGCCAGTGAATGTCATTGTTACTTTGCACATCAGCATAAAATTGACCGCTGGACAGATGTTTTGACATTTGTAGTAGAACAGTTATATTGATCAACAATGAGTAAGATGAACAATTTGTAGAGCTCAGGTGCCAATGCCACCATCCTTGTACTTGCATGATGCGAAGCCAAGCCAAGACAAAGTAGACTTTTGTTGACTGTTATTTGTTCTTGATCCTAGCTTCCCCATGCATATATTTTCACCTAATTCCTGTTTCTGAATTCAAGGTCATTGATGAAGCATGTGTCAGTGGCAAGCCTAAGAGGAAGGCGAAACATGATGCCCTAGTTCGACTGTATGGCACATGTCAATAGTAAGGGATCCTATTAACATGGTCTGTCTTTTTCTTTCTGTGATGATATTGCTCATGACAAAAAGTTAATTGTTTTCATCATTTTACTTTCAGCTTGTATGTAGACCCTTGGAAGTCTACCGCGGAATTTGAAATGGTATGCACAATCTTCTATCTCATAAGGATGCTGATATTAATGTAATTATTTTCGTGCTGCTAGAAATAGGTTTCTAAATGGTTCTGCTGCTTGTATAAACTGATTTTGGTTTTCTAACATTCAAGGAAATTGGTGGTTTTTGTCGTTTATCTCAAAGTAATATCAATGATATGCCTGTTCTTTTTCAAATTCAAATATTTCTAATATGAACTTGTACGCAGATGCTGAAGCAAGAAAATAAGAGTGCCATGGAAGCATTCCATGAGGTGCTTGAGAAGGTAGGGCAGTCTCCCTTGCATTAAACATGTTATGAGTCAGAATTCAGCACAGGTTGTTGACAGCCATGTTTAATCCCACAATACAGGAGCTGTCTCATGTTAAGTCACCCAGTGATTATGACGAGGAAGCTGTTAACTCAAAAGGTGAATATCTGTTTTTTGCCTGAAGAATCTAATATATAGAAGTTCTCTATACTCAACATGGTGGTCCTTGTGGACAATGATATGAATTTGATCATTCATTTCATCCCTCTTTGTGAAATTCTTCATAATGATGCTAATTGAGAACACGTTCTGTGGAGAAGTGTTTGATGCAAAGGCAATTCATCTTAATGGTCTTCAAATGTCAAGACTTTATGAGCAATATTGCTAAATTGATATCAGAAACATAACATGCAAATTTATTCACTTGTGCTGTATTTTTTGTGAATTATGTTGTATTTCTACTTGTCATCAATCAAACAAATTTATTTTGCTTCAGTTGCTTTATATCTAAATATATTTTGTGTGACCAAAATGGCCACAGGCAAGACCTCTTCTAGGAAAGTCAGAAAACGAGAAGACTCAAAGAGGTCTGATCGTAGGGGTGTAAAAGAATCAGCAACTGCTGAAGGTCTGGGAGACAAAACAGAACAGCGATATGGTGCAGAGCAGGAACACGAAGTTGGGAGCACTGCAACAACTGGAGTTGCTGTTCTGAAAGGAAGAGAGCGAGAAGGTGTGAGACAATCAAGTCCTACTCATGGTAACGAGCAGGCCATTGATAAAGCTTGTAGTGAGAATTCAGCTGAAAGCTTAAGAGATAAGACACAAAAGCATATTTCTTTTGTGCAAGATAAAGAGGGTAACAAGATGGCAACAGAAGGAACTTTAATTGTAAGAAGGGAAGGATTGAGACGATCAGCTCGTATCAATACAAAGGAATATTTAGATGCAGGTGAGGACAGCACATCCCAACTGAGTGATGCAAGTGCGAGTGAAGATGGAACTGAAGTAGGGAATAGAACATCAGAGAGTCAAAATCAGCACAAAGGTGATGCAATGGTAGACGGAACTTGGGCTCCTGATGCAGAAATAAGAACTATGGTTAGGGATACACTGTTCAGTGACATTATTGCCAGGCAGAGTGCTGCTGAAATGGCATATGTAGATGATGTGATAAATGGAATTTGTGATGCTACTAAGGAAAACATGACTGGTGGTGCTACTGCTGCTACAAAGGGTGGACGAGGCATCAAGCGAAGTGGTAGTAGAGCAGAGGCTGAGTCATGTAATGTTACACTGAGACTGAGGAAAGTGGATAAAGTGACTAGGAGTCACGAAGCAACTGAAGACCCCATGCAAGTGACAAATCCGGAGACCATGAATTACCACATCACGAAGAATAACAATTCAAAGGGCAACGATTCCGACTCTTTGGAAGGGATTATTGATACTACTCCTGTAAGTAGATTCCCTAGTCCATACTCCATACTTAACTACCCTTATGACCTTGAATTTCATACACTAATTGGGCAAAATTCCACCAGAGCAGGGATGCAGCCACAGCGGAACTGGGGCAAATTAGTGCACGGCAAATCAGGATTATGCAGAGTCTTGCTCTAATTGCTCCATCAGGATCTCCATTTGGCAGAAATGGATTGGTTGCAGCCACCCATCGATAATTCTATGTTGTTTGCTAGGATCTAGGCGCGCTTAAAATGTTCGCTGGACTATGGCTAACATTTTGCAGTCCTCAATTCCATGCATTAGTGTTGGAAAAAAGTCAAAGTCTCTTATATGCATCAGCTCTTGTTCGCCTTGAGGTTTTCAGAATCACCTATTTATGATGTCCGATCTACTTTATTACATGGGCGTGTTTAGGTGTGTTTAAGCATCATCTGTATATTTTCTTCCTACAATCATCCAAATTGCTATTCTTCTTGAATTGACTGAATTTGACTGCTATGTAAGCACGCCATTGGTTCTGTAACAGCACAAAATGGGTCAATATGGTGTCAACTGAATTCATATACCCCCACTACTAAGGTCCTGTATGTTTTAGTTTCTGGTTTCTGGCTTATTTTTCACTATTTATAAATTTTGCGTCTTTTTTTTGCTTTTTTTTTTATCTTTTTTGTCAGTTCTTTTTTCCGTATTTGTTTGCGTTGTCTGAGATGAGCTAATATATTTTTTCTATTTTTAAAATTTTTAAATTTAATTATGTCAAATAAGCCAGCTTCAGCTACAGTGAAATTTTAACCAGCTACAGTGAAATTTTAACCAGCTACAGTGTATTTTTAGTCATAAGTTACAGTTTTTTAGCCTAACCGAGCAGGGCATAAGTTAGCCTTTGCTTTCAGAATGCACTACCTACATGTTGGTAAATTTAGTAAATTTGAAGCCCACGAGTTTAACCGTTGGAGCTGAAACGGTGGCATCAATGGCTCAACAAAGCATGGCATACTGGTAAAGGTAGACACTGCTTGTAAGAGAAGAGTTCAGTACAGAGGCGTTGCCATGCATTGCGTACCCATTGTTGCTTCTTGCCATTGCAGGTGCGAGTCAGAACTGATGACAACCTATTACGGCCCTGTTTGGCAGAACTCTAGCTCTAGGAAATCTATAGATTTCCTAGAGCTGGTCATCTGTAGCTCTAGAAAATCCTGGATCTAGAGTTGCAGGCATGTTAAGTGCATTTACATGACTCATTTCATTTATATTATATATTAAATAAAAATATTTAAATCACTTTAATTTAGTCAACAAACTACAGATCCAGCATAGATTTCGGAGCTAGAGCTGTGCCAAACGGGGCCTACGCCTACTTGGTTCTTGAGCAGTGTGGACGTTATCAGCCGTCCGGTTGCCGGATATGTCGCCGTGGCATGGCACCCCTCCACTTTACCATTGCTATCATGAAGCCATAAAACGCAGCCCCGTGATGAGGTGGGAGACAGCCTGACCCAGCCCGACGACGAGGGAGGAGGCGGCACGGCGGTGAAGCACCGCAAGATCTAGGCGTGTTGATGTCACTGAAGAATCTAGTTCATTTATTATGAGTTAATGGCAATCGATTTAAATGTCTAATACTTTCTCTAACTTGGCAAAATTTACTTGGTCCCATGATGAAGATGACTTGGCAAAGTGTCATGAGTTGATCATCATAAGTCAAGGTTCAAAATAAAAGATGATATCATATGTTGATGATTATCAAGTCGAGATGAAGTGGTGGATGGCTTCATGCATCATATGTTGATACACAACAAGACAATGACTAGATTTGAAGCAAAGATATTTGTCATCAAGCTTTAAAAGGATACATAAGCCGAACGTATAATTAGCATAGGCTAAAGATGTGTTCCTAATCTTTTACCAGTCTCGGTGTTTGGATAAGAGACTGGATTATTAGTGCAGATTATTGTACTATTAAGATGTGTCTTATCTATTAGTTTGACTCTCATTATGTGTTGATAGCTCAATTTCGCTTGTTTTAGCTCTCTGTAGTATGATGCTATTATTTATGAATGTGTTTTGCAAATAGTTGTGACTCATGCATCTCTCCTAGTAGTATGTGACTATACTTTGCAAATATATTTTGCAAATGATTAAAGTCTATGTATCTACTTCTTGTAGCACAATCTAAATTTGTAAATGTGTTTTGAAAATTATTGGAGTTCATGCGTTTTCCCTTGGAATGGTTTAAGATTACTTATTGCTATTTTCTTGGATTTAGATTATAGTAGTGACTCTTTGAAGTTCTTATGCTTTCTGCATTGATCTAGCGTGTTTGAGATTATGCAAACATGTGGGTTATGTAGCCATCTAAATAAGCATTTCATAGAGTTAAAGATCACTCTATTCCGACATCGAAATCAAAAGTTATTATTGCTTTTTCGAGTGTTGTCTGTGCTAAATTTCAGGGCCGGTACTACAGCCCTTTTACCTACGGTTGGTACTACTGCCCATTAGTTGGCGATACTACCATCCGGTATGACCAGTCGGTTCGATCATGTCTTCAGTATGATCAGGTTTTGTATGGCGGTTCTTTTAGAGAACATGATTTTGAGCTCTTCTTATCACTTTAGGCTAGTATGACCGCACTTTGTGTGGTGGTGCTATCGCACCTTTTCAAAACGACTAGTTTTGATCGTTTAATGCTAAAGTTTATAGCTGTTGACATTGTAGTATGGTACTACCACCATATAAACCGCAGTACTATTGCTCTTGCTGATTTCATCTCCAACGGCTAGTTTTTGTGATGGGGGTTATAAATACTCTCTTGATTGGTTGTGAGACAATCTTTTGGTACTCTATTTCATTCTTTTGAACTAGGGTGACTTTCTCCTCTTAATTGTGCATATATTGCACCTTGTGAGTAAGGAGAGAGCTCTCTAGTTGCATATATTGCATCTAGAGGTGGATTGAGTATCCACTTGAGCTTGTGCATGTGTTATACTTGGTGAGAGTTAAGTAAGGGTTTGACTTTTTACTCTTGGAGGTTGTCAACTTGTAGAAGGCGTGGAGGCATTGTGATCTAGTGATCTTCTGAAAAAGCTTATGAGAAGGGCCAGCGTGTTATGAAAGTTGGAGCTTACCTATTCGGAGCTGGAAAAATCTACTAGTAGTGGAAGTGAGGTGTTTGGCTTAATTCGTGGAGCCAGTCCAATTCATTTAGGCATACCTTAATGTGGATTAGGAAAACTAGCAACTCTTCAAATGCCATGGTAAAAATAGATCGTGTCAATTATTATTTGCTTTCTTGTGCTTGATTTATATTCTTGCAATTTACATTCTTAGAATTGAATTGCTCGCTTGTCACTTTAGAATTACAAATCTTGACATAGACTTAGGTTGTTGGTACTAGTTGATTTAGACCTTAATTGTACAAAAATCATTTTGATTTACTCTTTCATATATAAACTTGGTTTTAGCCAAAGAGAATTTTAAAAGCGTCCATTCAATCCCCTCTAGTCGACCTCCTCAACCTTATAGTCACGTAGATGTCACCTCCCTCCTCCCATTCCCATTTGTTCAACCCCTCCTCTCTCGGATCTCTCCTACCTCCAATGACCATGACCATGACAACGATGACCGCCGTGTAGACGCCTCCCCACGGGCCCCTACACCTGCCATGGCATCTCCCACGGTGCCACTCTATGGTGTGTCCTTGTCGAGCTGACGCTAGACTGCATATAAAAAACACGGTGTGGCGGAAGCACTCGATGCTTGTCTCAACAACTAAGTCAGCACTTGACCTCCTTTCCTCGTCGGTCTACCCATCACTCAACTCCACCTCGCCACACCCCTCGTCGCTCCTCAGCTTGCCCACTACCACCGTTGAAGCCTCCCTCACACGTTGATCCAAGCCCTCAATCTGCCTCCCCAAGGTCGTTGACCCCACCCTCGATTGCGTCGCTAAACTCCCTTGCCACTGCCTCCTCCTTGGCTACCTCGGTGCTGCCAACGATGACTCTCACCTTCAAGCTCCTCGCCACCATCCTCTCCCGCGGCTCGCTCGTTGACGATGCCATGAAGCTTGCTACCCTCCGTGGTGGGTGCGATTTGAGCACCTGTTGCACTCCTCTTCATCGACGCCCTCCCAAGTCAACGACTGCATCTAGGCGGTTAACGAACTACGTGCAGATTCAATGAGACATATCTCCTCCTTGGACACGTAGTACCCCTCATCGTGATCCTACCTGTACACCACATCTCGGTGAACGACGACCAGTGCGAGGGTGTCGCAAGCGAGCCCCTTTGCGGAAAGAATGTAGATATACATCATAATTGCCGTGGATCACCATTGGAGCTTATTGTAGTTGATTTAACTAATGGGACTGTTGATATTTATGATTCTCTGAGGACCCCAAAGGCATGCAGAGCTGCATGCAAAGTGTTGTGGCACAATGTGATGAGTAGTTTGTTCCAATCATGTATAGAGTGTTTTCTTTTTCACTTTTACAGAGTGTTTTATGTTTTCTTTTCACATCAATTTGTCATTGGTTGCATCACACAAATTTTTTTCTTGGGTATCAATCTACAACATGTATTGACAAAGTTGCGAGGTGAACAAGTTGGGGTTTATGATCTGTTCAAAGTCATGTACCCTTAGACTATTGTAAAACGACATGTTATTACATCACCACTTTTTTTATTCATCATAATTGTTCATCATTGATGCTTTTATTGCATTAACTTTTTTATATGTTCTTTCATCAGTAAATAACAGGCATACCTATGGGTTTTGTGTAATAAAGATGCTTAGATATCACATCGACAGGAGTTTGATTGGTTACAACATGGTACTGAAAAAATATTACATTTTACTCCTTTTCCCTTCTTGTTGAAGCTTGATGCTTTTTACATTCGACATTTTCTGTGATGCAGTCTGACATGGAAGATTACAAGAAGGAGCTTTCTCACAGGATCATATACCATTGCTTCAATGACTTGAACCCTCGTCGAACCTTTGACTGATTGGCCTATGATAATCTTCCCTTTTCCCCATGTTTTTTGTACTATACAAATTTCTAGATGAAACTGCCCTATGTAAGCCTATGAATTTGTAAGTGCTCATCACTATACTCCATTTTGATACAATGTGACATAGTATATGTAAATCCCATATGTAAGCCAATGATGGTACCACCACTTTAATATTGGTATATCTGTTATACGTCACATTTAGTTTGAAAATGTAGCATACTTCTAAATCATGGTTAGCTGTCCTATTCTTCTTGTTTCTTCTCTGAATTGTGGTTCCATGTTCCTAGAGTTAACATTGTTTTGTAAAATTAATTTATGTATTTTGTTCTGTGCTTAACACTCACTAAGAACTATCTCAATACTTTATCCTGTAAACTGTTCAAGATTCATGAGGTTTCATGACTAAGTTTCATATCGTTACATAAAATTTTCAAGAGGTTTCATTACTAAGTTTTATGATATTTCATAATGTTTCAAGACTGACTTTCATGAAGTTTTTGTAGCGGCTCCACGAAGTTGAACTCCAAGTTTCATGAGGTTTCATAAAATCTTAGGAGGTTTTATTTCTATGTTTCATGAGGTTTCACGACTAAGTCTCAATATTTTATTTTGTAGACTGCTCAAGTTTTATGGGGTTTCATGAGGTCTCAACTTGTTTCATAAGGTTTCTCGACTAGGTTTCATGAAGATTACTGAGGTTTCATGTCTAAGTTTTATCAAGTTTCAAAATATTTCATTACTAAGTTTCAAAACTGTTGACACATCTGGTACTGTAGCCACTTTTTTTTTCAAATTTGGCCCAGACGTCCATTTCTGCAAACACAGTCCCATCCGTGAGCTCGGTAACCATGGTAGACGACACTTATCACCTGCACGCTACAATAGACTGGTAGGCCCTACCGAGCCATTAGAAATCAACATGCAATAAATGCATGCAATTAATTAACATTAATTAATCATTATTAGTATTAATTAACATTAATTAATCATGATTATCACTAATTAAGCATCGTATTACATAATTAGCACTCACTGTGCGGCGACCAGCGCACCTGCCAAGCTCGGTAAGTCCACGGAGGGGGCTAGATTTGCAAAAATGGATGTCTAGGAGCCAGATTTGAAGGAAAAGGGCTACAACGCCATTTATGTGAACAGTTCTAGGTTTCAAGACTAACTTGAAGTTTCATGAAGTTTTTTTGTAGTGAATTCAAGAAGTTGAATTTCAAGTTTCATGAGGTTTCATGAAGTTTCAGAATGTTTCATAACTAAGTTTTAGGAGGTTTTATGATTAAGTTTCATGAATAAGTTTCATGGTGCTTCATTAGATTTTATGCTTAAGTTGACTAAGTTTTATAAGGTTTTATGTTTAAATTTTATGGTGTTTCATGAGATTTCATACCTAAGTTGAGTAAGTTTCATGAGCTTCTATGACTAAGTTTCATGATATTTTTAAGCGATTCCATGATAAGGTTTCATGGTGTTTTCATGCAGTTTTATGATAAAGTTTCATGACATTTTTAAGAAGTTCCATGACTAGGTTTCATGATGTTTTTATACGGTTTTATGACTAGGTTTCATGACTAAGTTTCATTAATTTTTATGTGGTCCTATGTCCAAGTCTTATGCTTAAGGTTCATGAATTTTCATAAAGTTTCGTCAATTTTCATGAGATTTGATGGCCAAGTTTCATCAGGTTTTATGAGTTTTCATGAATTTTCATGAGGTCTCATGAGGTCCCATGACTAAGTTTCATGGGTCCACGAGGTTGCATTAAGTTTCATGACGTTTTCACAAGTTTTCAGGAGGGGCTCAATGGGGATGATTGTGCTCCAGCCCAACTATGTTGACCACTCACTTTCTCATCCCTCTTAACAATCACCATCCTTTGCAATTGGTATTGCACAGTTTGTTGCTCGAGTCGTTGCTGCCACTTGCTCTGTTGGATCGTAAGGGCCTTCTCACCCTAAAAGCTAGCCAATGAGATGAGGGACTTTCTCACTTTTAAGTTAGGTCCATTGCCCTTCCACAACCAATGTGGGACTATTCCAATAATCTCCCCCTTCACACATTGGTGTCCATCAGCCCTTCACAGCTCCTTCACTGTACACCAACGGTCCCTTAGGATCCCTTCACCGTACACCAACGGTCCCTTAGGATCCCTTCACCGTGCACCGACAGCCCCTCAGGGTCACAGTCCATCAGGCGTTCACACACTAGTGTCCATTGGGCCAGAGATGTTAGAACCGGGCTCTGATACCACTTGTTAAATCGTAAGAGCCTTCTTACCCCAAAGCTAGCCAATGAGGTGAGGGACTCTCCCACTTTTAAGTTAGGTCTCTTGCCCTTCCACAACCAATGTGGGACTATTCCAACATGCTCCATCACACTTTTTGCGTAGTGTTCATAGTGGCAAACGAACTCATACCTATTGTAGTCTCATGTAACTTGGCTCTTGGTATTGCTTAAAACCCTTATTCCAAGCCAGCAGTAAATGCATAATCATTGCAATACTTTTGTGCTTCCTCTATTGTGAAGAGCTCCATGCCAACATGGGGTTTTGCAGGTTGCAAAATGACACAATCTGCATCTTTATCTTGCCGATTCATTTCTTCATTGTCTACATCCTCATCCGTTTGACCATTTCTTGTGGCCAATAAAGCTTCTGCAAAGGTATCTTTCGATTCATTATCTTGTGTAGTGCTAATCTTATCCAATGTTATACCGACACATTTGACCATGGGTGAAACTGCTTGTACATACACCAAACGAACAAATTTTTAGCACAGAAACCAAGTGAAACACCACACGAAACATGCATCTGAAGGAATTTCAAATAGAATTAAGCTAGGCATTTCATCGATCACAATGCAAGCAAAGCAGACATGAGGAGAAAATCACGAATCTTGTATGAGACATGGCAGAGTAACAGATAAGTGGAGATTATAGACAATGTTTCAAACGCTCCTGAGAAGTTTGAACAATATGACTGAAGCCAACAATGAGAGGATTCGAAACGGAGGAGAACAGGAGGCACGGGGTTTCATCAAGGACTGCGAGGGAAAGGTTTCCCCTGCGTGCGAAACCGAGAAAGACAGCATCGCCCGAGGTCCGCACGCGCAATAGTAGAGAATGGCGCGGCGTGGGGACGAGACAGGACATTGACCGGATGGAGCGGACGGCATCGACGGTAAGCTCCCTATAGAATGAGGCTTCTCTGTCTCCTGTGTGTTCCCATCCGTGTCCCCTCAATCAAACGGCTGGGAAACGGCCACGTGGCAAAAATAACAGCTCATATAATTTTTCTTCTCACTCTTGTGATCTTGTTTTGATGTTTTTTATTACTGGTAATAAGTTTTATTTATATCTTTTAAAATAGTAATTAATTATATTTCAATATAATTAATTACTATTTTAAAAGATATAAATAAAACTTATTAACAGTAATAAAAAAACATCAAAACAAGATCACAAGAGTGAGAAGAAAAATCATGTGAGCTGTTATTTTTACCATGTGACCGTTTTCCAACCGTTTGATTGAGAGGACACGGCTGAAAACGCAAGGGGGACAGGGAAGCCCCATTCCTCCCTATAAAGATAAGCGTGTGTAGAAGGGCGGAGAGGGTTATTATTGTTTTATGCACCCGATCGCTCTCAAAATAGACATTGCATGCTAGAGTGTTCGAAAAATTTCTGAAGATGCACCATACTACAGTGGGAGATTGGATCATATATCCTCCCTTTAGTTGGAAAATTAAGGATTTACCCTTCACATCTTAATGACATGTGGGGTCATCATAAGTCACTGACACGTGGACCAGAAAGGTAAATCATCAATTCCTATCTAAATAGAGGGTATATGATCAATTTTTTCTACTACAGTAGTCCTCTTTCCGATAATCCGAAAGGCCAACAATAATAACCCAACAAGGACACCACCACCCACCCTCCCTTTCCCCTTCTTCCTCGGTAGGCGAGCACGCAGGGCCTCCTCGGGCGACGCATCTCACTACCAACGAAGCAGAAGCCCATACCACCCAGCCGCCCGCCCTCCTCGCCCCGTCGTCAAAGCCGCAGCAAGCCCGGCCCCGGCCCGAAGCGAGTGAAGCCCTACTCAGAAGCTCACGCCCCTGCCGCGCCGCGACCCACCGGGTGCTCGCTCTCCCGGCGACGGCTGCGGCGGAAGCGCGCGAGGCGACTCCAGTAGGCTAAGTATTCCGTTCCCCATTCGCTTCCTTTTGCGTCCTATCAGCGATCGTCGTCGCATTTTGGTCATGATGTGTGCGGATTTTTGCGTGGTTGGTAGAGTTGGTGGGTTCTGTGACTTAACTTGATGTTGGTGTGAAATTTTAGTCCCAGTTATGATGGTACACTGGAAGATGAGGTGCGATCTTGCGATCGTAGTTTCTACAGTAATTTGCTGCATTTTAGATCCATCTGCCAGTTCAGCCGTTAGTAGTCATCAGGACCACTATCCCAGCAACTTCGAGCTGTGAAGGCAGTGGTAAGATCAATGTGGTCCTTTCACGAATTTGCTTCCCTCCGTCAACTCCAATTTTTAAACTAGTTGCTGGTGTCCTATGAATCGTATGCTTTTCAGGGGACTATGCCCATTGCCCAGCTTCCCTAGAATGCGGCTCGCTGAGAAGCAAGCTAGTGGAGATGGGCTTTACCTTAGTAAGAAGCTGGAGAAGCCGCACCGCACCCCACCCCACCCCATTTGAGGGAGCTTAAGCTTCCGGTGGCTTTAGGGTAAAGCTGAAGGTCCGCAAATAGGGAGTGAGACCAAGTATAATTCACTAGTTGGACATGTGCGACATGGCCATGATGGTGTTTATTGAACTACATTTTTTGTAGTATCGGTGGCGTTGATGATGTGACATCCTGCTGAGAGAACTGCTTGAGATGAATTTTATTGTAGATTGTTGTTTGCACGATTGAATGTGAGATATAACTAAAAACTGCAGAGGACTACATTCATTTAGCTCTAAGCTCTTCCGAATTTGGCCTTGTATGTCAAGCATTACTAGATGAAGTGTAGCCTTGTAGGAACAATTGGTTTTAGCATCAATTGGGTGTTGCAGCTGCCCTGCTCTTTCCTTACAGATGATTGAAGTTGATCCTTTGCTAGAATAGCATGTTCCCATCAAGCCGTCCAGCAGTCACAGTGGACAATTTATGTACCAATTGTTTCTTTTTCCATGCTAATGCAGGTTTGAACTGAACATTATGGCGAAGGAAAATGCAGTGAAAGATGATGGTATAGGTGAATGCCCATTGACTTCTGAACTTTCAGAAAATAAGCTAAGGCACAATTTCCGATTAGGAGATATAACATGGGTTAAGCATAGTGGCTCCTCATGGTGGCCAGCACAGGTATTACACATGCATCTTCTAAGCACTTTATATTTCAATGCACAGACTATGGTTCTTTTATAAGATTGTAGATTGCCAGCGAATGTCATTGTTACTTGCACATCAGCATAAAATTGAACACTGGACAGATGTTTGACATTTGTAGTAGAACAGTTATTTTGATCAACAATGAGTAAGATGAACAGTTTGTAGATTTTTAGGTGCCAATGCCACAGTAGCGGACTCAGGAATTTCAAAATAGGTATTCAAAGTTACAAAATATTGTTCGTCCACAGTAGCGAAAATTAAAGTACAATTGTTTATATTAGAGACAACATCCTAAATAATATAAAGAAATTCTAAAATAATAAAAAATTAACAGGACGATACTCCATGCCTTGGAAATGAGATATAATGTCATGCAGACAAGCACACAAAAAGGAAGCAATTTCAACAATGAGTGAAAAACAGAACTTAAAGACTAATAGTTTTAACCATGATGATTGGAATTAGAGATGAACTGTTTCCCTGGAACTACTAACCTGAGTCAAAGTTCAAATCGAAATAATTCTACAATAGAGTTGTACAATCACAACGAGATGCTTTAATTAAGGTAAAAGACAATTCTCTTTGTTAGATTTTTGTGTTCCCAAGCGGAAGTTCAAAAGTGTTTTTATCGTAAACATACTTTGTTGAACGGTTTCTAACTAAGCAACTTAAGTATTATGCTAAACAAAATATGGATCAGACAGCCAGACATCAAAGGGGATCAAATCATCCAAGTGTCTAACACATCAAGCTATATGGCAAACTTGATAACACTTACATATTTTCTAAATAATTGATACATAAGTCATCATAATATAAACAACTACTATGCAAAAACTTTAGAATCATTATAGATACCTCACTTCTTTAAGCAAAATACAACTCACGTCTTTATTTAGACACATAATTTTGCTTCAAATCAGAGATCGCTAGGGGAGGAGATAGAGGGATTACCGGATTAGTGATATGGGGCCATGACGCCATGGGGGTCACTAGGTCAGGGAGGGTGAACCTGTGGGGCTGCACTGCATTGGCGAGCGACAATGACAAGGTGACTTGTGTTGCGAAACGGCCGCTCCAGTGCTCCTATAAGACCAGAAGCTCCTGCGCCACCAAATGGAAAGAGACAGAGAGGAGAGACTTCAGTGAAAGAAGAGACTGAGTGAGACCTAGAGTTTCTAGCATGTGTCATGTGAATCACGATAGTGGCCTAGTGGGCCTAGGCCAGTGTTTGACGCCAATATAGGCTTGGGAGAGGGAAATAGGCCAAAAGGATCTAGCGATAATTTAGGCTGACTGTGTATGAACATGAGGAATTTGGCCTAACAACTAATATACATATGTATTATACCTTGTATATAGTAGATTTTTTGGCAAAAATTTTGGGTATTCAACTGAATACCCTTGAATTAAGCTAGGACCGTCCCTGCAATGCCACCATCTTTGTACTTGCATGGTGCGAAGCCAAGACAAAGTAGACTTTTGTTGACTGTTATTTGTTCTTGATCCTAGCTTCCCCATGCATATATTTTCACCCAATTCCTGTTTCTGAATTCAAGGTCATTGATGAAGCATGTGTCAATGGCAAGCCTAAGAGGAAGGCGAAACATGATGCCCTAGTTCGACTGTATGGCACATGTCAATAGTAAGGGATCCTATTAACATGGCCTGTCTTTTTCTCTGTGATGATATTCCTCATGACAAAAAGTTAATTGTTTTCATCATTTTACTTTCAGCTTGTATGTAGACCCTTGGAAGTCTAACGCGGAATTCAAAATGGTATGCACAATCTTCTGTCTCATAAGGATGCTGATACAGTGTCATTATTTTCATGCTGCTAGAAATAGGTTTCTAAATGGTTCTGCTGCTTGTATAAACTGATTTTGGTTTTCTAACATTCAAGGAAATTGGTGGTTTTTGTCTTTCTCTCAAAGTAATATCAATGATATGCCTGTCCTTTTTCAATTTCGAATATTTCCAATATGAACTCATTGTATGCAGATGCTGAAGCAAGAAAATAAGAGTGCCATGGAAGCATTCCATGGGGTGCTTGAGAAGGTAGGGCAGTCTCCTTTGCATTAAACATGTTATGTGTCAGAATTCGGCACAGGTTGTTGATAGCCATGTTTAATCCCACAATACAGGAGCTGTCTCATGTTAAGTCGCCCAGTGATTATGACGAGGAAGCTGTTAACTCAAAAGGTGAATCTGTTTTTTGCCTGAGGAATCTAATATGTACAAGTTCTGTATACTCAACATGGTGGTCCTTGTGGACAATGATTTGATCATTCATTTGATCCCGCTTTATTAGTATGATTGTTGTCAACAGTGATATTTTTTTTGTTTTGTGAAATTCCTCATAATGATGCTAATTGAGAACACGTTCTATGGAGAAGTGTTGATGCAAAGGCAATTCATCTTAATGGTCTTCAAATGTCAGACTTTTTGAGCAATATTGCTAAATTGAATATCAGAAACATAATATGCAGTTTTGCACAGAGTTGCTGGCACTCGTTGGGTTTACACCTTGGCGCCCATCTCAATTCGGGGGATGTTTTCTCCAGTTTCAAAGCTCAGCTCAGAGTGCCTTTTTTCATGGAGATAATTGGTTTAATGTGCTGGAGTGTTTGGATGTCACGGAATGACTTGATTTTTCGTGGGATTCCACCTTCTTTGCAGAGATGTAGACAGATATTTAAAGAGGAGTTTGCTCTGGTCATTCATCGGGCCAAGAAGAAATATTTTCCACAAATCGTCCAATGGCTATAAGCTCTTTTGTAATCTTTTTTTTTCGTTTCTTTGTTTGTGTCGTGAACCCTGTTTGTTATCTCTTTGCTTCTTTTTTGTTTATATATATTTATAACCAGTAGGGGGCAACCCCTCCTGTTCCCTCAAAAAAAAAGAAACATAATATGCAAATTTATTCACTTGTGCTGTCATTTTTGCGAATTTAGTTCTATTTATACTTGTTATCAATAAAACAAATTTATTTTACTTCAGTTGCTTTATATCTAAATATATTTTGTGTGACCAAATTGGCCACAGGCAAGACCTCTTCCAGGAAAGTCAGAAAGCGAGAAGGCTTAAAGAGGTCTGGTTGTAGGGGTGTAAAACAATCAGCAACTACTGAAGGTCTGGGAGACAAAATGGAACAGCGATATGGTGCAGAGCTGGACCAAGAAGTTAGGAACACTGCAACAACTGGAGTTGCTGTTCTGAAAGGAAGAAAGCGAGAAGGTGTGAGACAATCAAGTCCTACTCATGGTAAAGAGCAAGCCATTGATAAAGCTTCTAGTGAAAATTCAGCTGAAGGCTTAAGAGGTAAGACACAAAAGCGTATTTCTTTTGTGCAAGATAAAGAGGCTAACAAGATGGCAACAGAAGGAACTTTAATTCTAAGAAGGGAAGGATTGAGACGATCAGCTCGTATCAATACGAAGGAATATTTAGTTGCAGCTGAGGACAGCACATCCCAACTGAGTGATACAAGTGCGAGTGAAGATGGAACTGAAGTAGGGAATAGAACATCAGGGAGTCAAAATCAGCACAAAGATGATGCAATGGTAGATGGAACTTGGGCCCCTGATGCAGAAATAAGAACTATGTTTAGGGATACACTGTTCAGTGACATTAATGCCAAGCAGCATGCTGCGGAAATGGCATACGTAGATGATGTGATAAATGGAATTTGTGGTGCTACTGAGGAAAACATGACTGGTGGTGCTACTGCTGCAACAAACGGGGGACGAGGCATCAAGCGAAGTGGTAGTAGAGCGGAGGCTGAGTCATGTAATGTTACACAAAGACTGAGGAAAGTGGATAAAGTGACTAGGGGTCGAAACGAAGCAACTGAGACCACGAATTACCACATCACGAAGAATAACAATTCAAAGGGCAACGATTCCGACTCTTTGGAAGGGATTATTGATACTACTCCTGTAAGTAGATTCCCTTGCCCATACTCCGTACTTCTGAACTCCCTTGTGACCTCAAATTTCATACACTAATTGGACAAAATTCCACCAGAGCAGGGGTGCAGCCACAGCGGAACTGGGGCAACTTAGTGCGCGGCAAATCAGGATTATGCAGAGTCTTGCTCTGATTGCTCCATCAGGATCTCCATTTGGCAAAAGTGGATTGGTTGCAGCCACCCGTCGGTAATTCTAAGTTGCTTGCTAGGACCTTCCAGCACGCTTAAAATGTTCAGTGGACTATGGCTAACATTTTGCAGTCCTCAATTCCATGCATTGGAGTGTTGGGGGGAAAAATATCAAAGCCCCTCTTATATATATCAGCTCTTGTTCGCCTTGAGCTTTTCAGAATCACCTATGTATGGTGCGCGATCTACTTTATTGCACTCCAATTGCTGAATTTGACTGCTATGTAAGCACACCATTGGTTCTGTAACAGCACAAAATGGGTCAATATGGTGCCAACTGAATTCATATGCCCAAGGTAGTTAAAAGCATGATTCTAGTAATAGGATCGTACATTCTACGATCTCACGAAACTAAGTTAATTTAAATCGTATCTTGAGTCGTATTGGGTAGAATCACGATCTTAATCATAGAATCATGTAGAATTGCAGTAGAATCGTGGTCGAATCATAATAGAATCGTGTAGAATCACGTATCATCCAAGATTATGAAAGACTTAGATGTTTAGTTGTGTTCTATATCTCATTAAAGTTATATATTAAGTATTAAGTAGTTAATAGTTTAGTCATTAAGATTTGGATGTTTGAAATAATATAAATTAATTTGACTATCTATTTATTTTACTTTCTATGTAAAATTATCAGATTATGGTTCATGACCAGAAGTTGTCTAGCTATAAGTTAGGCGTGCCACAGTTTTTAGGTAGTTGTTTGGTTCACTGATGTAATTGTGGCATGCCACACTTTCTTAGCATTCGGCCCCACACGTCATAGACTCAATTTCTTGCCAAACTTTGCCACAAGTGTGGTTTCGATTTTGTTAGCCACACTTTCTGTGGCAGCCACATATTGCCTAAGTTTAGGCATGGCAAGGTTAGGCACCAACCAAACATGCCCTAATAGCATCACTCTTCTAGTCATAGCTCTTAATGATATAGAATTTAAAGCATAATTCTAGTCGTGTATAAGATACATTTATTAATCAAATTATATGTCAAATGATCAAATAAACACTCATGTCACTCTTGGAATATACGATAAATTGAAAAAAAAAGTTTTTGGTAGAATTTTAGATTCTATGATTCGACAGTAGAATACGATTCTATCATAGTATTTTTGTCTGATTTAGGATCGTGATTCTGGTAACCTTGCATATACCCCCACTACTTAGTTATTAAGTTAGCCATCGCTTTCCGAATGCACTACTTACATGTTAGTAAATCTGAAGCCCACAAGTTTAACCGTTGGAGTTGAAACGGTGGCGTCAATGGCTCAACAACGCATGGCATTCTGGTAAAGGTAAACAGTGCTTGTATGAGAAGAATTTACGGAGGTGTTGCCATGCGTTGCATACCCAGTGTTGCTTGTTAGCCATTGCACGTACGAGTCAGAGCCTACTTGTTTCTTGAGCAGCGCAGGACTGATGGATGCATCATGCATCAAATCTTTCTCCTGCTTGGAAGTTTCCAGTGACGGTGAGACCGCCTATAGAGTGAGAGACTGTTTTTTTTTTAACTCGGAAAACTTATTTCCTTTAGACACTATCTCCAGCCAGATCACTGGAGACTAAGCTGGAAACAAAGGTGGGGACTTGGCTCATGAACACCGTCGAGCCAGAGCTAACCACGCTCGCCCCATACATTGCAAGGCGGTCAGCCGCCTTGTTGCAATTTCTCGGGCAATGCCGAATACTGCAGTAAACGAAGGATGAAACAATAAAATCTCTGACTTGCTTGAGGAGGCTTCCATGCACACTTTGATCAAGGTCCAGCGAAGTCAAGCCCCAAACCAGGTCGGACGCATCAGACTCCAGGATAATTCTTGACATTCCCAAATGCGCTATCCTCTGCAAACTGTACAAAGCAGCCAGAGCTTCGGCTTGAAAAGGGTTGTCCACTCTGCACAGATTGCCACAGCCCCCCTGCAGGAACTCACCAGCACTGTCCCTTGCGATGAAACCCCATCCTCCCTGACCCGAACCAGCTTTGAAAGATCCATCAATATTAATCTTGTAAAAATCTTCTGGCGGCGGCTGCCAAACATTGAGGCTGACTTGCTGCTGACTTTTCTTTGTTTTCCTTCCCTTTTCAAATTCTGACACATAGAAGGAAATTAGTGAACAGGCCTCAGAGCATGTGACTCTTTTTTCCCCAGCATTAACCTTATTCCTCACCGACCACCACCTCCATAAGAGAACCACAATTTGTAGCTGGGTTGGTTGTGGAAAGGACCAGATTTTCCTTAGCATATCTCGCCCAGAATGACAAGCTGCTAAGATATTGCGATATTCCTCTAAGTTCAGCCCTCTCCAGCACTCCTTTACTTCTTTACATCTGAAAAAGAGATGCCCACAATCTTCATCCAACCTGTGACACATGGGACACAGGGAATCCTCCTTCATCCCTCTACGACTCAAATTCCGCCGGACCGCCAGACTATTATGAGCAACACGCCACAAAAACATTTTCACTTTGTTTGGGACCTCCATACTCCAAATTTTATCCCACTTGAACAGGGAGTCCACATCTGGGCCTGGCTCAGAACATGCTGCATCTCTACCCAGCTCATTCTCCCTTGTCTGAATCGCCAACCTATACGCTGACTTAACTGAGAAGATCCCCTTTTTTTCAAAGTGCCATGCCGGTCTATCCTCCATATCATGGTTCACTCTCAGTCTCAGGATGGCCTCAGCATCAAACTATGAGAAAACGTCCTGCACTAAGGTCTCATCCCATGATCCCAGGCTCGGATCCATCAAATCAGCCACCTTTGTCAACACCGTTGTCCCCCTATTTGTAACAGGGCGTCTTGTACTACCATGAGGAATCCAAGGATCCGTCCAGATATTCACCAATTCATCATTGCCAATGCGCCAAATGAGCCCTTGTTTCAGCAAATTCACCCCTTTGAGGATGCTCCTCCAAGTGTACGAAATCCCATCCTGCACCGCACATTGCAGGATACTACCATTGGGGAAATATTTTGCTTGCAGCACTTGGGCACACAATGTCTCTGGAAAAACCAGGAGCCTCCACGCTTGTCTAGCCAGCATGGCCAGATTGAACAAATAAAGATCTCGAAAGCCCAATCCTCCCTTAGACTTAGGAAGTGTCAGCTTATCCCACGCCAACCAATGAATCTTGTTTTTCTTATCATTCTGGCTCCACCACCACCTGCTAATCATAGAGTTCAACTCGTCGCACAGCCCTTTTGTCAGCTCAAAGCAGGACATAGCATAGGTTGGGATTGCTTGGGCCACGGCTTTTACCAGAATTTCCTTGCCAGCCTTAGATAGCAATTTCTCCTGCCACCCTTGAATACGAAGCCAAACTTTCCTCTTTATATACTCAAAAGCTTTCTTTCTTGATTTACCAATCGAAACTGGCAGCCCCAAATATCTCTCACTCTTTGCTTCTTGCATGATGTCAATGGCCTGTCTCACCTCCTCCTTATCAACAGAGCTAGTGTTTGGGCTGAACAACACAGAGGATTTATCTCTATTGACCACTTGACCTGAGGCTCGCTCATATGCCTGTAAAATCCTCTTCAATTCCTGAGCGTCTCCACCACATGCTCTCATCAAAATCAAAGAGTCATCAGCAAAGAAAAGATGGTTAATCCTTGGAGCTTCCCTGCACACTCTAATACCCTCAATCTTGCCCTCCACCTCTGCCTTCTGTAGCATTGCTGGTAAACCCTCCGCACACAGAATAAAAAGATAGGGCGACAAAGGATCCCCTTGGCGAAGGCCCCTCTGAGGGAGGATGTTGTTTGAGTATTCCCCATTGATCTTGATACAATAGTTCACTGTTGCAACTCACTTCATCACCTTTTCCACCCATTGCGCTGTGAACCCCAATTTTAGCATCATCTTCTCCAGGAAGGTCCACTCAACTCGGTCATAGGCCTTACTCATGTCTAACTTAATTGCAGCCACCCCCTGTTTTCCCCACCTCCTTTGCCTTAGATAGTGTGTGAGTTCATACGCCAGCAAGACATTATCAGTAATAAGTCTCCCAGGAACAAAAGCACTCTGAGAGGGAGTAATGATCTCCGGGAGCACCAGCTTAAGTCTGTTTGCTAGCACTTTGGAGACGAGTTTGTACACTACATTTCATAAACTGATTGGCCTAAGATCCTTCAAATTTTCCGGTGATTTGGTCTTTGGGATTAGAACAATAACAGTGTCATTCCAACTTTCTGGCATAGCATCCCCATTAAGCACAGCAAGCACTTCTTCCTTAACCTTATCACCCACAAGAGACCAGAATTTCCTATAGAAAACCACCAGCATGCCATCGGCCCCTGGGGCTTTCAGCTCACCCATATCCTTCAAAGCCACCCAAACTTCGTCACTTGAGAACGGAGCTACCAGATTGTCATTCATTTCTTGAGTAACCTTCTCTTGAACACATTCAAGGACCTCATCAACCTGGACCTCTCCAGCTCTTCTGATCCTCTCCAGCTCCCTTTTTGCATTTTTAACTCTCTTCTCCAAGGCTCCAAGGACCTCCCGATCCCACTGCCATAACTCCCCCAACACCCGAGATTGGATTTCCATAAGACTAACCCCTCCACCACTGATAGCTTTTTCCCATGCCTCCTCCACCCGCTCACTGCACTCCTCCTCCTCCAACCATCTCGCCTCAAACTTCTTCATGACCTCCAGTGGTTTCCTCCAATGGATCTTTTCCTTTGCACCGGGATCTACAATGATGGGCCTATGGTCTGAGTGCCGAGGATCACCATTAATTACCCGGACCAAGGGAAAACGAGCCCGCCAAGCACTATTCGCCACCGCCCTGTCCAGTCTTTCCCTAGTGTAACTGGACGCATTTTGATGGTGGTTCCTCCAAGTAAAAGCATCCCCCACAAAACCCAAATCGTGCAGGTCACACTCCTCCAGAACATCTCTGAACTTCGCCATACTACTCTCCGCTCTAGGGGCTCCCCCTTCCTTCTCACAACTGAAGAGAATTTCATTGAAATCGCCACAACACAGCCAAGGGAGCTTACTGCGGTGTAGTAGAATACGAAGCAACTTCCAAGTTTTCTCCTTTTCTTCACTCCGGGGCTCGCCATAAATCCCAGTAAACCGCCAAGCACACCCATCACCCTCCTTAATTTTGGCATCAATGTGATACCTAGACCAACTCAGCACCCGCAAATCCACCTCCTTCTTCCAAAACAACGCCAGTCCACCCTTCGCTCCTACACTATCCTTCACCACCATATTTGGCATGTTCAGCTTCCACTTGAAACCCTCCATCCATATCTCACCATGTTTTGTTTCAGAAAGAAACAAAACATCGGGGTCCTCCTTCTTCTGGACATCCAGAAGACCGCGAACTGCCGGGCCATTCCCCAATCCCCGGCAGTTCCACGCCACAAGCCTCATTGGGACCGGCCGGGCTGACCATGCAGCCCCGCCAACAAGGAATTTTCCTCCCCCATCACCACCTCCACTGGACCAAACTGGATTTTAGCCTTCTTCTTTACCTCTTCCTCCCCACCGACATCCTCTCCCCCTCGCTTCCGCGAAACAGACGGGAAAGGAAGCTGTTCCCCCTTCGAATTCCCAAGTTCTCGTGGGCGGCGTTTATAAGAAGACCTCATCTTTTTTGCCTCGCTTCCCCCAACCTTGGCCTGTTTCAGCTCCTCCACCGGCCTCTCCCCCTCCCTGCTTAACCCTGCTTCCGCAGCCTCCCCTAAAGGCAACGGACCCACCCCATCCACCTCCATGCCAGCCTTTTCCGAGACCACCGGCAAGACACACTCCTGCACAATGAAACCTCTACCTCCTCCCTCCCCTTCTACCAATCCAGACTCCCCCTTCCCTGCTGCTACCCCCCCGGGTCCCCCTCCCTCACCTCCACAGCCCCCCTACACCCATCCTCCACCCCCACCACCTCCACCCTGCTCTCCTTGTCAGTACTTGTACTGTCCCCAAAAATTAACTTTTTTGGTACACCTCCAGTTGTAGTATTGTTTGACAGCAACTTCAGCGGGCTCGACCCATCATCACGAAGCTCATTGTCCTCCAGAACCTTCCCCCTATTTTCTTCCTCATTCTGCTGCACCCTCCTCCCCATCTCTCCACGCCTCCAAGAACCCGACGACTTATGCTGATGACTGCCTCCTGAACTGCTGCCCCCCGACCATCGGCTTCGCTGATCACGTTTCCTTGCCGGAGAGGCCCTCATCCAGTCCCCAAACTGATGATCATGCACCTTCCAAATCTTCTCATCACACTCCTTTTCCACATGACCCAACAAACCACAAGAGTAACAAAAGTTTGGGAGAAATTCATATCTAAAATTACACCAACAGCTTGGCTCCCCAACCCCATTCTCCACCATCACTCCCCTGAAAAGCGGCTTGCGTACATCAATGAGAGCTTTAAACCTAAGAAAACTCCCCACAGCCGACCCATCTTCATCAGTTTCTACATCCAGCGATTTCCCCACCTTCTCCCCAATCGAACGGCCTGTACTTTCATTCATGAGACCTAGGGGCAGATTGAAAACACGGATCCATACCGGAATATGGGTAAACTCCAAATCCTTCAGCCTCTTAGTCTCATCAAAATCCACCACAATGAGCAAATCACCTCCAAATTCCCACGGACCCTCTGTAACAGCTCTTCTCTTGCCCCCCGGCTGAAGGAAAGCAAAAAGGAACATGTTATCCCCCAACTCCTTGCACCGGATTCCTTTCGCCGGACACCAGATTTTACCCAGAGTCTGCACCATCCCTTCCACATATCCAGCCCTAGCCGAGAACAGTTTGCCCACCGCTTGAGGAGGACGACCAGCCTCCCTCGACTCTGACTGCCAAGCACCTTTGACCGCCATCCTCTCCTCCTCCTCGAGCTTCAGACCAGCCCTTTCTCCATCACCCCCAACACCAAACCGAACTTCCTGCTACACAACCGAACAAATCTCACCCCCTCCCGACCCAGCCACAGCCACGAACCACCGCCTCCCACAGCCTCTGGACACCCTTCCTCCCCCGACACCCCCTGGCTCACTCCCGGTTCCGCCGCAGCAAACTCCACGCAGCACCGCCACCACGGCCTGGGATCTCAAGACGGGACTGAGACGCGGAAGAACTCAACTACTCTCACCTGCCACCCAACAGCACACCGCACCGCATCACCGCCGCCGCCGGCCTCCCGGCAGCATCCCCCAGCTCCCGCAAGCCCCTGGAGATCTTGTGAGTTTCCCCTGGAGCACACGCAGCGCCGTCGGCATCACCCCCCAGCTCCCGCACGCCTCAGCTCCTGCCGCCCTTCCGCCCTCTCCCTGCGGCCTCCAAATCCAACACCGGGATCAGGGGGAAGACCAGCCAGGGGGGCAATCACCCATTGGAGAAGCCGAATCCAACTCTCGGGGAAGATAAACTCGAAACGAAACCCTAACCCTAGGCTAGGGCACGGGACAAACTCCGACTCGAGCGGAGACGGGGTTTTAGTGAGAGACTGTTAAGAGAGCAAGCAACACGGTACGCATCGAGAGAGCCTGTCGGTATGCATGACATGATGTCACATCTACATAGAATTCCTGCACTCCATTTAAAGGTAGAAGGATCAAGATCATACGTACCCTGTTTGCTGCATGGCAATGTCAGCTCAGGACGGAGCAAAAGGGATTTAAGGTGCCGTTTGGTTATGCTGAAAAAATGATTTATGACTAAAATTTTATTGTTATTGGTTAAAATTATACTGTAGCTAATAGTGCTTATTTAGTCTAACTAAATTAAAAAAATATAAAAATAAAAAACAGGTTGTCCCATCACAAATAATGTAAACGAATATAGGAAAAAAGGATCAGCAAAAAATCTAAAAAATAAAAAAATATTATAAATAGTAAAAAATAAATTATAAGCTAAAAATTCAAATTAAAATGAGCAGACCCTTAATCACGGGACACATGTTCCCTCACAATGGTTACCATTTTCCTTCGACTTGGCCATTCGATCGAAATTTCCAAGCATAAATTAACTCCTAGTACAGTAAAAAACCGCTATCCTAATCAAAATTGCTGCAATAGAGTGACATCATGGTGGGAATATTACAATGCAATCAATGGTAGAGGATGCGAATCCAGTTTTGCTGAGGCCTTTGCAACATGGACAAGGGGAGAAAATTAAAAATGGGTCTTGACCAAGTGACCAGAATATGCAAGTTTGTCTAGGAGGCCTAGGTTCCAGACATGTCTGGGATCCAGTGGGTAAAACAATAGGTGAGGGATCCACGCTTTGCAGGGAGATGTTCATAATAGAAAGGTTAGTGTTTCATGTCCTACATGACACTTTAGTGCAAAACTATGGTCTTCGGTCCACTTCCCAAACGAGCTCGAAGGAGGCATTAGGAATGTTCCTGTGGGTTTGTGGTGTGCCACAATTGAACAAACAAGCGGTGATCCACTTTTCTTGTTTCAGTAGAACCATCGGTACAATGTTTTCAGATGTTCTGGAGCGTGTTGACAAGATAGGGAGGAACAACATAACGCCCACAGACCCAAGCTTTGCTTTTGTCCATCCAAGAGTGATGGAGGCAAGGTTTCATCCATATTTTATAAACCACATTGGTGCAATTGATGGCACACATGTCCTTGTCACCATACAAAAGCACTTGCAGCAGATGCACCGCAACCACTATGGCTACACAAGTAAAAATGTTCTTGCAGTATGAGATTGACATGAGATTTACCTTTGTGTACGTTGGGTGGTCTTGGTGCGCGCACAACACATGCATACTGTGTGACACGGTGGTGACATTCGTACGCAAATTCCTGCACCCGCAGCAAGGTACACAAATTCGATAAGTTACGTTAGAAACTTGCAAGTTATGGCATGCTAACTGCTTGTGATGCAGGGAATTACTACCTGGTGGACTCTGGATATCCCAACCAGGAAGGTTACCTAGCTCCATACAAGAACCAAAGATAGCATGTACCAGAGTTTGATCTTGGCCGTCGACCAATTGGATTGAAGGAGACATTCAATTATCACCACTTGTCTCTACGAAATGCCACCGAACGCGTATTCGGTGTTTGGAAGAACAAATGGTGTATCCTACTAAATGTTCCTAGCTATGAAAATTATCACGGTTACGATGGCTCTGCACCATTTCATCATCAACAGTTGATTGCTAGACCGCGATTTTGAGAGCTTCCAGGCCGATGACAACTATGTCAATGGTAAGGCCAGCGACAATGCTCTAGTGCTCAGTCTTGGCAGGTCCGACAGAGGTATGAACAAACTCCAGGATGCTATTGCACTAGAGCTGCTGGCTTGATGTGTATTCACAAGTCAATGATGTACAATGGCTTGTAATGTGTTGTTAGAAAATGTACCAGCAAACGTTGTAATATAGTATGTGACACTACCATGTTGTAATGTACGATGGCTTGTAATGTAGTGTTAGAAAATATCATAGGTAACATGTAACACCCCGACCCTCCACAGGGCCCAAGATGCTACCACCACACCCTTACCAATTCAATAGTGTTGCTAATTCAACTTTTAGCAGCACCTCCTCTGTTATTTTTATATCATTACCCACAGATAACAAAGCACAAATAACAGTAGGATAATTGCAAACACCACTAACTTCATATTTCACAAGTTATAACACAAACAACCACGGTGGGCTCCACGACCATGGAGACCCGCCATCCTGGCTCGTAAGCAAGCTAAACCAAACAGCGAGCCACAAGTTTTAGCATTAGAACAAACATAAAGACTCCGTATACGGCTAAACCGTTATTTCATCTGTGCAGTGCCAAAAGTGCTATCCCATTCCATGCATGTCGTCATCCTTCACCTAAAACCAACAACAAAGCAAGAGTGAGTCCGAAGACTCAGCAAGCACACGATAAAACAGTAACATCACCTTAGCAATTTCAACTGTAACTGTAATTCAATTCTGTGTCTATAAACTGTAATTCAACCCTATGTCTGTAAACTGTAAATCACAACTGTAACTGTAAACTGTAACTGTAAACTGTAACTGTAAACTGTAAATCACAACTGTAACTGTAAACTGTAAATCACAACTGTAACTGTAAACTGTAAATCACAACTGTAACTGTAAACTGTAAATCACAACTGTAACTGTAAACTGTAAATCACAACTGTAACTGTAAACTGTAAATCACAACTGTAACTGTAAACTGTAAATCACAACTGTAACTGTAACTGTATCACTTTCTGTCACTGTAATGCAATGCAATATCATGCAATGCATCTGTATGCATCTGTATGCTCTGTAACTGTAGCGTATACCGGTATAGCGGAGTGTCCACCCGTCGATGGACCACTCGCCTCGTCCTCTTTCATACGAGGTCACAACCTCCACTCCCGTGGAGTGCCTACCTCTGTAGGTCTTATTCACGAGCACTCCGGACTAGTCGTAAGACTTTCTCACCGACCTGGCTCTTATGCAATTGCATGATGCAATATGCTCCAAATGTGAATGTCTAATCATAAATGTTACTCATCAAACTATGATTAGCACATAATCACATACATCCTCTCATAAATACTGTAAATCATGGCATGGAATCACGAATAACATTCATCACAATTTACCGTCTACCATGCACTTGCCTGTTAGCCTGGCGGACGGTGCGTGGACGGCACCAAACTCGAACCGCCACCTGAACAAGCATTAATTATTTCAATGTATCACTCATGCAATACATACGAGTACATCACATCGCACTTACATGTCAGCTTAGCACAACCAAACTCTATCATCGGACATCTCCCTGTTGTCCCGATGTTTAACGATATGGTCAATTAAACTCGTATATAGCATTTTACATATTTATTCCCTTTCCTCTATCGCCACGGATCGACCAGATCACCAGTGGCAACCTCGATTTCTCCGCCCAGGTAACCATATTAATAAACAATATTCTAATGGCTACCCGAACCAATTCTAATAATCCACATATTAACTTATGCCTGTTTCGATAAATAAATGGGAGAGGGTTTTCGAACTGTTACCCCAAGCCCGACGACTGAATCCGGGTACGGACTGTCAAACTCTGGCCGGTTCTGGCGAATCTGACGGCAGGTCACCCCTTTTTTTTCCTCTCTCTTTCTTCCCTTTCTTTTTCCTCTCTTCCAGTCGGCCGGCCGCACTCCTGGCTTTTTTTCTTCTTCAGTCGGCCCCTCCTCTCTCTCACTCGGCCGGCTCCCTCCTCCTTCCCTCTTTTTCTCCCACAGCCGGCGCCTCTTCTCTTCCCCTCTCCACGCCGACGGCCGGCTCCTCCCTCACGGCCGGCGGCTCCCCCTCTGCTCCCACGGCCGGGCCTCCACCCCCGTGGGGCGACGGCGGCGAGAGCGGGGAGGCGGGCGCGAGCGACGGGCGGCGCTGGCGAACGGGACGGCGGCGCGGTCAGGGGAAGCAAGGCGACGAACGGCGGCAGCGAGGCGCGACGGCGGCACCGGCGGAGACGATGGTGCGCGCGAGCGGGGCGGGGACGGCGCGCCCAAGCAGCAGCGACGCACGAGCGGCAGCGGCACACGGGGCGTGCGCGAGCGACGGCGGCGGCCGCGGCGGGGCTGACGGGCGACGGCGGCGGCGACTGCGCTGGGCTGGAGAGCAGCGCGATGGGGAGCAGCAGCAGCACAGGTGAGTCTGGGGAAGAGAGCAAAATCGGTTTTGCTTCTCCCTCTGTCACTCTCTCTCTCATATAGATATTTGTGGGATGGGCTGGTTGGGCCGGACTGAGCTCATTCGGCCCAGGTATTACATTCTACCCCCCTTAACAGAATTCGACCCCGAATTCTGCAACTCGATAAACTGAACAAAAATAAACAACTGAATTAAACATAAATTAACTGTAATGCGTACCCGTAGAGAACAACTCTGGGTATTTCTCGCGCATGCGAGATTCCAATTCCCACGTCGCTTCTCGCTCAGTCTGATGCGACCATAGGACTTTAACATACTTTAACGTTCTGTTCCTCAACACTCTCTCCGATTTCTCCAGAATCCGAACTGGACGGGACTCGAAGGTGAGGTCTTGCTTAAGGGGCAATGGTTCTAGAACAATCTCGTGTTCCGGATCCCTTAAGTACTTTCTCAACATAGACACATGAAACACATTATGCACTCCTCGCATCGACTCGGGAAGACCCAAACGATATGCCGACTTTCCAATTCGTGCCTGAATCGGAAACGGTCCAATATAACGCGGGCTAAGCTTCCCTTTAATACCAAATCTCACAATCCCTTTTGTGGGAGACACTCTCAAGAGCACCCAATCCCCCACTTCAAACTCTAAGTCTCGCCTTCTAATATCCGCATAGCTCTTCTGCCTACTCTGGGCAGCTAGCAGATTCTGTCTAATCTCCGCCACTCGTTCCACTGTCTGTTGGACCCAATCTGGACCCAAAACTGCCTTCTCACCTACGGCATCCCAACAAAGTGGCGATCTACATTTCCGCCCATACAGAACCTCAAATGGCGCGGCCCGAATACTGGAATGGTAGCTGTTGTTGTAGGCAAACTCCGCGAGTGCCAACTGATCCTCCCAGCTACCTTTCCACGACAGAACACAGGACCTCAACATGTCCTCTAGTGTTTGAATTGTGCGTTCGGATTGCCCATCTGTCTGTGGGTGGAAAGCAGTACTAAACTGAAGTTTTGTGCCCAAAGCGCTTTGCAAGCTTTCCCAAAACTTGGAGACAAACTTAGCATCTCTGTCCGAAACTATCGTTTTGGGCACACCATGCAATCTCACTATCTCACGCACATAGATAGGTGCCAAATCACTCGCCGAATTCGTCGTGCGAATAGGGATGAAGTGCGCGGACTTACTGAATCTGTCCACCACTACCCAAATCGCATCCTTACCTCGCTGGCTACGAGGCAAGCCGATTACAAAGTCCATGGTAACATCATCCCATGGCCACTGTGGAACTTCTAAAGGCTGCATTAATCCAGCAGGACGCTTATGCTCAGCCTTCACTTGCTGGCAAATCCCGCAAGATGCCACATACTGTGCGACATCCACCTTCATTCTCTTCCACCAAAAACTCTTTTTCAAATCCCGATACATCTTGTTCTCGCCAGGATGTATCGTATACGGGGTACGATGAGCCTCTCTCAAAATATCGTCCTTGACCTGAGACTTTTGTGGCACGCAAAGACGGCCCCTAAAGCGTATTGCGCCCGACTCATCAAGGCTAAAGTCCCCTGATTTTCCTTCATCGAGGCGCTTCTTCACTTTTTGAAGCAACCTATCGTTCTGTTGCGCTTCTTTCACCCGTTCTGGAATTGCCGATTCCAGTAACAACTGTGTCTCTACCTGTGCTGTACCGGCATAGCAATAGGAAATTCCCATCCGCTCAAAGTCAGCAACGAGACAACCTACAGTGGAGGGTGTCGTCTTGCGACTAAGGGCATCAGCAACCACATTTGCTTTACCCGGATGGTACTGGAGAGTGAGATCATAGTCTTTGATCAGTTCCAACCACCTTCTTTGCCTCAAATTCAACTCTTTCTGAGTGAAGATATACTTGAGGCTCTTGTGGTCAGTGAAAATATCACAGGATTCTCCGTACAAATGATGCCTCCAAATCTTTAGAGCAAAAACCACTGCAGCCAGCTCTAAATCGTGAGTAGGGTAATTCTGCTCATGTTTCTTTAATTGTCGCGAGGCATACGCGATCACCTTGTTGTCTTGCATGAGCACGCAACCCAAACCTACTCGCGATGCATCCGAGTAGACCGTGAAACGCTTCCCTGGCTCAGGAAGAGTGAGAACAGGAGCAGTTACCAACTTCTCTTTCAGAACATTGAAACTGCGCTCACATTCACCGGTCCACTGGAATTTCACGCCTTTCCGCGTGAGTTGAGACATTGGCTTAGCAATGATGGAGAAATCTTTCACAAAACGCCTGTAATAACCAGCTAAGCCAAGAAAACTCCTCACCTCCTTAACATTGGACGGTCTCTTCCAGTCTACCACTGTAGAAATCTTGGCTGGATCTACTGAAATGCCCTTCTGGTTAATCACATGTCCTAGGAAGCCCACTTCAGAAATCCAGAACTCACATTTCTTTAACTTGGCAAAGAATTGATTTTCCCTCAGAGTCTCAAGCACAAGCCTCAAATGCTGCTCATGCTCTTCCTCCGTCTTGGAATAAATCAGGATATCATCAATGAACACAACTACAAAGTCATCCAAATACTTGTGTAGCATGTTGTTCATTGTCTCCATAAAGATAGCAGGCGCATTTGTTAGTCCAAAGGACATAACTTTATACTCATAATGCCCATACCTCGTGGAGAAAGCTGTCTTTTCAATATCTTGCTCCCGCACTCGAATCTGATTATACCCAGATTGTAGATCAATTTTGGAAAACACCTTGGCTCCCTTCAATTGATCAAACAAGTCCTCAATGCGAGGCAACGGGTATTTATTCTTGATGGTCACCCGATTAAGAGCACGATAATCTATACACATGCGCCAACTCCCATCTTTCTTCTCAGTAAATAGGACGGGTGCTCCCCAAGGCGATACACTGCGTCGAATCAACCCCTTGGACAACAACCCATCCAATTGCTTCTTCAACTCTTCTTGGAGTGGTCGTGCTAAACGGTACGGGGACATAGAGATAGGTCGAGTGCCAGGAACAAGTTCAATCCTAAACTCAACATCTCTTGCGGGTGGCATTCCCGGAAGCTCATCAGGAAATATGTCGGGGTACTCACATACCACTGGAATATCCTCAACGCGCAAAGGCGCACTTGGTTTTTCCACCAGTGATAAAAGTAACCCACATTTAAACATTCGTCGGCCAGAGAACAGGCTGGCCAACACAAAAAAAGAACCTGGAGGTACATTCCCCTGAAAAATTATCTCCTCCCCTGAAGGAGCTTGCAAAGTGATTGTCCTCCAGAAACAGGAAATCACTGCCCGGTGGCGATGTAACCAATCCATACCGAGGATAACATCAAAATTCTCTATTGGAATAACCATGAGGTTAGCCACAAAATCCTCGCCATCTATGGAGACCATGCATCCAGGACAAACCAAAGAACTAACAATAATACCCCCTGCAGAATTGACTTTAACCGACTGTGAAATCTGTTGCATACTCAATTTTGCCTTTCTAGCAAATTCACAGGAAACAAAGGAATACGTGGCACCGGAGTCAAAAAGAACAAGAGCACTGTGTGAATCCACTAAAAAAGTACCTGTCACCACGTCCGGTCGACTCGCAGACTCAGTGGCAGGCAATGTGTAGACTCCCGGCGGCACTGGGGCGACAAGAGCCCCAACACTCTGCTGTGACGGCATCGGAAAGGGAGGCTGTGCAGCATACTGAAGCGGTGTAACTGGAGTAGGAGGCCAGTAATATCCGGCAGGCGGCGCCCAGGAAGGCTGCTGTGTAGGAGCAGCTGCCAACACCTGGACTGACCCCCGGGATGAAACATTCGATGCAGACACTGGCTCCCACTTGATAATACTGGAGGGATTCTGTCGACAGACCTTCTCCATGTGGCCCATCCGACCACAGTGTCGACACTCCCCTGTCCAGGTACACTCAGCAGCTCGGTGCTCACCACCACACTTAAAGCAAATCATTCCCTGCCCAGGGACAGGACGCAAAGCTGGTGGTGCAGGAGACGACGATGTCAATGATTTAGACTTGGATGGCTGTGAAGAACGTCGACTCCACTTGGACTTCTTAAAAGCTGGCCGCTGAGATGACCCACCTTTCTCACTATAGCTCCTCTTCTGGTCACCACCAGAAGCACTCTGACCACCAGAGTGTTGCGACCCTTTAGTAAGGTGCATCTCCAACTCCATCCCTCTAGCCTGCTCAACCACAGACCTAAAGTCACGTGGCGCAGTAGCACCCATAACATGCCGATACTCAGAACTGAGCCCTCGGCGGAATCTTTTAGCCTTCTCCAGGTCACTTTTTGCTACCGACGGTACGAAGCGAATCAAGTCATTGAACCGCGCCTCGTACTCAGCTACTGTCATCTTTCCTTGCACAAGGGTCGACAAGGCAACCTCCATACTCTCCACAAAAGACTCTGGGTAGTACTTCGCCTTAAACTGCTCGACGAAGACCTCCCAGGTGGCTGGACCATCAGCGGGGGTCCTGGCTGAAAGGACTCCCTCCCACCAGATGTCCGCCTGACCTTTCAACTGAAAGGCCACAAAACGAGCTCTCAGCTGTGAAGTCATCTCTAACGCTTCAAACTGTCTTCCCATATAGCGCAACCAGTCTGCAGCTTGAACTGGCGTACCCGTCCCATCAAAGGTGTCCAACCGCAATGCCATCCATTCGCGAAGGCCCATTCTTGGCTCCGATGCGACCGGATCGGCAGTCGGGACAGCAGCAGGTACGGCCGCAGCAGCTGCAGGCGCTTGTCGTCGTAACGCTCGAACCTCCTCTACGAACTCCCGCAACAAGGCTGAAGACCTTGCCTGATCCCCAGCTACAGACTGCTCAGCAGACCCAACTTCCACGTCGGGTGCCTCCTGCTGAACCTCTAGCGATGGCTCTGCTTGGGCACGGCCACGACCACGGCCTCCACGGCCTCGGCGCGCACCGCGACCACGACCTCTACCTCTCGGCATCTCTGCTCACAACAGAGAAGCAATCACACAATCATCAACTGTAACAATACCAATCCACAACACAATTAGGGAAAACGCATATGCAATGCAAATCCCAACCCATCCTACTGTGCAACAAAGTGTGTCAAATTTTATTATTAGACCTAAATCAAATTTCTTTACCACGGACCTAATGCCCGCTCTGATACCAACTGTAACACCCCGACCCTCCACAGGGCCCAAGATGCTACCACCACACCCTTACCAATTCAATAGTGTTGCTAATTCAACTTTTAGCAGCACCTCCTCTGTTATTTTTATATCATTACCCACAGATAACAAAGCACAAATAACAGTAGGATAATTGCAAACACCACTAACTTCATATTTCACAAGTTATAACACAAACAACCACGGTGGGCTCCACGACCATGGAGACCCGCCATCCTGGCTCGTAAGCAAGCTAAACCAAACAGCGAGCCACAAGTTTTAGCATTAGAACAAACATAAAGACTCCGTATACGGCTAAACCGTTATTTCATCTGTGCAGTGCCAAAAGTGCTATCCCATTCCATGCATGTCGTCATCCTTCACCTAAAACCAACAACAAAGCAAGAGTGAGTCCGAAGACTCAGCAAGCACACGATAAAACAGTAACATCACCTTAGCAATTTCAACTGTAACTGTAATTCAATTCTGTGTCTATAAACTGTAATTCAACCCTATGTCTGTAAACTGTAAATCACAACTGTAACTGTAAACTGTAACTGTAAACTGTAACTGTAAACTGTAAATCACAACTGTAACTGTAAACTGTAAATCACAACTGTAACTGTAAACTGTAAATCACAACTGTAACTGTAAACTGTAAATCACAACTGTAACTGTAAACTGTAAATCACAACTGTAACTGTAAACTGTAAATCACAACTGTAACTGTAAACTGTAAATCACAACTGTAACTGTAACTGTATCACTTTCTGTCACTGTAATGCAATGCAATATCATGCAATGCATCTGTATGCTCTGTAACTGTAGCGTATACCGGTATAGCGGAGTGTCCACCCGTCGATGGACCACTCGCCTCGTCCTCTTTCATACGAGGTCACAACCTCCACTCCCGTGGAGTGCCTACCTCTGTAGGTCTTATTCACGAGCACTCCGGACTAGTCGTAAGACTTTCTCACCGACCTGGCTCTTATGCAATTGCATGATGCAATATGCTCCAAATGTGAATGTCTAATCATAAATGTTACTCATCAAACTATGATTAGCACATAATCACATACATCCTCTCATAAATACTGTAAATCATGGCATGGAATCACGAATAACATTCATCACAATTTACCGTCTACCATGCACTTGCCTGTTAGCCTGGCGGACGGTGCGTGGACGGCACCAAACTCGAACCGCCACCTGAACAAGCATTAATTATTTCAATGTATCACTCATGCAATACATACGAGTACATCACATCGCACTTACATGTCAGCTTAGCACAACCAAACTCTATCATCGGACATCTCCCTGTTGTCCCGATGTTTAACGATATGGTCAATTAAACTCGTATATAGCATTTTACATATTTATTCCCTTTCCTCTATCGCCACGGATCGACCAGATCACCAGTGGCAACCTCGATTTCTCCGCCCAGGTAACCATATTAATAAACAATATTCTAATGGCTACCCGAACCAATTCTAATAATCCACATATTAACTTATGCCTGTTTCGATAAATAAATGGGAGAGGGTTTTCGAACTGTTACCCCAAGCCCGACGACTGAATCCGGGTACGGACTGTCAAACTCTGGCCGGTTCTGGCGAATCTGACGGCAGGTCACCCCTTTTTTTTCCTCTCTCTTTCTTCCCTTTCTTTTTCCTCTCTTCCAGTCGGCCGGCCGCACTCCTGGCTTTTTTTCTTCTTCAGTCGGCCCCTCCTCTCTCTCACTCGGCCGGCTCCCTCCTCCTTCCCTCTTTTTCTCCCACAGCCGGCGCCTCTTCTCTTCCCCTCTCCACGCCGACGGCCGGCTCCTCCCTCACGGCCGGCGGCTCCCCCTCTGCTCCCACGGCCGGGCCTCCACCCCCGTGGGGCGACGGCGGCGAGAGCGGGGAGGCGGGCGCGAGCGACGGGCGGCGCTGGCGAACGGGACGGCGGCGCGGTCAGGGGAAGCAAGGCGACGAACGGCGGCAGCGAGGCGCGACGGCGGCACCGGCGGAGACGATGGTGCGCGCGAGCGGGGCGGGGACGGCGCGCCCAAGCAGCAGCGACGCACGAGCGGCAGCGGCACACGGGGCGTGCGCGAGCGACGGCGGCGGCCGCGGCGGGGCTGACGGGCGACGGCGGCGGCGACTGCGCTGGGCTGGAGAGCAGCGCGATGGGGAGCAGCAGCAGCACAGGTGAGTCTGGGGAAGAGAGCAAAATCGGTTTTGCTTCTCCCTCTGTCACTCTCTCTCTCATATAGATATTTGTGGGATGGGCTGGTTGGGCCGGACTGAGCTCATTCGGCCCAGGTATTACATAACATGTACCATGTTGTAATTCAATTGATGATATATGATGGACTATAGTGCAATGTGTGTTGTGCGATGGCTTGTACCGTAGTGTTTAGAAATGTGCTTGCAAACATGTACCATATTGTAATGCAATGCGTTAGGAAGGATCGGCAAAAAAACCAAGTGCACTACGAACAAAACAACCCATCGTTTGTCTTATATCGGTTCAGACAGGGATACAAAATCAGCTCAACAAAGCCATCAACTCCAGCCGATTTGAACACCCTAACTTTAAAAACCACTTCTTTCAGTCATTATTATTCTTTTTTAGCCAAAAGCCATAACCTCCAACCAAAACCCATCAGCTCTAACAGATTGAACACCCTGTGTCAAGAATCGATGACTATCCCATAGTATTCTCGTAGAAGCTCACGTTTATTGCTTCGTATACCCACCCGTAACGTGTTCACATTGTCTACAAGTTGGGTTGTCAAAAGTTGAGAACAACAAATACAACAACTTTGCCACCCATCAGTTCAACTCTTCAGCCATGCCTAACTCCCTAATCTACATCTCCGAAGTACATTGGGTGGTGAACAATCAGGACCAGGGGGACTTCAGAAGCCAGCAATGGTCAGCTATCAATAAGGCCATTGCCCTTGATCCATTGATCACATCTTGCTATAAATAGCCCCAACATCAAGTCTTAGCGTCACAGATATCATCACATAGCAATATAAACACATTAGCCTCCCTAGCACACATACACAGTGGCGAATCTACTGTGGGTGCTCGAGCACCCCCTCCCCCCACCGTGGTTGAAGAAGACCCAGCCGGTCTGGAGGTTGAAGAACCGGAGGTTGGAGGATGAAGAAGAGCCGGACTGCCGGAGTGAGTCGGAGCTGAAGAAAGCATGAGGCACCAGCACTGAGGCCCAGTTGGTGTCTTAAAGCCCAGTGCCCTAGCCAGCCCAAATCAATGGCAAATACTGGCCCAAAACCACAAGACAGCAGAACAGTAGATTAGGTCATGAGGAAGATGAATAGGCACAACACAATGCGACGCACCGATGCTGAACAGTAGATAAGGTCACGGTCTCACCTCTCACGGCGATGGCTTCACGAGTCGCGGAGCCGGCAGCCCGGCGCGGCGGAGGGGAAGCTGGGGAGGGGAGGCGGTCGTCGGTCGGTGACTTGACATGGAGCCGCGGAGGGGGAGGCTGAGGGCAGTCGGCGGCCCAGCACAGAGGGCGGCTCGACGTGGAGGTGGACTGGTGGAGGGTAGAGCGGAGAGGCCAAGGGGAGGCGGTCGGCCATTCGGTGGCAGCCGGGCGCTGGCGCGGCCGCGTGGGCGAGGCCGAGTGGCGGAGCGGGGCTAGCGAGGCCGAGCGAGATCGGTAGAGCGAAGCAGCGATCGGCGGACGAGGCGACGACACCGACGAGATGACGAAGCTATTCTCCATTCGCCTGGGCGCTCGGCTATTCCCCATTCACTGAATGAAGTGGTGACTCTGTGACTGGTGAGCTTATGAGTTGTGTGCCTATGTGACCTGTGAGCACTGAGCAGGTTTGCAAACTGTAGCCAGGTGAGGCACTGAGGCCGTGAGCTGCCCGTCGTCTGCCTGAGTGCGAAGTGCACGATTGCCCATGACTCCGTGTCTCCGTGAGGTGTGAGTGCGTGACCGCATGACTGCGTGTCTGCGTGAGGGCACTGAGTAAGTAAGTACTACCTGAGACACCGAGTTATTGTTCGACTAATGCAAATTATTGTTTAATCGATACTCGACAGTAGCCATTAGACATTAGCTGATTAGCTAATTTGTTTAATCAGTTGTTGACTGGTTGTTTAATTATTCTTAGATTTACAAAAATGGGGAAGCGAACTTTGCACAAATATTTCTCAAACAATGCAACTAGCAGTAACTCTCCAACCATAGAAAGCAGAACTGAAGCAAAAAAGGTTCAGCATGAATTTAATCCAGATGATATTATTGCCAATCCAGCATGTTGCAAACCAATTGAAGATTATCCTAATGAGATTAGAGATCAAGTTAGGAGAGCATATTTTGTTGAAGGGTCCAACTCAACCAATTGGTTATGATTTTCCAAAGAAAATGCAAGGTTTAATTTCAAGATCCTTTTAAGAACCATGGTATAAGAAATTCGACTAGTTGGATTATAGTGTGGAAAAGGATGCCACCTTTTGTTTCTATTGTTTTCTGTTGTGGTTACAGACCAAACAGAGAGAGGTGTGGTAGTGGAGAGTTGGGAGAAAGTGATGACCTCCGGCTTCCCCCCTAGCCTTCCCTTGTATATATACTCATATGGGCTGTGCTTTTACAATTATGCCCTTACATCGGTACCTCCCTGTTAGGGGCATTTAAGCCATTACACATGTCCCATTTTGGGCCTTATATCCTTCTAATAGGCCTGCTAGGTTTAGGTGGGGGCCACCCTACAACAGGAGCCTCTCATGGTGAAGGGCTTCACAGGGCCGAAGCCATGTTGCCGAGTCCTTTGGCCCCCTCCGTCCCTGCGGCCTGTGAAATCCTCCGAACTTGCGGAGCCTTGGTGTGCAGCGGGTCCCGGGGTCTGAGGCCGTAGCCGAAGCCGATGCCTGGTTTGGCAGCTGAGGTAGACGTACAGGCGCTCTGTCCTGAGCTGGCGCCTAGTCGAAGTAGACGCGCGAGCGCTCCGTCCCCTATCCTTCGAACGGGTGGCAGCGGAGCTGGCGCCTGGTCGAGGTAGGCGCGCGCGCTCCGTCCCCTTCCCTTCGCACGGGTGGCAGCAAAGCTGGTGGCAGCGGAGCTAGCGCCTGATCGAGGTAGGCGCGCGCGCTCCGTCCCCTTCCCTTCGCACGGGTGGCAGCGGAGCTAGCGCCTAGTCGAGGTAGGCGCGTGCGCGCTCCGTCCCCTTTCCTTCGAACGGGTGGCAGCGGAGCTGGCGCATGGTCGAGGTAGGCGCGTGCGCGCGCTCCGTCCCCTTCCCTTCACACGGGTGGCAGCGGAGCTGGCGCCTGGTCGAGGTAGGCGCGTGCGCGCTCCGTCCCCTTCCCTTCGAACGGGTGGCAGCGCAGCTGGCGCCTGGTCGAGGTAGGCGCGTGCGCGCGCTCCGTCCCCTTCCCTTCGAACGGGTGGCAGCGGAGCTGGCGCCTGGTCGAGGTAGGCGCGTGCGCGCGCTCCGTCCCCTTCCCTTCACACGGGTGGCAGCGCAGCTGGCTCCTGGTCGAGGTAGGCGCGTGCGCGCTTCGTCCCCTTCCCTTCGAACGGGTGGCAGCGGAGCTGGCGCCTGGTCAAGGTAGGCGCGTGCGCATGCGTCGTCCCCTTCCCTTCGAACGGGTGGCAGCGGAGCTGGCGCCTGGATGAGGTAGGCGCGTGCGCGCGCTCCGTCCCCTTCCCTTCGCACGGGTGGCAGCGGAGCTGGCGCCTGGTCGAGGTAGGCCCCGTCACTGCCGGCTGTCCTGCTATGCTTCGAAGCTGTTGTGATCCTACGGTGTGGTTGCGCGCTTTTAATGGCGGCTGGAATCGTGCCGACGCCTGGCCTGTCAGATGGTAGGCTGTCGCGTCACACATCCTGCCTTCTCATGGGTGGGGCACGCGGCGGAACGTATTCCTGCCACGGGCTTCGACCCCTCGGCCAAAGCTGTGACCCGCTATCTGGCGTTTGCGTGAAGGGGCCATCTTCCGGGTGTGGTCCTGGCCCGAGCACCGGAAGCTACCCTACTGCGTGCGTAGGTTGGGCCAAAGACCAGGGGTATTCATGCTGGGGTGGAGGCTCCGTCTTGGGGACACGCGCCGGGTCGTGTGCCCCAGCTATTTTTGTGCGGGGCTTGCCACGCGGCGGGAGGCCACTGGAGCGTCATGCACTGACGGTCCTTCACTGCTGTGGCCGCGTCTGGCGCGTACCGTCACGATGCTTCGCCCTAGGTTATGGGGAATTGTGCGGGACGGGCCTCTGTACGACTGCGGTCGCGTCCGGCACGCGAACCGTCGTGACACTTCGGCTGCCGCCTTCGGGGCGAGGTGCCTTGAAATAGCCCCCGTAACCGCGCCCCGCAGCTGTACGCCCCTTTCTCGCTTGCATCGCCTTCTACACTCCCGGGGTATTCTCACCGCTGTATTCTTCCTTCTGTGAGAAGCGATGGCATCTGGTGACAAGCGTGGCCAGGCGGCTGGTGCTTGTGGCATTCGCCGGCGGTCTTCACCGCTAGAGGTGAAATACTCGCTCGGCGAACGCGACCCGGCGGCGGCGGAGAAGGGAGGCTCGTTTTTCGGCGAGTTGGGCCCCTCGCTTGTGACCGAGAAGACCATCCAAGCGCTGCTGCGCGCGGGGAAGTTGTCCGAGCGCCAGGCGGTACGATTGCCCGCCGCCGACGAGACGGAACCGCGCCCCGAGGAGTCGAAGGCGCTCGTGTTCGTCGCCTTTTTTGATGCGGGGCTCCGCATCCCGGCGGCGGCGATCGTGGGCGACGTGTTGCGGACCTTCAGGCTGGAGCTGGCACAACTGACTCCAAACGCCGTGGCCCGACTCGCCGTGTACAGCTGGGCCTTGCGCTCGGGAGCGTGCTGGCCCAGTGCTTCGTTGTTTGCCTACCTGCACGAGGCCCGATGCCAGCCCAAGGAGCAGAAGGACGGGACGCTGTCGAACTTCGGTAGCGTCACGTTTATTCTTCGGCCGTCTTGCAGCAAGCTCTTCCCCGCGAATTCTACTCGCGGGAAGCGGGAGTCTCACTGGATGAAGCGGTGGTTCTACCACCGTGTGGCGAGCGGGAGCGGCCTCGAATGCACGGGCCGGCCAATCGCGTTCAAGACCTCGCCTGGACGGACGCTTGATGACGAGGACAGGCGGAGGGCCCGACGGCTCGCAGGCGTGGCCGCCCGCTTTAACATGCGCGACCTCGCCGAAGAGTACGCGATGTACGGTGTGGCGCCGCTTGCCCGTGACTGGCGCCTCGCCGCTGAGAAGCGTCGAGACGATAATGTTCTGCCGTGGGTCTGCTCACTGCCGGCACCCGTCGGTCCCCGTAAGCCTCGACCGTATCCCCCCTTTGCTCACGCGGAGTGCGTTACATGTTAATCTTGTGTCCTGCTTTGCTGTAGAGATTCGTTTGGAGGACGCGGAGCGGGCCGCGCGTATTCCTCGGGCCGTATACCGGCAAGGAGCACGAGCAGCGCGCGTACGCTACTGTTGAGGCGGGGTTGGGGCGGATAAACCGCGTGTGCGAGGCTTTGGGCCTTGCCGTGCCGGACCGTGCTGATCCGCCCTCGCAACACCAAGACGACGGCGCAACGAGGACGAAAGCGTCGTCTCGCAAAAGGGCCCGAGGCGGAGCGTCTGCCGTGCTTGGTATAGCAGCTGCCACTGCTGCTGCTAGTGTTCCCGATGGCGCGGCAGACACGAAGTCGGATTCGGCGAGGTACGCCGACTCGGGCTTGGATGGCGCGGACGCCAGGGGCGAAGGGTCTTCGGAGGATGCCCTGGACGGCGGACTCGCCGCGGGCAGCCGGAGAGGGGAAGTCTCATCGCCCGCGGCGGTCGTCTGGACAGGACCCATGCTGAGCGGCGGTGCTGAGGTGGAGCCTTCGGCTGTTGCCGTTATGATGCCGGAGACGCCTCCGCGGGGGCGCACGGAGCTGGGTCTTCGCCGACAGCCGCGGTCGAAGCGAGGTGCCTTCCACAAAGGTTGCCACGGTGGGGCCTGCGCCCACGGGTGCTATAGCCGTGGGGGCCTCTCCGGCAGCGGCTACTGCGGTGGTGTCGTCGCCCCTTGCTCCGGCTAAGCGGCCGTGTCTGCGGCCGGAGCTTCACCGGACGTCGAGGGGATTCACCGTGGCGACGGGCATCGGGAGCTTGTGGGACTCTGATGTGTATGTCGAAGTCCCTGCGGCGCGCGCCCCCTCCGCCCCTTAGGCCACACCATCCGCCGTGCAGGATCGGGTAGCGCCGACCCCGAACGCAGAGGCTTCTGTTCCTTGTGGGACCACGCCCTCCGCGGGGACTTGCGCCACCGCTACCCCGCCTGGGACCAGGGAGGCGGGCCCCCGAAGCCCTCCTTCCGCTACTGAAGGTAAGGTGGCTTAGTTTGCCCTGGTGTATTCGTTGTTGTGCCTTGCGGTGCTCACCTGCATCCCTGCCTGCAGCGTCGCTTATTCCGGAGGAGGAGCCCTTGGCGGAACATGGGGGTCCTCACGCCGGCGGGGCGGTCACCGTGCGCCCGAGCCCAGCGGACTTCGTGCCTCCGCCGGAGACGCTGAGGGCGTGGCGCGGGATTGTGGATGACGCGGCTGCCAGCGTCGGCCAGCAAGCGCTGCAGACCTACGGGGTGGGACGTCTCGGGGACGCCTTAGAGGTGTCGGGGGTGAGGGTAAGCACTTATACGACAGCGCCTGGCCATGCTGAGCTTGCTAAGCCTTTCTGTTCTGCAGACACTTGTGCTGGGGCAGGCCTTGCAAGCGGCTTATGTTCGTGCCCAAAGGGTGCTTGAAGATAGGCTGAGGGTCGCCGAGGAGGAGCTACGCGAAGCCTCAGGGGCCCGCTCTGCCCAGGATGCCCGCATCCGCCAGCTGGAAACGGAGTGCGCTGAGGTGAAGGCGCACGCCGAGGAACTTGCCGTGTCGGCGCGGGAGTCAGCCGCGGAGGCGGCGGAGCAGGGGTTTGCGGCGGAGCGGGACGACCTTCTGCAACAGGTCGCCTCGCTGGAGAAGGAAAAGGGCGAGCTTGCCTTAACTCTAGCGGAGCGTGATCGGACGCTTGGCGAAGCTTCGGTGATTGCCTGGGATTCCATGCAAGCGCTGGAAGGCCATCTCCAAGGGCTTGTGGCTAAAGTGCCGGACCGCGCCTTTGGCCCGGAGGAGCTGTCTCGGACCCTTCGCTGGATCGGAGATGCCGCCAACATTGCGCGCGGCGCCGCGACAACCTTCGGCAACCACTGTGCTTACGCGGCGTCGTGCATGGTGTGCGCGCTCCTACGGCACCGCGGTTGCACGCACGTCGCCGGGCTGGAGGACCCCCAGCTGGAGATGCCCGGCGGAGCCGGAGTGATGTCCGGTGCCGTCCGCGCCGTTCGTCGCGCCGTCAAGTACTTCCATGAGAGGATCTGGGATTACGTCGGGGAGGCCGCTGCCCGGGTCGAGCTTCGGAAGTCACTTTACGGGGAGGGGAGCCTCGGCCGACTTCTGGACGAGGTCCCGCGGCGCGACGAGGGTGGCGCTGAGGCCTCCGAAGGCGCCGGAAACTCACAGGTGTGATGTCGAGGTGGCCAGGTGTAGGCGTGCGTTGTAATGTCCCCCGCTTTTCTTGTGAATGAAGTACGCGTTTGCTTTACAAATTCTGACTATTTCACCTGTGTCCCGGGCAGCTTCCTTGCTGGGGCCGACTACTTGCGTCCGACCTTGCGACCCGACGGCACCTTCGACGCTGGTGAAGGGCCGATGAGTCGCTGAACTTTTGGGCGGGCCGATCTTCTTCTGGCGAAGCCTCGGCCTTAGCGCGTGCTAAGGACGAGCCTGCCGAATAATTGCTTAGAGCGGCAGAGATGTTGGCGGGCCTCTGTACTTGTAAGATTTTGCCAATATATAGACCCCCTGGCGATTAGGAGATGCGCTACATGCTGTGCCTTGGGTGGTCATGTTGTGCGGGGACGAGATCCCCACGTTCGAAGTGCCGCGGACAGTGCGCTCGCGGGACTCGCGTGTTGATTACTCCGTAGAGTTAGTGCGTGCGGAGGCGGACCTTCGCACTACGACCTGTTTAGAATCCGTAGACTGGCGCGTGCGGAGGCGGACCTCCGCACTACGACTTGTTTAAAGTCCGTAGACTGGCGCGTGCGGAGGCGGACCTCCGCACTACGACTGTTTAGAGTCTGTAGACTGGCGCGTGCGGAGGCGGACCTCCGCACTATGACTGTTTAGAGTCCGTAGACTGGCGCGTGCGGAGGCACGCTCCGTCCCCCTACCTTCCAAAGTGGGGGTAGCCTCTGGTGTACCACGTAGTGCGCGTGTGCGCCCTCGCTGGGGCCAGCCTCTGGGGCGCTTCGCCGCTACTTCTTGAAGCTCTCAAAATTGGGTTTCCATAGCGCGCCTTGCGTACATTTCCCGTGGTGCGCGCAGGCGAGCCTGGACGCTGAGGGGGTGCGTGGTTGACAGCTGCACAAGGTTCACTCCGCGTCTGCGTTTTGCCGAGCGCGCAGGGACAGCACCCGTGTCTTATATGTGCTCCGAGGAGTATGCGCAAGGACGATGTCCCTGACATGCGCGGGATTCGTGTCTTGTTTATACTCCGTAGAGTGCGCAGGAAGAACATCCGCGTCTTATTTATACTCCGTAGAGTGCGTGCGGAGGCGTCCCCCCACACGTCTTTGTTTACACTCATGCCCGTGTCTTCGACGGAGAGTGCACACGCGAACGTGTGTCTTCGGTTTATACTCATACCCGTGTCTTCGACGGAGAGTGCACACGCGAACGTGCGTCTTCGGTTTATACTCATACCCGTGTCTTCGACAGAGAGTGCACACGCGAACGTGCGTCTTCGGTTTATACTCATACCCATGTCTTTGACGGGGAGTGCACACGCGAACGTGCGTCTTCGGTTTATACTCATACCCGTGTCTTCGACGGAGAGTGCACACGCGAACGTGCGTCTTCGGTTTATGCTCATACCCGTGTCTTTGACGGAGAGTGCACACGCGAACGTGCGTCTTTGGTTTATACTCATACCCGTGTCTTTGACGGGGAGTGCACACGCGAACGTGCGTCTTCGGTTTATACTCATACCCGTGTCTTTGACGGAGAGTGCACACGCGAACGTACGTCTTTGGTTTATACTCATACCCGTACCCCTGGCTACGGAGAGTGCACACGCGAATGTGCGTCTTTGGTTTATACTCATACCCGTACCCCTGGCTACGGAGAGTGCACACGCGAACGTGCGTCTTTGGTTTATACTCATACCCGTGTCCTTGACGGAGAGTGCACACGCGAACGTGCGTCTTTGGTTTAATAACAGGTTGGCGACAAACGGAACTCTATTACATTCCCGTTTGCGCGGGTGAGCGATTACATAAGGCGGAGGTACTAACCATTTGCCTTTGGCGCGACCGGAGCCTCTAGTAGTTTCACTATCTGTAGGGCTTGCCGAGCCGTCCCCGAATGACGCCGTGGGTCTCCGCACTGCGATGCCGATTCTAAGCGTGCCGTTGAGCGTCGCGACGGGGATGTCTGGTGCCGTACTCGATGCGCCGGGCCATATCCTGGTCGCCACGGACGGTAATGATGGCCCGCGGCCCCGGGAGCTTCATGCATAAAAAACCGTGATGTGGCACCGCTCCGAAGGAGTTGAGGATTGGGCGCCCCAGTATGGCGTTGTAAGGGTATAGGAGATCGACGACATCGAATGTGGCATCTTCGACCCTTGCATTGTCGTCCTGGCCGAAGGAGACCTGAAGGCATATTTGGCCGAGCGCCCGTAGAGGTTGTCCTCCGAAGCCTTGCGGTGGAACTCCCGATGGGCCTAGGCGGCTTCAGGGGATCCCCATCTGGTTGAAGGCCGCTGCGAACAGGATGTTCGCGGAGCTGCCGTCGTCAACTAGGGCACGCCCCACGTCGCATCCCGCTATAACGACCCGGACGACCAGGGGGTCCTGGTGAGGAAGTTCCATGCCTTGGGCATCGGCGGGTGTGAACGTGACCTCGTGCTGTGCCCAGTCCGGCGGTGCCTGCGCTGGGTACGCCGCTACGTGGTGTAGCCTCCGGGCGTAGGCCTTCCGCTACCGTGCTGAGGCGAACTCCAGCGAGGAGCCTCCGGAGATGACATTGATAACCTTGTGGTGGGCTGCCTCCGGAGCCTGCAGCTGCAGGAGGCCCTCCCGAGGCTGCTGCATATGGGCCTGAATTCGCAGAGGGCCCTCATGGGGCTGCGTCCCTTATGCCTGAATGTGCATGGGGGCTTCGTATGGGTGCTGGACGTGGGCCACCATAGGCGGGCGTGCCTCCGGGTTCCTATCCCTGGCAACGCTTTGGCGGAGCGCCGCAATGGAGGTGCACGCGCGCGTGCGTGGGTGCCGCGACCGTGGACTTCGCACCACAGCCCATGGTGCTGGTCCTCGTAGTCTCCACGGCCTTTATCCTCGCGGCCCCGGCCACGGCTGCGTCCTCAGCCTCGACGCCCCCGACCACCGCGACCGGCGGAAGCGTTTTCTTCGGAGCCGCCTTCAATGTCGAAGATATACCGGCCTCGCCGCAATTTCTGCTGGCCGCGCTTGGGCCTATCGGACGGCTCCTTGTGCGGGGCGTCCTTGCGCTCGGGCGAGTCCTTGGACGACTCCTGCTTGCGTTTTCCCCTCGAAGAACCGTCCTTCGGCGGATCTTCGTTTTTCGCCGAGCCACCGGCCTGGTTGATGTCGGAGTCGTCACCTTGTCTTCGCCGTGCGTCCTCTTCCGCCCTGGCGTATTCCTCCATTTTATCGAAGAGCTTCGTCACTGTCTTGATTGGCTTCCGTGCGTTGTACTCGGCCATCGGGCCCGGGCGAAGGCCCTGTATAGCTGCATTGACAACGGTGGTTTCGTTAACGTCTTTGACTTGACAACGTATCTTCGCGAAGCGTTTGAAGTAGTCCCGGAGCTTCTCCGAGGGTTTCTGCTTCACGGCGAAGAGCTGGTCCGCGTCGACCCGCTCAACATAATTTCCTTGAAAGTTGTTGTGAAGGCGGTCGCGGATCTGCTCCCACGCGTAGATGGAGTTTGGCTCTATGGTGAAAAACCAGGAAAGCGCCACGCCTAGCAGCGCGAGGGGGAATCCCTTCGCCTTTGTGGTATCGTCTCCACCCGCGGCCTCGATTGCGGTTTCGTACACGCGCACGAACTCGCAGGGGTCCGTATCGCCCTTGTATGGTTCGATGACACTGGGGAATTTGAAGTCTTCGGGCCACGCCGCCTGCTGTAGTCCTACCGAAAGCGGGGACTCTAGATCGACGCGTCGCAGCGGCACGCGGCTGGATGTGGGGGCGTCGCAGCTGTCTGCTCTTTCTGGCGCGGGCTCTGGCGCGACCACTGGCGCGGCCTGCTGGCTCCGAACCTCTTGCATGTCTCGGCCCCTAGCTCTTGCTGGAACGCGTTGAGGGCCGCCAGCAGGGCGCTTTCCACCGCTGGCGCGGGCGGGGCCGCCGGCGCGCCCAGCGGACGGGTCGGCATGGGTACGATCGCCTCGCGAGCTCCCGAGCTGTCGGTCGCTCCGTTGTGGCTATCTCCAACCGCCCGGTCCGCGCTGCCGGCGAGCGTTGCGGCGAGGGTGGCGGGGTTGGTCGCTGTCGCGTCGGCGGGGTTGGTCGTCGCGGTGGCGGGGTTGGTCGTCGCAGCGGCGGTGGCGGGGTCGGTCGTCGCGGTGCGAGCGTCGACGTCCGCGACCACCGCGCCCGCAGCAGCCGATGCTGAAGCCCTGGTACCCACGCGACGCTCCGACCCAGCCGCCTTCTTTCCCTTCGCCGCCGTCGACGAAGCTTTTTTCGGTGCCATCCTTCTTCGGATTTCAGGCTTCTCCTGTCCTCCCCACGGACGGCGCCAACTGTTGTGGTTACAGACCAAACAGAGAGAGGTGTGGTAGTGGAGAGTTGGGAGAAAGTGATGACCTCCGGCTTCCCCCTAGCCTTCCCTTGTATATATACTCATATGGGCTGTGCTTTTACAATTATGCCCTTACATCAGTACCTCCCTGTTAGGGGCATTTAAGCCATTACACATGTCCTATTTTGGGCCTTATATCCTTCTAACAGGCCTACTAGGTTTAGGTGGGGGCCACCCCTACAACATTTTCTTTTTAAGAAGCCGTCATACCCACTCATTTTGGGAGGGATGTATTTACAAAAGTTGGGTATGTGAATTGGAGAAGTGCTATAGAATCTTTCAATCAATATGTTGGTGGACCTACTAGTGTCCACAACACTGCAAAGCTAGATTGTGAAGATTTTCATAATCAAAGAGCAAGTGTAGATCTTAAATTAAATACTTATAGCAAGGAGTCTGAAATTGCATACAAGATTCGTTTGACTGCTTTTTTAGATTATGCAAGATATCTCATTCAGCAAGGTGAAGCTTTTCGTGGACATGACGAATCATCTACTTCCATGAACAAGTACAATTTTAGAGAGTTAGTGGATTGGTACATTGATAAAAAGGCAGATGTCCGTGATTGTGAGGTTAGTTGTACATATAATATTTTTTACTCGTATCATTTATAATTTGTGCATTGTGGTTTTATTTTAACTTTGTAAAATTCATACTATGTAGGGTTGTAAATAAAGAAGGGAAGATCATGGAAAGGTTTAGTGGTTGTCACTGTCGTACGTTGTAGTGGTGCTATTGCTGATTTCTTCAACTATATTCTCTTGATAGTGACCACTGTGGATGCATCTTACAAAAGAAATGATGCTTTAATGGAAAAGCATCAGGAAGTCTTATTGGAGAAATTGGAGATGGTGTACTTTCAACAGGAACAGGCTTGAATCAGGCAACTGACCTAGCTAGACCTGGAGATACTAGATGGGGGCTCACATCTTAAAACATTACTTCATAATACCAAATGTGGGAATCAGTGCTTACGGTGTTAGAGATAATATGTAAAGATGCAGCATATCCTTCAGGTCATAGTGGAGCAGCAGATTTGATACAAAAGATGGAGAGTTTTTTGTGTTTATCATGCATTTATTGATAGACTTATTGAGCATTACACATGAGTTATCACTTTCTTTGCAAAGAAGAGATCAAGATATTATTGAAGTTATAGGTTTGATTGTGGATGTAAAAACGTGCTTGCAAGACATGAGGGACAATGGGTGGGAGCCATTGTTCAATACAGTAAAAAGCTTTTGAGTCAAATGAGATTGATGTGCCAAGTATGGATGATTACATTGGAGTAAAGGGTAAATCTGCACATCGGAAGCATAAAATTAGTCTCCTTCACTATTATCGGATGAATATTTTTAATGTTGCTCTTGATGCCATTATGGCAGAGATGGATCATCGTTTCAATGAAGTTTCTTCAGAGTTCTTGGTATGCATGTCTTGTGTTGATCCAAGCAACTCCTTCTCTAAGTTTGATGTGCAAAAGCTAGTTCGCCTTGCTGAGATTTATACAACAGATTTCACTATAGCTGACTGTTTGTTGTTAAAAATCAACTTCAAACATTCATTCTCAATGTTAGAAGAAGTGTTGAATTTCATGAATGCCATGATCTTGCAAAGGTTGCTCAAAAGATGGTTGAAACCCGAAAAAATAACTTTTTCATTGGTGTATCGTCTCATCGAGCTCACATTGATCTTTCCAGTGGCAACAGCATCAGTTGAAAGAATTTTCTCAGCAATGAAGATTATTAAAACAGACTTGCGCAACAAGGTACTAGATGAATGGCTCAATGACTTGATGGTGTGCTACACTGAGCTAGAGATATTTAGAAGTCTTGATAACAAAAGAATCATTTAGCGCTTTCAACTTTCAAGACATGAAAACTCGTAGAGTGAAATTGTGTCGTAATCAGATTTAGTGACTTAGTGGTATGTTTTCATTTCATTTTTAACGTTTATAGACATTCACAATTTAATATTGTATCACTACATTTGATATATCTTATCTACAAATCGGTACTCACATATTTATGAACATTTGGGGCATATTATCCATTAGCAAGGTACTAAATTTATTATATTGTACATTTTCAATTTATTCCCTTCCTATTTATGTATGAATTTGATATTCTAATGGCAAAAGACTAGTAGATGTAGTTTTGGTATATTTATGTTGTGCTATAGCTTTAACAGTAGAGCTCCCACTCTATTTTCAAGTGCACATCCAGTCACTTACCATGGCTTCTACTGTCTGTCATCTTCTTGTCCTGCTACTCGTCTTCACAGCCTTCAATGGCAGCTACGCAGCTCGTCATCTTTTGGACACAGCAGCTGCACCAGAGGCCACACCAGCTCAGCCTTCCATACCAACAGTTCCAACCACACTGCCTCTAATGCCTTCCATTCCGGCAGTTCCAAAGCTGACAGTGCCACCAATACCATCCATTCCTATCCCAAAGGTCGCCATGCCACCAACAGCCGCTGGCACAGTTCCATCTCTTCCAAATCCGGCGATTCCAACCACCATACCGACCATTCCTACTTTGCCTGCTACCATGCCAACAATGTCCTCAATCCCAACTACTACTCCATCCACTCCCACAATCCCAACGACAATCCCTACAATTCCTGGGCTCCAGATGCCACCTATTCCATTCATGTCCCCACCACAAACCACCAGCCCGTGAAGGCCGTCATAGCGTGAGACTGCTATTTATGACTGCTAGTCAGGGATTTGATTCGCCATACGTAGTCATTATCAGTGTGTTTGTGATGTTTATTACTTTGTTCTGTTATTTGGGTGTTATTGGCATGCATTTTTTGTGATTGTAAATGCAGCCAGGTGCTTGTACTATCCTGTTTGTTAATAAATCATTGTTTGGTTTGCATAGGTTGCTGCACAGGATAAGCTTTCTATAATTCACTCATAAATGATAACACGATATTAATAGCAAAGAATGATAACACCTACAAGGCTCCTCTCATTTGACAGAAAAGAATGACAGCATGAAATTAACATAACAAATATCAACAAGAAGTAGACACAAAGGTGCAAATTTCCGAAGCATACTATACTTATATGGCAAAAGCTTAGCTACATGTAAACTTAATGTATCTGAATTAATCCTCTGGCAAGTCTTGAAATCATATGAGAAAATGATAAGCACACAACACATGTATCAGTGTAACAAGATAATCCTAGAACATGACAATGGAAAAAGGACAAGGCATGAAGCCATAAATTGCAAGCAAAGATATTATCCAACAAACTGACACAGCTGTACCAAAAGATCAACCAATGTTATGTCAATGTGATCATAAAGCAATTATCATCATAAAATTTCATAGGGTAACTCAGCAATACCGCAAAAAGGAGAATACTAAGACCTCATTAATGGTAACCTGCGATAGATATGGTATACAGCATGTGAGGCTAATATATCCATACAGTTGGGGATAAACAACCACCTCCCCAGAGCAGGATTGTACGGTTTACGCTGGGGCAGTACGGAGTTGCAGTTAAGCTCAAACCAGGTACTGAATATTTGTGGTGCCTACATGTCGGATGAATAATAAGCCAAATAGATCTCAGAACAAAATAGCCATAGAAAAGAATGTCAAAGCAGAATTAAATAGCCATAGAAAACAAGTCTGCAGAAGTCCTCTTATTCAAGCAGAAAGGAACTACGCACAAAACATGATATTTGCAAGACAATCGACGACCCTCGAAAATGATGAGGTTCAATACAGCCGATTTAGTTTGAATTTCAACATGCCCCACACAGTCGATTCAGCTGGAATTTCAAAAGGCCCCATCAACATGTCATCGGAATCACCAAGGAAATGGAAACGGGAGTAATTCTCGCTTCAATATCCCCAGTAGTCATTACGAATTTCATCGTCGAACTTCTGCTTGAGTTCAGGATGCTTCTCAAAGTATTCATCAGCTGTCATTGTGCTGATCTTTTTCTGTGCACAAAAACAAGATGTTAGAACTTAGAACGAATGGAAATATGCTCTAAAAATGAATGGAATGTGATCGTTTCCAGATAAATGGACTTAAGTTTGTGTAAAGACTGTCCTCACCTTCATCTCCTTGAGTTCAGCAACCTCCTTCTCTATTCTTTCCGACTCCTTCAGAGATGCTTTTTCTGCTTCTTTTAGTTCAACCACCTATACATAACATAAATAAAGGGATAGAAGATACATCAATATCTAAAATGGGTAATGAGTACTTACAGAAGAAAGAATGTCCTGTTGTAGCAAAATGGTTGATACGAAACAGATTGAACATAAACAGAATATCAACTTGGAAAGACCAAACATAACAAGAGTGATAGTTCCTCACTAGAGCGTCAAACTTTGGCTTGTACTGCGGAGTCACAGTGTCAACATACTTGGGGATCTCGATGCCTGCAATTATTTGACGCTTAGTATCTCAACAAGTAGAGAAAACAAATTTCATGATTTCTGGTCTATTTTGAGTGTGATTACATCATTTTAAGAATATTCCATACAACATATTTTCAGTGGCCTACTCTAAAATAGAACAGGTGAAATAAATATAGCACCTTCTATCGAATTAATACATTAGCGGATTAGCCTAACAGGCATGTATCCTATAGCCAACAAATAGGTACATATTACAATGCAATATAAATTATTAATAGTTCAGACCCGCTATTATAATTATAGCCAGCTGAATCATTGTCAGGGCAGGGAATAAGCACTTGTGAGCAACACAGTAAGAAGATATTGAATTAATTAATCTCAGAAGGAGCTGAAAAGAAAATAAACACAATGTGGGTTTGATTTGAGAGCTTCAAATGTCTATATGGGGTGTCAAGAGTGAGTATCCTTGTCCAACAACTAGAAGAAGCACAAAAAAGTGATTGACCAGAAAAATGCCCACATGCCAAGCCAGATAATAAACCCACATAATCATGAATTGAGAATATCAACTAGAAAGAAGCATCACATATGCCACTTGCCATGCTTTATAATACCTTGAATTAGGCCCATATCATTTTTAAACGAATAATAGAGTAGAAGGAAATCATTTGGAAGTATGGACTAAAGCACAGCAAGACAATCAGTGTTCCCAATCAATCAGCATTCGCAACATTGCTTGAGACATATTCCTTTCCACAGAGAATCAAGACAGAAAGGCAAAAATATCCAAATATCCTCAATGATACACAAAAAGCCGTGTTTCAGATTTAATAGCACTTGTTTATAGAAACGTAAATTAGGTTTGAAGCATAAGGATGCTTACTTTCATAAGCCTCTTTGTACATATCCACCACTTTAGATCCAATTCCTTTTCTGTAGTACTCCCAGTCAATCGGTTGGGGTTCCTGCAATAACAAAACGAATACAATTTTATAGACAACACATTGATCTACCCTAAAATTTACAACGTGAGGACACATGACTGCAAGTCGGGTGAATGCATGTCTCCAAGGCTATCCTAATACTTCTGCACATTTTCAAGATAGAAGCAGCAAAGAAGCATGACTACAACTGTACAAGCATTCAACATGACAGAAAGTGGCGCTTAATCCACCCCATACCAATCCTGTTTCCCATGAAGCTTGTTGCCTACCCAGACACATACGTTTGCACTATGAATAACAAACTTCACGAGGCTCCATAAATTTTTTTAAAAAACAGACAATGCTTGGGTTGCATCCGAAGCCAAAAACACCATATCGTTTTCTGTCTTCAACAGATAAACATTCTGAAAGCAATTCTTAAAGGACAAGGTAAATCCATCAGCTAATGAATGCACTCTTCTGGCTACAAGACGGGTACATCTAAAAAACAGCCTATCTGCGAGCTATTCAACAAATCAAATCTAATCGAATTGCATCAGTACGCTCACAAAATTATTAGAAAGCACACGCATTACAGAGTTCCCGACAAATTGGAATGGTTCCACAAACACCTCATCATGAAATCTCTATACCCAATAATATCAAAAGGATCGGATCCGGCAGTAGGAGGACGAGAAGGCCCCGGAAAGAGGGGTGCCAGATCTGGAAACCCTATGTAAGATCGGGCGGGATGCGAAAGCGCCGGGCGTGATACCTGCGAGAACTTGGTCTGGAGCTGGTGGTTGACGTCCTCGAAGGCGCGGCGGAGGGTGAAGAACTCCTTGCGCGCCTCCTCGGAGACGAGCATCTTGGCCATGCCGTCCCAGTCGATCGCCTTCCCGGCCTTCGCGGCTACCTCAGCAACCTTCTTCACGCCGTTCCCGCTCATCTTCTCCGGCCTCTCGCCTCCCTCCTCACGCCGTTGAGCCTTCTACCTGGGGTTCGTGTGAGCAGCGAGTTTGACTGGGCCTGGTGACAAATTTTGTCGGCGATTGGGTTAGGCCATGGGCTAAGTTTGAGCCCAAGTATCGGCCCACTAGGCTGTTACACCTTAGTACCTTACACTGCCCATCATCGTGTCTCTTAAATAGAGTGCTCCTATTTGTATGTAGCCCTGGGCGTTCGGTACTACCGAACCGATCGGTTCGGTTCCTCGGTACCCATACAAATTCGGTTCCTACGAATCTCGGTACCGTTCGGTTCTTGAAAAAACTCGGTACCGAAGAAATTCGGTATCGGTTCTTTCGGTTCGGTTCCGGTATTTACCGAAATTACCGAACAGGGTACAGCAGCATGTAACATCAAGTTCAATAGCCAATTTTGACATAAATGTAACATGATTTCATATAGAATAAGTGCCAAATAATATAGAGAAAAAGCCACAAATACATAATATTTCGGTAGTTCGGTATTTCGGTAAACCGAGGCACCGAACCGAATTTCCTCGGTAAATTCGGTTCCTGAGAACCTGGAACCGAACCTGGAACCGAAATTTTCGGTTTCGGTACTTTCGGTTCGGTTCTCGGTAAATTCGGTTCGGTACTCGGTTTTCGGTTTTTTGTGCCAGGGTGATTTGTATGTACATGAGTACAGTACATCTTTACCGGATGATACAAGTTTCTTCCAGAAATTGCAAACCATCTCGCAGATATTATTTTTTATGGATTAAGGCCTCATTTGAAACGTAAGAACTTCACAGGCTTAATTTTTATAGGAATTGAGACAAATTCCCGGTTTCAAAAGCGGGTCTAACGTTGCAACCGCGCGCAGCAAGCAAAAAGGATAACTGGAGTAGCGAATTGTAAAAAGCGGGTCCAAATTTCACAGGCCATTTGGACGGAACTGCTGCCCGAAAAGCAGAGAAAGCATTTCTTCAAGAAAAGCAGAGAAAGCATGCATGGGACTACTTGCTATCGCGGCAAGTACTGCGAAGAACTGCAGTAGCGACTTACGACAGGACATCGGTCATGGGTATCGACCGTGATCCGTGATCTTGTCTCGTGGAAGACTTTCCTGAGTCCTGCCTGTCCTGACAGCCCACACACTCGACACTGACTCTGACACCACGTATCTCAGTACGTCCAGCTGCGTAAGTCATGGTCCAAAAGTCGGTGCTCCTGAAGCTTCGTCTTTCTTTGGCGAGACCCCTCCCCGCGCTGTCGAAAGCCGCTTCCCACTCTGCACGCACTGCAGCGTCGGAGGCCTGACGCTCCCGGCGCGCACGCCGGTGTGCTCTAGTACGAGCGCGGCACGCCGAAGAGGCCGGAAAAGAAAACAGGAGATGAGCAGGAAGAGATATGCAGTAGTCGATCGGAGAAGGTATCAGCATGGGGTGGGCATATGGCATCTCTGTGCTGCAGATTGTGTGCTGAATAAAGCGCTGCCTTCCTTTAAAGAAACGGAAGTGCTGTGTTTAATTTGTCTGCATCATCTACTGTCCGACTGTGTCAGTTGATATTATATTGTCTTACGACGCCGGCCGCGGTTCTGAAATTCTGGTGAACTGAAAGACAGTTTGAGCAACAGCACGGAGGTTGATTAGTTCCCCCGTAGCAGATAGCAGTGGCTCGGGGAAAATGCCATGCGCTAGGTTTTCATGTGTCTAGCAAAAGTCTGCAGGATGCGGCGATGTGAAAATGCGGACTCTACATGCATAAGAACTGGGAGTAAGAACTGCTATGTGAAACCACATGATCCATCCAACATGAGCGAGTGCCGGAGAGGGAGTCGGGGGTAATCAGAAATCTCAAATCTCGGTGACCCCGTTTTTTTCCTCGATGGGATCGCATGCAGCCAGATCCCCTTGGTCATTACATGAGAATTATCTAACGTGTGAAGAGCATCCTCACAAGATGACAATACAATTGAAGCCGTGCCCGTGCATGGCTCAACCATGCCGGCCGGGCCTTCCCTGTTTTTTCGACGAAGCTGCCGGAGCGAACTAAACCCATGGTACGTACGCGGTACGAGTGATCTGTGATCGCTGCTTAAGTCCTAAGTGCCTGAATAACGTGCTACATCTCAGGAAATGAGGCTGCAGCCTGCAGGCAACTCGTGCATACACCCTGCAAATACTCAATTGTACTACTTCGCCAACTTGCAAGGTCATCTTCCGAGGCTCGGCAAGTGACCGACGATTAACCAACAGTATCTTCGAAATGGGCACTTAAGTGGATACACGGAGTTAGCTACTAGGTCTCGATCAGTCTCCCGATTGATCACCTACTGCATGTCCGAGCCTGCCAGGTTGCACCCAATAAGTAACATGGCCTGTAGCACTGTCATACGATGCTGTCTGTCGCCATATCTGCAAGCATAGTGAGGCAAGTTCTTTTCCACTTATAATTCACTACAATAAAATAATCTCATGGAGACGTTTTTTATATGCTTTTTTAGTATCCGTGTATTAATAATCACATAGCATATAAAGATGCTTCTTAAGATGTTTTTTTAGTGTTTTGAGTGTCTTTCACTACCAATACGTCTCTATGGTCTTTGACACGGTCTATGGAGAGACGCTCCTAGAACGCTTTACAAAATAACTCAATAGATTTATTGAATCATATGTAAAGCGTCCTAAGAGCGTCTCCCCACAGATCGTATCAAAGACCGTAGTGACGTGTTAGTAGTGAACAACACTTAAAAACACTCAAAAATCTCAAGAAGTGTCTTTATATGCTACATGAAAACACTCCAAAAAGTATCTAAATAAAAACATCTCTATGAGATCATTTGTTGTAGTGATTTATGGTTTGTCTCAAACAAACAAATAGGATTGCTTCTTCACCACCGTTTCAAAGTGGTTTATTGGAATAATTTTTTTAAGTGGTTTATAGATATTCGGTTCATTCACACAAGCGTTTACGCTAGTATCAAAAATCATAAGCTGAAAATAACCCACTCAAAGATGGTAGGAAGGCACGTCAGCCTATGCCTGTCGCGTATATCCATACAGTATAGACTCTTTTTTTAATTACAATGGAGCACAATGTGCACTCACGCACACCACACACCACTTACAAGTGTATATTCTATTGAAACATACGCTAAAATTTAAACAGAAATGTTAGATAAATTCTGAATTTATTCAATATCTCACGGAATATAGACATATATTTTTCTAGTGAACATATGTATGTATGCGGTGAGTCACCTGGACGGACAGTACTTCGCACGATGATAGAGCTTGCCAAGCGAGCGTACGCTCCTCTACGGTATAGACTCCGGAAACCAGACAGAAACGCTTTACATAACAACAGCATCAATTTTGTTAGAAAAAAAAGGAACAGAATCAACAGCCTCTCCACCAGATAAGAACACTCGAAATTTCAATTTTCAAACCAAAGAGAGAACCATAACGATATGTTTAGTGAATGAGTTCTAAAAAAGGTTAGTGAATTACAATCTTTTTTTTCTTTCGAGAAGCCAGTGGCTGACATTTGTTTTGAGAACTGCGTATACATAAAATCCAATGGTTAAAGACTAACATCGGTGCCTCCATGGTCCAAGCAACTAAAAATAATTAAATATGTAGCAGATATATTGGCATGCTTCTCAGTTTTCACCATTGTCCATTGACACCGGAGCCCGGAGGTATAACTGGCTCCGGAGGTATTAAACTAATGTAGTGATCTGGCAAACAGAAATGCTAAACCCTAATTAACAACTGCGTATAGCTAGCAACAATGTAGCAATCGCACACAAGTAATAAGGAGTACCTAGATAAGGAGCGCCACGCCGTCAGGAAAGCGTTCTCCGAGCTATTGATACGGCGGCCGCGGGAGCGGTGTGCTTGCCGCCGGCGCCCATACCTCATGGGGCTGGCACGCGTATAAGGACACAGGCTGAGTAGCCGACGCCATGGCGTGCGGCTGCAACCGGGTAACGTGATGCTGCTCCTGCGGCTCCGGTTGGTGCCCACGGTGTTCGTCGACTTCGCCGCTGCCGGAGACGGACGCTGACGCGTGGACGTCGTCCGCGGGGAGGCGGTGGAAGGTGGGGTTTGTGAACGCGGCGGCCACGACCACGACGGTGGTGGCGGCCACGAGCGGGCCGGCCACGGCGCCTCCGACGATCTGGCCGTGGGGGCCGGCGAGTGATATCGAGAGGCCCCTGAGGGAGCGGGGCACCGCCGTGGACATTGAAGGGGGAAGGAAGATGGCCGATAGGGAGAGGATCTCGTAGCGGCCGTGGAAGACGATCGCAGCGGCCGCGGCGCCGCCTTCAGAGTTAGGGGAGGGGTGGCAGAGCGAGACGTTGGCGACCGCGCCTGTCCCGGCGAGCACGCAGATCCCGAGGCCACGTCGGCGCGCGAAACCCGCCAGCGCGTCGGCGACATTGCCACCGCCGGGGATCTCCAGGACGTGAGGCCGCATCGCTGCCGCGGGCTCCGCCTCCCGCGTGACCACTACCGGCTGCTTCGGCTTGTTCTTGGACCCCGGCGGCCGTCCCCGCCTCCGCTTCCCCGTCTCAATGCTCCTCCCGGAGGCCGCCGGTGTACCACTCTTATCCTTCGTCTCCTCCGCGCCGTCACGGCTGTCCACCTCGTCAGAGAAGCACTCCAGCTGCTGCTGCCCGTGGCCACCGTGCTGCGGCCGCGGGAAATCTAAGACGACCTTGTCGACCTCGCGGTCTTGGTAAAGCCTCTTCTCCATGCGTCCGTCGCCAAATCTTGCGCGAACTAATGGCGGCAGTAGCACTGCAGAATGGAATGGCCACGGAAACAAAAGAAACTATCCCTAGCAGCAGCAGCAGCCAGCTAGCTCGGGGTGTAAGAGTGAGGTTGGTGGCTGCGTAGTAGTAATAATAGTAGGAGGGGTCCTCCGTTGAATCTAGACCTTGGTACCCCGGCAAGTCTAATCGAACTTACTTCTTGGTTCTCATATCTTACATAGGCTGCACATAAGCAAAACTCTCAAACAACAACTTTATAAATGGTATTAAATTTTCTTCCCAAAAAACTAGGCCAATGGATGTAAACTCCCTCACACTTATAAATTGTACCTTTTTCTTTCCCACAAGCAATATGGGACTATTCCCAACATTCTCCCCCTCACGTATTGCTTGTGCACTTCTGAGGGCTAAGGAGATGTTGGGAGCCTAGATTTTGATACCACTGTTGAATCTGGACCCTGACATTCTGTCAAGTTTAACTGGGTTTACTCTCGGTCCTCAAGTCTTAAATGGGCTGTGCACCCTGCGCACCTAAGCCCATGGACTGCCCACAAGCAAGCCCCTCAAGCAACAATCTTATAAGTGATATTGTGCATTCTTTCCCCAAAAGATTAGTCCAATGGGTGGAGACTCCTTCACACTTATAAGCTTTGCCTTTTCTTTTTCCACAAGCAATGTGGGACTATTCCCAACAGTGGATTCCATGCACATGCGGTACGCATGGAGAGCAGGTCGGACAAATAGGAGGTGCACAGATGCTCGGAAGTTTTTGACTATGCAGGGCGCAAAAGGCGTCTTAAGCTGTCCCAGGCATCCAGAGAAGATACGAGTACCAGAGGAGTTTTGAGTAACTAGAAGCTTTTGAGTGCGAAGTCAGAAGTGTACGGTCGAACTTCGAATTTGAGTGCACAGTCGAAAGCGTTCGAGTGCTATCGGTCGAAAGCTCCGAGCGGTGCGGTCGAAGGATCAGAGTACGTAGCGATCGGAGGTTCTAGAGCACGGAGTGGTTGGAGGTTGCATGGTCGAAGCCAATAGTGGTATCGGCACAAATCACGGGGACCAGCAAGTCTCATCGAAGGAAAAGGATGGTGTATCCCTATGGGAGACAGAGCAAAATAAAATTTTCGAGCAAGGAAAAATTTTGCTAAATGTGACGTGGAAAGCAGCAGTTCAGACGGGCCCTGCATGTGTGTGTCAGGCACAATAAGCAGCGGCTCAGGAGCATTTGCAGGTGCACATGTTCATGAGCGTGTAACTGGGTCAAATCGCAATGGCTCGGGATGACCAGGTGACGAGTTCCACAGACACGCAGAAGGCAGAGGAAGGTCTCACGAGCATGCAGCAGTCCCACGCTCGAGAGGAAGATGTCACTCACAACGCCAGTGGAGGAAGAGTGGGTAAGTGTGGATGCTAGTGCGGCAATAGTGGAAAACGAAGAGAGCGGAAGGCTCGAGACAGCTATGGGAGCAGGTGTTCCAGCCCAGGCAAGCGCTCCAAGGAGGACGAGTTCAGTCCAGGTGCGAGACGTGGCAAGCGTTGGTTTGTGCGAGGCTCAGGATGGAGCAAGCGCATGTTGTAGGATGGTGTCGACGCAGGAAGGAACATCACATGGGAATGCAAGAAAAGAATGGGAGATGAGAGAAGATCAGTATAGTTCCAGAAGATAAAATAGAAGATCAGTGTGATCAAGGTGCAAAAACAAGATTAAGGAGGTGATTGTTGGAAATAATCTTGTTTCCATTGTTGCTAGTAGTATTCAAGTCAGTTTGACGTGTATGAGTTGTGTCCGTATACAAATATATGAGTAGAGGATAGAGTAATAAACTGAGTCGGTGGTAGAGTCCATTTTGTAGTCAATATATTGAGTATAAGTAGCAGAGCAATGTAAATGAGAAAGAAGTGAACAAGAGCGATCGATTGTGATCGAGAAGTTGAGGGAAAGAAAAAAAGAAGAGAAGCAGAAGTGCTTTGGCTCCCAGGAAACAAACTATGTTTGCGTGCTTTATTGAGTGCTCGAAATCATCGAGAACCAAGTGTGCTTGAAGGTAACGAGTATAGGAGTACTCGAAGAGGTGGCAAAGTTGTTGTGGTCGAAGGTGTTGGTGTTTATAGTCGAAGTATCAAGTACTCATAACTCGATTATGAGTACGTGCAAAGCGCAGTGGGAGCGTGGTCATAAATCTTATTAAGGAAAAGCTATGAGCACGTATGCAGCACAGAAGGCATGGTCGTTACGAGGATGTGCTGGTCATAACAAGGCTATAAGTACAAGCCAATTGGAAAGACACAGTCATAAGCCAGAGTGGTCGTTACTCAGTTACGAGTACATGCACTGCAGTAAGGTGTGGTCGTAACCAGTTGAGTGGTCATAAACCACAACGTGGTTGTAAACCACAATGTGGTCATAAACGAGCTATGACTACTAAAATCAAAGCTTCAACGTGGTCATAAACATCAACTAGGCCAACATCCATGGCCTTGACCTGAGCCGCTGGCTTCCGTGCTTAGTGCAGTTATCCCTTGGGATTCGTCATGCTGATCACCCTCTTGAGCTTGCTCTTTACTGCTGCCTGGGTCCTCTAGGCTGCTCTTCAGACAAGCCAATTTACAAGTTTTCAAGGAAATCTTGTACAACCAGTCCAGATTTCTTTTCACTTTCATGTGTAGATCATTGTTCTTTGGATAGACATGCAAGAACTTATCCTGCAGCACCACTCTGCATCCTTCTTCTATTATCTGCCCAAGATTGAGTATACTATTGCATAGTCTAGGTATAAAATAAATTTCAGATACCAAATTCTGATCGCCGTTCTTGCATTGCAACAATATAGATCCTTTGTCCTTTATCTCAATCGTGAAGTCATCTCCAAACATAACTTTGCCCGAAATCTTCTCATCGAGCTCATGGAACATGGAGCGATCTCCCATCATGTGATTGCGGGCTCCATTATCCAGGTACCACCAATCAGTGTGATTGTTGTAGCCTTCCTCCGTGTGTATTTTAGGAACTATATTCTTCTCATTCAGATCACCATGCTTGGTGTCTCTTCGACACATAAGGAAAGAAGTAGTGCCGGCTCATCATCCTTCTCCACTTTGGTGAGGTTTACCTCCTCGTCCTTCTTGCTTCGGTAGTCTGAAGTGTAGTACTTTTCACAATTGAAACACTTTATGTGGTTGTGGTACTCCGACGCGTAGTGCCCATATTTATCACATTCAAAGCATTTGATATGTGATTTATCATGGGATCTTTCACCACCGCCTTGTCCACGGTCACATCCTCGACCATTTTCGTGACATCCTCCTCTCTCAGCGCTGCTAGAGCCCTCCTTCTTTGTCTTCGAGTTCCTCGCTTCCCACTTGGTTTGGGTAAGGAGTAGCTTCTCTCCTTCGTCCTTCGAGTGCCGTCGACCCTTGAGTCCTTCCTCGAAGGTTCTGAGATGGCCAATCGCCTCCGTGAGTGATATTGTTATGACATCGCCGAACTGTTCGATCATTTTGGTAATCTAGAGGAATCTATCTGGGACCGAAGTGAACAGTTTTTTGACAACGTCGCTCTCTTCCAGCTTTGCACCGAGTGAATAGATCTCACCCACCAGAGTGGTGAGTTTCATGGAATACTCGGTGATTGTCTCCGAGTCTTCCATCTGCAACTTGCTCAGTTGCCGTTTGAGCACTTGAACGCATGCCTTCTTGATGCGATCTTCGCCTACCCGCATCTCCCTGAGTACGATCCAGGCTTCTTTCGCCATCTCCTTCTCGATGATCGACATCATCACATCGTCTGGCAGCGCTTGCGATATGGCCACCATCGCGCCTTGATCCTTGTCGCCATCGTCATCTCCATCTTCAACCACTGAACATACCCCTAGAAAATGCAAGATTAACTTCATCTTGACAGCCCACATGCTGTAATTTGTTTCGCTCATCATCGGGTATTGAATCGGGATCATGTTGTTTCTTGTCGTTGGCTTGACGAGCATGCCTGTCTTCGATGGATCGAGCTCGCTGCCCGTGACCTTGACGAGCACTCTTGACTTCATCAGATCACCAGCGTTGCTGGCCATTGCTTCCTACCCTTAGGCTCTGATACCAATTGTTAGCCAAGTTGATGTTTACGACCACGTTGAAGTTTCTATCTTAGTAGTTGTAGCTCATTTATGACCACGTTGTGGTTTACAACCAATCAGCTAGTTGCGACCACTCCTTGCTATTGTGCACGTATTCGTGATTGAGTAATGACCACTTCGACTTACGATTGCGTCTTCCCGATCGGCTCATACTCGTAGCCTTGTTATGACCAGCACGTCCTCATAACGACCACATCTTCTATGCTGCGTACGTGCTCGTAGCTTTTCCTTGATAAAATTTAAAACCACGCTCCCGCTGTGCTTTGCACGTACTCGTAACCGAGTTACGAGTACTCGATACTTCGACTACAAACACCAATGCCTTGACTACAACCACTTTGCCACCTCTTCGGGTACTCATGTACTCATTACCTTCGAGCACTCGATAAAGCACGCGAACACAGTCTATTTTCTTAGGAGCCAAAGCACTTCCGCTTCTCTTCTTTTTCTTTCCCTCAACTTCTCGATCACAACTGATCGTTCTTGTTCACTTCTTTCTCGTTTACATTGCTCTGCCACTTATACTCAATATATTGACTACAAAACAAACTCTACCACCAACTCAGTTTCTTACTATATCCTCTACTCATATACTTATATACGGACACAACTCGTACATGTCAAACTAACTCGGATACTATTAGCTACAAAGGAAACAAGATTATTTCCAACATCCTCAGCTCCTTTTCCATGGCATGCACAGCTAGAGCTAGGTAGCGCAACAGCTTTGAGGAAGAAGATAGCAAGGGATAGGTGAGGAACAGGAGGACAGGATTGGCCACCAGATTCGGGACGAAAGGGACTATGACGAGAGACCATGGCCTCGTTTATCAACGTGTTAACTTCTTAATTTTAATTGTTTAATTTTTTTATATCTTTTTTATTGTTCGTAATGATATAACAAATTTTTTTATTTTCAAATTAAATGTTTTATAAAAGAACTAACATAATTTCAATCAAAAATCAATACGCTAAAAAAAACTAGATTGAACAGGGGCATCCTTTACCTTTTGTCCTTTCACGACTGACCTCCTTTTGCCCTAGCTACGCGATATTGATGAGATCAGAAAGACAGAACGGTGGCCACTGTGTCGTGTATACATGTGTCCACGTTGGTATGTGCCAGTGCCAGTGTGCGTGTATCGATCGGCAAAGTTGGTGTTGCTTGTGTGAAAACTGAACAAAAGCAGCACGTGGTGCCATCGATTCCAGCTACCCAGCCCGCCCGCCCACCGGCCGCACGCGGCGGCACCCTTTGATGCCACGAGGCCACGCCAAGGGCACGCACGGCCACCGTGCTTGCTGTTCTTGCATGTGCCGTCCGGAGAAGACCGCGCGCTCTGCATGCATGGTGCAGGCCACATTTGTGTGCTGCGTGTTACACATCAGGTTTGGCGCCGGGGGGGTGATCGATGGAGATGGCCGGTCCAGTACTGGTTGTAATGAAGTGTTTGCGTAGCAAATTGACTGGTGGTGCAATGACTCCCCATGTGAACTTGCATGAAATAATCAACAACAACGCGACTAGGTTTACACGATATTTTCACAAAAAAATTAGTGAAATTAATCAGTTTGCACGAATTCGAGTAGTGATGGCAAGGGAGATATTCCCCGTCGAGGAGGCATGGTGGAACATCTTCAACTATGTTCACGACCCTGGGGTGATAGTGGCATCGGAAGTGGATTCCTCCCGTCCAGCCCCAGCACCCAAAGGGCATTGGATACCCCGAGAGGGAGCGAGGACGCGCTGACTGATGGAGGTTGGAGAGAAGGCTTTGATTATAATGTCGATCTGCAACCAGGGGTGTAGCCTTTACTGTTTATTGCTACAGTAAAATGCATTGAATTTCTTAGCTGGGCCTCGGGCCATTGCCTTGGCAGCCCGATGCCCAGCTCTGCCTCTGTCTGCAACGGGATACATCCACCAACTTACCGGGACATCCTCTTTTTTCGGTAAGTTGGTGGATGTGTTTTACTTTTTATATTACAACAGAGGACTTATACTCATGCACACAAGATGTATATATACATATGTAAGATGAGACACTCGGGGCCGACCTAGGGATCGAACCTGGACAGGTAGCTCGCACAACAGTAGAGCATGCCAAGCAAGTTACGCTCACTTCTCAGTGGATGTGTCCCGTTGACAATGGGATGAGAAGAATCACTACTTAGTTAGGCAGCAATAGTCTATAAGAGATGATGACTGATGACTGGCAGCAATAGGAGATGATGCACCGGCGGCAACCTTCGACGGCAGGAGGAAACTGAAGCGTTACGGGTAGGCTATGCAAGCACAATTCAAAAATTTTACCACGTAAACAAGAAACCATCGCTAGTAATAGATCATGGGATTACCACTAGATGAGCAGACTTAGCGGAAGTAGAGTCGATATAGCATGTTGATGTGGTCGTAGCCGTACTAGCCGCACGTCTCCTCCTTCAGATCCTTGCGATCGTCACAAGTTACGGATCATCCTAATGCTGAAGCTTCATATCAACACCTCCAAGGCATCCACACGTACGGGGCAGGAACACCGCGTGCCGGAGCGCTAACGCCAACAGCGTGGTATTAGATGATAAAGGTGTGGTTCCTAGGGTTTCAAAAATTCCGAATTCTCTCTGTGTCAAAAACCCTATACCACCGCGCCCCTCTATTTATAGGCATCCATAATAGTCCTCGAACTTGAGGCCCATTAGGAACTCGTGGCCTATATGAACTCAGATCACCATCCAAATTATATCCCAGCCCTTTAAGTATGTGACCCTATAGATTCACGTACACTTCAACATGGCCCGAGTACTTCTACACGTCCACTAATCGGTAGCACCCCTACAGGACATGTCGACTCCCAAGTATAGGTAAATATCATATCAAATGAACCTTAACAAAGTTTATATGCATTTTCCTTTGCCTCATGATATCAATCAAGCTCAAGGCAAGTACGTGCCATGCTTGTTGGTTAGCTCGACCACTCTTTCTCGATTAGATGACTTGAATTCCCCCGACTACGGTTAACTCTTTAACCGTGAGTAGCATGGCCATGCATTTTTTGAATTAAATCACTCGAGCAGCCTAGAGATATCTCTCCTGTTGCATGGAGGGCAAATACTATCTTGATCGACCATGTCTCGATGCATACATCATGACAAACCCAAAAGCTACCTTTATAACTACCTGGTTATGGAGTAGCATTTGGAAACTCCTAAGTTAGCCATTATGCATCACGAGTGTGTGCGACGACCTTAAGTCTAAGGACATAGCATACACGTTGTAAATGAGACCAACTGATGACATGTAAGAATGCACCGTTCTTGCAGTGTCTCATGGTGGGTCGATCCAACCTCATGTTCCCTAACATGTGTCCATATAATTGGTTTGATATCTCCATATCTATGATCTGTGAAACATGATCATTGGCCAATGCATATGCTAGTCTATTTATATGTGTCCTCATATGTTTTCGACTAGAGATCATTTAAGAATAATCATCACAGTAATATAGAGTTTTACAATCAAGTCACATACTCGATAATAAATATTAATGATATTATTCAAGAAATAATCTAACATATTAACCAATAGATCATAAACATAACGGAATAACGTGGTCGAACCAACATAATTATCTCTATGATTGCCTCTAGGGCATATTTCCAACAGTATCCCACTTGCACTAGAGTCAATTATTTAGGTATCGAATACCAATAGCTCTTGTGTGTGCCTTATGCTTTAGCTGTGTGAGATGTTTTGTCAACGGATAGCAACATTCAAAACCATGTGTATTTTGCACATCTTTATATCTCCTCTATCCACAATATCGTGAATAAGGTGATAGCATCGAGTATATGTTTGGATTTCTGATGGGATCTATGCTCCTTAGTCTACGCAATGGCTCAATTATTATCACAATAGATATCCATTGGGCTCGAGTCACTCGGGACCATACCCAACTCAGCAATGAAATTCCTTATCCAAATACCTTCCTTCGCAGCTTCAAAAGCCGCAATTTACTCGGCCTCCGTCATAGAATCAGGACCCATTTCTTGCTTGAAACTTTTCTAGCTCATTACTCCTCCATTCAAAATAAATACAAAACCAAATTGTGAATGATAATCATCTTTGTCGGTTTGAAAGATTGTATCGGTGTAACTATTTACAACAAGCTCTTCATCACCACCATAAACTAGGAACACAACCTTAGTCCTTCTTAAGTACTTAAGAATATTTTTCACAGCTGTCCAGTGACCTTCACTAGGATTAGTTGGTATCTTCTTGTAACACTTAGAGCATATTATACATTTGGTCGAGTACATATCATAGCGTACATAATAGATCCAATAGCTAAAGCATATGGAATACCATTCATACAGTCTCGCTCTTCAATCGTCGAAGCTCAGACGTCAAACGTTTTACATATACTTCACATCCCTATATTTTGAGAAAAGACAAAGCAGGACTCTCCCAGTCCATATCTCATATGGTGTCTTATTCACTGATTTAGATGGTACCCTATTTAAAGTGAAAGCGACAGTTTCTAGAGCGTAACCCCAAAAGGACAATGGCAGATTAGATTGGCTCATTATGGACCGAACCATATCTAACAAGGTTTGATGTCATTGTTCAGACACCCCATTCCATTGAGGCGTTCCCAGCGGAGTTAGCTGTGGAATAATCCACATCGCTTTAGATGATCGCCAAACTCATAGCTCAAATATTCACCTCCACGATCTGATCGTAGGGCTTTAATTGTCTTACCAAGTTGATTTTGTACCTTATTCTGAAATTCCTTGAACTTTCCAAATGATTCAGACTTATGCCTCATTAGATAGATGTAATCATATCTACTAAAGTCATCAGTAAAAGTTATAAAGTACTAAAAATTACCTCTAACTGTTGAGCCCATTGGTCCATATACATCCGAATGTATTAAGGCCAACAAGGCATTTGCTCTCTCACATAGACTAGTGAAAGGTGTCTTAGTCATTTTGCTAAGTAAACAGGACTCACATGTTTCAAATGATTCAAAATCAAATGAGTTCAGAAAACCTTCTTTATGGAGCTTTACTATGCACTTCTGATTTATGTGACCTAAATGACAATGCCAGATATAAATGAGATTCAAATCATTGGGCTGAAGCCTCTTAGTATTAATGTTATAGATGGGCACATCCTCAAGATTTAAAACATATAATTCATTCACCAATGGAGCATGACCATAAAGCATATATATCATTCAAATAAATTAAACAACAATTGTTCTTTATTCTGAACTCATAACCTTCTGCTCCCAAACATAAAGCAGAAATAATATTTTTGCTTAATGCAGGAACATAACAATAATTTTTTTCAAAACTAATCCTGAAGATAAAGATAATGGTAAAGTGCCAACAGCCAACGCAGCAACTCTTGCTCCATTACCCACATGAAGACCAACCTCGCCTCTTGCTAAGCTCCTACTCTTTATCAACCCCTGCATCGAATTGTAAATATGAGTAAGCGATCCGGTATCAAATACCTAAGAACCAATATGAGAAATAGCAAGATTTATTTCTATAACATTTATACCTGAAATATAAGTCTTACTTCCTTTCTTCCTTTTCAGTTCTGCTAAGTACTTCTTGCAGTTCTTCTTCCAATGTCTGGTGCCTTTGCAATGGTAGCAAATAGTATTAGGTGCAGTGCCAATCTTAACTGAAGCTTAGATTTGATACTCGAGATCTCATCTTGAGTTTTTCCCGTGCTCTTTCTTTTGCCCAAAATCTTAGAGTTCTTCTTTTTGAAGTTGGTAGTCTTTTGCACCATCATCGCATGACTGTTGCTTTTCTTAATGCTATCCTCTACAATCTTGAGCATCATATGTAGCTTGGTGGTATTCTTGTCTAAGCCATTCATATGGAAGTTCAGAATGAATTGCCCATAACTCGTAGGAAGTGAAGCAAGAATCAAGTCAGTAGCCAACTCTTAGTTAAGGGAAAAACCAAGTTTTTCCAAGTTCTGTATGTAACCAACCATCTTGATCACATGAAGGCTCACCGGACTACCCTCAGCTAGCTTACACCCAAACAATAATTTTGATATCTGATATCTCTCAGTTATTGCTTGTGTCTCAAACATGCCTTTGAGCGCCATGATCATATCGTAAGCCTCTATGTTCTCAAACTGATTTTAAAGGTCTGAGTCCATGGCAGCAAGTATGAGATAGCAAACATCAAGAAACTCATCACATGCCTTTCTATAGGCATTTTTAAAAGTAGTAGTAGCATTTCATACACTTTTGGAATTGGTTCCTCTAGAACATGTTCATTTTCATCTTGCCTAAAAATAATTCTTGGGTTGCAAGACCAGTCCACAAAATTCATTCCATTTAGTTTTTCTTTATCAAGTATCGAAAGTAAGGCAAAACTGGAAGTAGGTATAGCAGATCGTAAAATAAAACTGGAAGCATTTGATGTCATGATCTACAACACAAAATATGCAAAACTAAGATATATGTTCAAGAAAAGTAACTTCTATCAAACAATTTAATAGAGATACTCCCGCTAAATATCATATCCTCTTATGATATTTAGTGATTCAAGATCCACAATCAACTATCTACTAGTGGGCTTTGGCATCACTGCTAGAAGATTAGTGAATTTGGTAAGCAACCATTTGCTAATTATATCTCTATATAACTCTCATTATTGGACAACATCTCTATGCTTCGGCACCCAACCTTATGCCCCAAGGTCAATAACCATTATAATGACCTTGTCAAGTTAGACAAATTCTTTGCATGTGAGTGTCCGACACAAACCCATCTAGTCAAGGATAATTAATGGCACTTTGCTTTAGCATGACCTACTATTAAAATACATGGCTTTAGATGGTGCAGCTAATTGGAAGGACATAAATTTAGCTTAATATTATGTTAGGGAATTTTATTTCTACCATGTTAAAAGCATTTGGAGCAATGAAATAACATGCATAGAAATAAATGAACAGAAGTATAAAGCCATTCACAGACAATCACATTGCATCGTGATATAGTATGGCCCTTTCACATGGTGATCTCTATCGCCACGCTTCCTGTTCGCCATGTCTCCAAGTGGCCAAAACCTCCAAGTACTCCCACTAAGCTATTACTCCATAGCATATACTAGTAAAGGTTACAAGGAGTGAAAAAGCAACACAAGTCAACATGTAGGTCGTTATACAAATACAGACAGCCTTGGGTTGCAATAAACATGACACACAGGCCATGAGTATTACATACATATATGCATCTCATACATCATTCACATTAATAATGGGTCATACTATTCACAATAATCCTGCAAAACAAATATGCATAGAATCGTATTCTATCTAACGTACTAAGTTATTGTTCTAGTCACAAAGGTCTTGTTCGGTGATTTCGCTCACTGGTGAGCGGAGCGGGGTCTAAGGGGCAACAACCCCTCTCGAGTTCACAGGGCGGAAGCCCCTGTTACGAAAGTTTTGGACTACATAAATCTAATCTACTGATTTGTCCATGCAAATCGCATTGGATTAATCATATTAACCCTTTTTTATCACAACTCCGATTCGATCAACCAAAATTGATCTTTGTGTGCTCTATGAATTTACGCCTTCACTATTTGTCCCGGTGGCTGAAAACCGACCGATGGAGGCAAGTCGTGATTCAACCATGAAAACAAGATCATGGTATAGTGATCGTGAACCCATGTATCGACTTCCGCGCGTGGGCGATCATATTGACCACCGCCAAAACCAATCTACCATATAGAATGACCACAGAAATAGTAATTGATCACATCTAATACTCCCACATATCACCATATGCATCAAATCCAAATCTAAAACTAGACGGGATGGCTTTGATACCACTGAAGTGCTACGGGTAGGCTATGCAAGCACAATTTTAAAAATTATACCACGTAAACAAGGAACCTCCGCTAGTAATAGAACACAGGATTACCACCAGATGCACAGATTCGTAGCGAAAATAGAGTCAATGCAGCGTGTTGATGCGGTTGTAGTCGTACCAACCGCACGTCTCCTCCTTTAGATCCTTGTGATCGTCACAAGTTGCGGATTGTCCTAATGCTGAAGCTTTGCATCAACACCTCCAAAGTATTCACACGTACGAGGCAGGAACACCGCGCGCCGGAGTGTTATCATCGGCAGTGTGGTATTAGATGAGAAAGATGTGGCGTCTAGGGTTTTAGGAATTTTGAATTCTCTCTGTGTCACAAACCCTATACCACCACTCCTCTCTATTTATAGGCATCCATAATAGTCCTCAAACTTGAGGCCCATTAGGAACTCGTGGCCTACATGAACTCAGATTACCATCCAAATTATATCCAACCCTTTAAGTGTGCGACCCTATAGATTCATGTACACCTCGACATGGCCCAAGTACTCTTACTCGTCTACTAATCGATAGCGGCCCCTAGCAAGACATGCCAATTCCCAAATATACATAAATATTATATAAGACGAATCTTAATAAAATTCATATGCATTTCCCTTTGCCTCACAATATCGGTCAAACTCAAGGCGAGTACGTGCCATCCTTGTTGGTTAGTTTGACTCTCGATTAGATGACTTGAATTGCCCTGACTACGGTTAACTCTTTAACCACGAGTAGCATGGCCATGCATCTCTGGAATCCAATCACTCGAGAGGCCTAGAGATATCCCTCCCATTGCATGGAGGGGCAAATCCTATCTTGATTGACCATGTCTCAATACATACATCATGACAAACCCGAAAGCTACCTTTATGACTACCTAGTTACGGAGTAGCGTTTGGCAACCTCTAAGTTAGCCATTATGCATCACGAGTGCGTACGACAACCTTAAGTCTAAGGACATGGCATACACATTGTAAATGAGACCAACTGATGATGTGTAAGAATGCAACGTTCTCGCGGTGTCTTATGGTAGGTCGATCCAACCCCATGTTCCCTAACATATGTATATCATTGGTTTGATATCTCCATATCTACAACCCATGAAACGTGGTCATCGGTCAATGCATATGCTAGTCTATTCATATGTATCCTTATATGTTTTCAACTAGGGATCGTTTAAGAATAATCATCGCAGAAATATAGAGTTTTACAATCAAGTCACATACTTGATAATAAATATTAACGCTATTATTCAAGGAACAAGATAACATATTATCCAATAGATCATGAACATAACGGAACAACATGGTCAAACCAACGTGGTTAAAATAATATGGTCAAACCAACATAAACATTTCTAAGATTGTCTTTAGGGCATATTTCCAATAGAAACCATGTTGAAGCCTGTTGAGGTAGATCCGTAGAGGTGAGAGTGCAATGACCACCCAGAACTTATCTAGTTGTTGGTCAGTTTGAGGAATGGTAATAGGATAGATCTAGAGTTCTCTACTTGTCGATTTTCTTAGGACCCATTGGAGGACACAGACAAGGGGGTGAGGGAACGTTCAGCCGATAGGGAGAGTTTCCCACCACCTAACATCCTCATGGGAGAAGAAACAGTATCCATTTTCCCTTATGGCTGCAATGAGGCCTTTTTTGTGAATAGGACATTCAAACGATGCTCCATTCCCAAAATTTTATATGAAATTGAGCAACACTTTTGCTTCTGAAATGAGGCCATATCCATCCCTAGGTTCAAGCATTCAGCTTAGAGTCTTTAATTAAATATGTGCTGGACTTCAAACAGCGTAATTCCTGTCTACAAGCACAGTGGTTTGTTTGATTCTATTTGTTAGGCCATCCAAGCTCTTCACTGATACTAACAACGTGTGCTATCAATAAGCACATGATACATCTGTCCAACCAGATAGACCCCAACGATCTAATCACCTAATCCAATCTTGGTCCAGGCCATGACTTTGGCCCATGGAATTAAATCCCTATAGAACAAAGAATCCAAAGCCTTCGCACTGTCCGTTCCACCCATATCCTTGGAAGGAGAAGGCATGTGTACGTGTCAAGGTTGTATGTACTTGCAGCCAGTCTTGCATGATGGCATGTTATCGGTCGATCTGTACGTAGACAGATAGTGCAATTAAAATCATACGTCGTTCATTTGTATCCCGAAAAAATGTACAAGTTTTGTTGTCAAGTAGTAGTAAGGTTTTACCTTAAATATCAAAGGAGAGAGAAAAAAGGTTTTTCCTTAGCTTGGTGCACTTAGCCATGAGTCAAATAATTCTATGGGACAAATCTCCAGACCAAATGGGGTTCTGTAAAGACACAATGGCATGTGTTTTTTTCGTCGGCATATTAATATGGCATGTGTGTGTTGTTGGAAAGCTGCTAACTAGGTTGAAGTTGCAAGAGGTTGCTTCCTCTCTTCTTCGATCGCATCTAGCTAGGGTAGAATTGTGTGATGACTTGCTCAATCGGGCAGTTGAATATGTGGTCCATGGAGAAAATATTGGCCATCGATCTATTACCTTTTTGACCAGGCTCGACTGGTTCTGTTAGGGATCATGCATTAAGGCTAACACATTCCAATTTTTCCATGATAATCTATCACAAAACTGGGCCGTGTGTTGCAAATTGTAGCATGCGTGCATGCACAATTGCATATGGATGATGGACCAAACCTAAGTTGGGTTTAAGTGCTCCTCTAAAAAAAAGGTTGGGTTGAGTGGTCGACACTCACACAGCGCTCGACCTCTGCTGGGTTGTTTCCAGACACAAAGCATAAGGCATCGAATTTTTAAATAATATTTTTTATTTCAAATTACACTAATATATTTGCATTTTTATTTTATAGTAATGCCCATCTGTCACTTCACTGTTGAGCAATTTAGGTTGATCGCACGATGGTCGAGTGACACATGGACAAGTTGCTCGACCGTTGAGCGACTTGGTCTCTAGTCGCCAAACTAGTCGCTCAACAGTGGAGCGACTACTTGCTGTTAGCTCATCCATTTCTTTTTGACCTGACCCCCTCACGGTCTCTCTCACCATTTCTCTTAGAAGAGAGTGAGAGGAGCTTGAGAGATGATAAAAAAAGAGGCAGGGGAGAGGGGAAGTGAAGAGGGGGAGAAGATCGCGAGAGGAGGAGAAGTAGAGGAGCTTGGGAGAGGAAGAGAACGAGAGGGAAAGTGAAGAGGGGGAGAAGGTTGCGAGAGGGGGAGAAGCAGAGGAGCTCGGGAGAGGGAGCGAAGGAGAGGAGAGGAGCTTGAGAGAGGGAGAGAAGGAGAGGAGCTCATGAGGTAAGAGAGAAAAACAAAGAAAGCTCGTTGATAAGGAGAGAAGGTCTTCACGTCAAGGTAATAGTCTTATCCATTTTTATTCTCGTTTGAATGTACGCAACGTGTCGCTACTTATTAGTTTAGCACATATTTAGTGAATGTATGTTGAGAAATGGTAATATTTGCAGTGAGAAATCAGTTATGTCTGAGCCATAAGATTAAAAGTGCATTATGGTATTGGTACCATTCGTGAAGGTCCACACGACGTTGACTTGAGCAGCTTCCCGCAAGTCAGTTTGGTACACCCAGATGTGGAGAATACTCTAATCAAATAAGTTCTACACTGGCTCACATACAGCTTCTTCTTGGACCCTGAGGTGTGCAGTGTTATCATACATGAGCTTTGGAGTCGATCTACCACGCACATTCAGCGGGAGTTGAAGAGACTGATGCGCACGGTTGCATGGAAGGGTTTTGTAGAAGGCTACCGATGACGTGAATATGAGTGCATGCTACTCGTGCAAGCATATTCGAAGGGAGACGTAGGAGGCCTTGTCGATGGCTATCGTCCGGTTGGTGGGGAGCAGCTCGGGCGCGCAATGTGTGGTTCATGAAGAGGATGCGATGGCCAATGTTGCGGAGGTAGAACCGGAATATCACACACTGCACGCTGAGCCCACAGGATAGGTGGATGCAGATGTTGCTAAGGCAAATCAGCAAGATCACACAACATATGCTAAGCCCACTAGACAAGTGGACGCATGGGAGTATGTTGACAGCATAGTGTGTCAGATGGAGATCAATGACTGAACGGCCTAGGCCGAAGAGGAAGCTTTAGAAGAGGATGGTGATGACTCTTTCGATGAGGCTGAAGGTCCCATGCCACAGGGATGGAATAGGGTGGATATTGAAGGTCTTTCTGTGCACGATGAGTATGAATCACCGTAGGAGTACCATGGTACATAGGTTTAGCTTCATGCAATGTTTGCTGATAAGGGATCACCGCAGGATGCCATTAAGCTATGGGCCTTGTAACATTCCAGGTCCTAAAATCCAACCAGGAGCAGTACACCGTGGTCTATGAGCGGGTTGGTTTTCCATGGTGTGTGCACGCACCCAGACCCAAGTACAAGACTCACTGGATTGTTTCCAAGGTGGAGGCACACTCCTGCGTGCTCAGTAGTGTTTTGTCGAAGCATTACAATCTGACTCCACCTTCATAGGCAATCTCATGTATGGAGAGATAGTGAAAAAGGACCTGGATACCAAGCACATCATGGTGGCTATCGAGCAGAAATTCAGATATAAGATTAGCTACGCGAAGGCATGGCGTGCGAAGCAGAAATTCAAGTACAACCTTCCTTATATGCTCTAGGTGTTGTGGGATAGAAACTCAGGCACATACATTGCTGTGAAGGACAAATCATCCAAAAGACTGCTAGGTTTCATGGTTTGTAGAGGGCCTTCTTAGCCTTTAGTGTTTGCATCGACACTTTCAAGCACATGTTGCCTATGATCTCAGTCAATGGGACGTTCCTAACTGGGAAATACAAGGGGCAGATCTTCATAGAAATTGACATTTATGGCAACAATCAGATTCTACCCTTGGCCATTCCATTTAAAGTGAGAATTTCGATAACTAGTTGTGGTTCCTTGACATCTGAAGGAGAGAGTAGTTGGGCACGTCCTGATATCTGTATAATCCATGATTGCCAGCTTGGGATAATAAAGGACATAAGAAAACTTCAGCAAGATCTAGAGGAGTCGTTCCTAGCCAGACATGAGGAATAGATGGTGAATTCGTTATCTGATGGCCAACTTCTTTAAGCAGTTTTCGTAGCAACCGTTGATGAAGCTATTTAAGAGGCTGGCTATGCAGAACCAGCAGCGTAAATTTGATGAGATGTGGGAGATGTTGGAGGAGCATACCAAGAAGCATGTCATCGAGAGGAACAAGCGTCTACCTATTCCTGGGCTGGTGCAACCCGAACGCCTCGCACCATTGCCGGAGCTTGACCCTCCCCGTGTGATATAGAGGACCTCGAGGAACATCAAGTGCTTCTCCTATTGAATTGAGACCAAGCCATTGAAGAAGTATCCTTTTTGCACGACACGGACAGTGTGAGGTACGACATAATGACCACTAACCTTGCGGAGGTGTACAACTAGGTTCGTAGGGACTATCCCGACCAGCGTTGGGACACGGCCCTCTACCGGCAGCCGGTAAGGATTAATTATAGTACATTTCCCTAACAGTTCTCTTATATGGCACGCACTAACAAGCTCTCCCCTCTTCCGTAGTCTATGAATCTGCTATGCGTGTATCGTAAGTGGATCGACCGGGAGATCCATCCGCATGACTAGTGGCATTTGGACTGCAAGAAGTGGGATGCCAAGATGGCACGCGAGAGGAGGGAGGAACGACGATACAGCGAAGATCGAAGTGAGCGTATTCGGCGGGAGACGCAAGCTCATCTAGAGGCGTGCAGGCGCCAGGAGTGCGAGGCTCGTGAGAGAAAGCGTGAACTGGCAACTAAGACCAAGGCGGCCGGCGAGGACTACAATGCTAACCTCGGGAGGAAGGGCAAATAGCTACATTCCACACAGTAGTTCGACCCTCTCCGTCCATATGTCCCATGTATTTCTAATTCTCTAAAGGCATACATGTACTGTGCTTGGTTCGTTAGCCTGAGTGCCATGTAACCTCTTTGTCGGATCAATTGTTGTGTTGTTATTGTTACGTCATTTATCCAAAGTTCTACTCCATGTATGAATTCCCTATTGCATCGCAATATCACTTACCTTCCTACTTACGAATTATTGCTAGCTCAATCGTCCTCACAAAATTCTTCAGAAATTTGTCGCACTATAACAACATACGACGATTACAAAATGTTATTATGAATGTAATAGATTTCGTACCTTAAGAATTTACGAAAATCACAAACGGACCAACCTACATTATCTGCCTTTTTATTTCCAAAAATAATAATAACCTACAAACAAGATTTGCTAAATTTATTACCTACAAAAATTGACATTTACTCATTCACAATTATTTTCATCGAATTAATAACATAATATTATTATTATTTTAAATTGCCTAATCGGTGGACTACTTGTCGGGTTGTCGCTTCACAATTGAGCAACTAAGGCCAAGTCATTAAACGGTCGAGTGACTTGTCCACATATCACTCGATCGTTGGGTGACTAATTTAAGTCGGTTAAGAATGAAGCGATAGATAGATATTATATTACTATAATTTAGAATAAAAATAGATTATTTAAAAAAATCGATGCCTCCGCAGATACTCCACGACGAAAACTAGAGGCTACGGGCCTGTTTGGGAGAGCTCCACCAGCTCCAGATCCACCAAAAACAGATCCGGATTCAATTTTGCTAGCCAAACAGTTCTAGCTCCAGCAGCTCCACCGTGGATCTACTCCAGCAAAACCATGAATCTGGCTCCAGATCCACCAAATTGGTGGAGCACCTCAAGGAGTTGGGAAAAATTACCCACCATGCCACTGATTACACACCAAAAAACGGTTTGTTCATGCGCTTCTGTTTCTTGTTCTTATCACCAAGGGAAAAAAGCCTTCTTGCTCCATTCCTCCAATCCCAAATCTCTCTCTGTTCTTGCTGCTTGCGCCGGTGGAATGGGAGGCGGAGGCCTACCCGGCGTACGGCGACTTCGTGGTGCTCCCCTTCCGCGCGTGCCCCGCCGGCCGTGCCTGGCCGCGCCGAGCCGCCAGCCACGCCCCGCGCGCGCCCCGCCGGCCGCGCCGAGGAGCACCACCGCCGCGCCGAGCCGCCGGCCGCGCCTGGCCGCGCCGAGCCGCCGCGCGCGCCCCGCCGGCCGCGCCCTCCGGGAGCTTCTACCCTCCTGCGCGTGAGCTCGTCGGGAGGAAGAAGAAGCCCGTGGTTTTTTTTTTGCATTTTTTTCATTATGCCCCTTGACGCGTGGGCCCAGTTTGGCAGTGAGATAGAGAGAAGCGCTGGAGCTGTACCAAACACTTGGATGAAACCCAGATTCATGGTGGAGCTACTTCACGGTGGATCTAGATGAATCTGATAGATCTGAAGCTGATAGAGCTCTACCAAACAGGCACTACGTACTGCAGAACTGATGCATGCACAAAACACCGAACTTTATGATCCTTGGTCGTGATCAATGTTGTTAGTCGTTGCTAGCCGCCTACCAGGCTACCAGCAAATACCAGATTTATCCACCTGCCCAATTGAAGGCACCGGATCAATTTAACTATTGATCAGGCTGTACGACCATGTCCCACCGGGAACCGGCCACCGGCCTATGATACCGACCTTTCCCCTGCAGCAAGTAGAAATTTCCACTAGGGTAATTTTATGGATGGTCAAGTGTGAACTGCGACACAACCTCAAGTGGCGATTTATGAATGGTCAAACTTAAGCGCAAGCAACTAAGCACCAATCCACAGTGAAATATCCGCTGACGCATGCCAAAGTCGTGCAGCTCCCCTGGTAATTATCCAAAGTAAAAAAATAATAATAAAGGCATGCACTGACTGAAATTTCTTCCATTTTTACTAACCGCCCCACTTTTCTTTTTTCCATTGCAACGAGATAATAATACATACTACATTATTATTTCTCAATAAAATGTTTGGGCGGTCCTTTCCCTAGCCGGTCTTCTCAATAAAACACTGCCCCTGGCTTCTCCAGTATCAAGTTCAGTCCCATCTAACTGCCTATATTGCTCTGTTAACTTACTACTACTCGAGTGTTGTTTACTTCGGTCAGTACATAAGGACGACGACCTTTCATCCTCCTCAACCCAACCCCCTCCGGTACCCTGATACCTGTGCTCAACAAGCCTCTCAACACCTCCTAACTGATCCACCTCCCGACAAGATGAGCTGGTTCCCAAGCTAGACGTCGACCGGGAATAGGTCATACAGTCGTTCTCGTGTGCTACCATAGGGCCTCCCGGGTACATTTGATCTGAGGCCCCAAATAAGTATTGTTCGTAATCATCAGTGCTGGTCGAATTCCTTGTGCTTTCGCTGCTATCTGTGCTCACAGTGCTGTACGACCCGGCATCGGAGTTGCTAAACAGCGATGAACTCTCACTTGGACTTGGAGATTCTGCCGGTGGATACGGTGAATCTCCAAATCTGTCAAATGTCCGGGTGAGGTCATCTGCTATGTGATCTGTATGCAACTGGCCACCTTGGTGTCTGGTCAAGGAACCTCCTTGCAATGGTGTCCGTCCCGAGTTTAGCTTCTGCTTGGCCTTCTTTCCACGTGCTGGGTCTAGAGCCATCATCGCTTGTCTCACAGAGCTAGGAGCCCTTGGTGAACACCTGATATAGTTGACGGATGATTTAGAATGTCCTGATACAAATCCTGACAGGAACACACAGGATAACTGCTACTATCGGTTCAAATAAGAGAGCTCTGGTAAATCACCTTGCATAGAGCAGCATGTATGCACACTTTGACATGACATTTTCCAGAGATACAGGTTTGACCTGCACACAGCAAAGAAGCTATTTAGAATAGAAGATTACTACAACTGACTCATATTGATGAGACCCCAGGGCAGGTAGCTTTCATGCCTGAGGAACACCAATGCAGTGATAATTAAAGTCACATAATCTGTTTACTATTCTGTTATAGACATATATATTATGCGCACTATTCCAATAAGATGCATAGTCTAATCACTGTTCAAATTTCCCACAAGGTTTATAGTCCATTTTTAATATTGCTAACAAACTAAATATCGAAACAGGGTTACCCAAAAGATCCAGGTATTAACATATAACCAGCTTTCCGAAAGATGACTTTTTAACACACAATGGCCAGGCCTAGGCACCTTGAGATGTCCAGAAAAAGTATACCTGACTGTCATCTGTCTTGTACCACTTCCTATATGTATCCTTCACATAACATACATAATGACCAGAAAAGGCAGCATTCATAACATCATGATGGACAACCACTGCATATAGGCTGTAAACAGGAGAATTGTCATCAGTTGTGCTCATGTAGGAAGATAAGTTCAGGGTCTCTGGGAATCTGATGGCTTTGCTGATCTTCCCAAACTTGCCAGACTGCACAAATAAAAAGGGAGGAATGATTACTGGATTTCTACACAAAATTTCAAGGCTTATTGAACTTAATCCAAATTAAGACACATAAAAGTATGACCTCCAGAAAAAGTTAACGACACTGATGTCAGCGTTTTTCATCACACAAGAGGGCTAGACAAGTGCCCTCAGCATGTAGCTTCTTTTGTTATGACAGTCCATAGGGAAAGTAAATAGTACTCTGGATGGTACCTGATATCTTTTCAATGCAATAGTCAGGACATTTGGTGCTTCTGATATTGTCAACCTCTTTTTAGCACGCTCATAGGATTTGCATCTGACGTTACAGAATACAAAGCAGAGTTAGGAGTCATCTTAGGTAGTCATAGTAGTAGAAAACAGCATACAACAAGGAATAAAATCACCCATCCATCTTTTTCTCACAGAAAACATTAATAACATGCCTACAGTACAAAATAAAACTGGTATTCTCATGCCGCTTGATAATCTTACAATTAAAATTTGTTTCTTTGCATCTACTTTTGGCCAGTTTTCACAAGAATTGAAACATACCTATCATGTTTTCCATTCATTCCATTTTATTTTGGTGAATTCAGAATGTAAGGCAATGTTTTCATTTCCCCTTAAAAATCCTGATTAAATGATATAGCGAAAATATTATCAAGCCTCAATTCTCAGCAAGTGAAGATAACCTAAGAGATGTGGATGCCTATAATCCCTTTTAAAATTATATGACAATACTATAATTGAAGTCCTTAGTTTACTAAAATTTGCAGTGACAGCTCAAGGACTGTGGTCTGGGGATAAAACACGAGCAATGTAATGAACACTTAAGGGAACAGCATAAGCAGGTTCAGAAAGCTAAAGATCAAGAAAGTAATACAACCTGCTGCACTGATATCTATTATCACCATCCAATATTTCTGTAGATGTAAACCGCTGAAGTGCTTGTTCGAGCGAACTGATGTCGCCGTCTATTTCAACAGTAAGATCCAACATTTGCTCATATTGCTCAGAACTAACATGACACCTCGTGCATTTTATCTAGCAAAGAAAGAGGAGGAAAGTGAAACAATTAATAGGAATGTTAAAAGGCTAGTTCATTAGATAACTGGTCTCTGGTAACTAAATATATAGAAATAACAGGGCTTTAAGCTGTTCTGTGAAGAGAACCTTAGATCGCAGATAGCCCCCAAATATTAATTGCACAAGTGTTGTTTCTTCAGCTAAACAATGAGCACCACTTTTTCTGGCTTCCTTCATGCATACAGATTGCATAGCATCAATGGCATACCTGTAAACATATCAGTAGTGTGGTCCCATGAAACATTACTCTTGGAAAAAATTGAGTTGACTAAAATTAATTAAGCTTTTCACTTAAGATATGGTCATTTGCAACATCAATACATACCCAAATAAATCATCGCTAGGTAATTGCTCTATCAGGTTTTCTATTTAATATTCACTATTCAGAGTCTTCGAAAAAAAATATGCTATTCAGAAAACGTCGTACTGGTAAGAATGGCAATCAGCAACCAGTAGGGACAATGAATTCAAACAACTATACTGAGTGATGCCTTCAACTAACCTTCAGTTTAACAGGAAAATAAAAATCAAATTAAAAAGTGTAGTACAGTAGTAGTTGACTAGTTGTACTGTTGAACATAATTTGGACACACTAATCAGATAATGCTGCACTGTTGTGTTACAAATTCAGCCCTAATAGAAGGACATCTATATAATCAATGATTGCAAAAGAGCTCATCCACCACTAAAAAAGGCAAGTGTTAAGCAGAGACCAGGATGGACCAGAAGGGCACTTTTTCCTTCCACCCACACGTCATAATTGACCACTTAAAAGGTATGACATCAGGAAAATTCAAATTAAGGGCTAAATCATTGTGAAAACCTCTATATTCAATGTTTTGACACTTAACTATTCATAGCTTCTGTCAGTTGTGTAAACTCATGCTTAAGCTTCTTAAAGGGTCAACTGACAATAACCAATAAAAATATAAATAATGAATGTTGTCTTACCTAAGGAATTCGTGAGCATCTTCTTGTTTACCAGGACCAAAGCTACTTCCAATGTCGTGCAAATGAGAGAGTATCCCAGTTGGTGACAAAGCAGTCTTGCCCTGTTTGCCCTCCACAATGAGTTTTTCAAATTCACACATGAAGCACCATTCCTTTTTGGAACCTAGAAAAAGTGAGATATTAAATAATTACTCAAAGAAGTGCATTGTAGAGAAAAAAATGTTGTAACACAGTATTGGAAAGTTACAGTTTTTTGAATGAAGTCCTTCTAAAAGATATGTTGTAAGAGGTCGAGTAAACATCAAGCACTGCAGGACAGCATTTGCATAGCAACTGCAAAAGAACAAAAAAACATGTCAGACAGGGCAAACACAGAACAATGAATTCAAATATCTCAATTCCTGCCAAAACATCTCACTTATCATAAAGTGCTATGTAACGGTAAGTCATCAACAAATTGGACAGCAGAAAAAAAATATGCAGAGCAACACAATAATTTTGTCATACAACACTAGAAGTCCAATCATTGTGAAACAACAGTAGGAACGAGAGCAAAAAGACAATCGGAATCAGATTGCACGGAGAAATGGAAAATGGTACAGTATGCCCATTTAGGTCTGCATGTTGTGCATACAATGAGCACAAATTGGGTGCATGAATTAAAGTGGAGCCATCAACTTTGAATATTTCAGGGCACACCAGACCAATCAAGCTGACACACGTTTTCTTTTCTTCATCTATATTTGTGATATATTTGTGAGAAGGAAACCAGTCCATCTTGAGTAACAGGTTATTCGGTTGTGTTGTGTCAACAAATCAATGGCTAACCCTATTAGGGGCAAAGTAAGATCTACTCATATGCCAACCAGACTCCAATGGAAGTAGGATGCAAACAGATTAGAATGTTAGAAATGCCCAAACAAAAAAGAATGGGATAAACTTAACAGAAATACATATATCCATTCCGGTTAACCTTCCAATGTGTTACTTTTCAGAAATAATTCGGTGTTTTACCTATTCCCAAGGTTATGAAGACCAAAAGGGCGCAATTCAACCTTGTCATAGAGCTTGATGAAAAGTTCATACGGAAAAAGTGTCTGAAAAATAAAAAAATATTAGCAAATAGAAGTGATAAAATAAACTAACTAAACAGAGCTATTCAGTTTTATTTACCAATTCTGATGGATAATGCCTCACAACTTTTGGTGCTGTTTGCTGCCTGACAATTTTCTTCAGAGATGTTGCAAGGCTATTTGCTGTTGAACCTGCTGTGTCTGATGGTTTTGCATTCTTTTCAGAAAGATCATCAGCCCTTTTTGATGGATTAGATATTACAAAACGGCCACCACGAATGGCAGAAACTCTATCAACAGTTAAGACGGATGGCACAAATTTTGAGCTTTCGATGTTGTCTGTACCAGCAGCTGTTGTTTTGGACTGTTCAACATCCACATGAAGAGAAGTCCTAGAACTTTTGGGTTCCTGGACAACAGTTGCAGCAGCTTGAGAATTGTTCTTATCTGCAGATTTTCTATTATGACTAATCTGAGAGCAATCCTCACTAACATCAGCATCCTGAGCTTTATGAAGTTCCTTCGAATGAACTAATGGTTCTTCATTGATAAAACTGCTATGGCCACTTATCTTCAGTGCAGAAGCTTTAGATTTACACACCAGCACCTCATCTAAGTCCTTTGTGTAAGAACCATTTTCAACAGAATTTGTAGGTTTGATATTTGATTCTGTCTTTCTACTGTCAAACGATGCTACTTGCGGAGTATTTTGAGGAAGCTTGACCTCACAGTTGGAATGGCCACATTCAGGAACCTCTGTGGTAGCAGATACCTCTTCCAAAGGCATATCTTTGCTTTTATCATTTAAACTCTTCACAATATGGTTTGCGCCTGAAGCTTCTGACCTAAGAGCAACTGGCATGATGATTTCAACCACCGGTTCTACACCAGCCACTGCATTTTCTTCATAAGTTCTTCCCTGTTCAACTTTTCCTTCCTTTGCAACATCAGCTCCATTATCTGGCCTAACATTAGAACTTGGTGGATGGCATTCATCTTTATGACCTTGTCTCCAGTGGGCTATCTGGCATTTGAAAGAACTGCAACAAGGAAGGTGTCATTGAAGTTGAACAAGTAACACAGTAAGAATCTTATGTATCATGCATAATGTTACAATATTGTTTAGGATTTCTGACATGTAACATGTATTGAAGGCTGAAGCTAATAACTCAAGAACTGCAAAGGCATCACACCTCATCCAGCGAGACAAGTCCCCGATTATTAATATTATTTAACTTAGAATTTATAGTTCTCGTTCTCCTATTCTGGTGATGGTTCTCATTTGATACTTCCCTAATCCCTACTAATGATAACCAGTAACAGTTTAACACAGTGTGCCAGAACTAGTGGTAATCAGATCAGGATATACAAGTGTCAGTTATTGTCTGTATTACATATTGTCTTACATTTATAGTTTCGAAGAAACTTTGTAGGATGCCTGTCCTATAGCACCCAAACTATAGGGTTAAGCAACTTAAAGCTCACAAAAAAGACAAATATGTATAAGAAAGTTCAGAATTGAATGAAACTATACTCAACACTATTACTTCAAATAATGACAGTACCATCAGAAAAAGAAATGGAAATGCCTAAATTCAGCCAATAGTAATTGTATTTGGACCACCTAAGTTCTCAGGTTTACGAAAGTGACCTAAAATTGCACAGTAGTGTGCATAAGTATGTACTGATGCAAACCATCATACATCATTACGTTCCCAACGGAAGTGCCTTGGTAAATCAGCCAACAAGGGAGCTAATTCGGCCACAAATCAAGCCATAAAAGCTGGCCTTTGCATAGATGATGAGGGTCAATGCATGCCAGTTTTTAGCTAATATTTGACAGCTGTACTGCTTCCCAAAAAACATTAAGTGCAAAGATATTATTGTAGCACCACGGGTTAGCTGGTGCATTTACCCACCATCAAACAAGCATATCACACATGGAGGCACTGGCAATTTTTTACAAGTAATCCATAATACTAGAGTACCCCCACAATCAATTCAGCACACAGGGATACTTTTTAACAAAAAACAGGTTTTCTGTCAATGCAAATTACTTAGCCAGAAGGAATTAATTAGGACATAGGTTTATGCAAATGTGAGTATGCACATAAAATAAATATTGTGTATTCTCGTCACTGGTAACCACATTTCAGAGACACAATTTTCTTGCACATGGCTTAATAACACATCTACAGATGCTGCCCATAGAAGTTGTCACCAATTAGAACATTTGCGCTTTGTGATAGGATACATCTTGCAACAGATCAATGCCAGTAATGTCCATGACAACAGGTTACACATTGTGCCATGAAAATGACACCGTGCTCATCCAGAAAACATGTGATTCGCTATGTGATGGTGTAAGATGGCTAATAGCCTAACGCAGGTTGTGGCCTATGTCAGTTGATAAAAAAAACAACAAACTAATATAGGTGTTTGGAACCCGATAGGCAGACAACTTGAAGTCAGGGTCAGGGATCCAAAAACAAATGTTAAATTTAGGAGGCAACGTACCATTAACGAAAATAACAGAATTGAGCCACTAGGGATCCTAGTTGGTTTCAGATTTCTACAATAGCTGACCAATTCACAAGCAAAGTTCTATCAATCCGTGTTTCTATTAGAGATGCTGTACATCCACGGATCCACCTAAGATTCTCCAAAATTGAAATTACAAATAGAAACAAATAAAAAGACTAAATGGAGGGTTAACAATAGACCTAACCCACACGGCAAGCAGTCATGTTCGCAGCACCCAAAAAATTGGGGGCAAAACCCAAATATTGCCGAACTACTAGCCAATTACATGTTACCAACGCCCAAATTTCTTCAAAATACAGCGCATCCCCACTCCCAAGTCCCAATTGTGTAAATCGCAGACTATCTTCCCCCTAATTTCCCAATCACCCACTGAAATTTAACGAATTGAAAAGGGATTAGGAACAGGATTTCAGCCCACTCACCAGTACTTGACGGCCTTGCACTGCTTGCACCTAAACGTCGTCGGTCTGAAGCACACCGCGCAGACCCCCTTGGCCCCCGCCGGCGGCTGCGGCGCCTCCGCCAGCTCCTCCTCCCGCGCCGGAAGCACCGCGGGGGGCGCCCACATCGGCGCCTCGGGCACCTCCATCGCGTGCACCACGCCCGGGAACAGCTCCGAGTAGCACGCGAGCACCGACTCCCGCTCCGCCAGCTCGGACTCCTCCGCCGCGAGCCGCGCGAGGCGCCGCACCTCCTCCCTCCGCGCCGCGGCGCGCCGCCACCTCCGCCGCACCAGCAGCGCCAGCGCCGGGGCAGCAACAAACATCACCAGCGCCAACGCCGCAGCGGCCGCGGACGACATCCCCGCCGCCGCCGCCGCCGCCGCCATTGCCCCTCCCGCCGCTCCCCCTCAGCCCACTCCCCTCCCCCGTCCTCCTCCCCCGCGCATAGATCTCGCCCCCGCACGCCCCAACCACCGGATTCGCGCGCCAATTTCCGCCCTCGCCGGAGCAAATCCGCCGAAATTTAGCGCCCCGAGGCTCCCAATTTTTCCCCCCTTACCTCCTGTCCTGGTTTTCTTTGGTCTTTGGAAGTGACGGAGAGGCCGCAGGCAGCAAGGAAGGAAGAAACCGGCGGTATCCGTTTCCGGAATCGGCACTCGAGGAATAGTACAACTCGTGGAGGGGGCGATGTGAAAAAAGCGCGCGACGAGACGGCGTCGGTTTAAGTAACGGGAGCGGAGGCGGCGGTAGTAGTTCGAGGGGAAGGAATACAAGAAAGGAATGGGATCCCACGAGGTGCCGTGCGTGTGACCGGTAACCCCCCGCGATCGCGCGCGTCCGGCCGTCCGATGGGTTAGGTTGCGGCCGTTGATGGGATGGGATGCTGCCGTGGGGTAGTTGCCCTGTGCGGGAGAAGAATCGCGGGAAACTATTTTTAGCAGGTTTCTTTCCGGGTTATTCCCCGCCGGGTTCCCGCAAACTGACGAGTAGATTCCACGCGAGCTCACGTCATGAGCGAAGAAAGTTGCACAATTTTCACACCAAAAACAAAAGGCATATATATCTACCGTTTGGAAAGTATTCTGGCCTGATACGAATACTTACCGAGTCATCAACTAGTGCGTTTCGAAGGTAATTAATGGTTTTGTTGCGTAAAGATCGGATTTTCGTGTTAATTACCTTGCATAATCTTCATGAAGTTTTTCAGGAAGATATCTTCGGATAGGCCATGTTTTTTTCAGCTTTAAAAGCTGTTTTTCGACTTTTCTATAGTAACTAGCTTTTAAACGAAGTATCTTTTCAAGATTGGGTCTACTAGTTAATTGTAGTACATACTTTACTGACTTCATTTATATCGCCAAAAACCACATGCGGATTTCTGTTACTCTATAATCTCTCGCACAAACAGCTCAAAAGCCACAAACTGCAGCCAAAAAGAAATCGTTTCAGAGTTTTTCATCCTGCTACTTGGATCTTTTTGTTCTGAAGGCAATGGTTACCAAATTTCGGTTATGGTCTAATGGAGACCAATTCAACGTGTGACAATTTTTGCCTTGTTAGCCAAAATTTAGCAGGAAAATGAATTAGATTCTGGCAACAAATCAAATGCATGCATAATTTAGTTTCTTTTAAAAAATGCCAAATTCAGTTAAACCGTCAAATTTTAAACCCAGACAAAACCCTACATTTTGGTCGCCAAATTTTATGGTGTTGAAGGGATTTGGAAAATTTTTGGTTTGGTACCAAAATTTAGATTCTAGCAAGTTCGTTTCCTTTACTTGGCCCTAACTCATAAGCAACCGGAATTCGGTAACACTCGTAAGGCCAAATTTGGCACCACCAAATAGTCATATCATCCACCTAGCTAAGGGTGTGTTTGGTTGAGCTGTGGCTTCTGAAAAAGCTACTGTGAGCAGTGGGCTGTGGAAAAGCTGATGTAGGTTGTGGGCTGCGGAAAAGTTGTAAGCTGTTTGGTTCAAACAAGTATAAAACTTACCTCCTATCTCTATTTTCCTTGAAACAACTGTGAAACAGCTCTCTATTTTCACCATTTCAAAAACCAGAAAGCCAAAAGCCAAAAGCAGGGTCCAAGGTGCTTTCAAAACTGTACTACCCAAAAGTAGCTGCTTCTGAAAAAGCAGTTTCTGGTTTCAACCTCTTTGGTTGGCTTTTGGCTTTTTGGAAGCAAAAGCAGCTACCAAAAGCTCAACCAAAGGCACCCTAAATGTATAGGAATGCGCTGCGGTTAGAGCAATTCCCAGGGCGATCCAACAGTGGAGAAAAATGCTTTAGGCAAAAGAAAAATAGTCGGGTTCGCATTTTTCACTTTTCCCACCTCTCGCTCCTACGGAGTGAAAGTGGATCAGATAGTGCTTAAATCATATTTGTATCCATATTTTTTTCTCAAATTTAAATACAAATTGGACAAACGCTAGATACGAATATTGACTGGACAAATATCGGATACGAATTTGGATCAGATTGTACTCGAAACCTGATCAAATTTGACTATTTTTTGGATTTCAATAATTATTCGTGGCATCACCTGTTTAAAACATGACATCGTATTATTTAATATTTTAAATTGATAAATAGCTAACTCTAACATGTAACTGTACATTAAATATTGATAGAAGCAAATGAATCATTTATCTCACATATTTGTATAATACAACTTCTGAGAACAGCTTCATATCCTATGGTACAATGAAGTTTAGCAAATTGATACCGGTTTTATAGTAATATTTATGCTCCTTTTTCTCTAGTTTATTATATAATCATTAATCATTGATGTTATTTTGCCACTAATCCTAACTAATTCTAGATATACTGTAAATAAATCGGTTATAAACATATCAATTTTGGCTAAAATGATTATGCAAAAAGTTTTATTGGGGATGTACCAAAATAAAAAACATAAAAATACCAAATTAGAATCCATCATGACGACGGGCTTATCGTGATGATCGAAATACATATATAATATGCCCAATTTGAAAATCAAATGCAAAAGATACGTATTAGCTAATTGCTGCTATTATATCTGTCAAATCCAAATCTTATCCAGATATCTAGATCTGCACCAACCAATACTAAATTCGCATCCATATCCGGGTTCTTTTTTACCAATTCACCATCCATATTTAAATTTGTTTTGTATTTAGATCCAAATATTAGATATCTAGATTCCATATATCTAAATTCCATAGCCGAATATTCTTATAACATCTAGACTCCTTTCGACGCCTATTCATCCTCGCTCGCGAAATTTCTTCACATGCGGCTGAGAAGTCAGGCGCCTGAGGTCATCGCATTTTGGCGGTACGAAAAAAGTGACAAGAAACAACATGCACAGGTGCACGGGGGCACAAACGTGCCGTGCTGAACAAGCGACACCTTCCTTTTAGTTTGCCTAGACCGAAGTAGCCATGCCCATGCAACGGCGCGGTTTTTTCAGCACGGCTTTCCTCGGCACACGCGAGATACGAATGCGACAAGTGGCGCCCACTTACTAGGTAGATACCCCCCACACGTCGCGCATCCCAGGCGCACGTGGTGCGTGGCGCGCCAGCCAACGAAGTCATGGGAGAACTAGAAATGGTCGGAGGCTCAGAGCCATGCCGCGGGTCAGACCTGGCCGGGCCAACGTGCCGTGCCGATTTGACACATGATATTATTGACTTAGTTCAGATATTGTATGATGTAAATAGTAAACAGGTTATAATGATTTATGTTGTATTTGGATTAATACGGCAGGCCGGCCTAGCCCAACACGCAAAGTACTGTGTTGGGGCACGATATGACATGTTATTTATCTACAACCATTTTAAGAAATCATGTATGCTTAAAAGAGTATAATAACTCTTATGTAGTAGTATAATAAAATTATTGTAGAAAGTAGTAAAATTACATATATTAGGATTACTGTACTTTTATGAGCACGGACGGATGATTTGGAAAAAAATTACTTGTGATTAATAGTAAAATTACTGTAAAATTACTTATGACTGGAAGTAAAATTATTTGTGATTGGCAATAAAATTACTTGTAACTGATGATAAACTTATTTACGACAAACAATAAACTTATTTGTTGTAGGTGTGAAAAACTAAATACGTGAGAGGGGGCAAACGTCGGTCGTATTATGGGTCGGCGTTCCACGAAAGTGAGAGCGACATAAAGATTTATACATGTTCGGAGGTCTGAGAGGACCACCCTACTCCTATCGGTGGCCTACAGGGAGTTTCGAGGGTTCCTCCCAGAGGCGCATCAGTTTGAATGGTTCTTTTTATTCTTTATGAGTTTTAGTTACAAATGAGAGATACATAGAGTATTTATAGGCTCTTGAACCTGTTCAAATGACCAAAATACTTCTGAGGATAGCTACTATATGAGGACAAATAAGGGTACAATCATCCTTCTATGAGCGTAATCGCATTTCTTTAACCTGTAAGTAAGTGTTTCCTGCAAAGTGGGGCCCGTCGGTAGAGGGGGAAATTATTAAGGTGGCGCCACATGCCTTGTCTTGGCAGCATACATGCAAATGTTGTTGGAGTACGACGTAGTGCACTCATTAACGATGCTGCCTTTGTTCTCTATAAACTAGCTTACACAATTCTTTAGTTGCCATGTTAAATGGACTTTGACATGCATAGCTTTCAGTATTAATTACTAAATGCTGTAAAGAACAGTTTGTGCCCACTAAAAGAAACAAACAGGCCCTTTTGCTGCATAAACACTACCTGAAACAAATATTACATCGTACTTGTACTCAGTGGTGGACCCAGGATTTTTAGGATGGGAGTACGAAGTTAAAAATCTACGAAGTATATATATAAGATAGAGAATTTTGATACACATAATATGTATATCTCATATATTTAACCAAATAAACAATCACACATAAGCAATAAATGCAATTTCCAATATAAGTTTGATTGACTTAATTTCTAGTGAACACTGAACAGAGTACATGAAACAACATCAATGCAAAACTGACCTGGATGGCAATGGAATAGGGGAGGAGCTGCCGCCGTTGAAGCTGGCCATTGGGTGTGCCAGTGTGGGCGCCCGGCGCCGCGCCGCCGCCGGTAGCAGTTCGCCGGTCGCCGCGTCGCCGGAGACGAGGAGGGGCGCCGGGCGCGGTGACGCGCTGTGAGCTGGGGCGCGGCGGCTGTGCAAGAGAGATGGAGAGGAGGCGGCGTGAGAGCAAGACAGGAGCGGACGCCGCGCCGCCGCCGGTAGCCGTTCGCCGGTCGCCGCGTCGCCGGAGACGAGGAGGGGCGCCGGGCGCGGCGGCGCGCTGTGAGCTATGGCGCGGCGGCTGTGCAAGAGAAATGGAGAGGAGGCGGCGTGAGAGCAAGGCAGGAGGCGGCGTGACTCGTGAGAAGCATCCAGGCAGCAGGAGTTAGGTTAGGAAATCAGGAAATGCCAATTGGGCCATTGGCTAGTGGGCTGAATTTGCTACATTACCTTCATTTCTAGTTTTTTTTCTATATATATGAAATATATATTATATATAGTTGATTTTTTACAAAAAAATTTTGGGGGTACAACTGTACCCCCATGTCCCATTACGGGTCCGCCCCTGCTTGTACTACTCAATTCTAGCATTTTGAGTGAGTTCTTTTGAGTTGTGACTTATTGCTTTTAGCTTAAAATTTTAAATTCTAACTATTCGTGAGAGAGAGTACGAAGAGGTATACTCATGTACGATTTTGGGCGATATAGATAAGTTAGGACAGCATCTACTATAATCGATTTATAGACCCCACATTGAAAAGACACTTCGTTTGAAAGCTGGTTACTATAGAAAGTCAAACCATAAACCTAACAGAAGGGAGCCTTTAGTGATATGTTGCCTCCTTTTTCATATCTTTGTAACTATTTATAATCACAATTTCTCATTTTATCACTAAATTTGCTAATTTTAATATACAGATAGTTATTTACATACATTTATAGTTTTTGGAGACGTACTACCCATTTATTAAGGTATAATTTTTATTATATTTTATATTTTTACCATACTCTTCTAATTATATATAATTTTATATTATAAAAATAGTTAAATTTATGTTTCGTTAATTTATCTTATGTTGATCATGCCGTATTAGCCCCTACAAGTTTTAGTTCCAGTCCGTGACTGGCTGCGGGCGGTGGGAGGAGGGCGACGTCGTGCGTCGGTGGAGGCGACGCGGCACCACGTCGGCGCTGGGTTGGGAAGGAAGCAAAAGCAGAGGCGCTTCCCCGACGTAGCCACGCGGCTCCCTCGCGCCGACTTCACCTACACCTGTTGACACTGTGTGCCTTGCGTCTCCATCGATCGTAGCAGAAACAGTCGGTGAGCGCTCTGCATGTTTTTATATTAATGATGGAGCAGATAAGAATCAAGATAGTACTAATTACACAATACTCAAATCGATTCTATAATCTGGATTCTGATATTCCCGTTCTTTTTACCTGACTTCATAGATTATATATCATCAAACTTTTCAAAGTTTAACCATCGATAATTTAAAATTATCTAGATTAGTTATAAAAAATTATATCATTAGATTTATCATTAAAAATAGTTTCATAATATTATAATTTTATTAGTATATCTTAGTATAAATATATAAAAAGTAGTGATCAAAGTCACACCTTAAAAACCATAAAAAAATTAAAAACATCAAGTAAAAAACAAAGAGAAATTATATTATTAAATTTATTGTTACAATAGTTTTATAATATTACAATTTTATTAGTATATCTTAGTATAAATATATAAAAAGTAGTAATCACAATCACATCTTAAAAACCACAAAAAATTAAAAACTTCAAGTAAAAAAACAAAGAGTGTATTACAGAACAATTGGTGGTAATCAAGTACTCGTCAACATGTATTTGCTAGTACCACTGAAGATAACGATGCCGGTGTAACACACACGATATATACTTTTTACTCTCAGGTGTAATTACACTCACCTCTAATATACCACCTAAATAAATTTGAAATACTTCTTTATCACTTTAAGTATACTCGTATATTGATTATAAGATACTATAATGTGAACCACACAAAAAATTGCAAGAAAGTCTATAGTTTTTAGCGTATTTTGTTAATACCTTTATATACGTACATAAAAAGGAGTATATCAAAAAAATGTACATACCACATCTGAAAAATTATTTATACCACCTAGATGTCTTAAATACTCGTATACTACACGTACATACCCTCCGTTATACGATATACTTTCTATGTTGTGAGATACGATATGGTGTAATTACGCCCGGGGTAGAAAAGATGCTGCCTATGTATGTATGTATGTATGTATGTATGTATGTATGTATGTATGTATGTATGTATGTAGAGAGAGAGGGGGGGAGGTATATTGGTTCAAACAACCAATCGTTCGTTACGGTTAAAGCCTTTTTTGTTGCTCATGTAGTGATGCGAGCTGTTAGAAAAACACTACTAGCCCTCGGAATAACTAGTTGCGCTATATAGGCTTTCATAAAGTATACTGATATCGTGCTTATTCTTTGTTATGATCCGTCCGGATGAATGGGATTGGAATAGGATTTAACATACATAACGTAGTTTAATTGTATCAAAGTGAAAGTTTAATTACATGTCAAGATGCGGTGGTTTTACTTTGTTCATTGCAAGAATCTGTTTGGAACTTGGAAAATTCCACACGGGAATTGAGTTTTTCTTTGAAATTCTCGCGTTCCGAAACAGGGACTCTCTAGTTCGTATCACTAAAAGTATTTTTCTATCCTTCCAAAAGGATTTCTCTATCAAAAGCCATACGTATCCAACAGCATGTGGTTGGGAGTGGCGGTGATTAAGTTTTAACTTCAACTAGTTGAAGCATTTGGCAAAATGCTTGTGAGTCTATTATTTTGAGTTATAATTTATGATTTTTTTTTGTAATTTATTAGTTTAATAAGTAGTCGCTGAAAAAAGTCAAAAACAAAATATAGCTAAAAAGATAAAATGAACGAGGCCAAAAATAATGCGTGAAACCTTTCCTAGGAAAGGTAGTTCATAAATTTTACAACCAATTCTGGGCTTTCCACGGTTGTAGTGTGGTCACTAGATTAGTAGATGCAACCGACGAGACCAGGAGGCCAAGTAGGCCCCGTTAGTTTCCGTAATTGGCGACCAGTCCACAGAGTTTGCATCAGCTTTTATTTTCCAGACCAGGTGGGTAACAAATGAATATTCGAATTTATAAAATCAACCTCTTCGGGTGTTTGTAATAAGGGAATTTCACGGTAGAAAGCTCATTATCTTTAGGAATTAAACAAATCTTGTGTTTTAAACATGATCTTTATTTTAAAAATTACACTAGGGAAAATAGGACCTCTCTATTATTTGGCTTCTCCAGAGTCAGAAGACAAGTAGAAGCTATTGAAATTTGATGAACTGTTTGGGTATCTTTATATATATTTGGAGCGTATCACGTCTTATTTCTCAACTATCATTTCAGGATTAACCGGTGTTACCCATATTAATTGGCATTCTGGCACCAAATCCCCAGTTGTAAACCTCTTTTCGACTTATATCTTATGGCTTATAGTTTTTCTGAACGAACAAACAAACGGTACGATTTTTTCATCCTCTTTTTGAAATAATTTATCGTAATAGATTTTTCATAATGACTTATCAGTATTTGTTTATTCCCACGAGCGCTCGTGCTAGACCTAAAAGCCATTGATTACAATCATAAACCATAAGTCGCAGTAAAAAAACCATCCACTTGATTCTTTATTTTCGCAGAACCAGGAGGTGATGATGCTATCTAGAAAAAAAAGTTATAGCGTCTAGAGAAAAGATAACAGTGCTAGTACATAGCACCAAACAACGCCCAAAGCAGCGACGCATGGTTGGATGCATGACATCAACATTTGCAGAAAGATGACCTCCTTTTCCCACTTTTTGCTAAATTTTCTAATTTTGTTCTCTCGCCATTTTGGAACTGATATGGCTATGTACTAGTTGTGTGCGCTTGTGGTCCTCTATGAAGTCCGAGAGTGCATTCGTTGGGCTAATCACCTGAACCTTTATTACTAGTTCTAAAGCTAATAACCTGAACCTTTATTACGAGTCCTAAAGAATTCCATCACTTGCTTGCGAAAGTTAGGTGAAGGTGACGTTTCGTTTATGCTGATTGTATTTGAAGTTAGTTGATTATTTCATTCTTTGTTGAATGGACAAGATAGAAGAATTTGTTGCGGCTGGGTTTGAAATTGTGGGCCAAACTAAAGATAGAAGATAGACGAACTAGTTGGTTCTTTCATTCTTTTGTACCGTTCGTGGAGTAGGCTAATGCAGAAGAAACAAAAATAGTACTAAGGGCCTGTTTTTTTGACTGCGGCTTATAGCTTTTGGTTGAAAATTTTAAATTTTGGTTGTTTACGGTACAGATTACGGAGAAACAGATAATTATTTGCATTTTGGCTAGTATAGATATTGGGCTTTTAACGTATAGATCGTTTAACTTGTAGACCCTGTCTTAAGAAAATACTCCGTTTGAAAGTTAGATACTGTAGCAAAAGCTAAAGGGGGTGTTCTTTTCAGCTTCTAAAAGCTGCTTTTCGGCTTTTCTACAGTAACTAGCTCCTTAAACGGAGTATCTTTTTAAGATAGGATCTACTAGTTAATTGTAGTACATACTTTACTGATTTCATTTATATCGCCAAAAACTGTATGTGAATTTCTGTTACTCCGTAATCTCTTGCATAAACCGCCTAAAAGTCATAAGCCGCAGCCAAAAGCCATCAGCCGCAGCCAAAAAGAACAGGCCCAAAAGCCGTCAGCTTTTGACTTAAAGAACATGCCTTAAAACAGATGCACAATGTACGTTTGTCCCAGCCTAGAGATTAGCAAAATTGCATTTTATGGGAAAAATAAAAGGTAGATGCAAATTTTTACGAAAAATACTAGTTAGCTGAAAGTTACCGCTAGTTATATTACGTCTCATCTTGTTGTTTTGCGGGGAAGGCGTGGTGATGCCTAGTCTTTGAAGTTGCCCCGATCGGTTGGGCTTTAGCTTCTGATTTCCGGCTTATTTTTTACTATTCATAAATTTCATCTTTTCTGAACTTTTGGCTTTTTGTTGAGCTTTTTTGCTGGTTCTTTTTTTCCGTATGTGTTTGTATTATACGTAATAGGCTAACATATTTTTTTTATATTTTTTATATTTTTTAAAATTTAATTATGCTAAATAAGCCTCTGTCAGTTACAGTGTTTTTTTCAGCCAGCTACAGTATTTTTAGCTATAAGTCACAAAAAAAGCCCAACTGATCACCACTAAAAACACATCTTACCCCAACACTAAAGGCGACATAAAGTCACGGCAGGTTTTAGGGGTGATTTGAGATGACGAATGGGGAGCCATGGAGCGGCGAGGCGGCAGAGACCTGCTAGCCATGGAAACCAAGTTTAGATTGTCTAGTGGGGAGCGATAGGAAGAAAATGGAAGACCCCTAGATTTCACACCTGATATGGAAAATCTTAGGTCAAGCTCAAAACAGTTCTTGGCTTCCACAACCCGAAAACTGTTTTTGAATAAGGTGACTTTTTAGTGTGCATTTTGTATTTTTTTCTCCTTTTTATTGCCCGTGAGCTATAACATTTTTTATTTTTCTTTTAATTGAATGTCTCGGTTAAAAATTAATGACCGCTATAATGACTATTTCAATTAAATATCACTAACCGTAACTAAAATCTATTAGCAAAAGCCATTTCGATCTTTGATCGGTCTTAAGCTAGACACTAACCCTAAATTTGACTGGCATTGTCCTAACCCGAGTACCAAATTGAGTGCGGCCCACCCTTCAGAAGAACTGAAACACCAAATAACGGCGCAGGACGGGAGCCCACCGTGCTCTCGTTTCCCTCCAGTTCTCCTGTAACGCCCTATTTTGGGAACAGGGTTGTCGTACATCCCGCAACAGCCCAGGAGTTCAGTTGCAGAGAAAAAAAGTATTATGCCTACTGAAGAACATTTAAAAAGAGTTAATTTGATTAAAATAAGACCTAACGGTCAATTGTAACAATCATAAGGTCATCCAAACTCAAAACTTAACTTACAATTAGAAGAACCGAAGAAAACTACACATGGACACTTAAGTGCGGTCGTAACCCTAACAAGAAAACTTGTAACATCCTTTCTTCTCTTGATCTCTGTGTTGATGTAAAATAAAGCAAGACTGAGTACAACCGACCGTACTCAACAAGTCACATGGTGAAATACTATATAACTACTTGCTAGGATTTTCAAGGGACGGGGATATAGTGATTTTATTAAAGTATTTGTGGATGCAATTTTATTTGTAAACTTATTTAAATACAAAAGAATAATAACTTTTTTTAAGGAATTGGGGTTTCAAAACTTAATTACCAAACTTCAACATTTTCAAATTAATTCCAAATCTATTTATGCTTCACTATTAAAATCACCCATTAAATACAGCTTCATTTACCAAAAGCACGACGTATTCAAAATACCATTGTGATTACTCCGTAGAGTTGCCCAGCTGTACCTACAAAATTTCTTAACCCTCATGACTGAGTTAAGAAAATAAGATTGTTTCACTGCTCAACTCTTTATATAAGCTCTACCTGGTAGATTACCAAATAGACCTGGGTAGCCTCCGTCCTGAGATTAACCTACCGTTGTTTAGTATGCTTTTACCCCCTCCCATACCAAACTCTCCCTCCTTTACTCCTGTAGAGGTTCAATCAATTTGAGCAGCTATTAGACCAGATTTGACGAGTCAAAAATTGTGGTTGAGCGATCATTATGTTATTTGCTCAACATAAGGTTATACTTACATTCTACGAGCTTTATCTTTACTCTACTTTAAAATATTTTTCATCTCTAAAACCATAACTCGATGCTCAGCGACAGTACTACCCAACCATAACGTGGTTTTCCATGTTAATCTTTTTCCTAGAATCACTTTTGCAGGATTACCGGCAAAGTGCTCTGTCGTTCAGTAGTATAAAACAGTTGAGTTCCTGGTCTACGATGATCATTTAGGTAGTATTTATAATAATACGAAGTCTTATCAAGGTGAATATGGCTATCAAATTAAACTAGGTTTTTTCGGTGGTGGGATATAGATATCATGTTATTCTAAGCATTTATTGTACATAAAATACAGTGCATAAATAAAAATAATGAAAGTACAATTAAATAAATAATTAATATAATGTAGGTTTAATATGATCAAAAACACGTGACTTGCCTTGCAGATCAAAGTATTCTATAATTTTATATTCTTCTGCTTCCTGTGCTTGAACTTGAGCTTCTCCTTCCTGTGTTGGCTGGTTTATGACGTCGTGTGCTATCGCAAAGCAAAAGAAACTAATCAATTCCATGCTCAAAGTACTGAGCTAGGAATAAAAGAAATAAAATAAAGAAATAAAATCCAGAAAAATCAAATAAAATAGGTTTGGGGATTATAGGAGTCTGGTATAGAGAAATGGAGCTGAGTAATGGATTGACAGGCTCGAAACGATCGAAGTAGATGCATATATGTATTTTGGGGTTTCATGAACAGTAACGAGCATGGTACTGTTCATCGTGGATTTTACTATTCACAGAGGCTTTGGTCCTTATCAAGTTGCCGTTGCATACTTGGAGAACAAAGTTTCGAGTACTCGGATAGTTTCTATTAGCACAAATCTTGCTTATGAGCGGAGGTGTTTGTGGAGTTGGAAGACATGGCCGTAATCGAGTTATGACTACTGAGACCGAGCATTTAGTATGGTTGTAAACCATAGCATGGTCATAAACCACAGCGCGGTCGTAAACCACGACACTGTCATAAACCACAATGTGGTCGTAACAACATGGTCATAATGACACCTGAGTAGTCGTACTCAACAGTTTTAGGCACGACTATAAAGTTGGGTGGACGGTTGAGGTTCGAGTTTGAGTGCGAAGTCAACGGAGATCAGACAGTGTACAATTTGCTATTGAGATCGGACGACGTCCGAGTAATTCCGGGGATTGGACGGCGTCTAGGTGGCTTAAGAGCATTAGACAGCATGTGAGTAGCTCAAGAGATCATCAGACGACGTACAAGTGGCTTAGGAGTATCGGACGATGTACGAGTGGCTTAAGAGTACCGGACAACATCCGAGTAGTGTTGCTCATGACTCAAAGCGATGCGGCCGAAGTTTCGATTACAAGGTTGTTGAAGATTTCAAGCGGTGGAGTAGTCAGAGAATTCAAGTGGTGGAGCGATCGGAGATTTTGTGGTTGAAACAACAATTGGTGATCACAGGTGGGTTCCTAGGCCCATAAGGATTCCATTTTTGGGCTTGGGAGCGGCTAAAAGTCAGGCGAGTGTCGACGATGAGGTCTTCTCTTCTTGGGACTTTTGAATGGCATAGGGGTTAACAGCGGGTTGAGGGGATAACAACGTTTGCGATAGAGCATCTCTAGGAGTAGGGGAAGTTTAGGGTGTTGTGGTTTGGGTCAGGGTTCACCAGGTTGAGCTGTCCATGACAAGATCTCAAGGTTGGGCGACAGCGCTAGTTGCCAGCGCGATAAGGGGATTGAGGAGCTAAGGCAATGGTTTGGTGGTGTTTTTCAGAGCATAAAGGTGCTATAGGTAAAATCAATGGGAATGTAATCGATTGAATAAACGGAATCGAAACTTGGCTTACTTTGAGGTCTTCGGGTGGTCGCCGGCGAGGCTTCGGTTAAAGGCTCAATTGGGGTGTGGGGGTGGCTCCTTGGACGCCTATGTGATGACTGGGAGGAGGTCTCGAGCTTTTATAGCCATCCCATAGTGGTTCAGCACAGGGGCGGGGCTAAGGCGACGGTGTGTGGCAAAGGTCAGGAAGGCATGGCGCTCTGACAGAGGGGAGGTATGCGCTCTCGGGCGCAGCATTGCAGCGGTCAAAAGCTGTCAGAGGTGTGTCAGGTCAGCTGCAAGAGGATGAGAGCAGAGAGAGAACGAATTAGATGGCGGCGGTGAAATTACCATGACAGCTCGACTAGGTGAGAGCTGCGGGCATTAAGAAGTGTGTCAGGTGTCAGGGATGTCATACACTGACTTGGTAGTAGCTGGCAGGGTGGCAAGGCAGTTTGCGACGCGAAGCAGTCGGCCGAGAGAGGGGGAAGAGCTACAGCGGCGGCGAGCTTTGCTGGCTAGGCTGACCGTTGCCGGTGCAATTAAGAGGGCGTCAGAGGTGGGAAGGGCGAGGTGGTACAGGCTCTGGCCATTTGGCAGGGGTGTGGCAGTGGCTGGAAGTAATAGGAAAGGGCGGCAACGAAAAGATCAGGCGGCGGTGGGCAAACCATAGGAGGCGATTGCCAATTCCAACTTGAAAGCTTCACTGTGAGTCTAGAAAGAGTTAATAATTGTCGAGGGTGGGAAAGGTAAAAGTACGACCGGGGTGTGTGGCAGAGGTGTGGCAGTAGAGAAATGGATTGGGATGACTGTAAGTTATGGTGAAAGAGGTTGACCGGGAAACATAGGGAGAGGTGGTGGCGTGGCAACAGTGAATGAGTTGAAACCTTGTGGCGAAAAAAAAACAAAGTGGTCGTGACATTTAAATGAATAGTGTCAAAAGGCTATGCTGTGTGAAAGGGGAGGAGATGGGATGGTAGGAGAAAAGGAAGAATTGATGATTGCCCCATCTTTCATGGAAATGACAAGTGATATCTCACTGACACGCGGGTCCTGGCCCGCATGTACATCACAGGATATTTTATCAAACTGCAAAGAAAGATAGGGCAAATCATCAAATCTCCCTAAGAGAAAAAGAGAGCGGATGGGTGAAGAAGATGCTGGATTTGACCAAGAATCAATTGAACTCAACATTTAAAGCAATTCGGCAAAGATTTGAAATTCGGGTTGTTTCATCTCCACTCCACCGCCCCACTACTACCAGCACCGCCAACGCTCTCCGCACCCGGCCGCCGTTTCTGCCACCACCGGCGGTGACAAATCGGGTGTTTGCCGAGCCTCAGTCCCGATCCATCCGCTCCAACGCTGCCCGATCGCAACGTAAGATTGTCGAATCCCTTCTTCTCCCATCTGGATCGACCTAGGCAGACTAGTTTTAGACTCCTCCATACCTCATCTTCTCTTCCTCTGTTGCGAGTCAAACAATTATATATTGGATTAATCAACTCCTATGAACTATCTCAACCCAATTGTTTATCCCCGGATCCACCGGCTTGCTAAATATAGGCACATCGATCCCTTTTCGCGCGCATGCTGGGCCGTGTGTGTAAGGGCCACCAAGGCATCAAATGTTCTTAAAAACTCGGCGGCACAAGTGGAAGATGACAAGGGAGGTTGTTCAGGGGCGGGAGTTACTCGGCTGCGCCCGCCGCATGCGCGGGTGGGTGGAGTTCTTGGGTGGGGTTCGGGGGTGCACTCGAGGTGTTGGATGTAAATGCGGCAGTAAAGTAGTAGAGGTTCGCGATCCTGGAGATCGTGTGTCAGCGTCAGGGAGGGGGTAGACAGTTCGTGCGGAGCTGAGTTGTGCGTTTGTTAATTGGGGCGCGTGCGTAGGTGTTGTTTAGGTGGGATGTGCCTTTCGTAGATTCGGTGTCTCCGTAGGAAGAATTCATGGTGGTGGTTTAGTTGAGGTTTGGGGTCGCCATTCCTCTCTTTAGGAGGGTTATCACTTGTCACACGCAGATAAAAAATGTAAGTTGGATCGAAGGCTTAGTGGAGCTTTCGACTAGATTAAAGATTAGCCTGGTTTGGAATGCCCTTGATGGAAGCAGGATGTCGGTGATTAAAAGTTTGTTTCCTTCTGTAGTAATCTCCACACTGGTAGCTTTTTGATTATTTTTGTTCTGAGAAAAGGTTGTCGAAAATGGATAGAGCAGCTGTTCTTTTCCAGCGGTCCTTCCGTGCAATGCAGATCTGTCATTCTAAAGTTACACAAGATTGAGAATTCAGTTTTGACCTGGATGATAAGAACCCTTTTTGGAAGTCACAAGAGCTTTTTGATTGTTTATTAAGAAGTTAGAGCTTTGACAGAGTAGTTGTTAGAATAAATATATTCAGTTTGCACTTGAGCAAAATCTCATTGGTCCTTTTGGAAGTATGCCTAGCCTTTTTAGCAATGAGATAGATTTTCATACAGACACGTCAGTTCACTTGTTTTCTTCATGGTATTCTTATGTATGCGCACATGCTTGTCTTTTGATGATACCCTTTTTGAACATGGCTGCAAGGATTTACCTGAGTCATCTAATACATTCAAGATTGATCTGGTTAAAATCTTGTTCTGTAAGAACAATTAAGTCCGTGTCAGGTTATAAACTTGGTTTGTGCTAAGATTAAAGCTTTAGGTTATAAACTTGGTTTGTGCTAAGGTTGTGATCAAAATGGCTTGAGCTTTTGGCTTCAGCTTATTTTTGCACTATTCATAAATTTCGTCTTTTTCTGAACTTTTGGCTTTTTTTTGAGTTTTTTTACCGGTTCTTTTTTTCCTCGTATTTGTTTGTATTATACGTAATGGGCTAACATGTTTTTTCTATTTTTAATTTTTTTTAAATTTAATTATGGTAAATAAGCCTCTGTCAGCTACAGTGCTTTTTTCAGCCAGCTACAGTGTTTTCAGCCATAAGCCACGGGCTTTTCAGCCATTTTGATCACAACAAAGCTTTCTTTGTTCTGTACAAGCATCAGCTGCTTTCCAGTTAGGTATTACCAAGAATCCAAGATATGGTTGTTGTGCAATAGTGCACTTCTTTTTTTAATGTGACATACTACTTAAAATTCTCCCTTTGAATAGTAACCATCAGTGTTAATTTGCTTCGATAGTCTGATATATTTGCAAGTTGCAACCACCTTTTCGTTTTTCAAAAACCCTTGGCTAATCTAAATAAAGTTTGATAGGGAAAAAAACAAATTTCCTTGGATTAAATGTTTCTGAATAGTTAGGAAAAGTGTGTCCTACCCATATGTGATACCAAGCTAAGGCTGCCAGAAAAGTACATAATTTTGTTTAAGGAGATTTTCCTCCATAGCACTGCAAAGGTCTGCATTTTAGCAAAATACCACTGATATGGCCGAGGGTGAGATTAAGGTGGGATAGGAGCTGGTCGCCCTCATCGTGCAAGGAACTGGCTTCCTGTGTGCAGGGAGGGTCTGACCGAGCTGAACTTTAGGGAAGATAACTTCTTTATTGCCTTTTCAATCAAAGCCAGCTCCTTTATATAAGAGGTGCCTTCCTAACATTGGAAACTAGAATCAATATCATACTACTACTAGAGATAGTTTACGAATACTAGAGATAACTTCCAAATCCGACTCTTACCTTTCCATATCTGCACTTTCCTATCTTCTGAAGGTTCCTATTCAGATACTTCTAAAGCAGCAGCTGCCATCTCCTCTTCTCCTTCGAAGTCCCCCATATGCGCCGCTGCTGTTCCAATTGCCGGCTGTGCAGCCGCTGTTCCAGTTGCCGCTCCTGACCCTGTAGCATATCTAGCGGCTGCTAAACCCGAATTTGGTTCCTGAACTGCTGAAGGGTTTTGCCGCCGGCGCCGCTCATATACTTTGTATACTTTTCCAACAAAAGCGTCCACAACAACCACCAAATGTCTCAGTGATAAGTGGACCAAGGTCCCACCTGTTAGTGTTACTGCCTAAGATATCTCAGTAAACTCTGTGGCTTTTGCAGTCTATAGGGATAATCATTAAATCTTCTGATCATCTGATGTTACTTTTGGTATGAATGGCAAAAGGAGTTGATGGCATTAAATCTGAAATGTTCTTGTTTAATGTATTGTTGTGTTCTAGGTGATAATGCTGAGGGAGATGTGTTTAGGACCAGGATACAGGCTGGCAATATGGTTCTTGGCATAAACAACTCATGTGCTCACATTGGTGTAAAGCGTTATTCTGAAATTGCAGCATTAACACAACAGAGATGAAGTTATACGACAATCTTGTGTAGCTGAGAACTTGTTATGTTTGATGTGCATGCCTTCTGGAGGTCAGGTGCGCTTGAGCCTCTTTATTTGCAGCCGGCACCCATAGCACAAATAGATTATCATGTATGGACTGGCCTTTAGACAAAAATTTGAAATGAAATTAACCTCTGTTCCTGTGCTTCTTAAGACCTTTATCTAACTTCATGATATTAACCTTTTGTAGCTCTTGGAAAAAGTGGTAGCTTACCTACCAAGCGAAAGTTGTAGCTTATGTAAATTTATTTTAACATCCCTTAAAGTAAGAATAGTTGTTAAGTAATAGGCTGGAGTAACATGGGAGATGGGACAAGGCGACTAGCCGATCTGTTGCCTGGACCATGACCATCTCCAGGCAACCTGTTACCTGTCCTGATGGCAAACTGAGAAACAGTTAAGTGGGCCAAGTTCAACAGGGTAACAAATTTTATAAGTCAATTCAGCCCACCAGGTGACCCTAGAAGTGTCTGCCAACTTCAGATTTCTGGTGCACTTCAAGCCTGAGGATAGTGCCAACCACTAGGCAACTTTTGGTGTTCTCATTATATCATATATTCATATAATGCCTTCTGATAATCCATTAGCAATTCTTTTCCATGCTCTTCTTCACTTTTCCCATGTATTCCCATAGAAGGTATATGATTAAAACATCACACTTCTTTTCTGCATGGTAAACTTTGATGTCTACAGTGTTCTACTTGTTATCCTGTGGCTGTACATACTGTATGTCAAGTCTGTCAATCTGAGGAATGTCCCGCCCTTCTGAACAGTAACTCCACTCAATGATCAACAATATGGAGGTTGAATCGTGATGATAAAATGCCCATTCTGAACTGTACCACGATCAACTGGATCCATGCAGCTACGCAAGCAAGGTTGCTTGCTAAGAATCTGGGTGCATTGGACAATGAAAACTTCATCAGATGATTTCTTTGTTACCATGCCTACTTGGTTTGATAACTGATAACAGATCTTGAGAAAGATCTCAACATTTTTTATCTTGTGATCTTACTTATAAGAGAACTCTGGATTGTTTTGTTGTCACGGCCTGAAGACACAGGACCCCGACTACGGAGTTCGTAGCCGTGATCTGAGATTGGGCGAGGGTTTTCCCCCCTGCGCCCTATGTTGGCGAAAGTAGAGGTAAGGAAATAGATTAATTTCTTCACTCCCTTTTCTTCATTACAACCCTGGTCCTTTATATATAGGACTGGATGCAGAAATCTGATTCAAACTCCTAATCTCTTTTGGAAACCAAATCTGATTCTAATCTCTAAATTCCGGTATCCTAACTGATACCAGCAAATCTGTTAAGACTATTACCCTATCTGGACTCTAAGTTTGTTTAGTCCTGCGGGTATAATACTTTCCCCACATGACATCTCTCCCCCCTCGACGAGCAGCTCGTCCTCGAGCTGGAAAGATGGATAACGCTCCATGAAGTTGTCGATGTCTTCCCAAGTAGCCGATGCCGGAGGTTCGCCCTTCCATTGGATCAGTATCTGGCGGACACCGCGTGCCAAGCGAGTGCGGATTGCGCGCTCCGGCTCTGGGACTGCAGCACCGTAGTGGATAGCCGGGAGGGCCGGAGGTGCATCAGGAGCCGTTCCAACGAATTTCTTGAGAAGACCGACGTGGAAGACGTTGTGCAGACGTGCCCGGGGCGGAAGGGTCAACTGGACAGCAACGTCGTTGATGATTGCTTCGACTTGATACGGTCCATAGAACCGGGGCTGCAACTTGCCAGTGGTGGAGTGTTGGAGAGAGACCGGGTTGCGGTGGCGGATGCGAAGCCACACCCAATCCCCCACGGCGTACTGGACTTCGCGGTGGTGCTTGTCGTAGTGTCGTTTGTAGATTGCCTGGGCTTGCTCAAGGCGGGAGCGAACGTCTGCCAGTAGTTCGTCCCTGTCCGCCATGTGTTTAGCCACCGCAGCGACGCGTGTCTCGCCTGGTTCATAGGATCGGATGGACGGGGGCTCCCTGCCGTAGACGATCTTGAATGGCATGTCGCGGAGAGCAGACTGGAAAGCTGTGTTGTAGACGTACTCGGCCCAAGGCAGCCAGCGAAGCCAATGCTGAGGACGATCCCCCGTGAAGCATCGGAGGTACATCACAATGACCTTGTTTGCCGCCTCAGCTTGGCCGTCTGACTGGGGGTGGAAAGCGGTGGTCATCTGCAGCTTGGCGCCACAAAGCTGCATCAATTCGCGCCAAAATGTGGAGGTAAACACTGGGTCTCTGTCTGACACCATGGACTGTGGTATACCGTGGAGACGTACAATGTCCTCAAAGAACGCCTTGGCCACCGTTTCTGCCGTATATGGGTGTGCAAGCGGAATGAAATGGCAGTACTTGCTGAAGCGGTCGACCACCGTAAGGATCACCGATTTGCCACCCACCCGTGGCAGGGCCTCGATGAAGTCGAGGCTGATATATGCCCAGACCATGGTTGGAACAGGCAGCGGCAGAAGGAGCCCCGCGGGTCGGAGATGTTCTGTCTTGTATTGCTGGCAAATGGAGCAGCTACGGATGAAATCCTGTACCACAGAGCGAAGGTTAGGCGAATGGAAATCGCGGCGAAGCCGGTGGAGCGTGCGCTGGATGCCCTCGTGGCCGTCAGTATGGATGGCGGTCACCAATTCATGTAAGAGAGGTGATGTCGGCGCGACGTATAGCTTGGAGTCGAAGGTGATCAAACCGTCAGTAATGGACCAGGGACCCGCCCGCTGGCCGGCGTCGATCTCATCACGGAGGGCTACCAGAGCGGGATCCGTGGCCTGAGCTTGGCGGAGACGATCCAGGACGTCAAACCGGGGTGACGAAATGGCGAGGACGGTGCCCACCTCAGTGTCGCGGCGGGATAGGGCGTCTGCCACGGTGTTGGTGCTGCCTGGTTTATATTCCACGGCGAAATCGAATCCCAGGAGTTTGCCCACCCAATGATGCTGGGGAATAGTGGCAAGACGCTGATCCAACAAGTATTTCAGACTGAAGTGATCCGTCTTGACCAAAAATCGGCGTCCCCAAAGATAAGGTTGCCAGTGTCGGATGACTTGCACCAGACCGATCAATTCTCTCTCATAAGCTGCTAGAGAGCGATGCCGTGGCGCCACCGGACGACTGAAGAAGGCAATGGGATGCTTGTCTTGTAACAGCACCGCCCCGAAGCCGTGGCCTGAAGCGTCGCACTCGACGATGAACTGCTGGGTGAAGTCCGGAAGAGCGAGCACCGGCGCCGTGGTGAGTGCCGTCTTTAGCGACTGGAATGCCGAGGTAGCTTCCTCTGACCACAAAAACCCATCCTTGCGAAGCAAAGCCGTGAGGGGTGCCGCAATGGTGCCGTAGTCCCGCACGAATTTGCGGTAGTATCCCGCGAGGCCGAGGAAGCCGCGGACCGCGCGAGCCGAGCGAGGCAGGGGCAGTCGAGGACGGCCTGCACCTTTGCTGGATCCATGGCCACGCCGGTCGCCAAGATGATGTGGCCTAGGTAGGAGATGGAATCCACCCCGAAGGCGCACTTGGATCGCTTGATGAAGAGTTTGTGCTGCTGGAGAGTGGTGAGGACAGCGCGCACATGACGAAGGTGATCGGCCCACGAAGCGCTGAAGATCAGTATATCATCAAAGAAGACGAGCACGAACCGGCGGAGGAAAGGGCGCAACCCATCGTTCATGAGCGCCTGAAAAGTTGCCGGAGCGTTGCAAAGCCCAAACGGCATGACGAGAAACTCGTAGAGGCCGTCATGTGTTCGGAAAGCCGTCTTGGCCACATCGTCTGGGTTCATGCGGACTTGGTGGTAGCCTGAGCGGAGGTCAAGCTTGGTGAAGAATTTGGCGCCGTGCAGCTCGTCCAGGAGTTCATCGACCACCGGAATCGGGAAAGCATCCTTGACCGTAATGGTGTTAAGTGCGCGATAGTCGACACAGAACCGCCACGAGCCATCGGCCTTCTTCACCAACAGAACCGGCGACGAGAATGCGGAAGAGCTGTGCCGAATCAGGCCTTGGGCGAGCATGTCGGTGCACTGTCGTTCCAGCTCATCCTTGTGTGTGGCCGGATATCGATAAGGACGAACGGCCACCGGAGAAGAGCCCGGCAGAAGGGTGATGTTGTGGTCGCGGGAGCGAGGCGGCGGCAATCCATGCGGCGCGACGAAAAGTGGAGCAAAGTCGGCAAGGAGGGCCTCCAAGAGGTCTGGCTCGGAGCAAGAGCGTAGGCCGGGACTCGTCGAACCCGCCACGCCACGCCAGCGGACGCGGTGGTCGCTGCGCCAGAATGACATGGTGAGAGCCCCAAAGTCCCACAGAATTGGGCCAAGGGTGGCGAGCCACTGAGTGCCCAACACGGCGTCGTAGCCGGCCAGAGGAAGGGCGAAGAAATCCGCCTGGAATGCTTCGCCCTCGATGGCGAAAGCCGCCTGCTGGAACACGCCGAGACAGGGCACGCGCTCGCCGTTGGCCACCGTGACCGACATCGTGCCGCGGCGGCGTAATACGAGATTTGTGCGGCCCGCCGCCTCTTCGGAGATGAAGTTATGCGTGGAGCCAGAGTCGAGTGCGTGGAGTGTAGCGCCCCCCACCTGGATGCACACCTACATTGTCTCGCTGGTGCGGACGCCGGCAATTGCGTGCAAGGATATCCGGGGTTCCTCGGCGACTTGGTTGGCGTCCTCCGATTCGGCAGAGTCATCCCCGTCGTTTAACTCCAATAAGAAGAGGTGCTGGCACACCCTGTTGTGACCCCTTCCAAACTTCTCATTGCAGTTATAGCAAAGTCCCAGGCGACGGCGCTCCTCCATCTCTGCGGGCGACAATCACTTCACCTGGCGACCCTCCACGGATACTGTGGGTGGGGCGACCGGCGCGGCGGCTGGCGGTTGCACGGCCACTTGGCGGTGAGCTGGCGTCGGCAGAAGGCCCTTTGTCCACGAACGTGCTGGCGGCGCCCCGGCCTGGTCGCGGAGTTCCAGTTTGCGCGCCAGGCTCATGGCGACCGCAAGCGTCTGGGGGTTGTGGATCTCAACGTCGAAGCTGAGAGGCGGCTGAAGGCCTGCGGTGAAGAGCTGTACCTTCTGTTCTTCCGTCAGGGACCCAGCCCGAGCAAGAAGAACCTGGAATCGGTCCTAGAAGTCGGCCACCGTACTCGTCCGTTTACAGGCGACGAGTTCCCCTAACGGATTGGAGCGCAGGGGAGGGCCGAACCTCAGATTGAGGAGTTCGGTGAAGCGGCGCCATGGAGGTGTGCCCTCATCTTTCTGCACCTGGATGTACCACAGTTGGGCAATGTCCAGCAGATTGTATGAAGCCATCCACACCTTCTCCTCGGCAATGCGCTGTTGATGGAAGTAAGATTCACAGCGATGTATAAATGGAAGCGGATCGCCCTTGCCATCATACTTGGGAAAGTCCATCTTCTGAAAACGCGGCGGCCGATCGTTGTGATGCTCGCCCGAGTTGACGCGGTTGCCGGATGACGCGGAGGAGTGTAGGAGTGGCGGCTGCAGCTCAAGGCGCTGGATTGCCTGAGCGTGGGTGTTGACGGATGATTGAAGGGCCTGGACCTCCTTAGTAAGGGCGAGAATTAGGGCCTTGAGATCATCCTCATCGGCGCCCGGCATGGTGGAAGCGGCGGACGAAGCTGGAGGCGGAGCGGAAACAGGGGAGGGTGATGGCGGGGACGAGGCGGCGGAAAAAGCTGGTGGCGGAGCGGCTGATGGCAGAGACCTGGAGACTGATACCAAGATGTCACGGCCTGAAGACACAGGACCCCGACTACGGAGTTCGTAGCCGTGATCTGAGATTGGGCGAGGGTTTTCCCCCCTGCGCCCTATGTTGGCGAAAGTAGAGGTAAGGAAATAGATTAATTTCTTCACTCCCTTTTCTTCATTACAACCCTGGTCCTTTATATATAGGACTGGATGCAGAAATCTGATTCAAACTCCTAATCTCTTTTGGAAACCAAATCTGATTCTAATCTCTAAATTCCGGTATCCTAACTGATACCAGCAAATCTGTTAAGACTATTACCCTATCTGGACTCTAAGTTTGTTTAGTCCTGCGGGTATAATACTTTCCCCACATGACATTTGTACTGTTAGACTGCACAATATCAATAACTACAGTTGTGCCATGCAAGTCTACACTTTTGGTTTAGGAAGGATACTGAGTGTTGGCAAGTCTTGTTAGCCATGTTTCCTGTAGATGTAGGAATTGTGTTGAGGTCATCCTTCTACTAAGGTTGGACTTTGGAAGTGTGGGTGATGCAATTTCTTGAATCTAAAATTATGTCTATTTATTGTGTGAAATTGCTATGTTATGGTACCCATGTCTTGAAGAATCACCTCTATGCACATTGCATTGGCCCAGCCTTAGAATTTCCAATTTCTGGAAGCCTAGAATTTTCCTGTTAGAATGATCCAATTGATAAATTGATTGGACTCACTACTAATAGAAGATATGTGACATAGCATTCGTGAAAAAACCTTTACGGTAATTTCAACAGTGGGTGTTTCTGGCGAAAATTATTCTCAACCTAAAGGTTTAAGAAGAAACAACATTAATGACACGGTAGGCTGGATCAGCTGATTCTCTAAATAAAAGGAAGCTGGCTTTTCGCTTTCTCTTGAGATTCTTTTCCTGTGTCTGGTGATTTTGTGTAGCATGGTGGGTTCAACTACTACGGGAAGGTTATTTACCACTTTACTTCACTTTACTCCTTTGTATTTGTCTATATGGCAGACCATTTAGACAGCCTTGAAGTAACCTAAAATGAAATGTTTTGAACGAAACTTGTATGATCCATGTTTTGTAAGGCGTGTGGGATACGTAACTGCCAGTGTCAGCATTTACTTATATTCTGCCAAATCTATCATTTTAACTTGTATTGAGTAATTTGCATTTCTCATTTTAGTTTGCTTCTTCGTAGCCCATATTTGTGCATTTTGTCTTCTATAGTAGAAACATTATAGGAGGGATGCACTGATTTCTCTGTTGTATCGTGAAAACCTATACAGCTATACTATTAGGCCCTTTCCGGTCTTTCCGCAAACATACAGGTTGTGAACCTTACTGTGGTGTTTTCACCTTCTTATCAGTCTGAGCATCATATTTTTTTTGATTGTGGGATGGAAGCTGGAGCTAATTGTCGAGTATCATGATCAGCTCACAACAACTTGTTGGAATTTGCTGGGGAAGCCATCCAGCAATCGTTCAGGTATGCATCTCCTATCCTATATCAAAATGGTGACTGAACATGTTGTGTGAACTCTATTTTTTTGCCCGTGTGGATTGGAGCAAATACATCATATAGCCAACCTTTTTGTAATTGGATATATTTATTGAGTCATATAGGAGATATCTTGTTAATTAACACCTTTTTTTTTGCTACGTCCTGTCCACAATTGGCATCAATGGAACAAATTCCTTTTCTAGGCTGGTAATAGGAAGTTGTCGCAGTAAGATTACTACGATATTTATCAGGTCCAATCATGCTGCGGCCTGCTGCACTCCCTTTTTCAGACATATAGGCTAAACTCAACCTCTTGGGCATCAACTTAGCATATCACTAGTTGCAGATATCCCAGATAATTATGCCTAAACTGAACTTGATTCATATCAATTTGACATAGCACCAGTTGCAGATTCCTAGTCATCACCATTTGATCCCAGAATCACCATTTTATTGATTTCACGTGATCTACAATATCTGCCTTAATTCTTCTATACTTGAGATGAGAGAGCTCACGCCCTAAACAATGGACCTCATGCACTAAAATAATACAAATATCTCTTTCTAATAAGCGTCTTTTTCACATTTTTCATGAAATTGCCTTTGACTACCTTCCAACTTGAGAGCTGATTGGAGCTTGATAAATGAATTTTTCCAGTACAACTTGGCCATGACACTATCATTATTGCATTTCAGTTTAACCTACTAGAAGAATACCTCACGCGTTGCAGCGGGAATTTGTAGAAATCAATTTGTTGGTTTTAATGTTTGAACAAATCAAGGTAAAACAAAGTAGAGCCTAAAAATCAGAAGACAATGCAAAGAAGGTACATCTATGACGCTCAATTTTCATCTAAAGGTTGTGAACAATGGAGGTAATGTAGCTGCATTAAGGAAAGAGAGAAATAAAATTGATTGTAGTTAGTAGGGATTACTTGTTTAATAGATATAGATTTGCTAATGTTGACTAATGGGCTTGGCTAACTCTAGTGGGAGGTCTATGGTGATTCAATAATTTGAACGCATATGTTTGACAATATGCTTCTCAGTTCACACCAATACTATTAGTGCCTCGTAAATCATACGTGAGACCAAGATAGAAAATGAGATGTTGCATTTGTTCTCCTTTTATAAATAATCAAGACAAGGGGGAAAAAAATCAAATTTTAAACAGTCTTGATGGTTCTCTCTCCAGGTTTTGATCTAATCGTCACTAAAATGTTGTGGTCAATCAAAACACTACTACTAAGCACTTGTTGAATGTTGAAAAACCGTAACGTGTTCCAAACTGCTTTCCTGGTCTATTCGGAGTGAGGTCAGCAGCTGTCAGCTGATTTTGTTTCTTTCTTTCCTACAATTGGTCAATACAAATCCACAGACAAATTCTCTTTCTTGTTATATTCTGAGAACTGAGTAGTACCAAATACAAGCAGGATTTCCTTTGCGTCGAAATCCATGGCATCTGTTTCGTGTTCTTCAGCATTATTCTTGGCGTGTCTACTCCAGTGATGGAGCTAGAAATCTTTCTTTCAATAGGAGTGTAAACTTCACGTGTACAATTCCATAGTCTTAGGCCCTGTTCTTTTCCTCCGAAGCTGGCGGCTTTTGACTTTTGCTACAGTACCTAACTTTCAAACGTAGTATTTTCTCAAGACGGGGTCTACAAGTTAAATGATGTACATGTTAAAAGCCCAACATCTGTACCATCCAAAATCGCAAGTGAGAAGTGAGTATCTATCTCTCCGTAATATGTACCGTAAACAGCCAAAATTCAAAAATTTCAGCCAAAAGCCATAAGCCGCAGCTGTTGCCAAACAGGCCCATAGCCTTGCGGTGATTGAGCGCCGATCGACAACGGCCTTATTTACATGCGACGGTATGGTATTGGCTTCCCGGTTGTATGGGCAGAATAGCCTAAGTGCCCACACAGGCTTTGCCGAGTGCTGTTGTAGCACACAATGAACTAGGCTTCGAGGTCTAAAAAGGTGTTCATCGCCGTAGCACACAATGAACTGGGCTTCAAGGTCTAAGAAGGTGTTCAGCGCCACACCCTTAGCTAGGCGCATGGCTGCTATGGCCTCGTTGTGCAGCGCCTCGCACCCTAGTGTGTTAAAGATGCTGGGGGCTGTGGCCTTTGTCACCTTTATAGGCACTGACATTCCTGGCACGACGTGGGGGGGCTGCTCATCACCTGTGGTTATCTGCTCGTGAAGCCTATGCACGACAGTGTTGACGTCATAGAGTGAGAAGAAATATGACGACTCATGGAAGAACAGCCGCGAGATGCTGAGGCTCCTAGCGATGCTGATCGCCTACGGGTTATGCTAATCAGAGATGATGCAACCTGGGCGCAGCTCCAAAACGGGCCAATGAGCTCATGTAGGGCGTTGAAGAAGGGGAAGAACTGGGTGTTGTCGGTCATCTTGTCGGTATTCTGGTAGTCCGTGGGCAGAGTTGGCCAACGAGAGCCTTGACTTACTGTGGTTGTCTGTCAGTGCCTACTCCCACCGCGCCACCTGCTGCTCGCCAACTCCCACACACTGCCTGCTGCTCCCGCACCGGCACTGTGCCACTGCTTTCTTGCTATGGCCCCACTCTTGTATCGTGCCCCCGCCACTCCTCTCTACGTTGCGTCGACGGTCGACGAGCAGCCAACCCAGCTACCAACCAGTGCCCAATCGGGTGGGAGAGGAGAGGTTTAGGGTTGGGGAATTGGGGGGGATTGGAATAGTTGAGATGGAGATTGAGGTGGGCTGGTTCAATTGGTGAGTGGTGAGGTGGTTTTGGGCTGGTGAGGAACACGAGCGGATTGTTTATTATGGGCCGGGCTTCAAAGAGGGTGTACACCAAAGAAGTGCTATGAATATTGCCCAAATGTTGAAGTGATCCCCTGATTTTTTTTATTTTTGGATATGCCGGATATACAGCACCTCTTTTGCCTCCATCCCTAGTCGACTCGTAGGATGTGGGAGAACCAAAGCAAGCGGATGTAGGATCCATTTATATTGGCTTTTGGTTTTTGTTTATAAATAGTAACATTTTGTAGAGAGACACTCGAGTGTAATTTTAGTTGATATAAATTTTTGTCACTACAGTGTATTATAATCGACTAGTAGATTTTATTTTTAAAAAATAATTTATTTAAAAGTTAGATACTATAGAAAAACTATTTACTATAGAAAAATAGATTTTAGAAGTCAATACAAATACAAGACCGTAAGAGCAACTCCAGCAGGGTCCCAATTGAGCCATCAAAACCAAATTTGAGGGCTTGAGCCAAAAAACGAGCTCCAGCAGGGCCCCTCCTAGAGCCCTCAAATTTGAGGAGGCCCTCAAATCACCCTCCCACCCCTCATTCCTGGGGGCTCTAGGCCAAACCCTCAAATCACTGTTGAGTCTGTTTTCTGCGCGCGCTTGGTCCCGGTCCGCCTCTTTCTCCGCCCGGCTCTTTCCGCGCCCGTGCACGCCGCCAGATTCCCTCCTGGCCCGCCTCTTTCCCCTCCCCGCCTCTTCCCCGCCCGCCTCTTCGTCGACGCCCGCCTCCCCGCTCTCCTCCGCCCGCCTCTTCGTCGCGCGCCCCCGTCCCGGCCCTCCTGCCCCCGTCCCGCCAGATCACCCGCCGCCCCCGTCCCGGCCCTCCTGCCCCCGTCCTGCCAGATCCCCCGCCGCCCCCGTCCCGCCCTTCCTGCCCCTGTCCCGTCAGATCCCCGCTGCCCCCGCGTGCCCCCGTCCCGCTCCTCCTGCCCCTGTCCCGCCAGATCCCTCGCGCTCCCGCCGCCACCAGATTCGTCCACGGGAAATCGAGCACGCTCGGCGAGAGGATCTTCGGCGTGGCGGCCTTCCTCGGCGACGGCGGCATCCCCATCGCCAGCGGCGGGATCATCCTGAGGTTCTTGAGGTTGCTCCGCGGGACGAAAGTGGTGGGGAAGGGGGTGGTGTCGACGGTGCGGGGGACGGGCCTGGGGGATGGCGGGAGGCTGGTGTGAGGTTGGGCACGGTGGTGCGGGTGAGACGGCGAGGTGGAGGACGACGACGAAGACGAGGTGGAAGACGAAGGGGAGTTGGGGTCTTGCTGGTATGGGGAGGAAGAGAAGTGGATTTGAGGGGAGGAAGAGGGTGGTGAGGTTAAGAAGGAGTGGGTCCCATGTGTCAGTGTGTAGTGGAATGGATTTGAGGGCTTAGATTTGAGGGGTGTTGTTGGAGTAGATGCAAAAAAACTGGGCCCTCAAAAGTAAGGGGAGTCCTCAAATGAAAAGTAAGGGTTCTGTTTTGAGGGCTATTACTGGAGTTGCTCTGAGTATGAAAGGATGTACTCAAAAGGACAACCGTGACTTCTCAAAGAGTCTGCCGGTTTCTGCTCAAACTTGATGCGGTGAATAACTAAACTTCTGTTACATCATTTTCTCAATAAATAATAATATGGATATATATTTTAAATCTTAAGTAGTGCTAAACTCAGCTGAAATCGATGGAACACTCATTATTTGTTTTCTGACTAGAGCTTTTTTTATGTGCCTAGTCTCTTGACTGGTGAGCCTGCCTGACCATGTCGTTGCCTTGGAAATTCCTGCGCTTGTTCCGCTGCTGTTGCGACCAAGTTGGCGCAGTCATGAGAATCAGTAGGTATGTTTTTTTAATCTTAGGGCGTGTTTGGCAGGGCTTCAGCTCCCAGATTCACCTTTGGTGGAGCCAGAGCTGTACCAAACGGATGGAGATTCGCAAAAATCTGGAACCGGAGCGGGGTGAATCCCCTCCAAAAATAGTACTATAGTGGTGGAGCAGGGTCCAGGCCACTCCACAGCTCCAGCTCCACCAACTCCAAAGATGAATCTGGAGCCCTACCAAACACGCCCTTAGAGTTATGGTTTATGATTTATGGTTTTAGTGTGAATGTTTAAATGAATAAATTAAAACATGATAAGTCGTTTTAAAATACTGACAAAAAATTATTATATTTATTTATTAAAAAAATTATAAACTGATATTAGCTGAAAATAATAGACCCAACGGTGAAATTTGGACACTGTTGGACCCTAAAATACCCAAAATTCCGTTTTTGGCCCCCTGTACAAAAAAATTCCACTTTTGGACCCCTTCCCACCGCGGGATCACCCCAGGCCGCCACGTGGCCCGGTCGTGCGGTCGGGGACCGCACGACCGGCCTGCGCCGCTCCCCACCGCGCCATTCGCCTCCCGACCGCGCGAATGCCTTCGCGACCGCGCGTCCCTCCTCCTGAGCGCGCGAACGCTGTGCCGACCGCGCGTCCGCTTGCCCACCGCGCGAAACCCCTCCCGAGCGCGCGTTCACACTGTAGACGGGGAGCGTTAGGGTTTGAGCTGCGGTTAGGGTTTGAATTTCTCGTGGTTTTTGCAAGATTTGATAATTTTGTAGTTATAATCTGGGAATGAATCTGATGAAGTCGTAATAAAAGTTTATGTTCATTGCAAGTTGTACATGCAAAAGAAATTATGCTAAATTTTTTTGCCGAAGGATTGAGCGTAGAAATATCGATGCATACAGTAGTAAGTGAATTTTAGGATTTGGGCTGTTTTCAATCTCCGTGATTGTTTTAAGTTTTGACAATTTTGTAGTTATAAATAGGGTAAAAATCTGATGAAGTTGTAATAAAAGTTTATGTTCATTGCAAGTTGGACATGCAAAAAAAAATTATGCTAAATTTTTTTGCCGAAGGATGGAGCGTAGAAATATCGATGCATACAGTAGTAAGTGAATTTTAGGGTTTGGGCTGTTTTCAATCTCCGTGATTGTTTTAAGTTTTGACAATTTTGTAGTTATAAATAGGGTAAAAATCTGATGAAGTTGTAATAAAAGTTTATGTTCATTGCAAGTTGGACATGCAAAAAAAATTATGCTAAATTTTTTTGCCGAATGATTGAGCGTAGAAATATCGATGCATATAGTGGTAAGTGATATTTCGAAGGTTAGTGAGAATTCGTGTACGGTGAGGACCGCTATGTTAATATTGTTAAATGAGGTGCTACGTGAATCATGGAATGCGAAAATACGAGATATTAAACTTCATAATACAGTTGGGAGTAACATAACGCGTAGATTTTGATTCCCCCGAGCGCGCGTTTACACCGAGCGTTAGGGTTTGGCTGGAGTTAGGGTTTGAAATCTCCGTGATTGTTTTAAGTTTTGGCAATTTTGTAGTTATAAACTGGATAAAAATCGGATAAAGTTGTAATAAAATATTATGTTCATTGTAAGTTGTAGATGCATAAAAAATTTTGGTAAATTTTTTTTAGGAAAGATTGACCGTAGAACGGTCGATACATAAAGTGGTAAGTGATATTTCGAAGGTTAGAATCATGGAATGCGAAAATACGAGATATTAAACTTCATAATACAGTTGGGAGTAACATGCCGCGTAGATTTTTATTACATGCATAACATATAGCATGATTGCGACTAACCCACCCAACTGCTCGTACGACCTACTGTGTGGACCGGGGCCACTTTCCCTTCCTTGCCCGCTCGGCGTTGAACTCCTCCGCGGCCTCTTTTGCCTTAGCCGCAATTTCCCTCTTTCTCTCGCGCTCCATCTCGCGAGCCTCCCGCTCCCTACGCGTGCATGCTTCAAGATGAGCTTGCGTCTCGCGCTGTATACGCAGGGTGTGCTCGTGCTTGCGGCGCTCCTCCTCCAGCAACTCCTTCTCCTTTGTGACATTCCACTCCTCGAAGTCGAGGGTCCATTGGTCCTGAGGGTGGATCTCAAGATCGATCCATTTGCGGTAGGCACATAGGGGCTCCGGAGACTGTAAATAAAAGAGAGATATTGTTAGTGCGTGTTGTGAAGGAGAAAAGGTAGGGGAAAATGGTGCATGTGGTCGTTACCGGCTGCCGATAGGTTGCGGTGTCAAAACGGCGGTTGGGGTAGTCACTGGAGTAGTTTGCGCAACCCCAGTACCGCATACCTAGACTGATGCGGTGCTTAGACTTGAAGAACTTGCACACGTCCCCGCACCAACAAAGGGGAGGTGTCTCCCCCTCAGGTGGTAGTTGTGGCGAACGCTCGGTGGGGACGTCCGGGATGGGGTTGTTGCTACGCGGGCGCTCTGGGGGGGGGACCTTTCATCGTAGCACGATGGGCTTGTTCTACCCGGGCCTGTATCGCCCTTATTTTCTCATCGCGGGCGGCATCGCGGGCTGCAGCTGACCGTGCTATGTCACGGGTCTCCTCCCAATCCTTCACCATCTTGTCCCATTGCTTCTTCTTGCCTTTGTCCATCCCGGTTGGGTGAGGGAAGCGCGATGTAGTATGGGGTTTGGATGTGCAATGTTCGCTGGGAAATGGAATGCATACCAATTTATAGGGGCCGTTTTGTCTCTACTCGTACGTGTAAAGATGGTCCGCGTGGTCGTAGCAGTGAGTAAAGATGGGAGTGCTGCGATATCACTGAAAAAAGGCCCCCGTTTTGTCATGTCACTGCCCAAAGCTGGCATCTTTTGTCATCTCACTGAGCAAAGCTGACCTCTTGTTGTCATGTCACTGAGCACAGCTGCCCTCTTTAGTACTGTCACTGCCCAAAGCTGGCATCTTTTGTCATCCCACTGAGCAAAGCTGACCTCTTTTGTCATATCACTGAGCAAAGCTGCCCCGTTTTATCATGTCACTGCGCAAAGCTGGCATATGTTGTCATCTCACTGAGCAAAGCTGCCTCGTTTTGTCATGTCTCTGAGCAAAGTTGCCCTGTTTTATCATGTCACTGCGCAAAGCTGGCATGTGTTGTCATCTCACTGAGCAAAGCTGCCCTGTTTTGTCATGTCTCTGAGCACAGCTGCCGTGTTTTGTCATCTCACTGAGCAAAGCTGGCCTCTTTTTGTCATTTGACTGAGGACAACTGCTCTCTTTAGTAATATCACTGCCCAAAGCTGGCATCTTTTGGCATCCCACTGAGGACAACTGCTCTCTTTAGTAATCACGAATTGGCTATACTCATGCCTTTTGGCATTGTTTAGGTGTTTAGCTCTCGCCAATGGCCTCTTATCTCTAAATATAGAGCATCAGTGCACACTCAGTCACCCAAGCTAGAAATGATGTCCTCCTTATTCAAGCCACGGGGAACCGAAGATGATGGCCTCATTCGGTAAGAGGTGTTATTTGATCCAATATTAAAATTTATTTCATTGTCAATATTATGTACATCTGTCCCTGTATGCATTTTATGCTTTCTTATGTAATGCCTTTTGAATGTGATGTGTATCATTGCACTTGGGACTTTCAGGGAATGACTTATTGACTTTGACACTAGCTCAGGGACTGAAAATGGATAATTGATGAGATAGGCTCCTCCCCTGAAGACCTGCAGGAATTTGTGCATTCACTCTCTTACGTGTACGTAGAAAATTGTACCACACGTCATTCTGCCAAGTTAAAGTATTAGCCTAATATGTATATGTCGTAATGGCCTAGCCAGAGTCATCAAGCAGCTCGGTAGGCGGTAGCTGAACAGCAGCCCATTTTGTCTAGTCACTGAGCAAAAGCTGACCTGTTTTGTCTAGTCACTGAGGAAAAGCTTACCTCTTTTGTCATGTCACTGAGCAAAGCTGCCCCTTTTTGTGAGGTCACCTCAAAAGCTGGCATGTTTTGTCTCCTCACTGAGCATGGTGTGGGGTCTAGATTTGTGTTGTCTGTGGTCTTTGTGCATGAGGCTACCCCCCACACAGCCTATAAAACGGAGCCATCCCTCACATACTCCCTGGCCATGTTATCAGTCACCTCCTGAGTAAGTTGTTCACAATCTGTGTAGTTTTATTTCGTGCTCACTCCCCCAGACTAGGCAATGAGTCAGCTCAGCACGTCTTCATGGGCACCCACGGTGATGTGCCCAAATTGCAACTTGGTGGTTAGACGTAGGACATCACAGACGGCCAAGAATCCGGGGCGACACTACTACAAGTGCCCCAATCACTCGGTGAGTCATATTGTTTCGGGTTCATTCAAATCGTGGTGGTATGTTTAAAAATCTTCTTGTCATGGAATCGCAGGAAGCTCATGGTGGTTGCCGATTCTGGGTGTGGGAGGATGAAATGGGAAATAGGAATGACAGTGTTCGCCGTGAGAGAGTTGTCGTGGGGGGTTACGACCCCGTCGGGATGCAGCATCGTTTCGACAGACTAGAGTGGAAGATAAATTTAATGTTGTGTGCTATTTTGTTTCTTGTGTTTTTTGTTATCCTCAAGTTGTAGTGCTGGAGGTTATCCTCGTGTATGTTCGCAATGTTTTATGCTATCTTGTCGTCAAGCTCTTTTGGTAATGTTTTATGTACGGTTGTGTTGTATTTTAGTTCTTGTGTTCGTTGGTGTGTTGGTGGTTGTACTACTTGCTACATGTCATGTACGTGAAATGTATGAGTTGTTCGTGTTGTCTTTGCCTGATGCCTTCTCCTCGTATATGTTGGTAATTTTTTATGGAATTTTTTGTACGGATAATATTGTTAAATGACTTGCTATCTGAATCATTGAATGCGAACACACGAGATAATAACCTTATGTGAATAGAAATAAACTTCATAACATGCCGCGTACAATTTTATTACATGCATAATATATATCATGATATGCGACTAACCCACCCAACTGCTCGTAACATTTTGTCTACTGCGTGTAGCGTGGTTGTTTCCCCTTTTTATCGCGCCTTGAAGATGGCTCCGCTGCATCCTTTTTCCTGTCATTCTTGGACTTGAGAGCTGCCTCCCGAGCTTGAAGCTCTTCCTCCTGACGCTTGATGGCTGTTTCACGCAGACTTAGCTGCTCCCGCCTCCTTTGCAGCTCATCCTCCTTGCCCTTCAGACGGATTTGGTCCACCCTCACGCGGCGCTCTTGCTCACGCCGCATCTGTCGTTCCACCTCGCGAGCCTGAGTCATCTTGACAAAGTATTGTCCTTTGTTTTCCACCTCCACTACCTGGTTATGTGGCCATGTCGGCGACACCCGATCCACCCATTCGATGAACCTGCAAGCCTATGTGTGGCATGGTAGATGTTATGGATCAAGTTGAAAAACGACAACGAGAAACAAATGATTTAGTTGTCGTCGTTACCATGAAATCGTCATCCAGGTTTGGACACTTGAAGAACCTACGGCCGTATTTGGCTCGCTCTTCTTGATGCGTCCAGACTCCCAACATCGTCCTAAAGCCGCAGCGGAACTTCGGGCGCTCATGCCACTCCGGCACTCCAAATGGGTCGGACCTCCAGGAAGACATTGTTGTGTAGTAGTATTGTGAAGGCTTGAGGATGAGATGTGGTATGGAAGACATAGGAGGCCTTTATGTAGGCAGGTTATCTGGTGCAGTGGGCATAGTTCATGGAAATGTCCCTATGTAGGCTTTTCAGAGCCTGTATCCTGTATTTATGAAACAACAAGGAAAGGTGACATGAAAACTCACTGGAAAGGATACATGCCTATGACATGAACACTCACTGTAAAGGCTACAGCCTACGCCCCTATTTTGTTGGTTTCTGTAGCGATAGGCTTTTCAGAGTAGCAATAAATGTTCCTATGTAGGCTTTTCAGAGTAGCAATAAATGTTCGTATGAAGGCTTTTCAGATCGTAGTCTTTATGTAGGCAGTTTAGCTGGCATGTGTTGTCATCTGACTGAGCAAAGCTGCCCCGATTTGTCATATCACTGCGTAAAGCTGGCATGTGTTGTCATCTCGCCGAGTAAAGCACGCACATATGCTTTTGTCATGTCTCTGGGCAAAGCAGCCAACTTTTGTCCCGCCATTCGATATAAATAGCACGGTAGAGGTCCCATGAAGTTGTAGCCAGAAAACCCTGTAAATCGAACAAAGAAGCACCTTCTATTTCGTGGTGGAACATACCATGGCGGAAGATGAGGGGCCAGTCGGATATGGGTCACCGAAGGAAGACCTTCCCTTGGAAAGGAGGGAGATGTTCGGACCACAGTACCGCTTGGTACCAAGCCGGCGTGCGCAACCAGCGTGGCCGAAATGCAGACACAATGAGTACGTGGTCGTGCAGGTCCTGGAAGGGCTGAACGATGGCGGGCGCCGTTTCTTCCGATGCCCACGCTCCGGGGTACAAATTACTAATAGTACATTTTTTTATTGCTTATGGACCCTCCATGTTTACTGTCATTTTTCGCAGATGGCGAAATGCGACTTCTCCCGCTGGATCGACCCTCCTCATGAACGGTATATTGACCGTTATGTGGGTACTTTATGGGACCGAATAATGGACTTGGAGTACCGAATGGAGACTCTCAATGAGGAGAACAATGAGCTCCGCCAACAGATGCAACGCGAGAGGGGAAACGAGAAGGTTGTCAATATAGGAAGCTCTTATGATTCCACATGTTGCTGCGCGAACCCGAGCTGCATATGTGCGTGCCACTACCACGATGGCCAGCCCCGTCCGAGGCGGCCCCCTCAGCAGTTCTCCATGTGGGTGCCACGAGGCTCGTTTGGCATGTAGGCCACGAGGGTACCGAATGTGTTGATGCTGTGCCAGTAGGACTGTTGTGTTGATGTTTTGGGTGTAGAACTTTCCATAAATTCTGTCTGTATGTGCAATGTATGTGTTGTTTCGTGTTGTAAGTGCATGACGCCTTCATTTTCTGTGACCTTCATATTCTGTGCCCTCTTTCCATAACGATGTAATGTGCAACGTTGTTAAGCATGTGATGAATTGGTTGTTATGTACGTGGAGTTGTTATCACAAGGCAAAAAAAATTGTCGTCAAGCTATGTCTTCTCCCGCTACCCCGTGTTGTCATCTCTCATTTGGTTGTATGCCGTACTAAATCAAAGAACTTAGAGCAACCCTTTTATACTGGAAACCATCTTTGAACATCAAACCATCAAGCACTTGAAAAACATCACAAATATTACAAAAGCACAATTTAAAAAATTCATTCATCATCTCGTCGTCGCCGCCTCGTACGGCGCATATGATCCTCTGAGAAGGTGAACCTACTAGGGGAGCGGGGTGCATCGCGAAGATCGTAGTGCGAGGGGTGTGGCCGAGGCGGCGGTGGGTACAACTCTGTGGACAGTTGCGACGGCTGGTCATAAAGCATAGAGCTCACCCAATCGGAGGAGGTGCCTACGTCCTGCTTAGATGGTACAACTGAATTAGACAATGGAAAGTACGAAAATTGTTCATAATGAAATACACACGTTTAGTGCATACCGGGGTATGTGGCTGGTGAAATGAGGATGTCGACGGGAAGTCCCCCATGTACTCGTGCGATGTCATGCCTTGATAGGTCGGCACAACCCACCTGTCCCGGTCATATAGGTTGGTCTGCACCTGTCCCGGGAGATACGAGGGCATCTGCCCCTCTGGTTGGTCCGGCGAGTCAGGGCGCTGTCTGGAGTGGGCATCTATGGGTCGTCCTGGAGAGCGCGGTCACTCGTCCGTCGCCCTCCGTGATGACGATGCCCGTTGCGATGTGCTATCCCGTCGCAATTGCTGCAAGACGAACATGTGGTTAGACATAAATGGTAAATGAGTGCATGAAGAAATAGTTGCGAATTGTCGAACCGCCGGGCCGAAGCGCGTGGAGGCCGAGCGACCGTAGCTTGGCCGACTCTCGGACAGCCCCTCTGGTTCGTGCGGCGATGACGACCTCCGTGATGACTGAGGGAGTGGCCAAAGGTCTTGCATAGCCTACACTTCGGGCGCCGAACACGATCCCCTCGCTGGCTCTCATCCATGTCGTTGCGGATGCGACGGCTTTGTCGTCTTCCACGCCCGACATGCTTCAGTGCATCGTTGGGCACCCACTTTATCTCCCCCGGCCATAATTCCCTGTAGTGCATGTCTACCCCGTAGGAATGGAACTCTGCACTCCAGGTTGCATACAAGTGCTGCATGTCGTAGTACTTGGAGATATACTATGTCGATGCCTGGTTCCATACAGCGCATGCCGCGTACACATGGGAGCATGGCTTGTGCAGAAGCTGGGGCTTGTTGCAGCTGCAAGATGCTTCATCACCAATCGTGCATACCTACTTGCGCTCCCCTCTAATGTGACCCATGACATACTTCTGCCTTAGGCGGACCTCAAACTTCCTCCTTAAGCCATCAATGGGCTGAGCAATGTGGGTTCGAGTCTTCTCCATCTTCCTGTCCATGAAGGCCTGCATGACCTCAGAGTATTGCTTGTTTTCCTCAACGTGCTTCTGCGCCATCCTGGCTCTATTCACAAAGTACCCGACGGTACGGTTCCAGGTCTCGGCCACAATTGCCGTGATCGGCAGGGATCTGACGCCCTTCAATACACCATTGTAAACCTCGGACATGTTGGTTGTCATGATCCCATACCTCGCCCCACCGGTGTCGTGCAACAAAGACCACATTTCCAAGTCAGGTGCATTGGACTGAACCCATTGTGAGAATACCCCGACTCTTGTAGAGCCCCCCTCCACGGCCCCTGCTTCTGCATGCACATGCTTCGTAGCCTCCTGATCGAGCTGCCTCCGCAAGGCGTCGAACTTCCGCTTCTGGTTCTGCATGCATAGCTTCTTGAACATCTTCATGAGGTCCTTGCTACGGAACCTTCTGTGGAAGTTCGCTGCTATATGCCTCATGCACCAGCGGTTCTTCACATCAGTCCACTGCACGGGGGCTTGCGTCCCATCCTGCAACGTTCGCAACGCAGATATCAAGCCTGCATTGCGGTCGGAGATAAGGCACACTTCGGGCCTGTCTTGCACTACGGCATTCTTCAAATTGCAAAGAAACCAAAGCCAGCTATCTGTATTCTCGTTCTCCACAATTGCAAATGCCACTGGGAGTAACTGGTCATTTGCATCGGCTGCAACTGCGGTAAGGATAGTGCCCTTGTACTTGCCAGATAGGAACGTCCCATCTACGGTTAGCACTGGACGGCACCACCTGAACCCTTGTATCGCCTGATGGAAGGCCCAGAACACTCTGTCAAGAATGAAACAGTTCGGGCCCTCCGTAGGATGGACCCTCTCCTGCCTGTTTATGTAAGTGCCTGGGTTTGATTGTGCAATTTGATTCAGCATTCTTGGGACCAGGTCGTACGCCTCCTCGTACGTCCCATACATACCGTGCAACACCTTTCGCTTCGCCCGCCACACCTTCTTGTAGCTCACTTCGTAGCCCGCCTCGTTCGCTACTGCTGCCATCAGAACCTTCGGGGTAATTGACACATCCGCCTGGACGAGGTGCGTGACCACCTCCGCAACATAACGTGATGTCATGTTGCGGTGTTTATGTACTGGCCCCGCAAGCTCGCAACTGTGATCTTGCAGCACCGTTATCCGGAACTCCGTGCCAACGCCCTTGTACCGTTGTGCACGGACTTTGCCACCACATGACCCGTCCACACACTTCACAACGTACGTGTCCGGCTTTGACTTGTGGACCCGATACGTCCGGCTTATGTTGACGGCATGTCTAGCAATAGCCTGCTGGACAGTACTCTTATTACGGAAGCACTGCCCCAGAAAGAGTGCGCCCTCGCTGAACCCCCATTCTCCCTGCTCCGCCTGTGGCAGAACTAGGGCTGCCGCTGCGATGTCGTCCAATCTGGACGACACGTACGCACCGTCCGTGGTCACAACACGACCTACCACCCCTCCAGTTGCACCTTCGCCATCCTCGTCCTCTCCAGAGCTGCCTGTGTCAACCTCCTCGTCCTCCTCGCTGTCCTCTTCTTCCACCCGGTCCCCAAGATACTCATGACAGTCAATACGGGCGGCCCACCACCTGTCGTGCACACCTTCGTTGGGCTGGAAATTCTGCGCACGCCTCCTGTCGTCTTCATCACCCACTTCCTCGCCCACATGTTCTCCCGCAGAAGGGTCTTCATGACCGCCGGCCACTTCATCTCCACCAGCGGCATCTGAACCATGCCTGATGATTCTGCCCTCTCCACGAACTCGACATACACCATTGGCCTCCCATATATCGCAGCATCAGGGTTGCGCACGACCTCCATGTAGTTCGCCCATGAGGCGTCATTGGTCACCTTCAGAAGTTGCCATATGCTCCCCCTTCCGTCATCCACCATTGAGGCATAGACTGCCGCGATCCGTAACTTCTTCCTTGCGGTCTGTCGATCGAACGCTGAACGGACACACCTCCGTAGCTCAGACAAGCTCATGGCGCTCAGACCGGGTGCCCGGATCACGGTCCGCTCGCAATTTGACAGGTCCGCCCCATACGGCCCATCACGTACGAGACCACTCCCATAAAACACCATCAATTGTTCAATGCCAGCCATTGCGTACCTAACATAAGTGCATAATCAACCATTTTAGTACACAGCATGTAACAATCGTATCATGTAATTAACAGTTTCGATTATTATATGTTTTGTATTTCTAAATCTACGATTTATTTGTAACTATTTCACTTTCTAATTGTACCATACATCAAATTAAATATACATATCATTTTTTTCCATCAAATGACCTTCATACTACGGTCATTCACTAAGCATACTAATTATACAAATTGTCTCTAATGTAACTACTACAAATTTACCACCTACAAATGCTCCAACATAAATATTTACTTTTTCAACACATACACATTATTTACACTACAATCTTTTCTAACTTTAACTTAATATAGTCTTTACGTACCTCCACTATAAATTTCTATGACTGCTAGTATATTTTAATTGTAATCTACCAAATTTATTTCTAATTTACTTTTACCACCTACCGCACTGTATGTAGTTCTTCCCTAAGCGTACTAATCATATGCTTCTAATCCTAGTACTATTGTTATCACCTACAATTGCTCTAACATAAATATGTATTTTCTCAACGCCGACACACTACAACTTCATATTTTCCTTAATTATACACTATATACACTACAATACATCATGCCTAACATATGCAAGATTTGCTATACATACATAGCGTACAAAAGATTGACATAAAATAACAGTAACACAAGATGGTTTCCTTAATTAAAGCCTAATGACATACATAAAATTATAGTTGCACGGGCATAAAACTTACCTCTTGTTGATGCTCACGAGACGATCTACAACTTTTGTACTTGCCAAATCGCTGATTCCAAACGAAAACAACACAACTCTTCCGGCTTTCGCTCCTCACTTTTCTTCACCAAAAATTGTGCGTTCATCAAAAAATAACTACATTACACTACGTAACTTCAACAAATAAATACGACATTTTCTACACTACAATACATCATGCATCATTTTTACCTACAACATAAACACCGTACTGGCTTATAAGAACATTAACGACATACGGTTTGCCTAATTACGATCTAATGACATTCACAGAAAATACTTGCACGGGGCCAAAAATTACCTCTTCTTGAAGCTCAGAAGACGATCTACAACTTTTGTATTTGCAAAATCTGCTAACTCCAAACAAAACCAACTTAAAAATCTGAGTTTCCACTCTTTCTTTTCCTCCCTTCACTCCCTCTCTCGCTCTGTCTTTGCTTCCACTGCGAACCAGAATCCTTCACCGCATGCATCTGCTCACCAAGCGAGCTCCAAAGCCATTTTATTGCGAACGCTGTTCACCCATTCAGCAAAATTTGGGGGGCCATATCATATACTACTGACGCGTGTATGAGCTGCATGCAAAGAAGCGAAAAAAGGCCACCCGTGAATCTTTCGGCGCATGGATTTGACGGAGCGGGAATCGCGCGGTCGCAGCGTCATCACGCGCGGGCGGGGTCACGCGGTCGGCATCCGAGCCGTGCGGTCGGAGACCGAACGCGCGGTCAGCAGACGAGTCGCGCGGCGGGGCAGCGGGTCGCGCGGTCGGGAGGCGAATGGCACGGTGGGGAGCGGCGTAGGCCGGTCGTGCGGTCCCCGACCGCACGACCGGGCCACGTGGCGGCCTGAGGTGATCCCGCGGTGGGAAGGGGTCCAAAAGTGAAATTTTTTTGTACAGGAGGCCAAAAACAGAATTTTAGGTATTTTAGGGTCAACAGTGTCCAAATTTCGCCAACGGTGAATCATGCCCCAATGCTCATGCCGGTAATTGACAGCGAAATGCCACGCTGCGTCACTGCCACTGTCAGAGCTACACTTACCACCATCATTATTGGCCTGTGATCTCGTCGTGGACACCCCATTTGCATCGGTATCATGCACTGTCAATAATGGAGAGAGAGAACATTTTGTTTTGCGTGGGAACAGGCACACTTTTGTGCTGATTTAGATCCAGTTGAGAATTCTACCCAGGTCCCAGCATCCCATTGTCAGGTCACATGCATGGTGCTGCCGTGCCGATACCAGCAGTACTGGCTCGAGGGACACGTTGCTTGTTGCAGCCCACTTAGCGGAATTCAGGTACACGGGATACTATGATGTGCCCAGCTAGCAGCATGGAGCAGGTTGGAACCGGGGACGGTTCATGGATATCAAATTTTAATTGCGTTTCAGTATATTAGTAGTACTACTAGTATTCAATTTATTACCCAAATAGTCTATTCAGTTAAAGGCAGCCACGTTCAAGTTCCAACATCCGTGGAGGCTACTGATGAAGTACTACCACAAGTTATAACCGAGGATTTTAAAAATTGGAATTCCATTGAAATATGATCGAATCCATCGAAATACACTCGAGTGCAGGAACACGAGAAACAAGGCTGACATGGGGAGGAGGCAAGGGGGTATGATCTCCGAGCCGGCAGGAGGCTCTAGTAGTTATTCGTAGCAATAGCGCTGTAATAAGGTTCTTGTCGTCGTCATCATCGTGGCCGTGGCCGTGGCCGTGGTCTTAGAACTCGACGTCCTTGAAGACTTTGCGGACCTGCTCGAGCGTGACGAAGAGCACGACGGTGAATGGCCCCTGGCGCGACACCGTGGGGATGAACCCCTTGTACAGCGCCATCACGCCCTCCGACCGCACCGTCTTGAGCGCGCAGTCCATGGCGCCGGCGTACGGAGGGGGCGCACCGGGCGCCACCTTCATGTTCATCACCCTCGTCTTCACCACGTCCACGGGGTTGGACGCCGCCGCGGCCACGAGCCCCGCCGTGAAGCTGGCCGCCACGTGCGTGGCCAGCCCGTCGGCGACCGGGCCGCGGTGCGCCAGGATGGCCTCCTTGGCCTGGTCGTATGTCGCTAGCTGCGACGCCGTGACGATCATGGCGCGGTTCACCGTCAGCGCCGATCCGCGCCACAGGCTGCGCACGCCCTCGTCGCGCGCCATCCGGCCGATGGCGTCCCCAACGCTGCGGTAGTTCCGGCGCTCGGCCAGGGGGAGCCTCCCGTCCGCCTGCATCCGCACCATGGCCACGTCGGCCGGGTTACCCACGGCCGCGCCGATGCCACCGGCGATGAGCCCGGCGGCGATCTTGCGGTGCAGCGGCAGCACGCCGCCGTTCTCCTGGGTCCACCTCTTCTTGAGGATGTCGTACAGCCCCATCCGCGTGGTGGAGTAAAGCGTCTGCCGCAGGACGGTGGCCGACACCCCGGAGAAGAGCCCGGCGGCGCCCTCGGCGCGCAGGATCTGCGCGCCGACGGCTATCGGCCCGGGCTTCCTCGCCGTCGCGATGTCGGGGTGCGGGAGCGCCACGCTGTGCGCCCCCGCGTGGAACGCGAGCGCCGGGCGCAGCGCGGCCTGCGGCACGGGCGCCGCCGCCTCCCCCTGCAGCTGCATGCGGACCTTAATGAGGTCCAGCGGGTGGGTCGAGCACCCGGCCACGACGGACGCGATGCCGCCCTCGACGAATCCCTTCAGCCCCATTTGCTTAGGTTGCTTGTTCCTCCTTTCTCCTCCTTCCTCAAAGACGGATGTTTTCGAGACCAAAGACCAAGAAACGGAAAGCCAAAAATTTCAAGAAAGCTTAATAGAAACGGAAAAAGAAGCAGGATTTGGGTGGCTATTGCCAATAGGAGCTGGGGCACATCTCACTGGAGACCAGGAGATGGGAATGGAGGGCGAAGGCTATGCAGGAGGAGTGTGGGACGCTGGCCCTCTGTGACATATGCTGCTCGTGCTTCCTCTTCCCTCGGGGTTGGGGTGTGTGGGAGGAGGCGAGGAAGAGGAGGCGCTATTATAGGTGGGTTGGGGACGGACGGAAGGAAAGGGCGAGGAAGGAAAGGTAGACGGTGAGAGTTGGCTTCGGACCGGGCTCTGGCTCTCGCGGTCGGACTGGGGAAGGCAGATTCGCGGGCGGACGGCTGTGGCCGCGTCGGCGGGAGGGTTTCGCATCTGGCCCGTGCGATGGTGTTGGGATGGGCGGGATTTGGGAGGGATGGCGGCTAGGGAGCGCCAATTTCCAGCTTCACGTAGGGAGGGTGGGCTGAGGGGTAGGGCTGTAAACAGCCAAGCTCGAGCGAGTTTGGCCTTCTAGGCTCGAGCTCGGTAGAAGCTTGAGCCGAGTTCGAGTTGGGGTCTGAGCTTGGACCGGGGCTCGAGCTCGGCTCGTTGAAGCTCGGTAACAATTAAAATAATTTATTATGCGCTATTTTTCAATAATAAGAAAATTTTAAGTTCGAGTTCGGCTCTAGTAAACTCGATAACAGTCAAAATAATTCAAATATACACTAATTTTCAACAATAAGAAAAGCTCGAGCTCGAGTTCGGCTCGAGTAAGCTCGGTAAGAATTAATATGTATTACTATTTGAGCTCGAATTGGGGCTCGCGAACTATTCGAGCTCGGCTCGGTGAAGCTCGCGAGCTCGAGATCAAGCTCGAGTTCGGCTCGTTTAAAGTTCGAATCGAGCTCGAACTCAAGTAGTTCGCGAGCTTCGAGCTTTTTTTTACAGCCCTACTGAGGGGTGATGGAATCTGAAAAGTGTTATTTTGCGGCGGAGGGGTGCGGGGTGAGCATGCGCCTCGTGCGAAGGGTAGGGCAAAAAGAATAGGAACACTTCCTGTGCCCTTTTTGTCCGGTGGCTTTTCTAAAAAGTTAAAATATATAGGATATTTTTTTAAATGAATTTTGCGCTATTGATGTTAACATCTTTGTCTTGTACTATTATTTTAAAAAACACAATCAATAGCTATGGACCACTGTCCAAAAAGACAGCCTATTTGTTGTGCAAACGTTGGCCGTGATTTGGCAAGGGTCCTGAGCTAATACTGCCCATTGCACATTGGGTTTGTGCGTACACGTACAGGACTGCAGAGAGGATTAGTGGGAGGTGGAGTAGCCGTCATTGACTAACACGATGGTGCATGTTTACGGTGGATTTTTTAGACTATAGTTTATGGTCTATAATTTAAAATTTTAAATTCTGACTGTTTGTAAAGGACAGTACACAAAGAAAAATAGTTACATATGATTTTGGACGGTACAACTGAACTTACTACACTTTTTAAGACAATTTTTCTGTTAACTCCACTTTAAAAACATATCGTTTAAAAAATAACTATTGTAGCATGTACAAACCAAAGCTAAGTTTCTCTCAGTCTGCATCTCGGAAGAAGTGCTCCAGATGCTAAATTTCGTTGGTATACGTACTATATATGAGAAATTTTTGTAAATAATCTAATTTTTAATTGAAATATCAGAAATATACCCGCATAAAAAATCTTACAAGAATGACATCCAGTCGCTAAACCGTTGGGTGACTGAAACCTGTCGCCCAACGGCCGCGCAACATAGGCTATCGTGAGCCGTTGGGACAGCCTCTGTGTCGTGCAGTTATTGGGCGATAGATTTTAGTCGCTCAACGGTTTGACGACTAGAGGTCATTCCTTAAAAAAAATTACTCGGATATATTTGCTGTAATTTTGATTAAAAAATAGATTATTTACCAAAACAATTCCTATATATGACACGCTTGTTATGTACCTAGAACCGTCGTTAGTCATCAGGTCATTTGCGGCTTGCTTGAAGCCGTGGTGGATTTAACCACCACAGCCTTTCCTCTTGCTTGAAGCCACTCGATGCCCCATGGAGCATCATATACCATACCGGTTACGTTATTTCCATCGTATTCGTAATTTCATGACTACCTATGCCGGCTCAAACTTGGATTACTTCTCCGGAACTACTAGGAAGCAAAATTAGGATGCAATTTTCTACAAAAGCGTACGTGTGGCGCCTTTAGCCACCACGGTTTTCTTAGGATGTGTTTGGTTGGAGTAATGAAACTGGAATAGGATGGGATGGGATGGAATAGGATAAAATGGTTCCACAAAAAAGGTGAAACAACATGGTCCAGCATCTAAGAAGAATATTCTCTAAATTTGCACAGGTTCATCCCACTTTGGATCATTCCATCCCACCACATCCCTCAAATCAAACACATAGATAGGCTTGGTCAAAGGAACCATCTCATTCCATTCCATCCCACCCTATCCCTCAAACCAAACACATCTTTATTAAACGCTTTCCCATGTCCAGGACTAGGTATAACCCATAATTATTACCTATCGAGTGGCCTATTCTAAAATCGTCCTCGCAAGGCAACCAACTCCTCCCACTGAATTGTCAACCACAGCATGCCCGTTTTCATACGAGACATCGCTCCATTTATGAGTCGCCATTTCCTGTTTCAATTTACTCGGCCCTCACATTTCCCGTCGTTTTTTTCCTGCATAAATCTTATTGTGCGATTCATACATTTCCCGTCGTTTTTTCCAGCACAAATCTTTTTGTGCGATTCATATCGCTGATTGCAACGCGCTCTGTACTCCTATCCTCGCGGACACGCAGCATCATGAATTACCTATGTACTATTAAATGACCAGTTCACTCACAGCCTCAAATCTGGCGCCCCAGTTGTTTGTTGTTACCTCGCGTAGTGCACCACTCGCTTGGAGCAGCCCCATAATTCTGTGTGCTTCATTCCTCTCGTCCATAGGAGACCAGTTTCGTTCGGTTCATCGAACATGCTGTGTGGCTGACCGCGACATCGGCCCGTGTCTCACACCATCCTCACGTTGCACGTCACAGCATCTGCTGCCCGCCCCCACCAAAACGTGCCCTCACGGCCATTTGGGAAGTGTCTAGGTGCCCCCGGGATTCTCTGACATAATGTCAGGTGACGTTAGGTCACTGACGTGTGGGCCCATAAGCCGTGGGACCCACACGTCAGTGACCCAACGTCACCTGACGTTACGTCAGAGAATATGCGCCGGCCCCTGTGCAGAGACGGAGGGGTGCTAACTGTGGCAGGTTTCCTTATGGTTAGATAAATTTGTATTATAATTATCTATATTGTAAATATTTTTTGCTGTCATTAGTACTACTAGTAGTGTGCCCGTGCTAACGCTGCGGTAAAATACAAAACAAGATAAAATTTGTTGATCTGCAATATATAATATTTGACGACGACGAACGTGTTGTAAAGGCCTTACGACCTCCCAGGACTTTTTTACGACCGGTTCCAATCAATTACGACTGGTTCCGACCACTTCTGTTGCCGTACGACCACTCAGGTAGCCAATAAATTTCTATTGTAATATATTTTACGAAAATAGTAATTCTAATATTATAATGATATTTTTTTTGCCAATCTAAGTATTCATAAAGATAATGATGTTCAAAGTTAAAAAGTTTGATTGCATGCATTCTAGGACATTACCATTTTTTACTGCAGGGAGTATTTCAGCAGAATTGTTAGGGTTCAACATGATTATGTGCTAACTATATTAGTCCATTGACCATATCACAAGCTTTACATAATTCAAGCTTTTTCTAAAGGCATATCTATTCAATAATTCCCTAAAAGCAAAAAAACAAAAATGATGAAGAAAGATGTAAAGGCAGTGCACCTGGCCATCAGCTTCTACTTTGTCATACTCTCTTGTCACACCCTTTCTTGTCACACCATTTCGGTGAATAGCAATATAGCATGAGGATCTCTAATACTCTGAGGAACAGATTTGTTATTAAGAATATCCACACATCTCATAAAGTTGGCACTAATTCCATCAACTCTCGATGAGAACAATCCAGGGCTCCACTTAAAGGTTAAACAATAAACCCCACAAAAGCACGGCCAAGACCATGTGCAATGCCAATAACACCATACTGTCGGGCACTCTCAACTGGCTTTCTTAAAACACCAGAAACCCCAAAAGCCAAACCCTGAGCAAATGCCTCAGTCCCTTGAAATAGTCCATCACCAACGCCAGTGATTCTCCTTGAACAAACCTGAATCATATTCAACTTGAAGTGCCTGGTAGGATTAACATAAAGAAGATGGAATAAACCACAAACACGAAATTTCACCTGCTTTGATTTCAATTGAAGAAATTGCCCATCAGTAGAGAGCTCAGCAAATCCTTTACTAAGAGATGACAAAGTTGATTTTGTCACTCCAAGAAAATAGACAAAATGGATTAGATGCAGAGGATTGTGGATCAGATCTCTTTTGATTCGGTTCACAATAGCAGGGACAATGGAGCTCTTCCGCATAAACCGGCTTTTGTGCATGACTTTCCGAAGATGCACGGATGCACCTAAAGCAAACATCAAGGGAGGAAATTAAGCTCATGAGACTGAAAATATATCACAGTTCACAATTCAGAAATACACATGACTGAAAATTAAGTTTATGCGAGCTCTTGAAAAAATGCACTTATTACCTCTTTAACTCTAGTTAGCAGAGTACCGTACGGGATATCTACAGAATTGCCTGTACCAAAGGTCAAAACTGCCTCTGCTATTGCACAAAGGTAGTTTAAGGTACCTCGCAGGCAGATCATACGCGTTGGTCATCTTTGCCATACCAATTCGGCACCCACCCTGCAAAACAATGGCCAAAAAGCAAATGCCACTTCACAATCTCCACCAATTGAGCAAAATTGCAATGCCCTGTCCCAATTTCCAAAACCGTACCAAAGTGGTGCATTCCTCCGTGAGCCCTGAACCAGCTGCGGCGTGCAGCCCAGGAGTACCTCCTCCTTGGCGGCGGCTGCCGCGTCCGGCGCCTCCTTCCGCTGCTTCTTCTTCGCCTTGCGCCGATTCTTCTTCTGCTTCCTCCCGGTGTCCGCCTCGCCGAGCTCCACCACGGCGTCCTCGTCGACCTCCTCGCTGGAGGACAGCGACAGCAGGTCGGCCAACCCGGGGCGGCCGCCCGCCGCCTTGCGCCGTCGCGCCCGCGCGACGATCTCGAGGCTGAGGTAACAAAATACAATGTTTTGCATACAACAGAGAAGCGTGTTCTTTTCGTGCCCTATATGCAAGCATTTTACATGCTTTGAGCAACAGAAAATGGAGCCTTCGTCTACACATTGTTCTTGGCGCTGCTTATTCAAATACCTTGGAACAAAATTTCATAATTCCTAGCATATCATCTTATTCTCATGTTATATCAGATATGAACTTTTGCAGAAAGAGTGCAGCGCAATTGAAATAATTTTTGTAGTTATATCTATCCAAATATTTGAAATCCTAAACAAAGATCCATGTCCCAACTTCAAACAGTGCATGAATCTTAAAAATTGCTTAAAATATCCTTTTGCCTATGATGTAACTCACCTACCCCAGTCACCCAAAACAGGCCCAGCACCGGCTGCCCTCGCTACTTTTCCATCTTCAGTGACCCCATAAGCAATGCTTCCAGTGCCAGCAATCAATACACAGCCATGAAGCTTTCCCATTGTACCACTGGCCAGAGCTGCCACTGCATCATTTTTCACATAAAACTTGGCATGGCGAGGGAACAGATCTCTGAAGGACAAAAAGGCTCAGTTAGCAGTGAGAGAAGAAATGGTGATTTGCTTTTATTGGTGCTATTTGTAGTGGTCACCCTGTTCAGAATTCATAATGACATTCGCAAAAACAGCACAACTCTCACAATCTGTGGGATCGACATGTACATAAAAATTAGGTAAACCATTTGAGCATGCAGTAAATGTTTAGAAAAATATCAGAATCTCTCCAAACTCTGAAGACATCAACTGAAATCAAGTGGTCGCCATGGACCAAAACAATGTAACAATTTTCTTTGGGGGCGAATGCATTTTAAGAAACATATTGAGAGAACCATACTGGATCCAGTCCAGCATCCTCTGCTGATCTGAAGGATGGTTAACTCCAGATACAGCTAAACAAACTGCACGGACAACAGAACGATCTGTGTTGGCCATTGTCAGGGCCTGTGTCATGACCAGCTCTAGAGTTTCCAATGCAGCATTCTCTGAGAAATGAAGGACAAAACGATTAGCATGTGTTGAACAAAGGCTTTGCTGTTTGCTCTGATACACATATTGTACCATGACAAGTGGAAAAAAATAATAACCAGCACTCAGCAAACATTCACAATATCCAATTTTATACTGTCATACTGTGCGGCAAGCATATAAGATTTGTGTAGACTATGGTTAAACATGGGCACGCATTATTTTAGAAGCAACGAGGAACTTAAACAATGATGGTATCAACATGAGGTTAAAGTAAAATGCTATGAATTAAAAATCCGCATACACATATAAATGTATGTGTTCACCATCAATAAAATCTACCATACAGTAACTATAGGCAACATGCTTATTAAAGGTAATTGCATTTTATCTTCAATAACTTCATCGAATGATTGAAAAGGCGGAACACGTACAATTGATAACAATCAGGACGAACAACAAAATGACATACTTTTCTTAAATGGACGAACAAAAGTCCACCTTAGAAAACGGAACATAAACAAGCACAATTATGCAAACAATTCATCTACTTCCCTGAAACTCTTGCCTAACTGCCGAGATCCAATATTTCTGGTAAGTCCTAAGACCAAGGGGCACACTATCTATCACCAATTCACCGCAATTAGGCATGGCTAGTGACATTCACCGAGACCGCAATTCACCGAGATTTAATCCGGGGACCAATCATAAGTTTCCAAGATCCAATTTTTAACACAAGGCGGACATCAAGAACCCCCAAATTAGGCGACCCTACTACCTCCGACGGAGTTGCGGTTGGAGCATCCGGCGACGGCGCGGGAGAGCACGGGGACGGCGCCGGGCGACTCCGGCGGCGGCATTGCGGTCGGCAGGCAGACGCAGACGGTGGGGCACGCCGCAGAGGACGCCGCCGCCGATGGGCAGATCCCGCGCGCAAGACGAAACAACCCGAGGCGGAGAGAGATCCGCGCCGCCTCTAGATCTGGGGTTTGGTGGGGCGGCGGCGCCGAGGGAGGGGGCGGCAGAGAGGAGGCAAGGCGGCGTTGCAGCGGAGAGGAGGTTTTTCTGGGGGCGGTTGCGTAGGGGAAGGGGGGAACGGGGTAGGCGGCAGCGCGGGGTGGGGAGGAGGAGGCGAGGGCGGAGCGGAGGAGCGGGGGGAGGAGGAGGAGGCGGCAGCACGGGGGGAGGAGGAGGAGGAGGCGGCAGCGCGGGGTAGGAAGGAGGAGGCGAGGGCGGATCGGAGGAGCGGGGGAGGAGGCGGCGGCGCGGGGTGGGGAGGAGGAGGCGGCGGTGGCGCGGGGCGGGGGGAGGAGGCGGCGGAGCGCAGGGCGGGCGAGGAGGCGGCGGCGCGGACGGCGGGGGAGGAGGCGAGGGAGAAATCAGGGGGAGGAGGCGCACGGGCTCGTGTGGGGAGGCAGCGCACGGGCGGTTGGAGAGGGTTGGAGGGGGTTCAATGATGTGCATGATCCGGATGATTTTGGCCTTAGGATCTTCAATGAGTAAGAGAAGAAGGCTTGAGGAGAGATCCAGACCATTCATTTATATGAAGTTGGATTACTTTGGTACACAAATCTGGGTGGATTTAGATTAGACATGACTGTGGGGGTGATTGAAGGGGTGGATTTAGTAAAGAAAATTTTGGTGTATTATAGAGTAGGGTAGATTTAAGTCTCTCATTGAATGTAATTGTATTATATAGGTTATATTTCAACGCCGCCGTCGCGCTCATCGCGTTGTGACTTTTGCCCCCTCGCGCGCGCACACCGGGAGAGGTCGCTTCGCTCGTCGCGGCATGTGGACTCCGCCTGTTGCGTTGGACTGGACTCGGTCGTGTGGACTCCCCTCAGTGGTGAGACTAGTAGAAGCGCGTGGCGCAGCGCGGTCGCCGGCACGGGTGGTGCTGGTTCAACAGTTCCAGAAAAGCTGGCGAGGTCGCAGCTGGTGCGGGGTGGAACAGAGTAACTCTCCACTCTTACCTAACGTGACACGGCCTGTGAGTACTCTCCCAGCTGCGCATTAAATCTGGGCTTTATTTTCCACTGATTTGGGTTAAAGTTGGGTACGCTCTGTTGTTTTTCTGCTTGCTTTTGGAGTTGTGTAGTAGCAGTGCTACTTTAGTCTGAGCTGTAAGCTTGTCCTTCATGGACAAATGGAAGATTAAAGAACGAAAAGGCGGATTGAGCCGTTGCTTTTTAGGACACCCAATCCGATCTCCAAGGCTAGTGGAGAACGACGAAGAACACAGGCAGCAATCAGCATGCACCTACACTAACGCTTCAGAAACCAGGATGTTTCGTCTTTGCCCTGCTCCATTGCTTCTACTTCGGACTTCGGACTTATAGATTATGGTTTTTTGTTTTTTTCTAGCCTTTTGTTTTTTGATTTATTTCTTTACATTGTTCACGCTAATATAATGTTTTTTATTTTTATATTTAGTTATACAGAATAAATCATCAACTATTATAATATAAAATAAGCTATAAGTTGTGGCTTATAAACCACTTGGCATGATATTGTCGTATGAACGCACCACATCGTGACGTGACGTGAGACGTCGTGAGTATGAACGCACGACTGAATTATTCTATTCTTAAAAACGGTGTTGAGTACTCTTCCGCAATTTCTAGCGAGCTGATCGAAACCCAACACAGCACACAGTGAAATTATACTGTTTCAACTTTGAAAATTCAAAGACAGAAGTGCTTACAAAGCGATTCATGCCAGGAAAGTTACCCCTAGCTACTCGTTTCCTTGACCGTTTTTCGGGAACGAAACACGCCTGGCAAAGCGACGCGCAAAAGTGCTGCTCACTAGCCATGTTGAAAAAATCGCTTCCTTTTAAGCCCCGTTTGGCACAGCTCCACCACCGACTCCTGAAGCTGTTTGGAGCCGTTTTGTGCCAAACGGGGTACAACAAAATAGCTCCACCCAAGGAGTCCCTTAAAACCTGCTGAGACAAAAGTAGCTCCTTGGTTGGAGCTGAAAAAAGTAGCTTCACCCAGCTCCACTTGTGAAGTCAAAAAAAATAGCTCCACTTGTGAAGTGGAGCCGTGCCAAACGAGGCCTTAAAAGGCTTCTGCGAAATGTCAGCGTTGGGAGTTGGGACTTCCTTCCTTTCTTCTTCTTTGTTGAGGAAGTCAACTTGGGAGCGCACCCTTTGTCCAGCAACCGTGTTAGGAACCAAAACGTTTTCACTCATGTACCATGTGCTTCAAGATTAGGACAGGTTCTATAACACACGGGGTAACATCGCGCGTCACCCTAGTGCGCGCACACCCGAAACTACGTGCCGCCCGGTGCCGGCTCTACGCACGCCCGCCTAGCGAGGCCGCGGAGCCAGCGCACCGCCGTTGCCGCGACAAGATAGCCTACGTACCGGCGCCGCTCGTGGCCGTGTTGCGCTGCGCCCGTGCAGACCATCGTAGGCGGCCCGCGTCCGCCGCTGTCGACTTGCCGTGGTTCCTGTGCACGTTGCGTTCCGCTCATGCGCACTGTCGGCACCGTTCCCCCGCTGGGCTCCTACCCCGGTAGTACGAAAGCGGCACGACGGCCGGCGCGGCGAACGGTTCGTTGGCTCGTTGCGTAAGGAGGTGGCTCTGTTTGGGCCTTTCTGATGTTACGGGACAGAAAGCAACCCCTAAGATATGGTTTTTTTGGGCAAATAGAAGTTTGGAGGTGCAGATAAACGACTTTAGTCTATGAAACAGATAGGGTTCATGCGTGTAGTGATAGAAAGAGCTGACATTGGAAGCAGCCATGCTTGGCTTTTGGTCCATATGGACACGTCCATGCCTTTAGCTGAACCAAAGGGACGTATTGATCTGTTCAGCCGCAAGCTAGTTAGTTCCCCGAACCTGATGGGAGTCAAATCATTAACCATCGACTCATCGTTCATTGAACCAACAATTCATCAATCCTGATCGCTATCAGTGACCGGACGCGCTCCCATCATTACGCAGTCGACACGTTGCTTACGTGCCTAATTCATGGTACCTTCACTGATTTTTGTTTGCCGTCCTTCCGAACATGTCACGCACATGCGATTAACCATGTCCATGTTAGTCTCTGTTCCCTCTTGCTGCTAAATTTCCCTTGCAACTGATAGAAATATGAGAAATTGAGAAACCCGCCATCATGGCAGTTTCGACGAACCATGAAAAATCCCGAGTCAACTATACAAATATAAGACGAACATATTCATAATTGTAAGCATATCTTGGATAAAAAAGAGAGCAACTAGCCAACGGTATACTGTTGGAACTACTTCCAACGGTATAGGGTGATTGGAGGAAGAGGAGTACCTCATCACTAGCCATCGCCACGCCGCCCCGGGTAGCTACGCACACCTCCTCCTCCGCCCCCTCCACCACCATCCGCGGCCGACGGTGCCCCCTCCACCACCCCCCGCGGCTGGCAATGCCATCGCCGCCTCGCCGCGCAGTCCTGACCCTTCTCCGCCGTACCATTCCGCCCAACGTAACTCCTACAACCTCTGCTGCCACCACCCTCCGGCTCTGCCCACCGTCCTCCTACCCCCGCCCATCGCCGCCGCTGCTGCCCACCGCCGGACCGCCGCTCCTCCCGACCTCCTTTTATGCCCGTGCGAAAGAGCGGAAGTAATAAGTGCTTTGAGATTTGTGCGTTGGATCCAACGGCTATCGAGCACCCCGTAGGAACGGTACGGGGTGCATTAGTTTTTCTCGATAAAAAAGGGGTATGCAATTTTTATGGAAGTTTTTTTAAAAAAATAAATGTATATGTAGAGAGAAAGCTTCAAACAGTGCAGTGCGACGACAAGAAGAAAGTGTTGTATGCTTCACATCAGTTACAGGAACCTGCTGCGACATGGTGGATCAGCTACTAGCGTATGTAGGAGAACAGAGAAATCACTTGGGAAGAATTCTCAAAGTCTTTCCGTCGAGCGCATATTCCACAAGGAATTATCGAGGCAAAGCGCCGAGAATTTCTGGCGCTTAAACAAGGTGCGAACACTGTAATGAAGTATTTGCACCAATTCAATCACCTTGCACGGTATGCATCAGAAGATGTCAGCAATGAAGATAAGAAGATGGAGAAATTCAGGGCAGGATTACAAAAATCCTTGAAGTATCACATTTCTGCAATGGACTTCAAGGATCTACTTGCTATGGTGGACAAACTCATTAACTCCGAAGAGGCTAGAAATGAAATGGAAGACTTCAGAAAGTGAAAGGCGATGCACAAGCCTTCGTCATCCTCACCAAGTGCTCAGCGAGGAAGAACAACAGGGTCACCCCAATTTCGACCCCAATCTCCTCGACAATTCGTGCTTCTTCCAAGAGTCCAGTCCACCCAACCCCAGCAGTACAATACACCCCAACCATTAGCCATCAAATGCCCCACATGTGGCGGGAACCACCTCTCAAACAACTGTCCGCGAAGATCCAATGCGTGCTTCAATTGCAGAGAAACTGGCCACTTCAGGGATCAGTGCCCCAGGAGGACATTGCCATCAGAAGTGGCAAAAATGCAAGTCCGCAACCAACAGCAGGATGTGAAACCGTAAGTGGGCACCAACACTTCAAGAGGAGGTTTCTTACAGTCAAGGCCACCAAGACCTCAGGCACCAGCAGGAACAGCAAATTACACTTTCGCGGGCAGAGGCAGAAGCAACACAGGACCTACCTTCCAAGCCAGAGTAAACCATGTGTCCACCGAAGACGCCGCAGGAGCAAGCGATGTCATTGTGGGTATGTTTCCAACCAATTCCATACCCGCATTGATTTTGTTTGATCCTGGTGCAACGCATTCTTTCATATCAAAGAGTTTTGCCACAAGAAATCAGTTGCCTTGTGTTTCCTTGCCAAAACCCTGTGTTGTTCAAACCCCTGGGATTAGGATGGAATCCCACTTTGGGTGTGGCGATCTTAGCATAAAATACAAGGGATAGTATTTAAAGCAGATTTACTGCAACTAGACATAAAAGGGTTAGATATCATTTTGGGCATGAATTGGCTAGCCAAGAATAAAGACAAGGTAGACTGTGAATTCAAGACAGTAACCCTAGTCAGTCCAGAGGGCCAGAAAGTAGTGGTAGAAACAAACCATGAATTGATAAAGAATGCAAAGAAGTATGTGCTCAACACATTGACAACTACAATCGATCAAGTGCCAGTGGTGCAAGAATACCCAGATGTATTCCCAGAAGAATTGCCAGGGAAACCGCCTGATAGACAGGTAGAGCTAGCTATAGAGCTGATTCCAGGCACCAAGCCAGTCACCAAGCACCAGTACAGAATGTCAACTAGTGAACTGAAAGAACTCAAGAGGCAGCTGGATGATTTGCAAGAGAAGGAGTTCATTCGACCAAGTGTTTCATTTTGGTCAGCTCCAGTGTTGTTTGCTAAGAAAAAGAATGGAGAGTTGAGGATGTGCGTCGACTACCGAGGATTGAATGTTGTCACAATCAAGAATAAGTACCCATTGCCAAGAACTGATGATCTGTTCGATTAGCTTAAGGGAGCCAAGGTGTTCTCTAAGATCGATCTGCGCTCGGGTTATCATCAACTTAAAATCCGAGAGCAAGATCGAGAGAAGACAGCCTTCATCACAAGATATGTATTGTACGAGTTCACAGTCGTGCCCTTTGGTCTGACCAATGCGCCAGCGTTTTTCATGAATCTTATGAACCTGGTGCACATGCACCAATTGGACCGATTTGTGATAGTCTTTGTGGACGATATCCTAATTTATTCCAAGAGAGAAGAAGAGCACAAGCAGTATCTGCATATGGCATTGTTAAGACTGAGAGAACATCAATTGTATGCCAAGTTCGACAAGTGCAGTTTCTGGTTGAAAGAAGTTGCTTTCTTGTGTCACATCATTTCAGAAGGAGTCAAGGTCGATCCAGAGAAAGTTAAATCAGTTATGGAATGGAAGCAACCTAAGACAGTGACTGAGGTGAGGAGCTTCCTTGGATTGGCAGGTTATTATCACTGATTCATCGAAGGGTTCTCAAAGATATCTCGTCCGCTCACCTAATTGCTCAAGAAAGACAAGCCTTTCACCTGGACATAAGCTTGCGAAGAAAGTTTTCAGCAGCTGAAGACCAAGCTCACAACAACACCTGTCTTGATTTTACCAGAACCAGAAAAAGAGTTTCAGATCTATTGTGATGCTTCGAAGCAGGGTTGAGGATGTGTGTTAATGCAATACAAGAAAGTTGTGGCCTATGCATCAAGACAACTGAAGCCGTATAAAGAGAATTATCCAACGCATGATTTGGAACTAGCAGCCGTGGTGCATTCACTCAAAATTTGGAGGCACTACCTACTAGGAAATCATTGCGAGATATTCTCTGATCATAAGAGCGTGAAGTACATTTTCACTCAACCGGAGTTGAACATGAGGCAGCAAAGATGGTTGGAGTTAATTAAGGATTATGATGTGGAACTCCAATACCATCCGGGCAAAGCAAATGTTGTTGCAGACGCCCTTAGCCGGAAAGCTCATCAAAGCAAAGCCAATACAACCGAGTATCCACTAGAGTTGCAGAAGGACATACAACAATTAAACCTAATAATTACAGAACAAGGGTGTGTGGCAGCACTAGAAATTCAACCTCTGCTGACATACCAAATCAAGGCAGCACAAGATAAAGATGAAGAGATTCAAAAGCTCAAGAAGAAGATTCAAGAGGAAGGTTCAACCAAATATGCGATAGACGAACATGAAATCCTCACTTTCCGTGGTCGCTATTGCATACTCGACAAGAAAGAGTTGAGGGATTTGATTCTAGCTAAGGCTCACTCATCTCAATTCTCAATCCATCCAGGAGGTACCAAGATGTACCAAGACTTGAAGAAGAAATACTGGTGGAATGCAATGAAGAAAGAAGTGGCCGCGTATGTGGCAAAATGTGATGTCTGCCAACAAATCAAGATAGATCATCAGAAACCATCGAGATCGTTGCAGCCTTTGCTAATTCCCGAATGGAAATGGGACAACATCAGCATGGATTTTATTACCGGACTCCCAAGGATTCATGAGGGCTATGATGCTATCTCGGTCATTGTCGATAGATTGACCAAGGTGGCTCATTTCCTTCCGATTAAATAGACCTACGGAAAGGATAAGCTAACCGAGTTATATCTGACAAGGATTGTGATGCTCCACGGAGTCCCTAAGAAGATTGTCTCAGATAGAGGAGCGCAATTCACATCCAAATTTTGGGAGAAACTACATGAGGCCATGGGCACTAACCTGAATTTCAGCTCAGCCTACCATCCACAAACAGATGGTCAAACAGAAAGAACAAATCAGATTCTGGAGGATATGTTGAGAGCTTGCGCTATTGTGTATGGAGCAGCTTGGAACATTTGCCTACCATTTGCTCAGTTCTCATACAACAACTGCTACCAAGCTAGTATTAAAATGGCCCCGTTCGAAGCATTATATGGCAGAAAGTGTAAAACACCATTGAACTGGTCAGAGGCAGGAGAACGCCAACTTCTCGGTCCTCAGATCAACCAAGATTCAGAAGCCCATGTCAAAATCATCAGAGACATACTAAAGATTGCGCAAGACCGTCAGAAGAGCTACGCCAACAACCGCAGAAAAGATTTGAGCTTTGAAGTCGAAGACTTTGTGTATATCATGGTTACTCCTTTTAAGGTTGTCACGAGATTTCAAGTCAAGGGTAAGTAAGCTCCAAGATACATGGGACCGTTCCAAATAACTGGAAAGGTTGAGGAGGTAGCTTATAAAGTTCAACTACCGCCCAACTTGGCAAGGATACACAACGTGTTCCATGTATCACAGCTTCAGAAATGTCTACGACAGCCTTCAGATGAAGTACCAATACCAGACATTGATTTACAAGACGATCTGACCTATCCAGAAGAGCCACTGCGGATACTCGAGACATCAGAGAGACAGCTCAGAAACAAAAATATCAGGTTCTGCAGAGTCCAATGGAGGAATCACATGGTAGACGAGTCCTCTTGGGGGAGAGAGTTAGACTTGCAGCGGGATTTCCCCAACTTACTCCCTGGACCAAGTTAATCTCGGGATTGAGATTCTTTTAAGGGGGTAGGTTGAAATGCCCCAAATTGTTTTAAAAATTTTCTATGAATTTTCCTGAATTTTCGAGTGATTTTTGAGCCCTTTCCCTTTTTAAAAATTCTCGATGAAATGCGCCTTCCTTTCTCGGCCATCCGCCTTCCTCTCCCATTGGCGCCCCTTCCTTTTCCGCCTTCTCCTCGCACATGCACCCGCGCAGAGCTCCGCCACGCCGCGCTTCGCGCCGGCTCGCCGTCACCGGCCTCCCCGATTGCACTTGACCCGGTCTTCCCCTCTGCCACCTGTGGCCCACCTGCCAGTCCCTCCTTCAACCTCCTCCGCGCGACGTGCCATTGCCCATTTCGGCCGGCCACCTGCTCCCGCACTTCCCCTCGCATTTACTAGCGATGGCGCCTCCCAGTCACTCGGACACGACTCCCCGCCCACCCCCGCAGCTTCCCCAGACGGCCTGTAGAGCCGTAGCCGTGCCCATGCCGCGCCATTACTTCCCCGAGCAACCCCGACCTGCTCCCTCGTCGCCAGCTCCCTCCGCGCCTTCTTAAGCCCAGCCAACCCTGGCATTGTCTTCCCCACGCTCCCAAGGCACTCCCCAAGCAACCGATTGGAGTATAACCGCCTGCATCGCTGCCGATCAGCTCCATCGCCGGTGATCTCCCAAGCCTCATTCCTTCACTTCTCAATTAGAATCTGATTCTTTTTGCTAACTTGATCCCCTTTACTTCCTGAACTCAATGGTGGACGTCGTTGGCTGAGGGCGACCCTCCCCTGCCCTGGCGGCAAAGCTCGCCATCGACCGAAAGGGGAACGCCGTAGCCAGCTCGCCAGAGAGCTCCCCAGCTCAAACCAGCGCCACCGTCGAGTTCCCCCTCATCCCAGAGATGCTCCAAACACCTTCATTTTGCCCAGAGTGCCGCCGATGGCCTCTGGTGCCCGAAAATTGCCGCCGTCTTCTCTCCGGCCGTTCACCGCCGTTGAGCTTCCCTATTCATCCCAAAGCCCTGAAATGGGTTCCTCACATCCTAAGGAATCTTTTGCCACCCTCGGTTTCTACCGGAGAGCACCGCCGGCGTCGTTTCCCCAGTGCCGTCGTTCTCTGCCTTTCGGCGAGGACGACGAGCCGGAGGTAGACGATGACGATGTGGACGCATCCTCGCCGTCCACGTCTTCGTTGCCGTCTAACCTCAGTCGCCGGATGGTCTCGCCCCTCGGCCGTTCGATCTCACTTACTCCCGCTCATCCAGAGCGTTCGCTCACGCAGCATCGCCGCCGTCCGCACTGGCTGCATGTCGCCATCCAGCAGCGGTAGGTGCGCGTGGGTTGGGCTCCGGTCGCGCATGGCCCGCTCGGCCGCGCAGGCCGAAATTGTGCTTCGGCCGCACTATAGCAAGAGGCTGGCCCGACACTGTTCATCCGATTTTCTAGAGATTTTGCAATTTCCAAAAATCCAGAAAATCAAATAAAATCCCAGAAAATTCCTAAATTACACAATTTTGTTCATCTTGATGCCCTGAACCCATTTTTGACCTCCAATCCACCAAATTCATCCTAGAAAAATTCAAAAAATCCCCCATTTGACTTTTTTTATGCAATTTACTTCTTTTTCATAAATTTATTTTTCCTCGCTTGATTAGGCTCAAGCCGGACTTATGTTATTTTTGTGTGTTTGCGCTAGCTTCGGAGTTTTCGAAGGCTTCAGTGCAAGGGCAGGATCAAGGGAGTGTTGTTTACGAGGTTGTCGAGATCGTCAAGTTTCAAGGCAAATCGCAAACCCTTGACCATATTGAATCCCATTTCGTTTAATTATGTTAATATGCTATTTGCATTATTGTTAATTGTGAAATATTAATTGCTTAGAATGACATGATATCTAGATAGCACCCACCACCGACAAATGCCATATTGAATTGCAGCCCTACCTTTGTCAACCCTAGAATAGATTTAAGTATGGTATAAAGTACTAGTAGCATTTTCATCTCACACAAAATTTCACACTACTAAGGTTGTGGCCGTGGGCCGGTAGATTTGGAAAATTGGGAGTTCGGGTAGAGGTGCTGTGGGACACCGCAAGGCGGTCTTCGCCCACCACTTTACCCTAAGTCAGGCATTGGTCGCCCTGTAAAAATGTAAGGACTAGACCCTTGCGCCGAGCGAATGACATATTGGCTGCTCAACCACAGGTGTTGACCTATCAACCCTGGTTTAGTAGCTGCTCAATTCAAGTGAAGCCCTACATTGGGAGTTGGTGTGGATCGGCAGATTCAGACTAGACAACAATAGGTCTCCACAACTCGGGCCTGGCGTTCCGTGTCGGCCAACGGATACCCGAAGGTGTGCGAGCCCCTAACCTATCGGGTAGAGTGTATACCAAGGGTTGAGCAGTGAAACGACCCGGTTCCTTAACCCAGTCATGAGGGTTAAGAATGTTTGTGTAAAATTGGGCAACTCTGTAGAGTCAATAAAAAGGTATTCGGATACGCCGTGCTCCTGGTTAATGGAGCTGTGTCTATTGGGTGATTCTAGCAGCGAGGCATAAGTAGTTTTCACAAGAGTTTTAATTTGATTAGTTGGTTAATTAACGTTGAAAGAAAACCCCCTTAATCTTAAGGAGTAGTCGTAGGTTTTGAGTTTCCACAAATGTTTACAAATAAAAGTGCATCCACTCAAGTTAATAAAACAAGTATACTCCCATCCTTTGTTGACCCGTGCAATTTAGCTAAGTCAGGGTTTTTCCTTTGTGACTTGCTGAGCTGGTTAGCTCACGGCTTGCAAGACCCTTCAGAAAGTCAAGAAGCCAGTGAAGGTCTCCCCGTTGAAGAAGCTCCAGAAGAGTCGTTCTACGACGAGGATCCCTGGTTTTAGGTTTCAGTCGCGCTCAGGTTTCCTGGTGGTTTTTGTAATGTAATATACTTTAGGCTTGCACGCCCACTGCAGTAAAACTTGGTTGTTAAACCATATATTGTAATACAAGTTGGTTTTTTGTTGTAAGCATATTCTGTGATGATATTATCTTGCTCGACGCTCCGTAACTGACCAAGCTTGGGTAGTTGCGGAATGACGGGTTCTGGCGCCCCTGGAAACGGGGCGTTACACTGTTGCCGGCTGGAAGCTCCTTTGATCTGCGTCTGGAATAAGGGTCTGTTTGGTTGGTGCCTAACCTTGCCATGCCTAAGCTTAGGCAATATGTGGCTGCCACAAAAAGTGTGGCTAACAAAATCGAAGCCACACTTGTGGCAAAGTTTGGCAAGAAACTGAGTCTATGACGTGTGGGGCCGGGTGCTAAGAAAGTGTGGCATGCCACAGTTACGTCAGTGAATCAAACAGCTACCTAAAAACTGTGGCACGCCTAACTTGTGGCTAGGCAACTTCTGGTCATGAACCAAACAGGCCCTAAGTCCTGCCTCACATGACACCAGAGTAGCTGAAATCTCTTTAAGAGCCATGAATACTCTCCAACTTTACTCAATCCAGTTAAGCATTCTCGCAACTGAGACTGAATAAATAAGAACACAATAAATGGCAGATGATACTGGTTACAGGGATTGGAAAATACCTTCAATGGAGGGTTATCTGGAGCAAGTACCTCGGCAACAAATTGTGGCCCCAAAGATGAACCACCAATTCCTATGGAAAGAATTTGAGTAAATCGCCAAGCAGGAGATGACGGAGGTTTGATCTGCATTTACACCACAGGTAAACCAGCAGAAAAGTAGCATGAGCAGTTGACAGGACATAAAATGTACGTATAAAAGCTCCAATAAGTTTATGATATAGTATGGTCTATATAAAGATGTTTTAAAATTCTTAAGTGCGAGTTATACACTAAGTGAACTAATTTACCCTTGTCATCCCAAGAAATATACATCTATTCAATTCTTACTAAGTTAACAACTTTGAAAGCAGCTCTCAAGACCAATAAGCCAACATAATGAAAATCCGTCTACTGTTCAGTGATCATTCACCAAAAGTTATTCTTTTGGGCCCTGTTTGGAATGCGGGAATTTTTCCCGATTCCTGCGGGAATTGAACTGTTTCCTGCAAAATTCCTGTGAAATTCCTCTGTTCCAAACAGGCCCTTATACGGTGAAGGATCAACAAAATTTCGGGCTGCCTTATCATTCCAGAATTTAACATAACTAAGCATGATCTCAATTGACAATAACAATAGGTCAAATTAATACATAAAGAATCTCCAAGATGCAGAGCAAGCTTGGTCATATCCACAATGCATACACATGCATTCTAGGCATCCCTCTTGATTCTTGAATCTTGATGCAACGAATTCGTACAGTTCAAAAGTAGCGCAACTTCAACAAATCCCCTAAATGCTTTCAACATACTGTCCTACACGGTTACTTCATATTCCCTGAATGCTTTCCACATACGACCCTAAAGAGCTAATTCAAATTGGAGTGTCTCTTAAGCGAGAGGAAATTTTGCAGAGGACCTTGGCGGAGATGATATCGCTGGCGAAGGCGAGGATGCGTTCGAGGGTGGTCTCGATCTTGGCGCGGAGGAATGAGTTGGGGGCGAGGCCGGGGCAGCGCATCCAGTAGTGGCCGACCATGCGGCCCTCGTCGGGGTTGCCGATGGCGCCCTTCCCCAGCTCCCGCATCGCCGCGAAGGCGCGCTGCATGGGCGGCTCCATCCGCTCCAGTAACTCCTCCGTGAATCCTATCCGGATCACGTCCACGAACAGGCCCAGCGGCTTGTGCTGGTACAACCAATCCACGTAGCGGCTCCACAGCCTGATGGGGTCCTTCTCCACTGCGCCGTGGGCGTGGCCCGACTGCTTCGAGGTAAGCGAGTGGGGAGAGGAGGAGCGGCAGACGTCAGCAATGGAGTTGGGACGGGCGAGGCGGAGGTGGGAGGGGCGGGTCAGGAAGCGGCGGCACGCCCCGGAGGAGATGGAAGTCATCGCCGGAGTTGGAGCCCCCGAGGTAACGCAAGGCCTTGCGAGACGAAAAGAACATTGGTGGGGTCCACCTGTCAGTGAGTGACGGAGTGCCTAACGGGGAGCATGGAGCCGGCGAGGTTGGAGACGGGCGACCTAGCCGTGAACAAGGGGCCCAAAGCCTTTTACCGGCCCAGTCACTGTCCAGTGTCCACCTCGCTCGCGGCACGCCATCCGTAAGGCCCAGAAGCCGACGCTTGCCATGTCCAAACTTCCTCAGCATAGTAGGCCTCAGTCGTCCATCCACCCCCCAGCCCACTTGTCCGATCCGTTCCCCGCCCACTAACCCGGACCCTCAACGGCCCAAATTCTCAGTGGGCCTTACAGGGTTCTGTGATTCTGCACAAGGTACGGCGCAAGGGTACAGGGGTTTCATGTGCGCCATAAGAGCATCTCCAACAATGTCCTCTAAATCTCATCCCCTAAGGGCCTGTTTGTTTCAGCTGTAGATTCTGAGAAGTAGCTGGTGAGTATCCAGCTAGTCAGAATCTGGAGAAGCTGGATAACCCCAGCTTCTGGCTACTAGTTCATTTTCTGGATTCTGTAGCTTCTGGCTACTTAGAATCTGGATGAAAATCTGGACTGTTTGGGGTAGCTGCAGATTCTGGGAGTAGCTGCAGCTGCCAGAAGCTGAAACAAACAGGCCCTAAATCACTTTTTAGAGGACACAATCTAGAATATAGAAGACTAAAAATATGTAACCTCCAACAAGTCCTTTAAATATGATCCCCTAAATTAAAATATAGGTCCATGAAAACTACCAACCAAAGAATTTAGAGGATCGGCCGGCGCAGGAGCGTTGGGACCGATTTAGGGGATGGTGTGCGTCCTCCATATATGGGGGACGAAAAATCAGGGATGGAGTCCTCTATATTTTTAGGTACCACTTAGGGGATCTGTTGGAGCCCTTTTTTTACCTTTTCTTCTAAAATATAGGGGATATGAGCACTTTAGAAGATTTGTTGGAGATGCTCTAAGTGAGGGAGACTTCCCCTAAAAAAAGGAAAAGTGAAAGGGTTCAGGCCCTTCAAGGTAACAACTTTCTGCCAAAGAAAATTCCAACTTTTAACTCGAATTTGAATTTTCCAGCACAAAATTCTGATCTCTAAGATTTTGCAACTTTACCTTTCAACTAAAAATTTAAACTTTCAGACCGAAGAAGGCGGATGGAACTTCTCTGGGGTTAGACCCCATTTCATCTCCATGGTGTCAGCCTCGGATGGGCTGCACGTGGTGCACACGCACGAATCTCAGCGCAAGGCCCTCTCCCACCTCTTTTTCTCCCCCCAAATCCGAGCGCGGCCAGGAATGTCCCTCCTCTTTTCCCCACTGATGGCATGCCCGCCCCATCGGCCGCAAACCGCGTCGTCAACATGCCGGCCACCGCACAAGGATTCCCTCCACCGGCGCCAGCACCTCCGCGTCACCTCCCCGAGAATCCTTAGTCAACACGCAAGGATTCCCTCCGTCGGCACCGGCACCTCCGTGTAGCCTCTCCTAGAATCCTGCCCCGAGAATCAGCACCAGCACCAGTCGGGTTCGGCTTCCCCACCTACCTCCTTAGCTCGGTCGCCGCCCTGCGCATTGGTCAAAGTGGTGTGGTCATGGCGCTGTGGTCATGGGCCACTTCGACTATGGCACCACGACCACGGCCACTTTGGCCTCAGGGCGGGGATTCCCAGGGAAGCGGCGCGGAGGTATCGGTGGCGGTAGAGGGAGTCTGACAGGTCGACGCCGCGGTCTACGGCCGACAGGGGCGGGGGAGAATAGGAGGTGGGAGAGGGCCTTGCGTGGATATTCGTGTGCGTGCGCCACGTGCAGCCTATCCGAGGCTGACCTATGGAGACGAAATGGGATCTGACCCTAGAGAAGTTTCTTCCGAAGAAGGGGAATATTTTGGAACATTCAGGTCCTATTTTTTTTGGGTTATAGTTGATGGCTTCTGTTTGTGGTTTTTGAAACAACAGTGGATAGTGCAGACGGTGACGCAGACAGCGTACACGGTTTTAGGCTCGGAGAGCCATTTGGATAATCTATTTCAAGAAGCCGTCCTGTTTATTTCAGCTTTGAGAAAAGTTAAAAGCCATTTCAAATGCTCAAAAGGATGGCCTCCAACTTTCAACAAAGAAAAATGCAACTCACCTAGCTGCAGTTCAAGCTTTCCTTCGACATTGCGGCATCATTAAGGCGTCGGGCACGGCTGCAACACTAGCAAGGTGTTTAGGCACAGCGTGAGCAGCAACAGTGTCGATTACTAGGGTTTTGGTGCGAGAAATCTGGCGGCCTCGGAGCGGAAGGGAGGGGGCGACAAGGGTGGTGATCGGTTCGGCTGAAAAACTCATGGCTTATGGCTGAAAACACTGTAACTGGCTGAAAAAAGCACTGTAGCTGACAGAGGCTTATTTAACATAATTAAATTTAAAAAATTTAAAAATATAAAAAATATGTTAGCCCATTACGTATAATACAAACAAATACGGGAAAAAAAGAACCGGTAAAAAAACTCAACAAAAAGCCAAAAGTTCAGAAAAAGATGAAACTTATGAATAGTGAAAAATAAGCCAGAAGTCAGAAGTCAAAGCCGAGTTGATCAGGACCCAACGGCAAGAGGCAGCGCGTCGGTGTGCGGAAAATCGACAGAAAAAGAGAAAATGATGCGACATACACATACAAAGTGGCAGGTAGTCGACGCCTCAGAAAAATAGAAAAAGGATACTCAATTTTTTTCCATAGTGGTGTTCTCAAAAAGCCATGGGCGTCCGCGTTTTAGCATTCTTGTTCTTAGATTACGGTTTTGCTATTGTATAGTCGATTAAATTTTTTTTATCTCTCAGTCACTTAAAGTTGTACTCTGAGTAACTTAAAGTTATAGTATACTAATTTTGTCTCACTTAAAACTATACTCTTAGTCATCTAAACTTACAATATAAAAAAGTAACTAAAGATAAAAAGAGAAAACAGTCATGTGTGTAATAGTCACTCCCCTTATATTATTACTCGGATATTAGATCCAACTGACATGGAAGTTAATGCTTTCAGATCGCTAGTTATTATAACCAGAAGCTAGCTAGTCTCCTAGATCATTTGATACGTCCTAGTAAAATACTGGAGGGACCTCTTGGATGGTACTGTTACTGTAGTAGTACCATGTCAGAGAACACTGCATGATTACGTTTACGAGCTTATGACCAGGGGGGAAACAGCCACATCTCCTCAACAGTTCTTGTATATTTTTACTATTAATTGTTTTTGGCGACAAATCTGACAAATTAAACTATCAGCATTTTGTGTGTGTGTCTGTGGTAGCTTCTCTGGCCCCTTCACAATGTCCTAGTAATTTGTAGCCACGTGGTGAAGACGTAGAAATACGACGGCAATCTACTAGTGTTTAGTGGTGATCAGTTGGGTTTTTTTATGACTTATGGTTAAAAATACTGTAGCTGGCTGAAAAAATACTGTAGCTGATAGAGGCTTATTTAGCATAATTAAATTTAAAAAAATTAAAAAATATAAAAAATATGTTAGCCTATTACGTATACTACAAACAAATACGGGAAAAAAGAACCGGCAAAAAAGCATAAAAAAGCCAAAAATTCAGAAAAAAACGAAATTTGTAAATAGTGAAAAATAAGCCGAAAGCCAGAAGCTTAAGCCGAATTGATCAGGGATCATGGCTGCCTACCCTATATACACGCGAGTGCATTTTAATGGGAAAACACGTGCAACGATGCAAGTGCCGATGCTCTACGCCCTTGCTAATGCTACCAAGTGGGCGATACACATGAATTAATCAAGTCGCAAATAGAGTCGGACATTCTCAACAATAGATATCTCAAACTATGTCTATACTTCTCTGTATCATCAAAAAATCATTGTAGGCACTTAGGTGATATCTATACGTGAACTTAAGCAATAAATCTCACTATTTCTTATTTTCCTCTCTCCTCCTCCTCCAACTCTCTTAAAAGTTGGCATAGACACTGTAGTTCTCTCTCATGCAAGATTTTGGTGGTTTCTTGCTGTTTAGATTTTATGCTCATACAATATCTTACATAAGGGTATCTTCAATAGTATCATCTTAATTGTTTCTTATCTATATTAAATGAGTAAAATTTTATGTAGAAAAAAGAAAAGGTGAAAAGAGATAATATACTGTCTCTTATGCAAGAGATGATTTAAACCTGCAAACCAACATAAATAGTAAGAGAATGTGAGGCAAAAAGTTATGATATAAATAGTATAAAATAGCTAGAGGAATGATTTACTATTAGAGATGTTGTCTCTAATTCTATCTTTCGGTGGTGTGAAAGCCTTAGACAAACTATTGTATATGTTCTAAGACATTGCTTCTCTCTCTTTTTTTTTAATTAATTTCTCTCTACCTTACTCTAAATTCTGCGTGGCACTGTATGGACATTGCTCACTGAAGAGTGCCGTAAAGGCGACCATGGCGGGTGAATGAAGACCGATCTAGCTAGGGGGCTTTGTATAAGGCGATGTGAGAGCATGCATGGGGACAGTGGGACACGGTGGTTCAGCGCGGACGGCGGCGTCACGCAAGCTATGGCGGATGTTCTGGATGCTTATTTATGCCGTAGCATCGATCACCAGCACTGCAAGTGCCCATGTGTATGGGGTTCCTCAACCAAAACAACTGTGTTTAGCTGTGTGCAAACCAAAAACAATCTCGTGCTAATGCTGAAAGTCGGACACTTCAATTTCTTTCAAGCCCGGGATGCTTGCTGCGAAAGTTCATTCAAAATGTTAGAGTAGTACTTTTTTTTTGCGAGCAGTTATTGTAGCACTTCAGTTGAAATGCTGTTGGCGTACTAGTTTGAAAAGACCGCAGGAAGTTTAGTGGTGATTATTTGGGTTTTTTTGTGGCTTATAGCTGAAAAGTACTGTAGCTGGTTGAAAAGACACTGTAGCTGACAGATGCCTATTTAGCATAATTAAATTTTAAAAAAATAAAAAATATGTTAGCCCATTACGTATAATACAAACAAATACGGGAAAAAAAGAACCGGCAAAAAAACTCAACAAAAAGCCAAAAATTTAGAAAAAGACGAAATTTATGAATAATGGAAAATAAGCCGGAAGCTACAAGCTGAAGCCAAAACGATCACAGCCACACCGAAATCTGCATGAACTAAATTAATAATCCGATGGTAACTGTCTGCAATTTCCTCTATTTTCTCTCCACTAAGGTCCACCTCGAACACAAGAATGTTAAATGGGAAATAATGTGATCACGCCACAAACACATACGACAATAGCGCCCAATATCAAGATTGAACTAAAGGTGAATTCGTTTCTTCAGCCTCAACATATTTTAAAAGAGAATATGATGCTACCTAATGATGAAAATATATATTGTTACAGCACCACGTCACTTTTACACCAATTCAAGCAAGAGTTCAAGATGGACACGTTTTAGAATCCAATTCGGCCTCCAGATCAATTGGGAGTCAGCCTGATAGGCCCAAATTCAAATGTGCATAACTTTCACATATGAAGTCCGTTTGAGCTCCACGAGTACTTATTGGAAAGTTTTTCTCATCCTCTTTCCAATGGATCTGGTACTACCTCTAAATTCCATCTGTGCGCATCGCAACCATCAAAAGAGTCTGTGTTGGGGACGTACTGGAATCGGATTCGGACTGCTGCAATGGTGCAAGTTTAAACGGACGTAACTTTCTCATACCGACTCCGTCTGGGACGTTCTTGGACTTGATGGAAATCTTATCAAGTTTACTTTCTAAAGGATTCAACCCCATCTTCAAATTCTATCCGAGCCGGCCGCAATCATCAAAAGAGTCTGTGTTGGGCACGTACTGGAATCGGATTCGGACTGCTGCAATGGTGCAAGTTTAAACGGACATAACTTCTTCATACGGACTCCGTTTGAGACGTTCTTGTACTTCATGGAAAGCTTATAAAGTCTATCTTCCAATGGTTTCAATCTCATCTTCAAATTCCATCTGAGCTGGCCGCAATCGTCAAAAGAGTCCAAGTTGGTTTCTGAGTCCGAGTCAAAAAAGGTGCTGCGCCACCACCACTTGGGCCCATGGGCCTTGTAACCCTAGGGGGTCGTTCTCCCTATATAGGAGCCGCCACCTCCGTTGCTAGGACTTGGATTTCATTGAGTTTAGATTTAGCCATTATGCAAACTTCTGTTCTTCAGTTGTGTCGGACGACCACCTGTCAAGACAGCCCTCAGAATCCCACCTTTTGATCTCAATTTAGACATTTGCAATTTCAGATTGCTTGTTATCTTGTTCTTGCGTGTTCTTCGATTGCATGCAGGAATAGACCTTCGTGGTCAGGTCAACCGCGTTCTTGGCACGGTGATAACATCTTGGGGTTGGTTCAGCGATTGCTAAGGCGCAAGCGACGTCGTACGGTTGTAGTCGGATCGCAAGGGTCACCTCCACCAAAATCGATAGTTATCATCCTATCGGAAGATCGGGACCCATCGCCTCATCAGGAAACATGCATGAAAATGTAAACACTGCGACCATCATCCTTTCCTCAAGTTTATACGCAGTTTCTACATTTCGACCAGAACCTCTATTTTGACAGTTGTTGGGGAAGAGTCCCTGTGCTACACCGAGCCGACGATAATTTCAGCATGACGTCACACATTGGGGATCAATGCCGGACGAGGTCCGGAGTTCACTCTGGAGGAGGTCCATGGACCAACCCGAAACGATGTCCGAAGTCCACCTCGGACGAGTTCCGGAGTCCAACCCCGGACGAGGTTCACGGACATACCCTTGACGAGATCTGTGGACCAATGTTGGACAAGGTCCAGGGGCCAATGTTAGCGTGCCGTCACACATCAAGGGATCTGCCCCTGGACGAGGTCCTAGCTAGCCACGTGTTGAGGTCTCGTCGGCGGTCGCATAGAAGGACGGCCGATGACATAACGAATCTCATGGCAAGACCCACTTGACATGATGGACGAAAGTACCCCTCGGTGTGAGCTAGGATCCGAGAGCAAAAATGTAACTTCAGGTGTTTTCCCCCCTTTATAAATATGACCACTTGTAAATAGAAAGGAGGAGGCCACTTATAACATGGACACCCATATGTAATACATTTGTACGGTCTTTTGTGTGATTCTCGTTGAATCGACCCTTTGCATTATTGCTGATCCTCAAATCCACTTGGGGTGCCTACAAGTTTATTGTTCGATCTCGTATCGACAACAGTTAGCGTTGACCTTGGGGAAGAGACGAGAAACCGTGAGGCTTGACTGACTTGCACATTTTACTCGAATACAACGACTTCATGCACAACATGGCTACTTCATCTATCATCTCTGTGGTGCATGCCATGACCCCGGACCTCGTCCGGGTTATGACATTGGACCCCGTCCGCATTGCCTCAACGTGGCCTCGCTCCAAGCCCATGTCCTCGTGCGTGCTCCCGACCTGAGTCTGTGCCGTGGCCCCAAACGTGGGTCAATGATTCGGGTGACCACTCGACGTACGCCTAGGCCAGCGCATCAATCCAAGGGAAGGGTCACTGAGCCACCCTGGGCCTCTGAGACCTAAGTCCTCCTGAAACAAGGCACTCACCTTAGTTAAGTGACTCACCTTCACCATCGCCGCGCCCTGTATTTCAAGACACGTTCCTCATAACATGCATTGCAAGAGCTCCCAGTAGCACGCATCCCAATGCCTTTTCCTAAGGACATGAAACTTGAGACCAACCCGAGTTGCATATGAGTTGTTGTGCTTTGGTACAACTCAAACTGGTGCATGAAATTTCCATTGGGGAGCCGGTACACCTGGTGCACCGTGGGCCACCCTTAGCCTTTAAATACCCTCCCACCTATCGGTCAACACAGAGTCCAAATCCTCTCTTCCTCAATTCCCCATTCCTTCTTGCCTCCACTTTGTTCAGTGCGCAATCGGCCCATTCCTTCTTGTCCGGGGCGTCGCGCTAGGTCCACACTACCCGTTCAATCGCGCCGAGTCAACAGTGCCCCCTGCTACTCCAAGACACCTGTTCGCCACATTGGGCCCACTCTGCTTTGCTGGGTGTGGCTGTGAGCATGAGGCCTCGTGACCCCTATGCCCCGACCGGGGCGCCATGCCGGGTCTACGCTGCCCGCTTGATCATGTTGGGTCATCGTTGCCCTTTGCTGCTCCCAGCCGCCTGTCCACCCCTCGAACTTGCTCTGCTCCACACGTCCACCACGCTGAGTTCACTCTACCGTGTTGGGACTGCTCTGCTCCACTACTTCCATGTGCTCGAGCTCAACCTACGGCGCTCTGCATGGCACATCGGCTCCGCTCATGAGCACGAGGCGTCGTGACCCCTACACCCCGTTTGGGGTGCCACGCCGGGTCTGTGCTGCCCGCTTGGTTGTGTTAGGCCATTGTCTCTCTTTTTTGGTTTGGGCTGCCCATTCGCCACCTTGGACTTGCTCCGCTCCGCACGTCTGTCGCACCGAGTTCATTCCGCCTCGCCTATCTACACCGCAATGGGTTCACTCTGCTCGCTCAGTTGCTTCCCCGAACAGGTCTAGGCCTTGCCCCAAACTGGGTCCGGGACTTGTCTAGAGCTGGTCCACGCTATTTCTAGAGCAGGTCTAGGCCTTTCCCTAGACCGAGTTTGGGACTTGTCCAGAGCTGGTTCGCTCTATTCCCAGAGCAAGGCTGGGCCTTTCCCCAGACTGAGTCTAGGTCCTTTCCGGAGCTGGTTTGTGCCATCCAGAGCAAGTCCACGAGGCATCACTGACTTGGTCCACGATACTCCAGAGCTAGTTCGTGCTACCCCCAGGAGCCAGTCCAGGCCTCACCCCAACCTGGTTCGTAGCTGGTCTGCGCTACCCCCGAGCTAGTCCGCCTCATCCTGAGCAGGTCCGTGAGGCATCACTAACTTGGTCTGCGATACCCCAGAGCCAGTCTGTGCTACCCCTAGGAGCCAGTCTATGCTACCCCTGGGAGCTGGTCCGCGCTGCCCCCAAGATGCTCTACGCCATCCCAAACAGGTCCGTAAAAAATTTCTGACTTAGTCTGGGTGCCCTGGGCCTGGTCAGAAACTCCTTGAGGTGGTCTAGGGTCATTGGGCTTGGCTCATGTGCCGAACTACCAAAATGTATCCTTTGGTCAAAAGATTACCAACTCCAATGCCTGGCTCCAGGCAGTGATCGCCAAGTCGTACAATAGTTGGAGGTGTCATTTCAGCCTGGCCTGATGCTGATGCCACTGACACTGTGCAAGGCCCTACGGATTAGGTTCTCCATGTGCCGATGATAGGTGCCGCCGCCGCATCGTCTCTGCTAGGCATCTGGTGCACTCACGATGTGAACCGTGCCACCTGTAGGACACCCTTAACTTGGTTCGTGCCATCCTCGGAGCTCGGTCCGTGATGCCCACTGGAGCTGGTCTGCGTTGCTTCCCAAACTTGGTCTGCAACTCTCCCCTAACCTAGTATGAGATTCCCCTATCTGCTCTATGTCTATGCACCCATGGCTCCACTAGTGCTAGCCTCTCACCATCTTAGCCCAAGTTGAGTGCAAGTAGTTGGCTTGGCATGCCTCTTCACGGCAGGCATCCCTGCGCACCAAGTTACACATCTGGATAGGATTCAGGAGACATTATTGGCCTCTGCTCCTCGTAGCCCCAGTTTGCATTGCTCGTCTATTCACTCCCAGTAGCGATGCATCGTGCTCGTGAGCTGTGCACCCCCAGCCTGCCTCTTGCTTCACACCTGTGCTTCATTACCTGTTAGCATCTGAGGTAGCACTGCACGCACCTCCAACTGAGCCCCTATGCACACGAGCCTGAGGATCACGGTATCTGCCAACGTTGCCCCTTCTCTTTCCACGGATCAAAATTCGATGGCTCCAGGCACCACGTTTCGAAATCTAGTCGAGGGTGTCGCGCTGAGCGCCTCAACAACCGTTAATTTGGGACCCTTTATTGTCGTCCCCGTGAGCTTCTCCTCTACCTAGATCTAGGTTGAGCTGTGCCAAAGCCTTATGGCCACGAATTCAATCAGGGCTGCCACTGTCACCCAACAGTATTCCTAGTCTGCGTCGCGCCTCTAGTTTCTGGCTCACACGCATGTTCCCGGACTGGTGTCGCCTTGCTTGTGTGGTTTAATTTGGCCTGGATAGTTTTTCTCGGATGAACTTTGTTTTGCCTCGATGGTGTCTCTTCGACTAGGGGCTCCTTCTAGCTCAATGGATTCACCTCAGTGACCCCCAATGCATCTCGGTGGCTTTGCCTCGGTGTAGTTCAACTTGGCCTTGACGGCTTTGCCTTGGCCAAACTTCACCTCACCTTGATAGTGTCTCCTCGACTAGGGGCTCCACCTAGCTCGATGGATTCATCATGGTATCCCCCAATACGCATCGATGGCTTTGTCTCAGTGTTGTTCAACTTGATCTTGATGGCATTGCCTCAATTGAACTTTACTTCACCTTGATAGCGTCTTCTCGACTAGAGCTCCCCATAGCTTAATGGATTCATATTGGTAATCCCCAACACACCTCGATGGCTTCACCTCAATGTGCTTCAACCCAGTCTCAACGGGTTTGCCTCGGTCGAACTTCGCTTCGTCTCAATGGTGCCTCCCCCACTAGGGGCTCCCCCCTAGCACTTCTAGTTTACCTTGCCGTGTTAAGTTAATGCTCCAGTACATGCCTTCCCACCTGAAGGCCACGCCTTGGTGGTTCGATCACTCCTCGCTCCGTGAGCCATGCCTTCTGAGGTTGAGCGGCCACATCCTCGCCCTTAGGGTTGAGCGAGAGCGTACTCACCCTCCGGGGTTGAGTGAACAGATACCCACACTCCGAGCCTGAGTGAACAGATACCTCTAAGGCTGAGTGAATGGATACTCACCCTCTGGAGCTGAGTGAATACATACCCTTTAGGGCTGTGTGCTAAGTTTTTCAGATGGGAGACAACAAAGTTTTGGTCTCTTCCCAACCATGAAACAATCTGAAGTCTTGTCTTGAGCGCTAAGTTTTTTTGATGGGAGATGATGGTGTTTTGATCTCACCCCATCCGCAATGCACTCGTGAGACTCGTCTCAAGTGCTAAGTTTTTTTGGATGGGAGATGGCAAAGTTTCGACCTCCCCGCAACCATGAAGTGCTCTCGAGCCTTATCTTGAGCGCTATGTTTTTTTTATAGTGTTGCATGCTACTATCCAGCCTCAGATCGACTCCACTGCTGCCACTGCTATTTGGGCTTGACTTGGTGGAGTCCACCTGCGATGGTCTTGGGTGCCTCCTCCTCTTCTACCATGCATCGAATGCGAGTCCAAGCTAGGGACAACAGAGCGATGGTGTCGTCGCCTTCCTTGTTCTCTAGGGCTAGGGACCATGCATTAGGTCCATGCCGCGTCCTAGACCAGGTTTGCCTCACCCTTGGACGAGGTCCACCCTACACCCCAAATGAGGCCACGCTATCTATAGACTGGGTCCTGCACTGTGCATCAGACAAGATCCATGCCGCACCCAGACTAGGACCATGTTGTGCCAAAGACAAGATCTACATCACTACCGAGAAGGTTCACTACGCCTACTGCCTTGGCCCTATCAACGCATCGACAAAGCTTTTTGAGTGTCTTTTAGAAGGATGGCATGACCTCGGGCATGGTTTAATGGGTCTTAACGTCTTTGCCTCGGTCAAACTTGTTTTGCCTTAATGATGTTTCCTTGTTTAGGGGCTCTTCTTAGTTTGATGGGTTCATCTTGGTGAGCTCCAACACACCTCGGTGGCTTGGTGAGCTCCAACTTATCTCGATGGCTTGACCTTAGCATGGTTCAATTAGGCCTTCATGGCTTTGCCTTGGCCGAACTTTCGCTCTGCCTTGATGGTGTTTCCTCGACTAAGGGCTCCCTCTAACTCGACAAATTCACCTTAATGAACTCCAATGCACCTTGATGGCTCGACCTCGGCGTGGTTCAATTTGGCCTTGATAGCTTTGCCTTGGCTGAACTTGGCTCTGCCTTGGCGGTGTTTCCTCAAACTAGGGGCTCTCTCTAGCTCAATAAATTCACCTTGCTACATCAAGTTTAGCAGTCTGGCTTCGGCAACATAGATGCATTGAGCACTGTGTGCTTTGGCGTCGCATCCCACTATATGTCTTATCACATTGTCGACCATGCATCAATGAGTCAAGTACTATATGTTCTAGCACACTCATCACACCAAGTTGAGGACCTCATACTTTGATGTATGCCTCCTTGCATTGTGGGCCGCCCCTCACCAAGTCAAGCACTCCTCCCGTTGTAGGCCATACCTCAACGAGACAAGTACTCCTCGCTCCTTAGGCCATGCCTTGGCGAGTCGATCACCATGTGTTTAGGTGCATATCTCCTGACTTCATAGGGCATGCCTCTGTGTGCTGAGCACATGGCATTCCCCAGTGCATGCCTCCTCACCTCGCATGCCATGCCTCGGTGAACCAAGCATATAACACCCTAGCGCATATCCCCTCACCTTGAGGGCCAAGCCTCGTTAGGTTGGCCCTAGGCACATGCCGACCTTGCACTCCTCGGCTCATTGTCATACATTGACTGACTCGATGTCATCTAACTCAATGTCAGCCATCAAGCTCATATAGATTAATGCATGCACGTCTATCGGCCTGCCACACCTTAAAGCTCCATCACACCTCAAACAAGCAGTCCATCCATGCCCATCTTGACACGTTTGCCCACAATGACCTGTTCATCTGAGGGCTCCCCACACCTCGGACTAACAAGTCTGCCACACTCATTGCAATGTGTCCATGTGAGTCAACCTTGCACACCATGACATTCTGTCACTCCTCGAGGGCTAAGCCTTGGCCATGCCTAGGTGAGTCGAGCTTGGCACTCCAACTCATACATTTCATATCTTGAAGGCCATGAGTCAAGAACTCCTCACTTCACGAGGCACTCCTTTTTTCTAGGTCCAAGCTTTGCACCTTCGTGTAACTTCGATATCTAGGCAGTCGATGCACGGCTCCATAGTTTTTCATGACCCCACATTCTTTTCATGCAATAGTGAACCCCCTGACATGACTCGAAATTATCCTAGTGCAGTAGTGGCCCTTTGATGATCATCAAGGGAACCTACCTCGAGGGTGCATCCACAACTCGTCGACTAGAATTCACATGAGGACTAAGGTAAATTAACATGTTGTCAGAGTGTGCTGCAGGTTACCAGAAGAATTGTCAACCCAAGGCCACGCACCGACCCATTTTACAAGTCAGTGCGCCAGCCCGGACATGCTATTGACAACCACCCAGATCGGCGACGGGCTACTGTTGGGGATTGGTCCCCACACTACCTCAAGCCGACGATAATTTCGGTGTGGTGTCACACATCGGGGGATCAATGCTGGACAAGGTCTAGAGTCTAACGCCAAATGAGGTGTGCTAACCAACCTCCGACGAGATCCGCGGACCAACTCCAAACGAGGTTTGGAGTCCATCTCGGACAAGGTCCGTGGACCAACGCTGGACAAGGTTCAACGGCCAACGCCGACGTAGTGTCACATATCAAGGAATCTGCCTTGGACGAGGTCTTGCTAGCCATGCGCCGAGGCCTTATCGGCAGCCGCGTAGAAGAAAGATTGACGACATTGTGAATCTCACACATGGCAGGGCCTACTTGGCACAACGGATGAAAGTACTCCTTGGTACGAGCTAAGATTTGAGAGAAAAATGTAACTTCGTGCGCTTCCCCCCTCTCTATAAATAGGACTCATTGTAAATAGGGAGGGGAGACCACTTGTAACACGCACATCCATATGCAATACATTCGTATTGTCACTTATGTATGATTTTCGTTGAGTTCCGCTTTGCATCATCGGCGGTCCGCGAATCCGATCAAATGTGCCTATAAATTTACTATCCAATTTCGAATCAATGATAAACCGTACTAAAAGTTTTGTAGTCTATTTGGAGCTTCACATATAAAGATGGCTGATTTGATTTGGATATAGCGTGGTCGTGTCATAGAAGAGCCCAAATGCATCCGCCAAGACTAAAAGCGTCGGTTATTAAAACTCTAGATTAGATGGTACTTTCGTCCAAGCCATTCCTCATCCTCATCTTGACATTTTACTCAGGATGACCACGTACCAAGGATCCCATTTGGGCCAACCAGCATGCATTTAACCTCCGTTTGTGTGTCTAGTCAGAGCTAGCACTAGAGCAGGCAGAGCAATTATAGATCACAAAAGGAGTAAAACTGAGCACTAAAGTACTCGTTCCGTCTAAATTTATAAAATCTATTTCTTTTTAATATATAGACTAAGAAGATAATAAAATTGACTAAATTACCTCTAATTATTATCTCTAACTACTATATTCAATACATGTATATAGAAAATAGTAAATAAAACTGTATATTTATCATGGATATAAAGGAAACATCTAACTAATTTTGTATTGGAATATAAAATATATTTTATATTTATGAACAAGATAATTTAAAAATATATCTTATAAATTTAGATAAAAGAAATAGTACTTAGAGTCTTAGAGAGCACTTACTACACTTACGTACACAGCCAAGTCCATCACTTTATTTGTTTCACATGGTTGTAGTGACCTTCTCTTTTGACCCGAGCGTTAATCCATATCTAAGACCTAATGCATGTCTAGAGCATCTTTTTGAGGATCAATGCACTGGAACAAGCCCAGTTGGGTCAGAATTAGAGTCTTTAGACTGATATCAGTAATCAGAAGGGTAAATAATTTCTAAAATTTTTCTCTTATAAGGTATTTAAAATCTTCACTCAAGTAATTATAATAAAATCTGATTCAGATTACAACAACTAGACTAAGAAAAACAAAGCTAGAGACAAGAACCAACAAAATCAGCAGTAGCACATACTTAGTTAAACCGCCATTGAGGAGGCAGTCTAACCGCTGGCCGGTCTGACCAGCCCTCTATTTCTAGACTTGAAAACCTCTCGAGTCAAAAGCTCAAATCTAAAACACTTGCCCGATTCGTATCCAAACACTTTCAAATTTTGTACGAGACATGTTCAAGTAATAGAAACCTAAATCAATAAAAAATCACGAGGTGTTGAGCTCAAGTTCATTAAATTAAAGAGAATCTAATCTAATTCATAAGAATATCAAAAATCCTAAAACTCAAATTACTTCTTGCTCGTGTAAAAATAAGGCATAAGGTCTTCGAAATCTATTCACATATATCCTAGTAAGATAATTTAAGCAAGAGATTGGGTTAGAACTTTGACGAACCTGAAATCACAAATTTGACTCAAGAACAAGCAAAACAAAGCAAAAATGTAAACAAAAATATGATTGAGACAAATCTTTGATCCTTATGGATGATGAAATTTATATACTCATAGATGGTTATAAGGTGCAGCCAAGACACCACCCTTTCATCTCTCAAGTTATCTCTCTGACAACCATAAAAGGAGATAAGGTACTAGAGCAAAAAATAAAACCTAAAATTTTTGAATCTACCGCATCCCCTCAAACCAACTCAGCTCAACTCAACCTAATCTTTGGCCATAGCCACCAGTTTAACCGCTCTTCCCATGTTAGTCGGACCACCTTGGTCAGACCATCAACCACTGGCCAGTCTGACCGGCCACCAGGTGTGACCGCAATCCATGGCTGGTCTGACCGAATGTGACCAATACCAAAATACTCCCTGAAAAAAGCTACCGCCAACTAAAAATCGGTCACATCGGATCGTCAGTCAGGCTATCGTTCACATACTGGTTTGACCGCTTCATCTCACAGTCTGATTGGTTCTATCAGAACACTAGCAGTAACTCTGAAATCTGAATTTTCTAAAACTATTATAAAATTTAAATTTATCTAAATCAAAATATCAATTATTTAATATAAATATATATTAGATATTGTACATGATCTCTCACTAAGCCAAACACGAAGCAACCAATTAGTGACTCAGTAGTCGTATTCTTCCCTGCGATTCTAGTAGTAGCAAGAGAATGAACAACGGGACAAGAAACTTAATGACCAGATCGATCGAATTGCATATTTGCATTCGCTCAAACAAATTTACAGGATCGCCTTAATTGCCTGTCTTAGAGCATCTCCAATAGTGACTTATGAGTTAGCTCTAAGCATATTATTTCATATTTTAATAGAAGAGAGAGAGAAGCTAGCTCTTGATCAAGAGCTAGACTCATACACACATTCCAAGATTATGTGAGAGTGTCATGTGAGGTTATTTATGTTATAAGCTATGTGCTAAAGGTTAGTACTATTGGAGAAGTTGTCTTAGAGCTAGTAACTAGCTCATACTGTTGGAGATGCTCTTACTAATACTATAAACAAATGACATTAATTTGTCGCTAAAATGTAAGGCAGCACTAGGCAAATAAGTTTAGTTCTGCCTCTTATGTCTCAGGAATCTGTACCGTTAATAGGTTTAAAATTATCTAAATAACTATATAAAAATTATATTATTAAATTTATTATTAAAAGTATGTTTATATTATTATAATTTTATTAATATATCTTAATGTAAAGCTATAAAAAATAATGATTAAAATTACATCACGATAAAAGTTAAAAATATAAATAAAAAGAATAGAGGGAGCATTATCTGAGTCCTTACCTTTTTACTAGTATAGTGCCCGTGCTAACGCCACGGCGACATTTTAGGGATGCACATGAAATCAACCAAATGAATTTTTGAATGGCCATACATGTTTTGTTCCCTGCTTTCAAAGCCAATTTTTGAATGGCCATACATGTTTTGTTTGGATAATTGGGTTGCCTCATGTGAATTTTGGACACATGTAGCAAACCGCACGACCGGACACGTGTCGCCGCCGGGTGGTCGCGCGGTCGAGCTGGGCCCAAATTTGGAATTTTTTTTGCTTTAGGGGCTATTTTTGAAATTTTGGGTGTTTTTGGGGCCACATGTGTCCAAAATTCGACCTGAATAGTGAATAATCACAGAGTGCAATATAACATTCCTGAGATAATGCAACGAGAAGAGATGTCAACTTGGGTATATTGAGTTGCATGCATCAGTTAGTTCACCTAAAATCTTAAATAGAAGTGAGCTGCAATTATTATTTTTGAATTGCGACAACCTAATTTTGAACTCAAAACTCCTTAGCTTTAATACCATATTAAATTGTATGCAACAGTTAATTTATTTAAAAGATTAATGTAATAAGGGAAAGACGGACAATCCACTTATACTTCAACAAGATATACACGGGCTGTTTAAGTCATTGTCTACAAAACTACAAGCTTGGATACACAAGAACAGTTTATGCAATCAACGGGTATAATACAAGCCCAGCCGCGGGCCATCTGAAACGGAATACAAAAGATGTTTCTTTCGACAGGCCTCGAGAAATTGATACTGCAACAATAATCCATGCCCAGTCGCCCAACAAGCTGGCATAAAATTAATAGCTGCACAAGACAGGGAAGTTTTGGCTTCGCTAGAGCTTCAGATCTTCAAATACCTTCAGCTGGTAAATTATTCTGTACTGACAAGGCCAAAGAAAAGGTACAGATTAGGACTCAAAACATGAGGAATTGAAATTTACGTATGTGGCAAATTAATGTCGATGAATTCCTGCAAGCAAGTCTTAAACCAAACAAAATAACATTCAAAATGGTGAAGTGACACAACAGAGAATTAGCAAACAAGAAATTCGTGGCAAACAAGGTATAGAATAGCCTCCTATCACATAGACTTGAGTTATGAATAGAATTTTACACAATGGCACGTTACGAGCATACAGTCTTGGTGATCCAGATATTTGGTTTCCAAAAAGAAAAACAATTTCCCAGGATCTAAATTAGTCAAGCTGGAAACATTACAGAAAAGTCTCAATAAAAAGTCTGTAAAAATGTTTGCAGGATGCCAGAATCTAGTTTAGCCGTCTACAACACTATATATTCTTAAGAACCATTTTCAACAAAAAGCATACAAACCTTAGCTCTTAGTAGGGAGGATCTGAGTTGAAACCTAAAGATTTTCTCCAGATGAGTTGCTCTGTAAAGGATGGTTGTTCAAAATCAAAGTTGAAATGTGAAGGGCAGGTGGGTTCTTCATTGATGTCATGAAGAGAAGTCAAGTATGGGTGATGCAGAGCCTCGTCAACTGCATGCAAAAATAATTAGAGTAAAGCCAACCCCAATAAAGTAGTTTCCTTAAGTCCACGTACCAGTGATCCGTCTGCTTGGATCAAACACCAGCATTCTCTCTAACAGATCGACTGCTCCAGGAGACATGTTGCAGAAGCGCAAGCGGAAGTCCTGCCTAGGGTACTGCGGAAGTTGTCTCATGTATCTTCGCGCATTATCACTTCGAAGAAATCCCAGACTTGAATCATCTGGTGACCCTATCAGCTTTTGAAGGGAAAAAAGTCTGATTAATACTGACACCCTTTGGGTTCCAGGGACACATTTCAGAAAGGCGAAAACGTATACAATGGTACTAAAAAAATGAGGTTAACATTGTATCCTACAATAACCAACCAGAAGTGTCTATCAAAACGAATGTACACTTTCGAAATTATCACATCAAACTTTATACAATATATCTAACTACCAGATCTGACATGAAAAAGAGTCAGGTGCTAATATACCTAATAATGTCTCCCTTCTGCCTAAGGACAACAACATAGTGGTACATTAAATATCTACATTTGGAATTCTGGATAGAAATCAGAAAATGTGGACAGCCATGCACATGTAAATTCAAATTTAAACTTGACCACTACATTGGTATCCTGTAAATATTGGTAGTCCAATCTATAACTCCTGAGATGCCACTGACTTACCTCTATTACTACCAAATTTTCAATGTCTATGGAAATACTGAAATATTGCTGCTGCTTTATTGACAAATAAACATATCTAAATGACATGCAGCATTTTCTTTATAGCAATGGTCAGGTTTCTACACAAGCTGCAAATAGTAATAAGAACTCAATAATACACTTGATTGGTCAACGACATATTAATAAGAAGTTCAATTTGGTTGGAATTAAAGGCATTGTACATGTTTGGAAATATTACTTACCACTCATCACCAATTCAACACATCTTTATATACAATATTTTTGGTGCTCTTCCCTGTAGAATCTAGTTCCTTGTTTGGTCTTGACAAAATTCTGGTTGTTTGCCTTGAAACTCCCCTTGACAAAGCGACATAAAGCTATCCATGTGAGAACACAGGTTCTGGAAGGTAGATGCCAACATTTGGGATGGTTTGCCCCTGCGCTTTGTTTATGGTCATTGCAAAACTTAGGCGAATCGGGAATTGTTTCCTTCTCATCTTGAAAGGCAGTGAAATATCATCGGACGGAGACATTGGAATCCTAGGTAGGAACACCCTTCTGCCTGCATGCTGCCCACCAACAATTTCAGCATCAATTGCGTTGTCCTGGAAGGCTCTGACCATTAACCTTGCTCCATTGCACAATCCATTGTTTGGATCAAGATTGCGGAGAACGATCACAGGGCAGTTGATTTTTACTTTGAGCACATGCGGTGGGAGACCATTTGGAGTGATAGAGTTTAGGAAGTCAATAGGGTAGTTGTTTCTTGATTCATCATCGACAGAGTCAAAGCTATGGTAAACTTTTTCCTCACCTGGAAACCTGTCAATCATCTTTGCATTTAGCTGATCCACATGTTCATTTTTGGTAGAAAGAATGGCACGTGTGCCAATAAGATTAATTATAATAAACTAAAATTTCAGTTGTTCCATTACCTAGTAAAAGAAATTAAAGAAAACTCAATATGAAGACGATTCATTTAGTATTTACTGTGACTCAAACTGCATGCCAAATGGTTATGGATTATGGGCTCATGCTCCATTTCTGATAACTCCAGAGCCAATTTCAAGAACATACATAATTTCACATATTCAATAACCACACTCTTTAAGCCAAACATCATGCTTCTATGTTATTTTCTTGCAGTCAAGGAGCACTAAGCACAATAGCTTTATTTTTCTAACAGACTATCCATACCTTCAGCATTTTCAACATTTAGTTCCTATATTTTGTTCCACTTGAATGAAGGCATAAGCTTCAAACCCTAATCTCAATCTCAACAAAATTTGTTTCCTCTTGAGTCCTACCATACCCTCAGAGAGGAGTCAACAGAATCGGCACATTGTAGTAAAAAATTCATAGATAGGCTCATTTTGTGTTGAATTCGCCATGTTGCACACACTCCAAACCTAGAAGTGCAAACCGGTCATTGCAACTTAGGAGCTGCATTCTGTTATCATGTACATAATTTTTACTTGATTTCATTGTTCGCCCAAACCCAAGAACCGCACCCCTGCAGTACCGTTTCTTGATTCCAATAACAACCTGTTCTTGCGAAAAATACGGAGCACCACGAATTCGACCCCAGAATAAGAAATCATCTACAAGGATTAATTGGACTGGGGGACTCACCTTTTACCTTGATATCTGATTTACCGGGGGAGAGGGGGATCGCGGCCGTGCCGCCGCCGGGGGAGTCGCGCGCGGGGTGGGGAGGATCGCGGCCGCGCCGCCGCCGGGGGAGTCGCGCACTGGGTGGGGAGTACGCCGCCGTGCCCTGGGGTTCCTGCGTGCGGGAGAGGAGAGGAGGAGTCGGCGTGCGGGAGAGGAGAGGAGGAGTCGGCGTGTGGGAGATGGGGGAGTCGCGCGTGGGTGGGGAGGACGCCGCCGTGGGGCTCCTGCGTGCGGCAGAGGAGAGGAGGAGATGGGGGCGTGGGAGATGGGGGCGTCGGGGGAAGTTGCGCCTCGCGCGGGGTGAGGGCGTCGGGGGGAGTCACGCCTCGCGCGGGGTGCGTGACGAGGTATGATCCAAACAATCTGGGCCATTGGATTTGAGTGAGTAAGAGAAAGGAGAGGCTACAGTGGATATCGTCCCTTCGTTTCAAAGGTTCGCTGGTTCTGGGAACAGTTGGTTTGGTGCATCTAGGAGAGGTCTTGACTGCGGGGGACATTTGTTGGGGTAGCTATAGAAAAGTTTATAACTGGTGGTTTTTTAGTGGTAGAGATAAGAGTATCCTTACACTGCCGCGCTTTAACTACGGGGAACCAATCCAACTCTGACGCTGGCATGGCATTATTTGTATTAGCTTTTATTTAAAGAAATTATAAATTAATATAAATATTTGGTTTTTTGAAGCGGATTTTTTACTCTTCTCTTTTCTATCTCATTTCGGAGATAAGACATAGAGTTACCAGAGTACCACGCACCCTACTTCTTTAGCTCTTATTTTGCGCACATATCTCGCCCTCATTTTCTCTACTATTTATGTCCACTATAAAGTTATTTTCAGCCAAACAAACACCAGCATAATCAGTACGAACGTTCTGTACTCCCCTAGAGAGTCATGTGTCCAAAACTGAAAGATGGGACTCTGCTCCGCTGCTCGTGCATGTGTGCATGCTCAGGTGCTCACCAGCTCGACCAAACAGAGTAATGTAACGCCTACTCTCTACGCACATCCCTGCCACAGATATAACAAACGTACTTTCGCTCGGCTGGTGGGCGTGCGTGGCGTGCACCCCACCCGCGCGGGATCCCATGGCCTCGTATTTTCGGAAGTGAACCGGTACTGTTTAGATAAATAGTGTGTGTATTAGTGTATATATATACACACACATACACATACACATACGTTTAGTGACCAAGATCAAAGTATATGCTCGTGTTATGTAAGATTTATACCTTGGCACTTTGCCTCTAACGTGCTTAGGATACACCCATGCACGCGTGCTTCCGGGTTTATTTAAAAAATATAACAAACGTTACTTAAGTTAGAGAGAGAGAGACCGTTGCACACATGTGACGAATGAGTTAAAGCCAGTTTTAGCATTATTTCATATTATGTTTATAAAAATAACCGTATGCGAACCGTATTAATAAAAATATCGTTTATAATGTCCGGTGAATGGGCTGTAGCGCGGAGGAGACAACGCGTGGCATCTGCCGCCCCGTGAGCAGACGGCAGGCGCCTGCCGCCCACCCACAGGACGACAGGTGATTAAGCCGGCTTAATTACCTGCTTAAATTCATAATTTATAATTTTTTAGATTTGTAAATATAGCAAATGAGCTCAAAAACTTATGACATTTTTTGTGGAGCTTTTTGAGGTATTGTGGTATGTTGTGTAATTGTTTTACAATTTTTTGAGGCTATTTCCTATCTTTAAAAATTCTTGGTACAACGCATAATTAACTAGACGATTAAAAGTTATACGCCGCTCTAAGAATTTTTAGAGGTATCAAATAATTGTGAAAAATTATGAAATATTTTATGTAGCTTCCTTATATGGTGTGTTACATTGTGTAATTTGTACGTAATTTTTGCACTAATTTGCTACCTCTAAAAATTATTTAAGCAACACATAATTAAACAGGTAATTAAGAACAAATGGTTGGAGCTAATGACTTGCCTCCCGGCCACTATACAGCAGGCCTGGTGCTGCTAGACGGTAGGTCATTAGGTCCAGCTATTAATGCTTAATCATCCGCTTTAATTACATGCCACTTAAATAATTTTTAGATGTAGTAAAGTGTTGTAAACAATTATGTAAAAATTATACAATATAGCACACTGTATCAAGAAGTTCCACAAAAATTTTTTGTAATTTTTCACAACATTTGCAATTTCTAAAAATTCTTAGAGCGACACATAATTGCTTAATCGTCTGGTTAATTATACGCCATTTCAAGAATTTTTAGAGGTAACAAATGACCTCAAAAATTGCAAAACAATTACACAACATACCATGATGCCTCAGGAAACTCCGCCAAAAGTATCATAATTTTTTGAGCTCATTTGCTATATTTACAATTTTACAAAATTATAAATTACGAATTTAGGCAGCTAATTAAGCCGGCTCACCTGCCATCCTGTGGGCGGGTGGCAGGCGCCTGCCGTCTGCTCACGGGATGGTAGGTGCCACGCCCACGTGTCGTCTCCTCTACGCTGTCGTCCATCCACCGGACAGCATAAATGATATTTTTATCAATATGATATATATACGATTATTTTTATAAATACGATATGAAATAGTTAACTTGTGACAAATTTACGTATGCGTGCATCGTACGTAGATGATAGCACATGGACCACGGCTACGTACGTACGTACCTCTCCACGCGCGGCCCACGTCTGCGACTAGGCTACGTAAAACTACCAGCCTAAGTACTAGCTCCGGCAAAAAGTGAGAATCCGGCCGGCCCGGCCGTGGTGCTCGTACGCAAGGCCCGGTGAAAACCGCATAGTAAACTAGATGAGAGAGAGAGAGAGAGAGAGAGAGAGAGAGAGAGAGAGCGCGCGCGCGCGCGCGGTAGCGTTCGTGGACGCGGCCGGGACAGACACTGCGCTGCACACACGATGGCACGTCACGGCGTGAGAGTTCGTTCCGTTTGTATTGTCTGTAACAGTTAACCTATTTTTTATTTTTATTTTTTTAAATTTAATTATATTAAATAAGTCAGTATCAGCTATAGTTAGGGTTGTAAACGAGCCGAATTCGAGCGAGCTTGACCTAGCAAGCTCGAGCTCGGTAGAAACTCGAGCCGAGCTCGAGCGAGCCTAAGATCAACATCGAACTTTAAGTTGGGCTCGAGATCGGCTCGTGTTGGCTCGGTGCGTACCTGCGTGGCCGGATCCCGGTCGAGGAGGGGCGGCGCCGGCGGGGGAGGAGGGGCGCCGGGGGGAGGAGAGGCGTCGGCAGCGGGGGAGAGGAGGGGCGGCGGCGGGGGAGAGGAGGGGCGCTGGGGGGACGAGGGGCGGCGGCGGGGGGCGAGAGGCGAGGAGGGGAATGGGGGGAGAGGAGGGGCGCCGGCGGGGGGAGGAGGGGCGGTGGCGGAGAGGAGGGCGGCGACCGGGGGGGGGGGGGCGAGGAGGGGGACGGGGGGCGGCGGCGGGGGAGAGGAAGGGGGTCGGGGGGAGGAAGGGCGGCGGCGGGGGAGAGGAAGGGGTCGGGGGGAGGAGGGGCGGCGGCGGGGGAGAGGAGGGAGGGGGACGGGGAGGCGGCGGTGGGGCGAGGAGGGGGATGGGGAGGCGGCGGCGGGGGAGAGGAAGGGGACGGGGGCGGGAGAGGGGGTCGGCGGCGGGGGGGGGGGGGGGCAGGGGAGACGAGGAGGGGCGGCGGCGGGGGAGAGGAAGGGGGTCGGGGGGAGGAGGGGCGGAGGCGGGGGAGAGGAGGGAGGGGGACGGGGAGGCGGCGGTGGGGCGAGGAGGGGGACGGGGAGGCGGCGGGGGAGAGGAAGGGGACGGGGGCGGGAGAGGGGGTCGGCGGCGGGGGGGGGGGGGGGGCAGGGGAGGCGAGGAGGGGCGGCGGCGGGGAGAGGAGGGAGGCGACGAGGGGGACGGGTGTGGGGGGTGCGGCCGGCGGCGTGGGCGACGAGGGGCGGCGGGGGCGGGGCAGGCGGGGGAGAGGCGTGGCGGCGGGGGGCTGGCTAGCTGCCTGGGGGTGAATTTGAGAGGAGAGGCGGGAGGGAGGGGTGGGGCCGTGGGGGGAATTAGGGAGGGGTAAAAAAATCCTAAGCTCGCGAGCTATTCGAGCTCGGCTCGTTAAAGCTTGCGAGTTTAGGATGAAGCTCGAATTCGGCTCGTTTGGAGCTTGAGCCAAGCTCGAATCGAGTCTAGAGCGAGCCAAGCTCGAGCAGCTCGCGAGCCTCGAGCTTTTTTTACAGCCCTAACTACAGTGTATGTTCAATCAACTACAATAAAATTTTAACTATAAGTCACTTTTTTAGTCCAACCGAGCGGTGCAAGCCGTCGGTGGCAGTGCTGCATGCGCTCGCATCGCATCGCATGCACGCAAATCCGCCGAGATCGATCCACCGAGCGAAAAGGCGCCGTGCGTGCAGGGCATGGAACGAAACCGGAGTGCCGGCCGCGCAGCGAGCAAGCACGTTCGGTTGAGAAACGAGAGCCTTAGCACTGTGCTCACTGCTCAGATGGTAAAGAGGCTAGTTTGCTCGTAAAGCGGCAGCCGCGCGATCGATCGTCATCCGGGTAATGCTCTTGATAAGAACTGCACAATGCACGTGCTCGGGATGCAATCAAGTGACACCACAACCACAATTATATCAGCGACAGAGCAATGAATCCAATCCACTCTAGCCAGTCTCTCATACAGTTACTCGTACTGCTAGAACGGGCGCCAAGCAAATTAATGTACGCTCGATCGTGTTCCCAGTACCTGCAAAGAACCTGGCCCCAAAGCGCCTTGAGAGTTATATATACATGGCCGTGCGTTAACTCCGGCGACACCCGGAGTTAAGAACTGTCAATTCGTATCAGCGTCCTTGTCAACAAAATCTGTGAATGCCCGGTACAAATCCTTTACGCTCCGTCCAGCGGTGATAATTATCTGCAGACTAGTTATCTGCTCGTGTGTTGCAACAAAATTTATTAGATATATAGAGAATTATACTATAAAAAAGGTCTACTCTGATCAATTGAAAAGTGAAGAGTGATAAGAAGTTGAGAATAAGACGGTTGGAGGAGAATGGACGTACGACCACCAACTCGTTCTTTTATAATAGTAATCTGTTTGTGCGTTGCAACGAAATTTATTGGATATATAGAGAATCATGTTATCAAAGAGGGCTACTCTGATCAGTTGAAAAGTGATGAGAAGTTGAGAATAAAGCGATTGGAGGAGAATAGACATACGACCACTAACTCGTTCTTTTATAATAGAAATAAAATTGTACTATAGGTGTTATTCTCATAAATCATGATCTACAGTTACTGCGGCCAAGCCGCCAAACTAGTACTACGGTACTTACTACCTAATAACTTCGCAGCTCCACAATTAATGCTGATCCGTCTCTGAAGATAGAGACGATTTTATTTTACTGAAGTACTAAAGGGACGCCTCCGTCCATCTCAAACAATCCAATGGTTCAGATTAACCGGGATAACTTTAACAAAATGATTAATAACGGACAGGGAAACCAATTAATTAGTATTAAAAAATCAGCTGGAAATACTCAAGACGCTGACCAGGCCATTGCTTAACATAATAACAAAATATTAATTTTATATCTTAATCTATTCTTAGTTATCCCTTTTTTTTCCAAATCCAATGTGCATCTAAGAGATCTACTGATTTTTTTTTTTGCTTCTCTTATGCTTAACATAGGAATTTCCCCCCTACTCACAACAGATAAATGAATAGATCTCACCGTGGCAGCATCCAGCATCCAAAGACGTGACCATGATGTTGGGAACAATTGCTAATTGGAGTCAGGAATTAGTCGAGATAACAAACTGAGATGAATGATGCAGAAGAAGAGAGGACCGAACATGGTTTCTAAGGACCTGCCGAGACGTCGAGCCTGCGGAATCGTGATGGGGGCGCGGTCGTGGCGGACGTCAACAGGATGTGACCTTGCCGCCGGCGACACCTTCCTCGTCAGTATACATCGGTTGTGGATTAGCCAACGGATGCGCCTGATCGGTTCGGCTTGAGCTTCTGATTTATTTTTTACTATTCATAAATTTCGTCTTTTTTGAACTTTTGACTTTTTGTTGAGCTTTTTTGCCGGTTTTTTTCCTGTATTCGTTTGTATTATATATATTGGGCTAACATATTTTTTTATATATTTATTTTTTTAAATTTAATTATGCTAAATAAGCATCTGTCAGCTACAGTGTTTTTTTCAGCCAGCTACAGTGTTTTCAGCCATAAGCCATGAGCTTTTAAGCCCAACTGATCACCATGATCTACATCATCTTGGTGGTCTCTGGCCTTTGGTAAAGTTGATTTCACGCCTGAGAGTGCATCATTAATCAACTTATGATCTTGATTTGCAAAGCAAGAGGACGAGGAGCCGTCCCGCTCATTTCAGCTTAAACTTCTGACTTATTTTTTACTATTTATAAATTTTATCTTTTTTTGAATTTTTAGTTTTTTGCCGGTTCTTTTTTCCCGTATTCCTTTGCGTTATCCGTGATGAGCTAACATATTTTTCTATTTTTAATTTTTTAAATTTAATTACGCCAAATAAGTCACCTTCAGCTAAAATGTAATTTCAGTCAGTTACAGTGCAATTTCAGCCATAAACCACTATTTTTCGGCCCAACCAAGCGGGGCCTATAGTATGTTGCTTTTATCTCCTTTTTCTTGCGTCAGGGAATCACATGAACTACAAGAGTAGAGAAGTTATACACTATTTAGTAGCTGCGCATAGAATAAATGTGTAACCTTGACCGATCTAATCAGCCAACGCCCAACCATCTCACCCCGCAGTATGATTACTAATGTTTGTTAATTATGGTCAAGTTACTATTATATGCACATCAAATTATTATCTGTAATTCATAAAGTTATTTACAGTTCTTATGCGTGTTAGACCCACACGCTCTCTCCCCTTTCGCAAGAGGTACCATGTGCGCTTTTTTGGGGATTTAATGGTGTTATTAGTTATGAAAAGGTTATTATCTCTTGAACATAAAGTTATCATCTATAATTTATCAATTTACTTATATTTGGCAAAGTTACTATCTCATACACATACACAAAAAGTTATCATCTATAATTTACGAAGTTACTTATAGTTATCACGCGATAACTTTCACATTGCAATGTTACAGAAAGTTATTATCTCCTGAACATAAAGTTATCATCGATAATTCATTAAGTTACTTACATTTGCAAAGTTACTATCTCATGTAAAAAATTAGCATCTATAATTCATAAAGTTACATACCAAATGGCATCAGAAATGCAGCCAGCGATCTGCGTGTAAAGTGTGTGCATAAGCTCGTTAGTGCAACTATGTGTATATATACATATGTGTATATATACACATATGTGTATGCACATATGTATAGGTAATTTACATAAGGCACCCAGGTGCCTAGGCACCTAGGTCAAGAACCGTTTGATACACATGCATGATTGATAGTGTGTGTGTATGTATGTGTCTATATATATGTATGAGTAAATTACACTTTGCACCAGATAAATTGTCACTTGTTTCACTTTGCACCAGGTTTTACACATATTTTTAGTTTGTACCAGGGTGGAGCAAATGTTGTTTCACTTTGCACCAGGGTCTCAACTTCGATTACAGACCCGACTTTGACCACAGCCCCGACTTCAACCACAGCCCCCTTGACCACGACTTCGACTAAGACCACGGCCCCTCGACCAGTGCTTTGACGTCGACAACAGCTTTGACCACGGCCTCAGCTTCGACTTCCACCCAGGTGCAAAATGAAACAACATTTGCTCCACCCTGTTGCAAAGTGAAAGTATGTGTAAACTTTGGTGTAAAGTGAAAAAAGTGATAATTTACCTGATGCCAAGTGTAATTTACTCTATATGTATATGCGTGTGTATATGTATGTATGTAATACAAAATCAAACAAAGGGATTATTTATTTAAAATTCCTCGTGGATAGTCTCCCGTCCAAAGCGAGATCCGTCTCTCATGCGCACTTCTAGGAAAAAACAATGGATATGCTTTGGGCTTTTTTGGTGGCTTATGGCTGAAAAGCACTGTAACTGGCTGAAAAAACACTGTAGCTGACAAAGGATTATTTAGTATAATTAAATTTTAAAAAATTTAAAAATAGAAAAAACATATTAGCCCATCACGTATAATGCAAACAAATACGGGAAAAAAGAACCGGCAAAAAAGCTCAAAAAAGCCAAAAGTTCAGAAAAAGACGAAATTTATGAATAATGAAAAATAAGCCAGAAGCTGAAGCCCAAACGAGCGGGGGAGTCCGCCAAATAAAAGTCGTATGCTTTTTTTTTTGAATTTCTAGTATATATTTTTCAGCTAACATCCATCAGTTATGATTTACTAGATATAATTAGAATCCATCAAATCAAGTGATTTTTTGTGAGAATTTATAGCATATTTCTTTTTTTCAGCTAGTACCAATCTTTTATGATTGAATCTATCAAATTAAGGGCCGAATGTTTTTTTTCCTGAGAACTTCTTGAATTTCTATCTTTTTGTTAGAGCTTTTGGCATGCACCATGTGTTTTTATTATATAATAGATAATTAATTTATTCAGCCTGGAGCTAAGTACTTAATTAACTAATACAGCCCATAATGCTTCTAGGACGGCAATATGCATGCATGATGTTCCTTCTGGCCATGTGTACACATTACACACCATGCATGTACGTACTAGTGTACTACCAGTGATCACGGTGTATGTAGTTTCTATATGATATTTGTACGTCGCGAGAAGAATAATATTAGACAAATATTGCGAGTCATGTCTGGCTGTCTGTGATGAATGATAGGGTCTTTGTTATTTCTTCATGAGAACTAGAATATATACCTGTATATGTACAAGTACTCAAACTGAAACACTTGTATTAGAGCAACTCCAGCAGTAGCCCTCAAAACAGGGCCCCTACTTTTCATTTGAGGGCTCCCCCTATTTTTGAGGGCCCTGTTTTCTGGGCTGCACTCCAGCAGGAGCTCTCAAAACAGGGCCCCTACTTCTCAATTCCCTCTATTTCCTCACACACTATATGCATATGTATGGGACAAAAGCACAATACACAATAAAATATTTATGATTTCACAATGAGGGACAATATTTAAATATATGAATTCAAATACGAATATTCAAATTTAAATTCAAATTTATTCCGAATTTAAATTGAAAGCACAAAGTTCATCACATAACATTCAAATTTGTTCCGAATTCAAATATGAATTCAAATACGAATATTCAAATTTAAATTCAAATTTATTCCAAATTTAAATTGAAAGCACAAATATGAATTCAAATACAAATATTCAAATTTAAATTCAAATTTGTTCCGAATTTAAATTGAAAGCACAAAGTTCATCACATAATATTCAAATTTAAATTCAAATTTGTTCTGAATTCAAATACGAATATTCAAATATGAATTGAAATACAAATATTCAAATTTAAATTCAAATTTGTTCCGAATTTAAATTGAAAGCACAAAGTTCATCACATAACATTCAAATTTAAATTCAAATTTGTTTTGAATTCAAATACGAATATTCAAATATGAATTCAAATACGAATATTCAAATTTAAATTCAAATTTGTTCCGAATTTAAATTGAAAGCACAAAGTTCATCACATAACATTCAAATTTAAATTCAAATTTGTTCCGAATTCAAATATGAATTCAAATACGAATATTCAAATACGAATCCAAATACGAATATTCAAATTTGTTCCGAATTTAAATTAAAAGCACAAATGTTCCACAAAAAACGAGAAAGCTGAAAAATGAGAGCCGGAGTAGGGGGCCCCTAGGAATGAGGGCTTGGAGGCCTCATTTGAGAGGCCTCCTATTTTTGAGAGCCAAGTAGGGGCCCTGTTGGAGTTCAGTTTTTTGCTCTGGCTCTCAAATATGAGGTTTGAGGGCTCAAGTAGGGGCCCTGCTGGAGTTGCTCTTAATGATGCACCTCCTTGGAGGTGGCCATTTGTTAACATGTGTACAAGTACTCAAACTGGAACACTTGTATTAATGATGCACCTCCTTGGAGGTGGCCATTTGTTAACTACATGTTGTTGAGGGAGGATCTTATCCTACCTTAGGTTCTCAATGATCTCTGAGCGACGCTCTCATCGGGAGGTCTATCCCGAGCAAGGTTCACGAGCTAAGTCCACGAGCCAACCTCGGTAAGGTCCTCAAGCCAACCCCAGCGAGGTCCACAAGCCAACCCCGGCAAGGTCCACAGACCATGGACCAACCTTAGCAAAGTCAGCGAGCTAACCCTAGAGGGGGCCTAGAGCCAACTCCAGACAAGGTTCGAGGTTAGCCACGAACTGACCCCCAGAGTCTCTCAGACGTGGTGGGACCCGTGTGGGACAAAGGACAAAGATACTCTTAGAAGTAAGTTAGGCCTTGAGGGTAAACTTATAACTTCACTTGCCTCTTTTCCCTATATAAATAGGACTTCTTATAAGGGGAGAGGGGGCATTTATAACTCTAGATACTTATATTGAATACACTTGGTCGTTCGTGTGCTTCTCATTGAGTCCCATCACGTCCTCAATGGTCTCCAAATCTGACCAGGTGTGCTTATAAATTTATTGTCTAGTCCCGTATTGACGACATTTGGCGCTGTCCATGGGTACTCGAGCAAGAAGTCATGCTGCCTAAGAAGGGGAAGGCACGGAAGGTCGCCGATGTGGGAGGTGCAAAACCCCCCTCTGAGGCCAAAGTCAAGCCAGATCTCAACCTGGCCGGTCCAAGCCCGGAGGCGCAACCAGACCTCTCCACGAAGGCCCAGGTCACCGATGAGACTACGGCTTGTCGGGAGACTGATCCTCCAAGCGCTCGTGAGGAGATGGAGCGAGAGTTGGAGGACTTTCGAAGGCAATTGAGGGAATCATAATATGACTCCTCAAGTGACTAGCCACTTGAAAGCTTCGTCATGAGCACAAAGGTTTTTCTGATGGGGGACGGGGTAGCGGGATATCCCCTAGTAAAGAGCAGCAAGTGGTCCCTATTCTGATATTAGGCAAACAACAACGGTGCAAGCCTTGTGAAAGGAACAATGGCAACACAGCCCCCTTACGCCCTTACCAAAGAAAGCTAGGCGGTCGCAAGATGAACTTCGGGTATCCCAACTTGACGCTACACTGATCGGCGCATGAGCCAGCATCACTACTTGCACAAAGATGAGTCCTAACATGGGGCACAAAGTGTCTATGTTTTGTTGTTTTGCACGGTGGCACATAGAATCATGGTCAGGCCTCAACCCTAACCATTTGGCCCCAGTGGCCACTCGAACTTAGGCGCTTTGTGTGAAGCTCAACGTTTAATCGACTTGGCTCAAGAGGGTTTGGTACCTGAGCGGCCATCAGTTAGTTTGGTGCACCACACCACCACTTGCGAAGGCAAGTAGAGTCATTGTAAACGCTTCACATAACACGCCCAAGAACAACGGACCAAAGGACCTACAATTCCATAGATAGCACCGTTGCTACAAAAGGGGGTTAGCTCCCGGGAAATACAAAAGGCCACATCAAAAGCCAGTGTCGACAGGGCACTTTGGTGTGCTGAGGTAGAAAAAAGAACTAACAGCTAGCATTGACATACTGGTAGCAAGTCTCACACCTGGGACAGACCCGGTCCCTCTAGGCCTCTCTCTTTCAAGCACCAGACTTGGTCAGGTAGACATGGGCTCAGTGGATGAGCCTGTCAAGGTAGCTCAACTTGTCCAAGTTCCAAACCTATGAGAAGAAAGAGTGAACATGGTCAGTGATGGCTTTTTGGCTCCCTCCAATTGTGCAGAGCTCGACGGCTTGTAGGAAGGTGTCCCAAAAGTTGTGAAGTGTTAGCAGGCCACCAACCAGAGGGAGGTGAGTAGGACCTCCGCAAAAGCCTTTGTGCAGTAGCATCGAAAGTCTGGTACCGACGCCTTGGCCACCTTACCGGTTGCACTCATCCAAGTGAGCCAGGTCTTAGCAGTGATCTCTGACGAGCCGGAGGGCAACTCCTTAGAGACGCCCAAGTCCCGAGCAAGGCCATGTATCATCTCTGTGGCAAAGATGGCACTAGCACACCAATCATCTCGCATGCGTGGTTGCGGCTATCCCTCGCGATTAGGTCGTCCACCACATCATGCTCGACTCTTGTCTCTCACCCGAGTAGAACTACTGTCGCCGTCTCCACTTGTGGGAGCTTCAAGCTTGCAATCCCAGGAAAGAGTCAGAGAAAGGCTAGGGTTAAGCAAGAGTAGTAGTAAAGGGGTCATTGGAATTCACATTGGGACTTGGCGAAGCCCAGAAATCTTAGATAGGTTCTAGCCTTGATAGAGGGGAGTGGTCCTCGACGAGATAGCACATACTGAACTTCGAAGCAAGTCCCTGTAGTAGGTGCAGATGCACTTTGTCCTTCGCACCTAGGGAAGGAGAGAAGTGTAGTGAGCTGTCCACCTAGGGCTTCTTCACCGTGCCGACAAGGCCAGACCCCTGGGTGGGGTAGTAAAACCATAGGTCCCTCCATGATTTCCACTTGAACTCGTGGGTCTTGGTGGGGAACTTGTACTTTTGTCGACTGCATCAGAGCTAAAAGGCTATCACCCCGTACGAGGAATGCATGTTGTTATATGCATACACCACTGAACTCAAAGCATAGTGAAGGAAGCATAAGAGATTAGCTTAAGGTTTTTCACCCCAAACTCCGTGTTGCCTACTCATACACCAAGAGGCAGACGAAGGAACCTAGATTGAGGTGGGCGACCTCAAGGTTGAATGTATCAAGCATGTCCTTTAGAACCTGATAGGGGGAATGCAGAGGTCGGCTTCAAATTGAGCAACGAAGACGACAAGCATCCCCGGCCTTGGGTCGGGCCGGACTTCATCAGGCTTGGGCAATATGACTAACTTGGCTCTCTTGATCTTGCCCTCCTTCTCCAGTTGTTCTAGAAGGCCCATCTTCATGTTGGAAGGGCCCAAGTAGCGAGAGAATCGGACAGCCTTCTCGGGGGTCACCTCCCCTTCAACCGCCACCTTCATCTTCGCGGCATCCTTTCAGGAGACAAAGGTCCCACTCTTCTTGGCGAAAGGGCCAACAAACACCACCTTCTTCTTCATGGTCATTACGCAGGGTGTCAGCTCATGCGAGTGGAGTCTGGAGCCACACCGAGCGGCTTGGTCGCTCACGGTGCTGAGGTGAAAAATCTTGGGCAAGGTCCGGAGGGGAGTTTGGCGATCCGGGGTGAAGTTCAATGGTCTAGAACGGAGGTGATCTGGAAGGGAAGCATCCAAAGCGAAGACAATCTGGGGCAGAGTTCGTCAGGCCAGGGCGACGATTAACAACCCACGGTGCGAGGCCAAACTTCCCAGAGGTGGTCCGGACCACCAAGGCAAAGCCACCCGGGGGTAGTCCGAGCCACCAAGGCCAATTGTTCCAAAGGGGATTCGGGTCCTCATGGCCAAGCTGCTTGGAGAGGGTTCAGGCCCTCAAGGACAAATCATCCAGAGGGGGTTCGGGTCCTCACAGCCAAGTCACCCGGGGGGTTTGGGTCTTCAAGGAGATGATCTAGGCAGTCAAGACTAAGAGCACCAAAAGCAAAGTTCGCTCGGGACTAGACAATGTTGGAAGTGAAGTCCGGTCAGGGACTAGGCAGCGTCGAATATGGAGTTTGATCGGGGTTAGGGTTTGAGAGAAGTTGAGTGGTGTGGTGTGCTCTCTTGTTCTTTAGGTGGAGTGCCCGTAAAACTTTCATACTAAGTAGTAATACATCAATCTTTATTCATCTCCATGAATCTCTCTTGTGTTGATTGACTTGCTTTTGATTTGATTAGTTTTCTCCCTCTCTTCCATTCTTGATCTTGCTGTGCCAAAAACATGTAAGAGATGGAGATAACCTCTAAAAAATCTACTCATCTAGGCACTTATATGGCAAGTTTATGAAGAAACCTTGTTTTTGCTCTTTTTGGCATCTTCGAGTGATTTCTTGATACAACTGTTTCTATCTCAATTTTTTTTGTCTTCTAGTTTACTGTGATATGTGGGAATACATCTAAAGCCTTCTTGATCATCATTCACCTACGAGCAAGTCATATTCATTATTTTTATTTTACCTATTTTTAATGCAATCTTCCTTCAAACGGAGAAGGTGCATACCAAATTTCAAGTGATTTATAGGTTTGGTTTGAGAGTTGCTCATTTTTTGGTTTTGGCCTAATTTTGGTACAGCAGAGTTTTATGAACCAAAAGATCCTAATTCTCTTAAGTTTTTTTAATTTTTTGTTGGAATAGGTTCTTATGGTCATGATCTAGTTTTGTTTCAAGTTTTTGAATCTACAGATCAAAAGTTTCATAGCCTTTTGATCTGAAATAGTGTTATTTTTGCACTGTGCACATGCTGAATATTTTTTAGAATTTTGGATTCTTGATCTTCACAACTTCTTATAGCTATTGGAGTAAAAATTGGTGAATACTTGAAAGAAAATTTAAAGGTACTATTTACTCTCTTTATTGTCGTATCAATGATATTACATGAGAGAGAACGAGGATGCTTATGAAGGATGATGAGAACTACGGTGAGGCATGGCAGAGGAGAAAAGAGCTGCTAGGGAGGCATTTGTGAGCAAGAGGGAATGCAAGGAAGGAGGGAGTGCACGCGAGTTGAGTATTCGACGAATTGTATGATGGCTGTTCAAAATTATGTGTATCAAGCGGTGGGGCCTGGCAATGAGTTTTGTTGGTTATAGTAGTATGCTGTAGACAAGGGGCTGTTTATTTGGGGGTTTTTTTGATGGTTTATGATTTATTTTTTACTATTTAGCATTGTAATTGGTTTATTTTATACTGTAGCTGTTGGTGGCATTTTTGTATAATTAAAGTAAAAAATAAAAATAGAAAAAATATGTTAGCTCATCATGAACAATACAAAAGAATACAGAAAAAAGAAAAGACAAAAAGTAAAAAAAACTAAAAACCAGAAAAACAAAATTAAAAAACTAGAAATTAGAAGCTAAAAATCCAACAAAAAAGCTAAAATGAGCGGTGCGACACTTCTATGAGTTTATCGTCACCACCCGTGCGTTCCCAAAGGATCCCTATGGATGGTGTGATCGGCAACGATGTGCCATTCCACTGGAATTTCTCATGACCATAGGTAACTTCACGCCGACATTAATCACAAGCGTAAACCCAAAACGTTTATATGTCTTTCGAGCCGTTTCGAGAAAGACATTATAGTACGACTAAAATCAACTCTAAGGTGACATGTCTAATACTTGCTGAACATATCTTCATAAGTGTTCACACCTATAAAAAAAACTAAAAAAAAGTAAAACCATATTCGAACAGGTTTACACGGCCAACTCGACTAAGGTGCTGCTCCAAATAACTTCGAATCCTAGTTTCTAGTTTCTACTTCTAACTTTTGGCTACAATTATACTATAGTTCTGTAGCGACTATTAGCTTTTTTAAAATTTAAAAATAAAAAATGAGAAAATTTAAAAAACACCACAATATCTTTGGGGAACTGCAAATCCTTAAGGGAAAAAAGGAAAAAAAAACTAAAATTAAGAAGCCGACATGTTCCAAGTAGCTTCTGAAAGTTAGAAACCAAAGGCTTAAAAGCCATTTGGAGCAGGACATAAATTCCCGATTTAGGTCCCACAATCTGTTGGTTTTTGGTTAAAATTACAGTGTAGCGGTTGTTAGTTTTTCCTGAGTCATTTAATTAAAAAATAAAAAAACATCGTTATATATCATGAATAATGTAAAGGAATAAGGGGAAATAAAGAAAAAATAAAAATAAAATTAAGAAGCGTCGAGAAGCCTGGGCTTGGACCTGCAAGTCTAGCCCATTGATGGGAATCCTCCACTTAGTCTATAAATAAAAGGTCCCAATCATTGTAAAATGTACTTGTGGAAGAGAAAACAATAAAGAATGAGTTCATCTATCTCTCTTTGTGTTCAATTTTGTATTTCTTGTATTATTTTATGATTGATCCATCTCTCTTGTCTACAAGGAATCGTTCGGACTGGACTCGCCAGCGACGGTTCCTCAACATGTTATCAGTACGAATCACTCCGGTGGATCGCAAGTTAATCGTTCACAGATTAAATTACATATTTAGACCGCTTTCAATTCCGCAAATTTGCTTTCTAGATTATTTTCTACGGTACAAATCCGCTCTAATCTACTACGAGCAGACTTGAAGTCGCGTGCACAATGCCAATCGGTATATTACATGAAAGAGTAGATGTTCATTGCACGGTAGATTAAAAAAATGAAGCCGGCCCTGCACGGTCGCGCTGCACCACTGGCCCTATACGGCCACACCATTGAGGCACTGTGTCGCTGGCCCTATACGGTCGCGCCTCCTTGAGCCAGCATGACGTCGTTGGCACACGACTGCCGAGCCACGCCGTCCGCACACAGCTGCGCTGTCGTCCGCCTCCCACATGAGACATAGGCCGCCGCTGGTCCCGTAGGCACGCCATCGGCCTCGAAGCGCCACCACCACACGGACTCGGGTGAAGCGCTCCTGCCGCTACCCGGCCCTAAGCGATGTGCCGCCCCCGATGGAAACGAAGGCGCTGTCGTTCGCCTCCCAGAGGAGCACCGCCGCACCGGTTGACCTTGCATGGCCGCCACCGCATTGCGTGTACCACCGTGCCATGTGCTGACGCTGGCCAATCTCTGCGCCACAGTTGCTCGGCCCAGAGTCACGCAACCGCCGCTCGGTCCCATTTGCGCCACTGCTGCTTTGCCCAGAGCCCCACCGCCGCTGCTCGGCCCAAGCCCCACCACCGTCGCTCAGCCTGAATGGCGTGCCGCTTGCCCCGCACAGCCTTTGCACCATGGCCTTCAGTCTTTTTGGCCCACATGTGCCGCAACAAAAGTGAACAGAGGTAGAGGATACCCTACCCTATCCCTTTGAATCGGTCGATTGGGCCGGTTAGGCCGGAGAAATGGGCCTGACATAGGAAGAAAAAAAAGGAGTGGGACCAGTGCCTAGACTTTTGCAAATAGGCCCTTGAAAAATTAAAAAAAATACGCAAAAAAGTTTCTCAGAATTGAAAATTAGCAGATAAGCCCTCAGAAGTTGCAGATTCAATGAAAATTCATAATCCAATATAAAGGGCCTCGAGATTTCAAATTTTTGATCATTTTTAACATTTGAAGCATGTTTAGCATTGTTATTATTACTTTCTATGTTTTCTGTATTTATTTACTATTTTGATTTATCGTAATTATTTAAATTGCCTTTAATCACAGAAATTAACTGTAAAACTATAGAAAATGCATAGAAAATTCTAGAACATTACAAGAACTCTTTTGTACCTTTATCCAATTTATTTCGCGCATATTTACTTGTAATAAATTTATATATTCCTTTAACGCATATGTAGATGACAGGCATCACGAACCGGGAGTTCGAGGAACTGGCCCATCATGGCCAAAATTACTTAACTTGGGTTTCCAGCGTTGAGATTGTACTTGGAGTGAAGAAGATCTGTGATGTCATTGGGATTGGTGTATCGAAAGATGCCAAATCCACATGTGAGGAAAATGATCAAGCACTTCACTTTCTCAGGCACTACCTCTGTTTTACTCTCAAGAAGGAGTACATGGCAGAGAAGAGCGTGCTAACCTTATGGACTGCACCAAAAAACCGGTTCAAGAAGCTAAAGTACACTATTCTTCCTCAGACAAAGCAGAAATGTATCCGACTTAGATTTGTTGACTTCAAGACAGTTGGGGAATACAACTCTGCTCTGCACAGAATTTGTACCAATCTTCAACTCTGTGGCAAGCATGTCATAAATGAGCAGAAGATTGAGAAGACCCTATCCACCTTTCACCCCAATACAGTGCAGTCTGCGCGCAATTTTCGTCAAGACAACTACAAGGAGTATGCTGAATTGATTGATATTATGCAGGTTGTAGAGGCTCAGGATGAAGTTCTCTGCAAGAACTTTGTCGCACAGCCACATGGGAGCCTCGCTAGCCATGAGACCAACGCTGGGAGCTATAAGGTGCGGAAGCCTATAATGAAGAAAAGGGGAATGAAGGGCAAAGTTGCAGCCTAGAAAGGCAAATCCAATGTTCCATAGGAGTAAGGCCAACAAACCAAAGTGCGACGACAAGCCCTATGGTCAGCAAGACCAAACCTGCTACAAGTGTGGCAAGTGGGGACACTGGTCGTGAATCTATAAAAAAGTCACAACACATCGTCAATGCCTTCTAGGCCAAAAAGAAGAATGGCAGCAAAGTGCAGTATGAAACCCACTTTGTCTTTATTGAGGGGAGAGTTCTCAGTAGCAGACTGCACCAATGGGGATTGACTCCACTCTCGCAGCAGCACCCCCTCTTGACATTACAGCTGTCATTGCCATGATTTCCCAGGAAGAGCATCTCACCCCTGAAAATATAGCAGCTGAAGTATCTGGTTTCTTAGCAGATTCTGTCTAATGCATAGAATGCATTTAGACTTTAATTACCATTTATTTCATATGTGGAAGGAATAAGTTAGATTTTGTATTGATGGTACTCAAACAATTTTTTCGTGTTGAATGATATTAATTAATTAATTCATTTATTCAGTTAATAATAACATGATATATTTTGATATTTGAAGTATTTCATTTATGTGTTGATTGTCTCCTACTACATATTAATAAAGTACTTTATATTAGAACGTGTGTGGCGCCCTATGGAGGAAATGTGCTTAGCAGACAGCGGCACAATAAATACCATCTTGAGAGAGATAACATTCTTTTAGTCAATTAGCAAGAATGCTGATAAGCTTACAACAATTGCCGGCAGCGATGCTTATATAATAGACTCTAAAAGAGCCACAATTATACTTCTAATGGGCACAACTTTGGTCATTCAAGAAATCTTATTGTACTCATAATCGACTAGAACTCTTCTAAGTTTTAAGTATATTCGCGCTAACGGTTTCCATATTGAAACTAAAAAAGAGTATAGTAAGAAATACCTACTCATTACAAAGCGCGAAGCAAACGGAAAAAGGGTATTAGAAAGACTTTCATCATTTGAGACTGGACTATACTACACTAACATTAAGACACCCGTAGCCTATACTGCCCTGAAAATAATATTTAGAATCTCTGAACTCTTTTGTCTCTATCATGATAGATTAGACAATCTAGATCTTAGTATGATGAAAAATATAATTAATAATTCACAGGGACATAATAATGATGTAAAGAATTTCCTGAATTAATAAGATTTTGTATGCCCCACATGTACCACCGGAAAATTAATTACTATACCTTCTGCTTTGAAAGTGAAGGATGAAGTCGCTGCATTCCTGGGCATCCAAGGATACATTTGCGGTCCTATACAACAGCTGTCAGGGTCATTTAAATATTTTATGGTGCACATTGATGCTTCCTCGAAATGGTCGCACGTATGTTTGTTATCTACGAGAAACCATGCTTTTGCAAAACTGATCTCGCAGCTAATTCAAATTAAAAATAATTTCCCTGATCATCATATAAAGTCCATCAGAATGGATAACACTGAAGAATTTATTTCAAAGACATTTGATGACTATTGAATGACAATAGAAATTAAAGTTGAGCATTCTGTACTGTATGGCCACACCTAGAATAGACTAGTAGAAGCATTAATTAAGATAATGATATTTATTGCTCGACTACTTTTGCAGAATTGTAATTTACCAACTACATGTTGGAGACACACAGTCTTGTATGCAGGGACTCTCATCAACTTTAAACCATTGGCATATAACATCCATTCACCTATATAACTAGCGCAAGGTTCAGCACCGAAAATTTCTCATCTCCGTAGGTTTGTTTGCAATGTTTATGTACCTATATCCCATCCACAGCATACTGCAATGGGCCTCTCCAAAAGTCTGGGATATACGTTGGTTATGAGACAACATCCATAATCAGGTATTTAGACCCCATGACAGGAGATTTGCATACCTCCCGTTTCGTTGATAGTATATTTGATGATGATAGTTTCCCAACATTAGGAGAGGAAATCGACCCCTTGATGAAAAATATTGAAAAATTACATGGCAAGCCATGGAAATCCATGCACATAACTCGTGCACTAGTGAAATAAATAGAGAAGTCTAGAAGATCATTGACTTACAAGCATTAGCAAATCAACTGCCTGACCATTTTAGTGATTTAAAGAGCGTGACCAAGTAGCATGTGCTTACATGTAATGAACTGGAGAGGGTTAAAATACTGAAGAAAATTGAAGGTATCCCTAATCTCGTCCAGAAGCCTCAGAATAAAAGCACGAGAACTCCGGCCCCTCGAATCCCAAGTAACCGGGGATGCCTAGTGAAAAAGCATAAGAAGGATTTGATACAGCTAATCACTGAAGTTCCCTAGAACCAGAATGGGAGCCAGTTGAGACCTGGCATCAGTATGACACCTTCGAGGAAAGGCATACCGAATTTGAACATTCCCATGGAGGGAGAAATCAGCATGGATGTATACGCACGCATCGGAACTGAAAAACTAAAGGGACTTACCCCCACAACTAGAAAGAGCGATGAGCAAGTAGAAGCACAAGAATAATCAACCCATGATGAAATAGCTGTAAACTATGTGCACATGAGAGAATCCATGAATAGGCAATAGCTAATGTTGATATTTATTTTGCAAAGAAAATTACCACAATTACCGATCTTGATCCAAAGTCTACATCGCTCGCCGAATGTAAGAAAAGATCAGAATGGAAAAATTAGAGGAAGGCAATAGAAACTAAATTATTGTCTATGAATAAAAGAGAGGTGTTGGGCTTGTAAGCCTTACGCCTCCCCATGTGTACCCCATAGGGCATAAGTGGGTATTTGTTCGAAAGAGAAATGAGAAAAATGAAGTTGTAATATATAAAGTAAAGTTTGTTGCACAAGGTTTCACTCAACGTACAGGAGTTGATTATGAAGAAATCTATTCCCCGGTCATGGGTAGTATTACCATTAGATACTTAATCTTAATGGCAGTAAACCTAAATTTAGAAATGAAATTGATGGATGTGGTAACCGTATACCTTTATTGAAACTTGGATTCGGATATTTATATGAAGGTGCCTGAAGGTATCCCTGTTCCGAACTAAGACACGGCAAACAGAAATCTTTACTGTGTGAAACTCAGGAAATCACTGTACAAACTTAAGCAATCATGTAAGATGTGGTATAATCTCTTAAGCGACTTTGTATGCAAGAAAGGCTACACGAACAATGAGAATTGCCCCCGTGTATTTATACGACGATCTCATAATGTATTTTATATAATCTTAGTATATGTAGATGATCTGAATATCATCGGAACCTTAGAAGATATAAAGGAGGCCAGTTCTTACATGGAGTTAAAATTTGAAATGAAAGAATTGGGTAAAACCAAATATTGCCTAGGCTTACAGCTTGAGCATGTCCCTGAAGGAATATTAGTGCATCAGTCTCTCTACACTCAAAAGGTGTTAGAAATGTTTGGCTTTGAAAATACGTACCCATTAAAAGTACCGATGATCTGGAGATCTTTACAGCAAGGAAAAGATCTGTAAAGACCTAGAGAAGAGGGGAAGTCCTGGGACTGAAATTCCCATACTTAAGTGCAATAGGAGCGCTTATGTATTTAGCAAACTGCACTAGACCGGATATTACATTTGTTGTAAACCTATTAGCAAGTTATAATGCAGAACCTATCAAAAGGCATTGGCAAGAAATAAATGACAACTTCCGATACCTTCAAGGAAACAAAGACCTTAGACTATTCTATAGAAAGAACCAAGTTATGAATATGACCGGGTATGCAAATGCAAGGTATTTGTCAGACTGGTATACAGTTAGGTCACAAGCAGACTATATATTCCTGTGTGATGGAACTGCAATTTTATGGAAATCGTCTAAGTAAAGTCTTGTGTCGACTTTAATGAACTACTCGAAAATTATAGCGTTGTATGAAGCCGTACAAGAATGTGTTTGGCTTTGATAAATGATTCACCACATCTATCAGTCATGTGGATTAAATACCGTGTAAAGTCCCACAATTATCTATAAAAATAATGTAGTTTATATTGCATCAGTGCAAACAGGTTACAAGAAGAGTCATCTTACAAAGCATATCAACCCCAAGTTTTTATATGCTCATGAATTGTAAAAGATGGATGAAATTAAGATATTGCATACTAAGTTATGTGAAAATCTTGCAGATTTGTTCACTAAGTCACTTCCAATATCTAACTTTAAAATGTGTATACGTGGAATTGGAATGATGAGACTTAGGGAAGTGTAGAACTCAGGGGAAGATTTTTCTTGAGCTCACTATTAAAATATGATCACGAAGATCGAGTACCCAAATAATAAACCTGTAGATTAAATGAAATTGGGTGAATTGTACTTTTTTCCCTTGACGAGTTTTTCGGAAGTTTCTCAGCCAAGGTTTTTAATGAGATAATTCATGCAACACAATATAACATGTATCATGTAGTTTTTTTCTAAATTTTTTCCACTAAGTTTTTATGGAGTTTTGATGAGGTATCAACGTGTCGGATGAGTACTCAAGAGAGAGTGTTGGGAAGAATGGGCGTGAGCCTGCAAGCCTGGCCCATTGGTGGCGGCGCGTATTCTCTGACGTAGTTGAAGCTACGTCAGGCGGTGACTTGGCCAGATCTGGCCATTCATATCTGGATGAACGGTCCAGATTATTTGTATCTTTATTTTTTAGTTTTTGATTTTTTGATTTTTAGTTTTTTTATTTTCATCTTTTTAATTATAAAAAGATGAAAATAAAAAACAAAAAAGAAAAATAAAAAAAAATCAAAAACTAAAAAATAAAGGTACAAATAATCTGGACCGTTCATCCATAGATGAACGGCCAGATTTGGGCCAAAGTCACGCCTGACGTAGCTTCGGCTACGTCAGAGAATCCCTGGCGCATTGGTGGGTACCCTATATTTAGTCTATAAATAGAGATCCTAATTATTGTAAAGTATACTTATGGAAGAGAAATCAATAAAGAAGAAGGAATTCTCCTCTCTATATTAAATCTTGTATGTTCTTGTATTATTCTGTGATTGATTTTTTTTTTGCTTGGATCAGACTCATCAGCGACCATGGCTTGACGCGCCGACCCTTAGAGCATCTCCAAGAGATACTCTATATGACTCTTAATATTTAAATTTTAGAGTTGAAAGGTAAGAAGTAGCTCCAACAGATTCCCAAATAGACTCCGAAAAATAGAACACACCCAAAAAAATGGGCTCTCACTCTCTACTTATAGAGGATGATTTAGGGCCTGTTTGGGACTGCTCTGCTCCAGTTTTTCCAGCTCTGCTCCACCAACTCCACCATGGAGCAGCTCCACTGTGGAGTTCCTAGAGCAGGTGATCCTGTTTGGCACGCAGTTAGCTCCAGCTCCAGGAATGTGAGGTTTCTCTGAGAAAGGTCCAATGTGCCCCTGAATGATGTTTGGTGTATGTTTTGATGTCTGCGGAGCATATGTAACTGAAATTTTTTTTGTTGCCAATTGAAATATGATGTAAAATATTATAATCGCAATTAATTTATTCGAGAAAACCAAAAAACAAATATTTTGGTCAAATAATTCCATCCTTTTGTCCCATAAGTTGCAACGTGCATAATAGATAATTAACAAAGTCCATCATTCGAATACAACAAACCATTTTACAAGCTTGATAAATATCTCACAAGCTCACACAATATTCTCAAGCATCACCAATCCGAATTCTTGTGCACTTAGGTTCAGGCATTCAATACGATCCATCACTTTGTTTCCAGAGAGGATGCCTGAAGACATCCATCACGAATCTGACTGGCAATGTCTGCAACAGCACCAGGACCATGTGGGAGGAAAACTGCAGAAGATTTGGATGCCGCACCAATCTCTTTCATGGTGTCAAAGTACTGAGTGAGCAGAACTAAGTCCATCACATCCTTAGCTGAAGTCCCTGGCACATTCCCAGAGAAGCCAAGCACACTGTCTCTTAGACCATCAACTAGCCTGCCGCTGCCTTGCAATGCCAAGGCCAGAGAGATACTTAGCTTCAGCCTCTCCCTCAGCTCTCTTGATCTGAATGATCTTCTCTGCCTCTGCCTTCTCATTTGCTGCAACACGCAGTCTTGCAGCTGAACAGCATAAGAATAAGTTAGCCCAATACATCAAATTGCAGTGGTTTCTAGTGATAGTGATTGATTCATTACTTCTTCTGATACCAAAGTTAGGATTATAAATGGACTATAATGACATTAAACAATTAAACATAGTATTGTTTATTAGATGGAAGATATTCTTGAGTTCATGGTAAAATTTTGTACCAGTCCATACTCCAAACCAAGTTTCACTCAAGTAGGCCAACACTTACCAGCATTTATTTCATTCATAGCTCTTTTAACTTTTTCATCTGGTTCTATATCAACAATGAGTGTCTGCACAATCTCATAACCATAAGCAAACATAGCATTCTCAAGATCCTCCTCCACAGCTTTTGCTATTTCGTTCTTTTGCTCAAAAGCATCATCCAGTTCAAGTTTGGGAACACTTGCTCTAATACTTGACAGTGAGGGTGTGAATCAATCTTGACAATACTTGCTTTCGGATAGAATTTAGTGTTGCCAGTCCCTATTCTTTTCAGGCAAATTATGTGTAGTAGAGCCATGCTAGAACCGCTACTTATGAAATATGAATATGATGATATCTGAAATTATGAAATATATACAAAGCTACAAGCTTGCATAATAGGCTGATAGATTCCGGAGCTTTTCATTGTGTGTATATTTTCATTTCTTTTGCTAAATTTGGTCCTCAACACTTGATGGCCAAACTTCGTTCAACAAAGAGCATAAACCACTTTCAGTGCCAAAACCTAACAGTCTCAACATCATAGGCCTAATTGATATTATCTCTCTTCTGAACTTTATTTATCACAGTATGATTTTGTCCTTTTATTACTTGCACCATCTGAACTCTACATGTATACTTGAAGAGAAAAACTCTTTTAATGTTTGCTTTCCAAAAAAGGGGCAGAATGTTCTCCCTAAGACAGGATTTCGCTTCATCAAAACATCATAGAGAAAGTACAAGGGAATCAGAATAGTTGACTTACGTTCGATATTCGATCACTTAGCAATAAGCCAATAACCACTGCTGAAGACTCAACTCCTGAAGATGGTCCGGATGACAATAATATGCTCCAATACGAGATGGCCACTGGCTGCCCGCTCGATCCATCCCAGCCATCCGGCGCGCGGGGGGGGGGGGGGGGGGGGGGGCGGACTGGCGGAGGAGAAGGGGGCGCGCGGGTGGGGGGCGGAGAAGAAGAGGGCGGCGCGGGTGGGGGCGGAGAAGAGACGGCGCGCGGGTGGGGGGCGGAGGAGAAGGCGGCGCGCGGGTGGGGGGGCGGAGGAGAAGAGGGCGGCACGGGTGGGGGGCGGAGGAGAGGCGGCGCGCGGGGTGAGGGGCGGAGGAGAAGGCGGCGCGCTGGTGGGGGGCAGAGGAGAAGGGGGCGCGCGGGTGGGGGCGGAGGAGAAGAGGGCGGCGCGGGGGGTGCGGAGTAGAAGCCGGAGAAGGAACTCGGGTGGAAAAGAAGCCAATCGGTATGGAGGAGATAAATTATGTAATGGTAGTGGTGGGTAATTTTTCACCAACTCCACGAGGAGTTTGGAAACCTTTGTTTGTGGAGTACCCCTTGAGGAGCTCCATAAAAAATGTGGAGTTGGCCTCTAACTTCACCTTTTTCTTGGAGCGGAGTTTTTGGAGTTATACCTGTTTGGTTAGCGAAGTTGGGAGCGGAGCTGAAAAACTTGGAGCAGAGCAGTCCCAAACAGGCCCTTAGGCTCCTAATACTGTTTTTCTGGTTTAGGGTACCTGTTGGAGGGAATGATTATTTTGGGACCTTATATCGTGGTTAGGATCTGTAAAAAGAGATTTATGGTGTGAATTTATTGGGCATCCTTTCGCCAAAATGTTGCAAGGGTTGTCGATTGCTGAATCTTCTGGCTGAGACAGCCGCCCGGCTCCAATCGCGACCGCCCATCCACCATCGGACGGCTCCAGTCGCTCCCGCCTCTTCCCAAACGGCGGATCCAGCCCATCATGCCGTAATAATATCCTTTTTCTGCAATCCGCTGCGACCATCCGGCTCCTCCGTTCCCGCTCCGGCCGTCTCAATTTTGGCGTACCGTCGCGTGCGCTTTCCCGAAATACTCCGTCCTCTTCCCTCCCCAATACAAAGCGCGAGGGCAGAAGCAGCAGCAGCACAGGCACGACAAACTGCACCGCACAGCGCAAAGCGCAAAGCGCCTCTTCCTCCTTGTCCTTGACCACCACTCGCACTACTAGGCGCTGCTCCTCGCCACCCAAACAAGTGCACTAGTCGCCACCCAAACCAACCAAAGAACGCAGAGTACGGAGCAGGAGGAGAGGGAGAAGGAGAGGAGGCCAAGAAAAGCCAAGGCTTTGCTGGTGGTGGGATAGGGTAGCGAGGAATGGCTCCGAGCTGCTACGACGTGGCCGCGTCCATGCTCCTCTGCACCGAGGACAACAGAAGCATCCTGGGCTTGGAGGACGACGAGGCGGTGGTGGTGGAGGAGGAGGTGGCGGGGAAGAGGAGAAGCCGGTCACTGGACGCGGATTTTGGCGTGGATTTGTTCCCGCCGCAATCGGAGGAATGCGTGGCCGGTTTGGTGGAGAGGGAGCCGGAGCACATGCCCAGGGCGGACTACGGCGAGAGGCTCCGCTGCGGCGGCATGGATCTCTGCGTCCGGAGGGAGGCCATTGATTGGATTTGGAAGGTAGGTCTTTGATTGATCTGATGCTGGCCGGGCCGGGGAAAGAAAAAAGGAAGATTTTTGCGTCATTATTTCGGTGTTTCTAAGAAACGCAGTCCATTTCCATGATTAGCTCTGATCATTTAGAAAGATGTATCTTTTCTTCGTTTTTGGATTCAAACACATGCTGCAACTTCTTTTCTTGGTCAGTTCTTTTACGGGCGTAATGTGTGGATTTTTACGGGCCTAACGTGTGGATGCGTAGTGGCCGTGTAGCAGAGTAATATGTGCCAATATTTCACTGCACTTCGAGCAATAATAATTTGTGGTAGCGATGTAAATTTTGGGGCCATCTTGGCCAAAGTGGCCCTTTCATCAGTTTCTTGGTTCACGAGATATCGAGATGCATTGTCTGATTCTAGTTCATGTTATTCCCGGGTAAAAAAGGAATCATTTTTTATTAAATCTTTTTTGGTAAAAACACAAAAGATAATTGACATAAGTTTTTACCTGCTAAGTGCTAAAGTTTTGCTATTTTCCCATGTGATTGCTTAACTTGTTTCGTTGTGATCTCTCCACAGGTTTACAATTACTACAACTTTGGCCCTCTTACTGCCTATTTGGCTGTGAACTACCTGGACCGTTTCCTCTCACAGTACGAGCTGCCGGTAAGAATCCTGAGGTCATATTTGTAGTTATCTCAAGAAGTCGCCAATGCTGTCCATTTCAGTACGAGACGAGCTAAACATTTGGCGCCCTTGCCTGCAAATGCAGGAAGGCAAAGCTTGGATGACACAGTTGCTCTCGGTGGCGTGCCTGTCTTTGGCTGCCAAGATGGAGGAGACTGCTGTCCCGCAATATCTGGACCTTCAGGTGGGCAGCATGCTGTGCCAGGCATTGCAATGCACCGGCTTGCACATTTAGTTCGTTTGATCTTTGTCTTGTTCTAAGCATTGCTGGATCGTGTCGATCAGGTCGGCGAAACGCGGTATGTTTTCGAGGCGAAGACGATCCAGAGAATGGAGCTTCTTGTTCTGAGCACCCTCAATTGGAGGATGCAAGCCGTGACTCCTTTCTCCTACGTTGACTACTTCTTACACAAGCTCAACGGCGGCAATGCGACGCCAAGAAGCTGGCTCTATCAATCGGCGGAGCTTATCTTGTGCATAGCTAGAGGTACGTATGCATGTAGAAAAACTATGCGCATGGTTCTATTAGTGAAATTTGTGTTGATCAAACCATTCTGTATTCTTGGATCGATCTGATATATGTGGATGCGCGGTAGGAACTGGATGCCTAGGGTTCAGACCCTCGGAGATCGCCGCCGCAGTTGCAGCCGCCGTGGTTGGAGAAATGGACGTTGTAGGCATTGCAAAGGCTTGCACCCATGTAGATAAGGTACATTGGTCAAGTCTCATGTAAACTCATCCTCGTAGATTGTTATGAGCTTATGAGAAACGCAACGGTACTATTTGGATCCACACATGCCTAACTAATAACTCATAAGTTGCATCGCGACCGTACTTTCGTAATCACAGTTCTGGTACAAATGCGTGAAACGCATTTATAGCCGTGTGAGCAAACGCATTTAATGTGTTGCTTGCCTTTTGCTGCTGTGGCTGCAGGAGAGGGTGTTGCAATGCCAGGAGGCGGTTCAGTCGGCCATGGCCTCCATTAACACTGTGCCACTTAAATCTGCAAGCACCAGCAGAGGCTCAGCCTCCTCTGCGCCACAGAGCCCTATCGGGGTGCTGGACGCTGGCTGCCTGAGCTACAAAAGTGATGATACAAAAACTATTGCCTCACATGGAAGTTGTAGCTATGATAGCTCCCCGGTTACTAGCAAGAGGAGGAAGATTAGCAGGTGACCAACCAGTCAAAGTGCCCAATGATAGGTTACTCCTCTGTACACCACTCATCTCAGCAAAGGAAAAGTCCAATGTCCTCGATTGCAACTACTGTGGGCACGAGCTACGGTGCCGTATAAAAAGAACATTGAAAGGCGGGGGGACGCAAAAAGGAGGGATTTTTGACATGACAAGAGGGCAAGAAGTTGATGAATAAAGAGGCGAGGTAGACAATACCTGATTGCTGAGCTTTTGGATGAGTAGCCAGCAGCAGTGGTGTGCCCCCAAAGAGCAGAGCAAAGCTTTGTAGCAACACAAAGCTAGATGAGATGAGATGATCAAAATAAAGTGTTGAGGGGACAGTAGGCAAGAAGTTCAAGAACTAGGCATCTGACCTGCCTGTGTAGGAGTATCTGCTTGCTTTGCATTAGTTCTAATTGTTTTTTCCATTTCATTTGTGAAGAGAGAGTTAGGAGAGGAAGAATGCATTTTGTCACCAAGAATGATCATCCAAATGAATAAAATAACAGGGTAACGAAAAAATGAACAAAACCCAGAAAAAAGGGAATGAGTTTCTTTCAGCTGTAATCAACATTTTTTTTATCATTTCCTCTTTTTTTTCCCCCTTTGTACTTTGGTCTGCCTGCCGATATTGTATGACTGCTTGCCTGCTTTAAGACCATGAGCATTGCTTTCCCAAGGGGACCTTGTCAGGAGGAACCTTGAGAACACAAACTTACAATAATATGAGGATGCAGTGTGGAGCATCTGTCTCTTTGTTCTAATTAGTAGGTCCTCCTGTTTTATACTCCATAGTTTAAAGACTAAATGCTCCCCATCCTCTAAAAACACAGTTACAGGAGGGCTATAAAGAATATGAATAATCCCATACCGAGTTGGATTGGATCCTATTCAGACGATGTACTTAGTTTCGCTAATTGATCCTATTCAGCAGGAAATGCAGTATAATGCTAGGATTTATATTTGAAATGCTGTACAGTGCTGGATGGTCCTACCCCATGCATCGGATTGGAGAGTTCACTACTAATCCATACTTGGAGTGGGATTGTATTACACATCATTTCCTACTAATTGATCCTAATAAAAAACTTTCACTGTGTAAACTGAGTTTGTATTTGAAATGCTGTATGATCGTACTCCCTGCATTCTCAAATTGGGAGCACCGGGTGATTGGAGGTAATATTAGATATTGGCTTCTACATCACTGGCGACTAGTCCATGTATGTAGTCAATAGTATTGTCAATGTCTTGAGCTATTTCAGGTGTCACTTGAAATTAGGAAAACCTCATCGTATGAAAGTCCGTACTAGGGAGTCGGGATTGTTTCTAATCATGCCATTTCTCCGGCAGCACTCCAAGGAAAGATCGATCCCATTCTACTCTTGGCCGAGATTTACGCCCTTTGTATATATATATGCAAACCCTATTATGATTTATGAGTAGCCGATGTAGGGGCATTGGACCACAGGGTTTAGGTGTCTAGGAGATTAATCTAAGCGAGACTCACCATGATCTACTTCACGTAAGACTGTCGCGTGCACATATATATTTACAGCTTTCAACTTTCATGGGCGTTGTATATGGTCTTGATCTCTGCACAACACCTAACATTTTTGTACAATTTTGCTCAACGATGCATACGACGCCGAGTACATACGTAACAACTACAGCTCTTGGCACGCGGAAAGGTTAAGGTGGTGATCGGTTCGGCTGAAAGCCTCATGGCTTATGGCTGAAAACACTGTAGCTGGCTGAAAAAAGCAATGTAGCTGACATAAGCTTATTTACCATAATTAAATTTAAAAAATTTAAAAATAGAAAAAACATATTAACCCATCACGTATAATGTAAACAAATACGAGGAAAAAAGAATCGGTAAAAAAAAACTCAAAAAAAGGTCAAAAGTTCAGAAAAAGACGAAATTTATGAATAGTGCAAAAATAAGCTGAAGCCAGAAGCTGAAGCCATATTGATCAGGGCCTTAAGAGTCATGCATAAAGACGAGTCCCTTTCTTAAATACATTCGGCACACACCGTTAAATAAACTTCGACCGATGGGCTCGTCTTTCTTTGCTCTTTCTGGCAAGATTAACACGCGTGATCTCTAACCTCTTCTCCTCTCGAACGACGAATCGGCAACCCAACAAGAACGAGGCATGTACATACAAAGCAAAGCCTAGTAGCTCCCCAGCTTGGCGTGCAAAAGCAGGAAGGAGTTCAAGACGTGTAAAGACCCAATTGCCGGCTAAATTTTCCCAGGAGCCAGGGAAGAAACGCATCTTCAAACTAGTATTTTTCACCGACGCCGTGCGCCTGCTCCAACCGCATCTAATTCCTTCCTGCCTGCAGCAGCAGCGGCGGCGGTGGTATAGTTAAGCACATCCGGCTAGATCGCTCGGTGATCAACAGCGGGCCGAGATGGAATCGCGCGTCGAGACAACGGCAGGGCTCGGGCGCATGCGTCCCCGGCACGGTGCTGACCAGTGAGGCGGCGAGCTCCGATGCGGTCGCCTGCGTGGTCAAACAAGTATGGGGGCCTGCCCCTTGAGAAAAGTGAGATACAGTCATACACAGCCATGCCGTGCTTAGGCCCTGATCGGGACACACGGGTTCTGCGAAAAAAGAATTGGTGGAGCTGATGTATTTCTTGAAAAATCATGTGAAACTGCTATGTTTCAAATAGGTCTAAAACTATGGGTATATCTAAGGGATCGTCTTTGAGGCCTGTTCCGAAAATGTGGGAATTTCGCAAGAATTTTCTAGGGACATCGAGGGTAATGGTATAGTTGATAAAAAAAATCCTACCAATGGCATATATTCTAAAGAGGGTCTTGATGTTCAAATAATGATAGGCACAAATCTGTGATTACATTGTTTAGTTCGAACTCAAATGGAATTACCACATAATATAGGCTATACAAGTGCCTGAACCAAAGCTGCAGTGGAGCTCATCGAGTGTTCAGCTCTGCTAATCTGCTTCGGTCCGGCCAATCAAAGGAATTGCTCGCGCCATCATGGCACGAGGCCTGCAAAAGAAAGAAAGAAAGAAAAGGCAATTTGGCACGGGGACCGCCTCCACAGCGCATCAAAAATCGCAAGGCTTTGAGGAGGAGGCTAAGGCCGACGAAGCGATTGGCCCCTTTCGCCGGGACATGCACTGCGGTCTGCGGGAGCTGACGAACACGGCAAAGCGGTGCCGTGTAATGATCATCTCGCCATGGACGGAATTATTGTCGAGATCATTTCGCCCGGTGGACCAGATCTTTATATCCATCCTGGCCAAAAAGAATGGGTGTGGAGCTAGTGCCTGAAAGATTCGTGCACGCTTGCGGACTCTTTCATGCATCGATCAATGCATGCATGTGTAGAACGGCATTGGATGCTTGATTTGTTCGCCGGGGAGGGCAAGCGAACTGCGTAGGGATGTATAATTACACCAGAGCAAGATGCACGATAGAAGTACAGTAGGCTACTACTAGAGCTAGGAGTGGGACGAGCTAGGCAGAATGGCATATTTTCACTGGAAAGTGCAGGTCTCGCCAAAGCAAACCGTACATGTCTGTGAGCTGTGCTTCTCATCATTTTTCAGAAGAGAGCTACACAACGCTACTCCACTTCGTTGTGCTCCTCCGCTACTCTGTTACAGACCACAAGGTCTTAACAAGCATTAGTACCATGCTCTGCGGAGGTGCACGCTGCGGTGCAGAGAAAAGGTTGTCTTTGTGCCCGGCTGCCCGCTAACGACCTAGCAAGCAAGCCTGCAAAGCTGGACCTGGCTGCAAGCTGCAAACCACTCGCCACACGTCGCAGCATGCTCCACTGAGAAGCACGCACGCACGCATGCACCGATGGGAATATACATCAGGGGAGGAGAAAAAAAAAAGCCAGTGACGCGCACTGCGCACTGCGCTGCAGCAGCAGGCGGTAGAGACGAGACGAAAAGACGGCGTGGCGAGAGACATTCCGATCTGCCGGCCGCCGAGCGGCGTGCGTGCGAGGCTGCGCCTACATATATGGGCCAGAATAGGACGCAAGGTGGGCTTGCGCTACCTGCGGGCTGCGCCCAACGAGCGCTCGGGGAAAAAACCTGCGCGGAGTGGTGCGCGGCCACAAAAGACACGTTTCCCTTTCGCTGCATGCAGATTGCGTAATGATGCTACGCCGAGTGCGACCTAGCTTTAGCTAGGTCCATATGGGCCACATAGGAAACCACTCGTAAATAAACCAGTATGTGCGGTTTGTGCATCAGTGTGACCGCTTCATCGTTGTGATCCGGACGTATACAGTCGCAAAAAAGGGTCATCCGGACGTATGTATAATTTTTATCTTCAGGGAAGTACACGTACCATTTCCTGCATGTACGATTGTATCCTTTTAGGAGGATGTATGACTGTATTAGTGTGGACATGTATATGCATGCAGGCAACCTTCTTCAAATGATACATCTTCAGTTGTTCAATTGTCGAGAGCAACTCAAGTGGCCAAGGCATTATATAACGAGATCGACTTCGTCGATCTGAAAACTGTTCGAGAAGTGCACTACAGAGCGGAGAGCCGGAGATGTCGGTCATCACATAGTGTTCCTGATGTTACAGTAGAATGCTAATTTGCTCAGCTCTATTGCACTTCTAGATTCAATTCCACATGAATACTCTTCATCCGTTCAATTCCATAGTATTTGGAGGCTCTACTCTTAGGAGCTGCGGGTAATATCTTTTGGCTATATTTTTTTGAGACAACACCAACAAAGTACACGGTTTTAAACTCGAAAAGTCATTTTGAGAAACTACTTTGAGAAGCTGTTCCGTTTATTTCAGCTTTCCAAGAAGCCAAAATTAGAAGGCACAAAAAAAAAGAACAAAACCGAACACCACAGTTTTCAATGCCCCACCCATAAGAGCAACTCCAGTAGTAGCCCTCAAAACAGGGCCCCTACTTTTTATTTGAGGGCTCCCCTAATTTTGAGGGCTCTGTTTTTTGGGCTGCACTCCAGCAGGAGCCAGCCTCAACACAGGACCCTCAAATTCATTCTTAGAGGGAATGACAACATAGGACCCACTCCTGGGGAGTCTGGAGGGAGCCCCTACTTTTGAGGGCCGAGGGGCAAAAAACTCACTCCAGCAGAGCCCCTACTTGAGCCCTCAAAAGTAGGGGCTTCCTCCAGACCCCCAGGAATGAGGGCTCGAGGGGGAGATTTGAGGGCCCCCTACTTTTGAGGGCTCAAGTAGGGGCCCTACTGGAGTGAGTTTTTTGTCCCTCGGCCCTCAAAAGTAGAATGAGGGCTCAAGTAGGGGCCCTGCTGGAGTTGCTTAGAGCATCTCCGGCAGGAGCCCTCAAATCAGAGCCCCTACTTTTGATTTAAGGGCTCCCCCTAATTTTGAGGGCCCTATTTTTTGAGTTGAACTCCAGCAGAAACCCTCAAATCAGGGCCCTCAAATTCATTCCAACTGAGAATGACATGTAGAGCCCACTCGTCATTCTCAAATTTCTCTACCCCTCCTCTCCTCCACCCGTGCGCTCTCCGCTCGTCCACCGCGCCTCCTCCTCTCCTCCACCCGCGCCTCCTCCTCTCCTCTCAGCCCACCCGCTCCCACGCCCCGCCGCAGCCGCGCGCCTCGCCTCGCCTGCCCTCCGCCTCCGCTCGGGCCCCTCCCTCTCCGCCGCGCTCTCCACGCTCCTCTCCGCCACGCTCTCCGCGCTCTCCACGCTCCCCTCCCCGCTCGGGCCCCTCCCTCTCCGCCGCGCTCTCCACGCTCCCCTCCTCGCCGCGCCCCTCCCGCCGGCCACCCACTCCTCCGACCTCCTCGCCCTCTTCGACGACGCCCTCGCCCACCTTCAACCCCCGGCTGACTCTTCCTCACCCCCGGCTGGCCGCCGCGGTTTCCACCGCCGCCTCCCCATCGGTCGACCCCGGACCGATTCCGCTCGGTGGGAGCCGCACCCCGGCACCCTGCAGCCTCCCCCACCGCCGGCCGGTGTCCTCCGCCACGCGAGCTCCCCCGCCACGGTCGCCTCCCCGCGTCGTTGCCCGTGCTCGTCGCCGGCTCAACCTGGCCTCCTTCCGGCCGCCCCGGTAGCTCAGGTGAGCTTCTACCACCTTGCTCATGCTCGCGCACACCTCCCTTCTTTCCCCCACCCCTTCGGCCACCGGCGCCTCTTTTCTCCTCCACCGCCGGCCTAGAGTCGACGGAGGAGCGGGGAGCGGGAAGACGAGCGGCCGGGCAGGGGCGGGCTGCTGGGCGGTGGCGAGATCTGGGCGGGGGCAGGCCGTCGGAGGGGAAGAGGAACCGGGTGAAGGCGGGCAGCGGCGCGGAACCGGGCGAAGGCGGGCGGCGGCGCGGAACTGTCGATGCCCGCGAGTGAAAACCGTCAAAACAGAAAAATAGGGGCTTGTTGTGGCTACAGACCAAACAGAGAGAGAGATGGTAGTGGAGAGTGATGAAGATAAGTGTTATGGCTTGGGCCTTCCCCATAGCCTATATTCATATATACACACACATGGGGAGTGCTTTTACAGCTATACCCTTACACCTTGTTATCCCTTCTGGGGCAGTTATGTCATTACACATGGCCTATTCTGGGCCTCATAATCTCCTACCAGGCCTGCTAGGTTTAGGTGGGGGCCACCCCTACGATAGGAGCCTCTCATGGTGAAGGGCTTCACAGGGCCGAAGCCATGTCGCCGAGTCCTTTGGCCCCCTCCGTCCCCTGCGGCCTGTGAATTCCTCCAAGCTTGTGGCTGGGGAGCCTGAAGTCTGGGATGGTGGTAGCGGAGGCACGCACCTAGTCGAAGTAGACGCGCGCGCTCCGTCCCCTACCCTTCGAACGGGTGGCAGCGAAGCTGGCGCCTAGTCGAAGTGGGCGCGCGCGCTCCGTCCCCTACCCTTCGAACGGGTGGCAGCGGAGGCTGGCGCCTAAATCGAAGTAGACGCGCGCGCTCCGTCCCCTACCCTTCGAACGGGTGGCAGCGAAGCTGGCGCCTAGTCGAAGTAGACGCGCGCGCTCCGTTCCCTACCCTTCGAACGGGGGGGCAGTGGATGCTGGCGCCTAAGTCGAAGTAGACGCGCGCGCTCCGTCCCCTACCCTTCGAACGGGTGGCAGCGCAGCTGGCGCCTAAGTCGAAGTAGACGTGCGCGCTCCGTCCCCTACCCTTCGAACGGGTGGCAGCGAAGCTAGCGCCTAGTCGAAGTGGGCGCGCGCGCTCCGTCCCCTACCCTTCGAACGGGTGGCAGCGGAGGCTGCCGCCTAAGTCGAAGTAGGCGTGCGCGCTCCGTCCCCTACCCTTCGAACGGGTGGCAGCGCAGCTGGCGCCTAGTCGAAGTAGACGCGCGCGCTCCGTCCCCTACCCTTCGAACGGGTGGCAGCGGAGGCTGGCGCCTAAGTCGAAGTAGACGCGCGCGCTCCGTCCCCTACCCTTCGAACGGGTAGCAGCGCAGCTGGCGCCTAAGTCGAAGTAGACGCGCGCGCTCCGTCCCCTACCCTGCGAACGGGTGGCAGCGAAGCTGGCGCCTAGTCGAAGTAGACGCGCGCGCTCCGTCCCCTACCCTTCGAACGGGTGGCAGCGACGCTGGCGCCTAAGTCGAAGTAGACGCGCGCGCTCCGTCCCCTACCCTTCGAACGGGTGACAGCGAAGCTGGCGCCTAGTCGAAGTAGACGCGCGCGCTTCGTCCCTGTGCTGAGATCGGAACTTGACGCCGGTATGGTTGCGCTCCGGGGCTGTTGTGACCATGCAGTCTGGTAGTGCGCTTTTAATGGCGGTTGGAATCACGCCGACGCCTGGCCTGGCAGAGGTCAGGCTGTCGCGTCGTGCAGTCTGCCATGCTGCAGGTGGGGCACGTGGCAGCTCACGACTGGTGCATCGTGGGATGTGAGCGGTTGCGTGACCGCGGCCGTTCGCCTCGTCCCCCGAGAAGTTGGACGCGTGTTGGAGATGTGGAGGCGTTGTGCGCTGCTTGGCCACCTACCCAGCACGGCCCTCTAGGTCCCGGCGATTCTTCTTTCCAAATCTTGGACAGCCGAATCGCTGGGAATTTGATCCGTCTGTGCGTTGAGCCACAAAACAGGCGAGCGGCCTTTATAAGGTGCTAGTGTTGAGGTGGAGGCACCCTTTCTTGCTTGGCTTTTTGATCTGTCGCTTCGCTTCCGCCCGTGCTAACTGTCACGCCAGTTGCTCCTTTGCCTGCTTCTTCTTCCCTTGTCACGAAGAGCGATGGCTAGCCATGACGACGTCACCTACCACCCCAGCAGCGGTTCCTTGCCTAGCCAGGGCGAGGTGACCCATCCTTCCAAGGAGTACAAACTGGTGCCGCGGGGGAGGTCGCGCGCCAACAAGTGGTGGAACGCCATGGAGCACTCGGGAGGCTCCTGCTCCCGTGTGCTGGGGAAGAGCCGCATGACTGAACGGACGCTGCAGCGACTCGTGGATGAGGGGAAGATCGTGGATCACAATGGGGCTCGCCTACCCCGCCGGGACGAGACGGAGCCGAAGCCCGGGGCCATGGAGGCAATTGTTTTCGTCGCGTTCTTCGATGCTGGCCTTCGAATGCCCTCCACGTTGTTCGTGGGCGAAGTCCTGCGGGCCTACAAGTTGGAGCTAGCCCAGTTGACGCCCCACGCGATACTCCGCCTAGCTGTCTTCACGTGGGCGATGCGGACAGAGGGGTGGCGTCCCAGCGCGAGCTTATTCGCCACCCTGCACGACGCACACTGTCGACCCAGAAAGGTTGACGGAGCGGTGTCCAACTTCGGCGGTGTGGACTTCGTGCTCCGGGCGTCATGCGCGACGTTGTTCCCTGTGCTAGCCTCGTCAGGGCAATGGGCGTCCGGCTGGACGCGGTGGTCGTTCTATTACACCGTGACCGTCAAGAGCAGAATGCAGTGCCGAGGAGGGCCGATCTCGTTTAACAGTACGCCGAGTCTGAAGGCGGAGATCGACGACACGCAAAAGCTACAGAGCCTTGTCGGTGTCGCCCGTCGAATGAGCGTGCACGACCTAGCCGAGGAGTTCACGATGTATGGGGCGGCGCCACTCTCCTCCCGGGGGAAGTATGTTGGATAGAATGGCCCCCGCGAGGACGGGTTCGACCCATCCATATCTCGCCTGCTGCCACCCTCCGCTCCTTGTAAGTAACCGGAGCTGGTCCTGCCGTGGAAGAATCGCCTGTGCCACCGCAGGCGAAACGCCCTCGGACTCAGTCCCCGCCGTCAACGAGGGGTCGATACGCTGTTGCGGGGCCTTGCCGCGGGATTACGGTGTCTAGCGTGGCCGAGAAGACCTTCTCCCCGACTGTCGAGGCGCCCGCCTCCCCCTGGGTGGTCGAACCGGCGCCACTTCCTACCGCGACGAGGGGCGCAGGAGGTAGGCGTGAGTCCCTTTCTTCACTTGACTTCGCGAGACTTTCTCCGATCTGCTCGCTCATTCTGCCAACATCAGACGAGACGAAGTCTCCCGGACGTGGCGAAGGATCGAGCAGCGGAGGTATGCGCGAAGTCGGAAGCCTTGTGCAGGGTGCCCCGCAGGTGTCCGCCGTTGTTGATGTGGCCGTGGCCTCGGTAAATCCTGGCGCGTTGGGGCCGGGGCTTGCTCGCTCGGACTTCCTCCCTCGCCCGGAGATATTTTGCGACCTTACCGCAGCCGCAGAGCGTGCCGACAACGGCCTCAACCGGGAGATGTTGTCGTCATGCGAGGGGGAACTCCTAGCGCTCGCGCTACAGGCCTCCGAGATGAGGGTAAACATGTGCGCTTCAGCTTTGTAAGGTACTGCTGGACGCCTGCTGATTTTGTTGTGTTTGCCAGACGCTTGCCCTCAGCTGGTCCTTGGACGGTTCAGGAGCGGAGGGCTCTGGAAGCCAGCCTTCGTGAAGCGAACACTGCTTTCACCGCGAAGGATGAGGAATGTCGCGCGCTGGAGGGCGCCATGGCGGCCGCACAACTCAAGGCCACGGAAGCTCGGCGCACCGCGGCTGAGGAGCGCGCCGCCTTCGTGCAGCAGATCGCCGCCCTAGAAGGGGAGAATGCCCAGCTGGCGGAGTCTGTTGCCGAGAACCGCCTCGTCTTGGAAAATGCGTCCATGTCGGCATGGCGGGCCATGGAGTCTCTGAACCAGGCCCTCCGAGATCTGTGCGTCCACGTGCCGGACACTACGCACAGGCCGGAAGCCCTGTCGGAGACGCTCGGGCTGATCGAGGAGGGGGCCGGCGTTGCTCTTCGTTGCGCCAGAACCTTTGGCGAGCACTGCAGCTATGTTGGTGCGTGCTTCGCCCTTGCCTTGCTTCACACTCGTGGGTGTAGGCATACCCATGAGCTAGCGAATTCTCAACTGGATCCCCCCGGCCGAGCAGAGGTTATGTCGGACGCCATCCGCTCCATCGGGCCTAGCCTGCAGAACTTCCATCAACGGATCTGGAGCCGCTTCGGGGAAGATGCAGCGAGGGTCGCCGTGCGGCAGACGCTGCATGGGGAGGGGGACCTCCTCCAGTGGCTTGAAGGGGTCCTTCGGCGCCGTGGCGACGACGGCACGGGCTCGCCCGCACCGCGCCAAGGCTGAGCAGTTGGTCGGGTAGGGGAGGGGGATGATGTACTGGTTCTTACGCTGGTGACCATGTAACCCCTTTGCTTTTATAATGGAACCCAGCAATACCTTATGCTTGGTGTTACCTGTCGCCGAACGCGGAGGGCCGGTCTGCGCATCTCGTTTATACTCCGTGGAGTGGTGCGTGCGGAGGCGAACCTCGATGCTACGACTTCCTTTATAGTCCGGAGACTCGCGCGTGCGGAGGCGGACCTCGACGCTACGTCTTATTTAAAGTCCGTGGACTGGCGCGTGCGGAGGCGGACCTCGACGCTACGACTTCCTTTATAGTCCGGAGACTCTCGCGTGTGGAGGCGGACCTCGACGCTACGTCTTATTTAAAGTCTGTGGACTGGTGCGTGCGGAGGCGGACCTCGACGCTATGACCTCCTTTATAGTCCGGAGACTCGCGCGTGTGGAGGCGGACCTCGACGCTACGTCTTATTTAAAGTCCGTAGACTGGTGCGTGCGGAAGCTAAGCTCAACGCTACGTCTTATTTATACTCCGTAGAGTGCGCGCGGAGGCGTCCCCCCGCTGCGTCTTATTTAGACTCCGTAGAGTGCGTGCAGAGGCGGACCTCAACGCTACGTCTTATTTAAAGTCCGTGGACTGGTGCGTGCGGAGCTAGGCTCGACGCTACGTCTTATTTATAGTCCGTAGACTCTCGCGTGCGGAGGCGGACCTCGACGCTACGTCTTATTTAAAGTCCGTGGACTGGTGCGTGCGGAGCTAGGCTCGACGCTACGTCTTATTTATAGTCCGCAGACTCTCGCGTCCGGAGGCGGACCTCGACGCTACGTCTTATTTAAACTCTGTGGACTGGTGCGTGCGGAGCTAGGCTCGACGCTACGTCTTATTTATAGTCCGCAGACTCTCGCGTGCGGAGGCGGACCTCGACGCTACGTCTTATTTAAAGTCCGTGGACTGGTGCGTGCGGAGCTAGGCTCGACGCTACGTCTTATTTATAGTCCGCAGACTCTCGCGTGCGGAGGCAGACCTCGACGCTACGTCTTATTTATAGTCCGTGGACTTTGTTCTGCTCGGCGCGGACAGGGGATGCTCTGGGAACAGCAACCTTTATTGAATTCCTGTTTGCGCGAGCGAGCCTCGCATAACAAAGGGCTGGTGTCTCTACGCCTGCTGTCCTGCTTCTAGGCGTAGTACCGCCGTAACCTGTCCGCGTTCCATGTGTGCCGGAAGGCTTGTCCTTCGAGCGTGCCGAGGCGGTACGCCCCCTTCGGCAATGCCGCCGTCACGATGTACGGGCCTTCCCACTTGGACTCCAGCTTGCCAACGGTCTCCGCCTGGAGCGCCACTCTGAGGACAAGATCCCCAGGCTTGAACCCCCGCGGGCATATAGAGCGGTCCCGAGTACGCATTGTCTGCCGCGCGTACTTCTCGACATGGTGGGCTGCGTCTGCCCGCATCCCGTCGAGGAGGTCCAAGGACACACGGGGCTCCTCTTCGGGTGCTTGGACGAGGACCCTCCGCGAGTCGGCCTTGATTTCCTCGGGCGTCACCGCTTCGTCACCGAAAAGGAGCTTGAACGGCGTGAATCCCGTCGGGCGTGTTACCGTTGTGCGAAGCGACCATAGAACGCTGTGAAGCTCGCTTGGCCACTTGCCCTTCGGCAATCCAACCAGGCGCTTTTTGATGGCGGCGGAGATGGCGCCATTCGCCCGTTTGACCGCCCCATTGGACTGGGGATGCCCTACCGAAGCGAATCGGAGGGTGATGCCCATGCTGTCACAATAATCTTTGAAGAGGGTGGCGTCGAACTGCAGGCCATTGTCGACCGTGAGCTCCCGGGGCACACCGAAGCGACATATGATGTTTTGCCATAGGAAGCGCTGTATGGCCGCAGAAGTTACTTTGGCCAGAGCGATCGCTTCCGGCCATCTGGAGAAATACTCCAGCGCGACTACCACGAACCGGAGATCCCCTGGAGCTCGGGCAAGTGGTCCTACTATATCGAGACCCCAGCGCGCCAATGGCCACACCGGGGGAATTGGGTTGAGGCTTGTCGGGGGCCTGCGGATGATGCGCGCCATCCACTGGCACCCTTGGCACCGACGGACGAGGTCCTGGGCGTCGGTGATGGCAGTCGGCCAGTAGAAGCCTTGTCTGAACGCCTTGCCAACTAATGACCTCGGCGCCAGGTGGGATCCGCATACGCCCGCGTGGATTTCCGCCAAGAGTTCCTTTCCTTCCTCGGTCGAGAGGCAGCGCAGGAGCGGCGCGCAAACCCCTTTCTTGTAGAGTGTCCCTTCGAACACCTGGAAGGACCATGCGCGGTGCTGCAATCGTCGCAGCTCGGCAGGGTCCTCCGGCTCGGCGAGGCCTTGTAAGAAATTGAAAATGGGCTCTCGCCAATCTCCTGGCCGATCAATATGGTGGACAAGTGCCGCGTCCCGGTTGTCCTGCGCGATGGCCGCCTTTGCTAATACCTCGTAGAATGCCCCCTCGGGGGGGGGGGGCAGTTGCTGGCTGGCCGCCTTGGCGAGGGCGTCGGCTTGCTCATTCTCCGCCCGGGAGATGGCCTTGACGGTGACACCCAAAAAGTGCCTTTCCCTCGCCCGTACCGCCGCGAGGTACTTAGCCAACTCAGGGTCCTTGGCTTGATATGACTTGTCCACATGGCCGGCCGACTGCCTTGAGCTTCGCCAGGCCAAAGAGCAGTGCCTCGTATTCAGCCGTGTTGTTGGTGGTGGAGAAGGCAAGGCGCGCCGAGTATAGCAAACGCTGTCCCTCGGGCGTGATGATCACCGCCCCTACGCCCGCGCCAGTGACGCTGTAAGCTCCGTCGATTGTAAGCGTCCAGACGGGATCATCGTGCGTTTGGCCGGGTTGGGCCGGCGGGGTCCATTCGGCGAGAAAATCCGCCAGGACTTGGGATTTAATTGCCGTCCGCGAAGCATACGTCAAGGAGAAGGGAGCGAGCTCGGCGGCCCATTTACCGATACGCCCTATGGACTCCTTGTTGTGTAGCATCTCTGCCAGGGGGAATGAGGAAGGCACTGTGATCGGGTGGGCCAGAAAATAATGCCGAAGCTTCCTGGAGGCCATGAACAGCGCGTAGGCGAGCTTCTCAAGCTCCGTGTATCTTGTCTTGGCGCCTTGGAGGGCTTCGGAGACAAAGTAGACGGGCCGCTGCATGGCGCCTTCCTCTAAGACGAGGACGGCGCTGACCGCGGTGGCTGACGCGGCCAGATAGAGCAGGAGGGGAGCCTCTGGTGCTGGGGCGACCAGAGTGGGGAGGCTTGCCAGGTGCTGTTTGAGCTCGTTGAAGGCCTTCGCGCAATCTCCGTCCCAACGGAATCCATCGCACCCGCGGAGCGTCTTGAAAAATGGCAAGCCCCGCTCCGCCGCCCTGGATAGGAAGCGGCTTAGTGCTGCCATGCGACCCGCCAGCCTCTGGACCTCCCTCGTAGTCTTGGGCGGCTCCATACCCAGGATGGCGTCCACTTTGTCAGGGTTCGCCTGGATGCCCCGTCCGAAGACGAGGAACCCCAAGAGCTTGCCCGCCTGCACCCCGAAGACACATTTGTCGGGGTTGAGTTTGATGCCCGCCTTCCGGAGGTTGTTGAAGGTTTCCTGGAGGTCCCGGCCGTGCAGAGCAAGCTGCCGAGTTTTGACCACCACGTCATCGACATAGGCTTCGACGTTCCTCCCGAGCTGGGCGGCCAGGGCAATGGCGACGAGACGGGTGAAGGTAGCGCCTGCGTTCTTCAAGCCAAAGGGCATTCTGACGAAGCAGAACGTCCCAAGTGGTGTGATGAAACTGGTCTTCTCCTCGTCGTCTTCGGCCATGTATACCTGGTGGTAGCCGGAATAGGCGTCCAGGAAACTCATGAGTTCGCACCCAGCAGTGGCGTCGACCAGCTGATCGATGCGCGGTAAGGGGTAATTGTCCTTCGGGCACGCCTTGTTGAGTGCCGTGAAGTCGATGCACATGCGCCAGGCCCCGCTGGCCTTTTTGACTAGCACTGGGTTAGCGAGCCACTCTGGATGGTGGACCTCGCGGATGACCCCGGCGCGAAGAAGCTTCGCCACCTCTGCTTTGGCCGCCTGCTGCCGATCCATCGACATACGTCGAAGCCTTTGCTTGATCGGCTTGGCGTCGGGGCGGACTGCCAAGCGATGCTCGATTACTGCTCGGTCTACGTCCTTGATGTCCTCCGGGGACCATGCGAAGATGTCAACGTTGTTCTGAAGCACTTGGAGCAGATCCCGTTCGACCCCCGGTGGGAGCGCCTCGCCAATGGACACAAACTGCCCCTCCGCCTGGAGCGGCACCTTCTTGACTCCGCCTTCGGGCCGAGGCTTGGGCGTCCACCCGGGGGCGGAGGGCCCATCACCGAGCGCGCCGGAGAGGGCATGCACCGGGCGATGCGGAACGCGGCTGCCGCCTTCGGCACGTCTGGCCAGGTCCTGGTCGCCGAAGACGGTGATAACACCCTCCGGACCCGGGAGCTTCACACACAAAAACGCGTAGTGCGGGATTGCCTCGAAAGAGTTGATGGCGGGTCGCCCCAGTATGGCGTTGTAGGGGTGCGGGATATCTACGACATCGAAGGTGACATGCTCGGTCCGGATGTTACCTTTGTTGCCCTCCTGATGGAAAGTGACAGGAAGGGACACGTGCCCCAAGGCCTGCAGCGGTTGACCCCCGAAGCCTTGAAGTGGAGCTCCTGGTTGCTCTAGTCGGCTTCGGGGGATCGCCATGCGGTCGAGGGCCTCTGCGAACAAGATATTTGCGGAGCTTCCCCCGTCGACAAGGACGCGCCTGACGTCATAGCGTGCTATGTGGGCCTGGATGACTAGAGGGTCTTGGTGAGGGTACTCCACGCCCCTGGCGTCGTTCAAGTCGAAGGTGATGTTGCGGGGCGGCATCCACAGTTGCGGCTGCTCCCCGGGGGCTTTTGAAGAGGAGCCTCCGGTGATGACGCTGACGGTGCGATGCTGCGCGCCCTCCATTGCGGTGGCTCGTATGGGGCTATCCCTTGGGTGCCCCCCGTGGGCTCCGGCAGGGGGCCGAGGAGGCGGAGCCCGAGATCCGGCCGTCACCCTCCGCAGCTCCATCACCGCGGTGCATGCCCTTGTGTAATGATCGTCGTAGCCGTGTACCTCGCACCACTTGCCATAGTGCAGGAGCTCTTGCTCTGCGTGGGGATTGGCCGCCGTAATCAAGTCCACCTTCCGATCCCCGGTCTCCCCTCCGTGAGGCGGGGTCGGGTCCTTGGCGGGCGTTCTCGGTGTCGAGGACATGATGGGCCGCCTGCGACCGGCGCTGGCGGCGCCGAGGTTTAGGCCTGCTCCTTGAAGAGCCTTCCTGTACCCCGGCCTCACTGCCTCGGGGAGGGCCTCCTTGGGACTCTCGGCTGCGGCCCGGCTTCGAGGAGGGACCACCCGCCCCGACTTCGCGCGGGGGGCGCTCCTCATGGGCGAGGCCGAGGGCGGTGATGCTGCGTCTTCGCGCATCCTCCTCCGCCCGCGCATACTCGTCCATTTTGTCGAAGAGCTTGGCGATTGTCCTGATTGGCCTCCGCGCGTTGTACTCGGCCATCGGGCCCGGACGAAGGCCCTGTATGGCTGCATTAACGACTGTGGCTTCATTAATATTGTTTACCTGGCATCGAATTTTGGCGAAGCGCTTGCAGTAGCCCCGGAGCATCTCCGAGGGTCTTTGCTTCACAGCGAAGAGTTGGTCCGCCTCGCTTCGCTCGACATAGTGTCCTTGGAAGTTGCTATGAAGGCGGTCGCGAAGCTGCTCCCACGCATAGATGGAGCCCGGCTCTATGGTAAAAAACCAAGAGAGCGCCACTCCGTGGAGTGCGAGGGGGAGTCCCTTCGCCTTCGTGGTGTCGTCTCCGCCCGCGGCCTCAATCGCGGTTTCGTACACGCGCACGAACTCGCAAGAATCCGTGTCGCCTTTGTACGGGTCGGTGATGCTAGGGAACTTGAAGTCTTCGGGCCACGCCGCCTGCTACAGCCCCGCCGAAAGCGGGGATTCCGGGTCTACACGCCTCAGCGGGACGCGGCTAGGCGTGGGGGCTTCGCGGCTGTCCGCCTTCTCTGGCGTGGGCTCGGGCGTGATTACTGGCGCGGCCTGCTGGCTCCGAGCCTCTTGTATATCTCGGACGGCTCCGCGAAGGTCCTCTAGTTCCCGCTGGAACGCGTTGAGGGCTGCTAGTAGGGCGCTTTCCACCGCAGGTGTCGTTGGGGCCGCCGGAACGCCCAGCGGACGGGTCGGCGCAGGGACCATCGCCTCCCGATCTCCAGATCCGCCGGATGGTTCGTTGCGGCTACCCCCGGCCGTCTGATCCGCGCTACCGGCGAGGGTGGCGGGGGTTGTCGTTGCAGTGCCAGCGGCGGGGTTGGATGTCGTTGTAGCGGCGCTGGCGGGGTCGGTCGTTGCAGCGCGAGCGTTGATGCCCGCGACCACGGCGCGTACGCCGCCGCCAACTCCTTCGGCGGCAGACGCCGAGGCCCTGGTGTTCGCGCACTGCTCCGACCCAGCCGTCCTCTTTCCCTTCGCCGCCGCTGGTGAAGCTTTTTTCGGTGCCATCTTTTTCCTTCGGTCTTCAGGCTTGTCCTCGTCCTCCCCACGGACGACGCCAACTGTTGTGGCTACAGACCAAACAGAGAGAGAGGTGGTAGTGGAGAGTAATGAAGATAAGTGTTATGGCCTGGGCCTTCCCCGTAGCCTGTATTCATATATATATACACATGGGGAGTGCTTTTACAGCTATACCTTTACACCTTGTTATCCCTTCTGGGGGCAGTTATGTCATTACACATGGCCTATTATGGGCCTCATAATCTCCTACCAGGCCTGCTGGGTTTAGGTGGGGGCCACCCCTACGACAGGGCTCCCTCCAGACCCCCCGGAATGAGGGCTGGAGGGGGGATTTGAGGGACCCCTCAAATTTGAGGGTTCTAGTAGGGGCTCCGCTGGAAATCTGTTTTTGCCTCAAGCCCTCAAATTTAGTTTTAGGGCCTCAAATAGGGCCCTGCTGGAGATGCTCTAAGATACTACAATTTATGAATATAACAGTTTTTTGCATTTTGAGAAAAACCAAGGTGCTTTTGGATGTTGTAGTATATAATCCAGTATTTCTTTAGAAGTATAATGAGAGTTTTTAAATTTAATGTTAAATTCAGATCAACTTTCAAGTTTAAAGGAGAATTTACAACTTGATTGGTTCAAATTATATTTTGATTTCTAGAAGAAATTCAAATGAGTACTTCAAAAACTGAAATATATATACATTTTTATTTCAAATTACTAATTTCGAATTTGAGATTTGGCACCAATGTTCCAAAATCAAACTACACTCGTGGTGATGCTTATCGTTGTTTTCAAATTTCATTGGCTCGGTATAAAAGAAAACGAAAGAATGTACTCACGTAGTACAATGTGTGTGTGTATAGCATGCGTGCATACTACGGGAAAGGTCACATATATGAGACGATGCTTGGAAACGTTCTGCAGACGACGTCCATAGATGCACATGCGAGGGGGCGGTTGATCTCGGTTTGTAAAAAAAGTGGTTGTGAGTTGATTTTTAAAACTCAAAAAATACCATGGTATTTAATATACTACATTTACAACGTTTGTTATATCCGAACACCTCAAAATTTTAATACCATGGCATTTTTGAATAACCATGGTACTATCTAAAAACTCAAAAAAATACCACATATTCAAACAGGCCCTTACCAATCTACATATTGCTCGTTAGGATGTTCGGAAGTAAGATTTCGAAACCTCCAAAAGTCAAACTTAAGTAAAACGTAGGCATGAATGCAGTTTAGCACAAGAATCTCCCAATAGGTCATTGGGAATTTGCACAAAACTTAGGGTCTATTCTTTGTGCTATTTAAAAGTATTTTTTTTAGTTTTTGCTATAATACCTAACTTTCAAACAGAGTATTTTTTAAGACGGACTCTACAAATTAATTGCAGTACATGTTAAAAATCTAATATCTGTACCAGCTAAAATCATAAGCGAGTATCTCTCCAAAATCTCTATCACGAACAACTTAAATTTTAAAAAGTTCAGTCAAAGGCATAGCCATAAAAAAAAAAGCCCTTAACTATAAGCAATGTCATGGCCCAACATTTGACGTAGGTGTAACCCTTTGGTTGGGTCGTAGGACTACTCACCACCACAGACGTCATCTTTCGTGATGGTTACAAACCCGTCAGAAAATGGAGAATACCGCCTGGAATTATTTTCTTGGCGGTGAACCGTCGGAAAATAATCTTGAGGAGTTTTGACCATGTGGAAATTCTATTTGCCTGACTGTTAATCGAAAGGGCAATAATTCTCGACGGCCACCCACAGGAAAATGTCTCTCACTCCAGGTTTTGGAGACCCAATCCCTATCAGATAGCTGTCAGGAAAATTTGTCTTATCAACAAAAAAAGAAAATCTAAATACACAATTTTGCTCACATAATCTATCCATTTTCTTCCATATTCAAACCCACATACACACTTTTCACCAGTAGCTTTTCAATCTTTTATAATTAAGTCAGGAAAACAGTACATAAGAGTCCATCATCCTGCTTATTGAGACCCACATGACATTTATCTTAATGCTTTGGGCGTTAATAACTTACATCAATAGAAGGCATATATTTGATTGTCTACCAAATATTAAACATTCTCACAGCAGCAGGGGCAATACAACCATCTAACCATGCCTATGTCTTAGTGGAGGCCAGCGAGACTTGGTAACAACTAAAAACATAGCTAATATCTTACATAAAGTTGTAGCATGCACAATAGAAGGTACATATACCAGCTCCTGTGAGCGGTGATAACTTTGAAATATTACACACGCCATGCATGGCCTGTAAGAGAGGAAGTAGCATAGACGAATTTATCACATTATACCTCTACTTTCTTGATATATATGGTTTCAGCATTGACTTTCTATAAAGTGATATCCAATTATCCATCAAATTAACAGTAAGGCTATATCGATCAAGACATACAGTAAATGACTGGTCATCCACTTAAGACATACAGTAAATGATTAATTCGTCCTAAAACAGAAAAATATGTGCTGTCCAAATTTAGTTTTTCAGATAAATAATGATCAAAACAGCACCAACTTGAGAACTGGTAGTCGTAATATAACATTGACCCCCTAACTGAGTTGAGAATAAAAAAAGTCGTTTCACTACTCTTTTCGTTCTAGCTTCTACCTAATAGGCACGAAACCATTCAGTTGTGAAGATTGGCAAGTGGCATAACAAGCCCAACTTGCATCTCACACTCTTTTCCCTACGGGCTATCCAGACAATCCTAGAATAACTATCACACTACAGATGTTCGATCGAATCGAGCAGTGTACTAAACCAGATTGACAAGTCAGCTTGTAGTTTAGTGATTTCTATGTTATTTACTTGGCACAAGGGCCTAGTCCTTATTTGTCACAGATGAAACCATCATTTACATACCATGTGCACACCGACACTACGCCACCATATCCAAACTAGAGCCTCAATTTTCGAGCGAGATCGTGGTCCCCAACCATCTAATGGTTGCATATTAAGAATCCTCAATATTTAGCTTTGTTTCAAAGTCTATCGGTGCTGAACTGAATAATCCTTAATAGTGTTTATACAATATTTTATATTTTCTAATATACCTACTAATTACCAACAGGGTGATTTCACATTATAATAATATTTATGATTGTCAAAGGGAATATGGTTTACAAGAGTATGACTAGGCTTTTCAGTGGTTGGATCTAACTATTCATTATGTCATTCTAAACCATTACTTTATGTAAATAACATTGCTCAAATAACATAAATAATAATAATTAAATAATATAGAATCCACATGATCAAAGACATGTGACTTGCCTTCTTATACAGAGTCTTCGATCACTTCTTCATAGGCTTCAGGTTTGACACCATGTACTTTAGTTACTCTAGTAGTTTCTTCATTGGTCAACTAATTGAATTCAGATGCTAGCACAAAAGAATGAATACAAATAAGTCCCTGCTTCACTGATGCAAATTGGAAACAAATGCAATAAAATATTCAAAAAAGATATAAAAGGTGGGTTGGGTGAATAGGGTTAAAACTAAGCTTGGCTAGGTTGAACAGGGTTGAAAATAGATTAGATGGGCTCAAAACAGTTGAAATGAGTATAAATAGGCTTAATAGATTTTAGTTGAATAGTATAGGTCAGGTGAACAGTACTAGGTTACCTCTATTCCTAGTGGATCAAATTTGGTGAACAGTGTTACGCCTATTTAATATGCCCCTGGTTGGTTTGAACAGTGTTTGTGTAAGGTTGGATGAATAGTGTTGTGGCTACAGACCAAACAGAGAGAGAGATGGTAGTGGAGAGTGATGAAGATAAGTGTAATGGCCTGGGTCCTCCCCAAGGCTTACTCATATATATATACACATGAGGAGTGCTTTTACAGCTATACCCTTACATCTGGTTATCCCCTCTGGGGGCAGTTATGTCATTACACATGGCCTATTCTGGGCCTTATAATCTCCTACCAGGCCTGCTAGGCTTAGGTGGGGGCCACCCCTACGACAGGAGCCTCTTATGGTGAAGGACTTCACAGGGCCGAAGCCATGTCGTCGAGTCCTTTGGCCCCCTCCGTCCCCTGCGGCCTGTGAATTCCTCCAAGCTTGTGGTTGGGGAGCCTGAAATCTGGGATGGTGGTAGCGGAAAGTGGCGCCAAGTCGAAGTAGGCGCGCGCGCTCCGTCCCCTACCCTTCGAACGGGTGGCAGCGAAGCTGGCGCCCAAGTCGAAGTAGGCGCGCGCGCTCCGTCCCCTACCCTTCGAACGGGTGGCAGCGAAGCTGGCGCCTAAGTCGAAGTAGACGCGCGCGCTCCGTCCCCTACCCTTCGAACGGGTGGCAGCGAAGCTGGCGCCTAGTCGAAGTAGACGCGCGCGCTCCGTCCCCTACCCTTCGAACGGGTGGCAGCGAAGCTGGCGCCTAGTCGAAGTACACGCGCGCGCTCCGTCCCCTACCCTTCGAACGGGTGGCGGCGAAGCTGGCGCCTAGTCGAAGTAGACGCGCGCGCTCCGTCCCCTACCCTTCGAACGGGTGGCGGCGAAGCTGGCGCCTAGTCGAAGTAGACGCGCGCGCTCCGTCCCCTACCCTTCGAACGGGTGGCGGCGAAGCTGGCGCCCAAGTCGAAGTAGACGCGCGCGCTCCGTCCCCCACCCTTCGAACGGGTGGCAGCGAAGCTGACGCCTAGTCGAAGTAGACGCGCGCGCTCCGTCCCCTACCCTTCGAACGGGTGGCAGCGAAGCTGGCGCCTAGTCGAAGTAGACGCGCGCGCTCCGTCCCCTACCCCTCGAACGGGTGGCGGCGAAGCTGGCGCCTAGTCGAAATAGACGCGCGCGCTCCGGGGCTGTTGTGACCTTGTAGTCCCGTAGTGCGCTTTTAATGGCGGCTGGAATTACGCCGACGCCTGGCCTGGCAGAAGTCAGGCTGTCGCGTCGTGCAGTCTGCCATGCTGCAGGTGGGGCACGTGGCGACTCGCGACTGGTGCGTCGTGGGATGTGAGCGGTTGCGTGACCGCGGCCGTTCGCCTCGTCCCCCGAGAAGTTGGACGCGTGTTGAAGAGGTAGGGGCGTTGTGCACTGCTTGGCCACCTACCAGGCGCGGCCTTCTAGGTCCGAGCGGTTCTTCTTTCCAAATCTTGGACAGCCGAATCGCCGGGAATTTGATCCGTCTGTGCATTGAGCGCGAGGGCAGGCGAGCGGCCTTTATAAGGTGTTAGTGTTGAGGTGGAGGCACCCTTTCTCGCTTTGCTTTTTGACCTGCCGCCTCGCTTGCGCCTGTGCTAATTGTCACGCCAGTTGCTCCCTTGCCTGCTTCTTCTCCTTCCCTTGTCGCGGAGAGCGATGGCCAGCCACGACGACGTCACGTACCACCCCCGCAGCGGTTCCTTGCCTAGCCAGGGCGAGGTGAACCATCCTTCCCAAGAGTACAAACTGGTGCCGCGGGGGAGCTCGCGCGCCAACAAGCTGTGGAACGCGATGGAGCACTCGGGAGGCTCCTGCTCCCGTGTGCTGGGGAAGAGCCGCATGACGGAAGGGACGCTACAACGGCTCGTGGATGAGGGGAAGATCGCGGATCGCAATGGGGCTCGCTTACCCCGCCGGGACGAGACGGAGCCGAAGCCCGGGGCCCTGGAGGCAATTGTTTTCGTCGCGTTCTTCGATGCCGGCCTTCGGATGCCCTGCACGTTGTTTGTGGGCGAAGTCCTGCGGGCCTACCAGTTGGAGCTAGCCTAGCTGACGCCCCACGCGCTACTCCGCCTCGCTGTCTTCGCGTGGGCGATGCGGACAGAGGGGTGGCGCCCCAGCGCCAGCTTATTCGCCACCCTGCACGATGCACACTGTCGACCCAGAAAGGTTGGCGGGGCGGTGTCCAACTTTGGCGGTGTGGACTTCGTGCTCCGGGCGTCCTGCGCGACGTTGTTTCCTGTGTTCGCCTTGTCAGGGCAGTGGGCGTCCGGCTGGACGCGGTGGTGGTTCTATTACACCGTGACCGACAAGAGCAGAATGCAGTGCCGAGGCGGGCCGATCTCGTTTAATAGCACGCCGAGTCTGAAGGCGGAGATTGACGACACGCGAAAGCTACAAAGCCTCGTCGGTGTCGCCCATCGAATGAGCGTGCGCGACCTAGCCGAGGAGTTCACGATGCATGGAGTGGCGCCACTCTCCTCCCGGGGGAAGTATGTTGTGCCGAATGGCCCCCGCGAGGACGAGTTCGAACCATGTGTGTCTCGGGTGCTTCCTTCCTCCGCCCCTTGTAAGTCGCCCATCGTGTCATTGTATCTGTTTGGCTTCCGCCTAACTGACGTGATCTCCTGCGCAGTGGCTCGGCTAGAAGATGCGGAGCACGTGGTTGCGACGCTCCTCGGCCCGTATACGCTTAAGGAGCACCGGGCTCGCGAGGCCGCGGTGAAGGCGGCTAAGCAGGGGCGGATAAACCGCACCTGCGAGGCTGTAGGCATTGCCGTGCCCGAGCGCATGGTGCCGGAGTCGAAGGTGATGTTGCGGGGCGGCATCCACAGCTGCGGCTGCTCCCCGGGGGCTTTTGAGGAAGAGCCTCCGGTGATGACGTTGACGGTGTGATGCTGCGCGCCCTCCGTTGCGGTGGCCCGTATGGGGCTATCCCTTGGGTGCCCCACATGGGCTTCGGCGGGGGGCCGAGGAGGCGGAGTCCGAGATCCGGCCGTTACCCTCCGCAGCTCCATCACCGCGATGCATGCCCTTGTGTAATGATCGCCGTAGCCGTGTACCTCGCACCACTGGCCATAGCGCAGAAGCTCCTGCTCTGCGCGGGGTTGGCTGCCGTAGTCAAATCCACCCTCCGATCCCTGGACTCCCCTCCGTGAGGCGGGGTCGGGTCCTTGGCGGGTGCTCTCGGTGGCGAGGACGTGATGGGCCGCCTACGACCGGCGCTGGCGACGCTGAGGTTTGGGCCTACACTGTGACGAGCCTTCCTGTACTTCGTCCTCACTGCCTCGGGGAGGGCCTCCTCGGGGCTTTCGGCTACGGCCCGGCTTCGAGGAGGGGCCACCCGCCCCGACCTCGCGCGGGGGCCGCTCCTCATGGGCGAGGCCGAGGGCGATGATGTTGCGTCTTCGCGCATCCTCCTCCGCCCGCGCATACTCGTTCATTTTGTCGAAGAGCTTGGCCACTGTCGTAATTGGCCTCCGCGCGTTGTATTCGGCCATCGGGCCCGGGCGAAGGCCCTGTATGGCTGCATTAACGACTGTGGTTTCATTAACATCGTGTACCTGGCCTCGAATTTTGGCGAAGCGCTTGAAGTAGTCCCGGAGCGTCTCCGAGGGTCCTTGCTTCACAGCGAAGAGTTGGTCCGCATCGATTCGCTCGACATGATATCCTTGAAAGTTGGTACGAAGCCGGTCGCGAAGCTGCTCCCACGCAAAGATGGAGCCCGGCTCTATGGTAAAAAACCAAGAGAGCGCCACTCCGTGCAGTGCGAGGGGGAGTCCCTTCGCCTTCGTGGTGTCGTCTCCGCCCGCGGCCTCGATCGCGGTTTCGTACACGCGCACGAACTCGCGAGGATCCGTGTCGCCTTCGTACGGGTCGGTGATGCGAGGGAACTTGAAGTCTTCGGGCCACGCGGCCTGTTGCAGCCCTGCCGAAAGCGGGGATTCCGGATCTACGCATCTCAGTAGGACACGGCTAGCCGTGGGGGCTTCGCGGCTGTCCACCTTGTCTGGCGTGGGCTCGGGTGCGACTACCGGCGCGACCTGCTGGCTCCGAGCCTCTTGTATATTTCGGACGGCTCCGCGAAGGTCCCCTAGTTCTCGCTGGAACGCGTTGAGAGCCGCCAGCAGGGCGCTTTCCATCACCGGTGCGGGCGGGGTCGCCGGTGCTTCCGACGGGCGGATCGGCGCGGGGTCGACCGCGTCGCGGGGTCCCGAACTGCCGGTCGCTCCGTCGTGGCTACCTCGGACCGCCCGGTCCGCACCGCCGGCGAGGGTTGCAGTGGGGGCGGCGAGGTCGGCTGTCGTCGCGTCGGCGGGGTCGGTTGTCGCCGCACCCGTGTCGACATCTTCGACCGCCGGGTCCGTCCTCGCAACGCCGGTGGCGGGGTTGGTCGTCGCTATGCCGGTGACGGGGTTGGTCGTCACCGCGCGAACGTCGACATCTTCGGCCACCGCGCCTGCATCGCCACCCGCGTCCGCCGCTGCCGATGCCGAAGCTCTGGTACTCATACGACGCTCCGGCCCGGCCGCCTTCTTTCCCTTCGCCGCCGCTGAGGAAGCTTTTTTCGGTGCCATCTTTTTCTTCGGTCTTCAGGCTTGTCTTTGTCCTCCCCACGGACGGCGCCAACTGTTGTGGCTACAGACCAAACAGAGAGAGAGAGATGGTAGTGGAGAGTGATGAAGATAAGTGTAATGGCCTGGGTCCTCCCCAAGGCTTACTCATATATATATACACATGAGGAGTGCTTTTACAGCTATACCCTTACATCTGGTTATCCCCTCTGTGGGCAGTTATGTCATTACACATGGCCTATTCTGGGCCTTATAATCTCCTACCAGGCCTGCTGGGTTTAGGTGGGGGCCACCCCTACGACAAATAGTATTGGGCCGATTGGGTGTTATTCGGCTGCACGGTACTAGGCTTAGCCCAATTTCGCTAGCTGGACCGAAAGCTTGCTCGGGCTGGTTTTGCCAGCCCACCTCGGTGGCCCATGGAGCTCATAGATGAGCTCACTCTAGAGCAAGCTGGAGAGAGCTCCAACTCGCTCCCATGGTGGCCTAGTGTTGACACAAGATTTACACATATTTTCCCCCAAAATCTGGCAAAAGGCATAATAACATAATGACTTAAACCTTGATCATGCCTATGTATGTCATTATTTCCTTATATGTTGCACGCCAATGCATTTTGCAGGAAAATGCATAAAAAGAGGAAAACACCAAAAATCACTAAAAAGAGCATTGCACCCCACTAGTGCGCCGACCGGCCCAACCCTAGGTCGGCCAGCCAACTGGCCGGCACCACGATGGCATGCCCCAAGAGGGCCTACTGGCCGACCAAGCCCACTTAGCCGGCCAACCAAACCGACCAGGGTAGCCAGCCTACACATCAAACCGCCTTTGGCCCTAACTGCCAATCACCTTAAGGGTGTGTTTGGTTCGTGGATGGAGGTTGTATCGTATATCCTGACTGAGTGGATGCAGGCTGAGTGGAATCGTATTTCAGAAAAAGAAGATGTTTGGTGAGGTTGTATGAGCGGATGCAAAAAAAACTAAGATGCTGTTTGGTTGCCTGTATGAGCGGATGCAGTCTACCAAACCTGAGAGGCTGACACGTGGGACCGCATAAGATACACTGCATCAACCCATCCAGGATGGCCAGTGAAGCTCATTTTAAGCGTATCCACCCATCCAGGATGAGGGCGTATTTTTGCATCCGCTCATGCAAGCTGCATCCACTCATACAGACAACCAAACAGACTCTTTCTCAGATTATACAGATCCACCCAGCCAGGACGAAGGAGATTCAGACAACCAAACACACCCTAACTGTGTCAAGGAGACTTGCCGTCCAGCCAAGTCGGCTCCCCTGGACGGTGCACGTGCGTGGACTTGGCTTCACGCCAAAACTGGGAGATCCAGGTCATCCACTCCTGGCTGGCCGACCCATCAACACTCCCCCGTTGGTCACGCGTGAAGGGAGGCGACCGGAGGGGACACAACGTCAGATCTATGTGAGAAGTATCCTAGAGCGGGAGGCGATGCTTGTTCTCCATAAGTGGAGGGGTAGACGGTGCTGAATCTGTGTAGGGAGGTAGCTGGAGTGGGAAGGTGACGTCGGATCTACACGGGGATGCAACCAGGCTGGGAGGCGGTGCTGTATTCATGCAGAGAAGCAGCTGGGGAAGGAGGCGACGCTGATCTATGTGGTTGCAGCGGGGGTAGTCCGAGACGAGATGGAGGTGGTCACAGATCGGATGGAAGCGTCGGATTTGAATATTTGAGGATGGACCAGTGGATGGTGTTTTGGGGAGAAAAAGAATGCATGTCTAGGGTTAGAAATTTGGGGTGTGCTGGGCAAGCGTACATTAGTAATAAGTCTCCTGACAGTTAAAAAAGCCAACATATGGTAATCTTTTTTATAGGTATTTCCATTACCGTCAGTAAAATTGATGATTTTTCTAGTGGCATTATTTTCCGTCAGTAAAATATGTTTTTTCTAACGGTTCAACATGAATCTGTCTGAAAAAAAAGATAAGCGTCATGCTTGCTATGAAGTTTGGTACGGACTAACTACTACTAATAAGTACATAATGGCACTCGACTTATGGTTTATGGTTTCACTCGAATAAATAAATAGAACGGTTTGTCGGCTTTTTTTTTTTAAATAGCTTATTGGGACAGTCTTTTTGAAGTTGTTTATCGACATTCGGTTCGTTCATACAAACGCTTACTCTAGGAGCAAAAATTATCAGCCGTAGCCGAAAAGAACAGATCCAAAAGCTAGTTACATGGCCGCAAACGGAAATATCGCGAGCCATCTAGGAAGCTACATACTGCTGATAGCCGGTGATGGGATCGGCATGTTTGGAATACAAAAATTTCGCATAACTGTTTTTTGTAAAATAATCTAACGCCCTGATCAACTCGGCTTCGGCTTCTGGCTTCTGGCTTATTTTTCACTATTCATAAGTTTCGTCTTTTTCTGAACTTTTGGCTTTTTGTTGAGCTTTTTGCCGGTTCTTTTTTTCCCGTATTTGTTTGTATTATACGTAATGGGCTAACATATTTTTTATATTTTTAAATTTATTAAAATTTAATTATGCTAAATAAGCCTCTGTCAGCTACAGTGCTTTTTTCAACCAGCTACAGTGTTTTCAGCCATAAGCCATGAGCTTTTCAGCTGAACCGATCATCACCTAAATCTCGCAGGATTTAGGAAAATTTCTCAAGTTCCAAATAGATCAATGACTGCCAAAAATTGGACCAAAATACTCTCTAATAATACCACAAGCACGAAGAATAAGGTATTAGGTGGAGGATGATGGGTAACGTTAATAGGGGCGTTTTGAAAATTTTCACGTCAAAATTTGTAAAGTACCAAGTATAAGTATTTAAGGTAGAAAATTTTGATCGCAAGTGTAAGGGCCTGTTTGGAACAGAGGAATTTCACAGGAATTTTGCAGGAATTTTGCAGGAAACAGTTTAATTCCCGCAGGAATCGGGAAAAATTCCCGCATTCCAAACAGGGCCTAAGTATTCGGGAACGGGAGTAGACCAGAGCGAAAGGCTCCCGCGTGGGGCATCATCCTTCAAAAGAAAATGTTAATGGACAATAACACAAAAGACCCAAAAGGGCAACCCCGCCAGGCCATGCCATGCACCAAGCCAATCGAGCTAGCACAGTAGCATTGTTCATCACACCGTTCCATATTTTGAGGCCAATCACTTCGGTCGGTCAACTAACCCGGAGCCATCCAGAACATGGAGCTAACTGTAACGCAACAGTTCTTACAGTTCGGCAAAGAGAGAACCACGTACGTGACGCAACATATGATATCTTCTCCTTTAAACACAGCCCGACGAGGCACTGTGCCCGCAACCTTTCAGAAGCGAACGGAGCAGCGTGTGCTACACACTATGTACAGCCACAACATTTGCTGCGCTTTGGCATCCGTGCCATCAACAGCCTCGTTCCATGCACGCAACAAAACACTGCTCCTGCGGTCCTGCCTGCCCATGTTTTAATTTGGATATAGGTACAGAAACCCTAATTTGGCAGGCAGGCTAGCTGTGACACAGATCCGATACGGCATCATATCTAACATCTCATTACTAGACAGCCCTGACACTGGCACAGCACGGCGCATCTCGCAAGCAAAGCGGGCCGGCGCACAGTGGCGCAGGCTCGCAGCAGCGGCGTTGGGCGGCACGTCGCCTGGGTGGCGCCGAGCCTTCCGCCGCACAGGTCCACGGGAGGAAAGAGGGCAGCAGCAGCTCGGCGCGCGCATCGTTTTGTCCCTTTCACGCGTACCTTTCCCCTGCCCCGATACATCCAAGTTGGCCTGGAGGAAGACGAGCCCCTGCGTACGTACGTAGCAGCAGTACCACGCAGCTTGGCAATGGTGGCCCCCTGTCGATCTTTGGTCTGTTTTATCGATCGATTCTGCGATCTTTTGCCGCTAATATTTGACTACAGGTTCTGTCTCCATCAGGTGTCCACCGAGTAAAGGGGCCTAGCAGGTAGCGTAATAGACAGGATAGGATACCATGCATGTCCACCGAGTAAAGGGTCGCCACCCTGCAGTTGCAGCCGCATATGACCACCGGCACGCCATGCACCCCCCCCCCCACCCCCCTCGTTGATGAGTGCCAAGGTAGGTAGCCAAGGTAGGTAAAGGCGGTGCATGATTCCTTTAGCAAAAAACGATCACAGGCAGCTGAGAGGTGAGTTGGGCTTTTGGAACCTTACTGCTGGCTGCTGCGGCCAGCCCATGGAATTGACGTCGTGGTGTCTCTTTAGGACTTTAGGCGCCAACCACCAACGCCTTTCAGGCTTTCCCCCTTTGCTCGCTTTCCAGAAGATGGGAGTCGAGGCATGGGTGCAATGCAAGCTAGCAGCCGGGCGAGAACATGGGCGCCCCAACGCCGTGTCGACTGCCAAGGGAAGGGAGAAAGAAAGAAAGAAAGCCTCTGCGGTGCCGGTCGATCGCTGCTGCTGCTTTCCTAGCTCCGGCCCCGGCCTTGTTTCAGCCCAAAAAACAACACGGGCCCACGCTCTTTTGCCACTGACAAAAGGGCCGGCTCAGCATTTTGTCGCGTCCAAGCAAAGGGATTCCCGAGAACTACGTGCCTCGGTTCGGTTCGCTTCAGAGTTCAGACTTGTGCTGCGCCTGCATGCTTTAATACGTAGCAAAATTCAGCTTCTCACAGCTTTCGGAGTGACAAAAGTTTATCAGACGTTAGCTTGAAAGCAGTATGTGTGCTATGGAATTACGGATCGTTCAACTTGTGTTGGAGCTCCATTTGGGGGAGGAATATATGCCCGAAAATGACCTCGTGTGAATAACTGTCAATTATTTGGATCGTTTCAATCTTAACCTCCCATTCTTTGAGCGAATATCGCGAGCTAGGCATCTCAATCAGCTTCAATCGAACGGTGCTTGAGCAGGGTGTCTCCTGCATGCACTGAACTGCGCACTGCTGTAGCAAATCTCTCCCGGAATGTTTCGACCAGCGAGCACGCAACCGCGACGTTGCACATCGAGGATCACATCTCGCGGTCACAGTAAATAAAAGTCACGAGGTGACCGAAAGGACCGAGGGGTCAACGTGTTCCAGCCTTACAGCAGACGGTGCAAGGACACGTCTGTATAATCTTGTTTTCTTTGTTATTTAGACGACTCTGAGTCTGTACATGTGTACAAGTCCATGTGGTTATATAAGACGAGTTTGTCTCTGCATCTTAGTTGTCTCCGTGTCTTAGTCAATGTACTGAGTATATAAGTAAAAGGAGATAGACTTGCAAAGAAGTAAGTCGAGAAGAAAAAGCCAAGGAGAGATCAGAAGAGATCAAGAAAGAGCGATTAGATGTGATCTAGAGGAGAGAAGAAATACAGAAAAGCAGAGTGCTTTGGTGCCCCGAAATTTCGACTTGTGCTCTCGACTTGTTTTTCGTATTGTCACTGAGTGGTCGTGGTCGAAAGCACTGATGTTTGTTGTCGAAGGAAACGAGCGGAGGTGTTTGTGGTCGAAGTCTACGAGCACGTACGCAGCAGCAAAGGTATGGTCGTTACAAGGACGTGCTAGTCATAACGCCAAGGGTGGTTGTAACTCACAACGTGGCCGAACCGTGCAGATCGGGAAGACGTGGTCGTAAGCAACATACGAGTGAAGCAGTCGTAAACGATTTACGAATACTGAGTTCGAGCACTTGGTGGTCGCAAACATTAACTGAGCCAACAATTGGTACCAAAGCCTAAGGGGGCGAAGCGATGGCCGACAAAGAGGTTGATCCATCGAAGGCTAGAGCGCTCGTCAAGACCACAGGCAATGAGATTGATCCATCAAAGATAGGCGCAGTCGTCAAGCCAACAGCAAGAAGCGTCTCGATCCCGATCTAATACCCGATGTTGAGCGAAACGAATTACGATATATGGGCCGTCAAGATGAAGATAATCTTGCGTTCACTTGGGGTATGGTCATCGATCGAAGGTGGAGCTGAAGACGGTGACAAGGATCAAGGCGTAATGGTGGCTATCTTGCAAGCGGTACCAAACGACGTGATGATATCGATCGCTGAGAAGGGGACAACGAAAGAGGTCTAGAACGCACTCAGAAAGATGCAAGTAGGCGAGGATCGCATCAAGTAGGCACGTGCTCAAGTGCTTAAACGACAACTGAGCAAGTTGCAGATAAGAGACTCGGAGATGATCACCGAGTACTCCATAAAACTCACCACACTGGTGGGTGAGATCCGTTCACCCAGTGCAAAGCTAGAAGAGCGACGTTGTCGAAAAACTATTTAGTTTGGTCCCAGATCGATTCCTCCAGATTATCAGAACGATCGAACAATTCGGTGATGTCACATCAATGTCACTCACGGAGGCGATCGGTCATCTTAGAACTTGCAAGGAAGGACTCAAGGGTCGATAATACTCGAAGGTCGGAGGAGAGAAGCTGCTCTTTCCCCAAACCAAGTGGGAAGCGAGGAACTCGAAGACAAAGAAGGAGGGCTCTAGCAGCACCGAGAGAGGAGGACATCACGAGAATGGCCGGGGACGCGACCGCAGACAAGGCGGTGGTGAAAGATCCCATGATAAGTCACATTTAAAGTGCTTTGAATGTGATGAATACGTGCACTACACGTCGAAGTGCTGCAGCCACATAAAGTGTTTCCACTGCGACAAGTACGATCACTACACTTCGGGCTGCCGTAGTAAAGAAGGACGAGGAGGTAAACTTCATCAAAGTGGAGAAGGACGATGAGCCGTCACTACTTTTTTCCTTATGCGTCGAAGAGACACTAGGCATGGTGATCTTGAACGAGAAAAACATAGTTCCTAAACTATGCATGGAGGAAAGCAACAATGATCACACTGATTGGTGGTACTTGAAAAATAGAGCCTGCAATCACATAACGGGAGATCGCTTTATGTTCCATGAGCTCGATGATAACATTCCGGGCAAAGTTAAGTTTAGCGATAGCTCCACAGTTGAGATAAAGGGCAAAGGATCGATGTTGTTGCAATGCAAGAACAACGATCAGAACTTGGTGTCTAAAATTTATTTTACACTGAGACTGTGCAACAATACACTCAGTCTTGGGCAGACGACAGAAGAAGGATGCAGGTTGGTGTTGTAGGATGAGCTCTTGTGTGTCTATGACAAGAACGAAGAGTTATTCATAAAGGTAAAAAGATGCCCAAATCGGTTGTACAAAATTTCCTTAAAAACCTGTAAATTGGTTGGTTTGAAGAGCAGCCTGGAGGAGCTAGATGGCAGCAAAGAGCAAGCTCAAGAGGGTGGTCAGCATGATGAGTCCCAAGGGATAACTGCGCCTAGCATGGAAGCCAGCATCTTGTGTCAAGGCCGTGGATTCCATGCACAGGGGGTGCGCATGGAGAGCAGGTCGGACTCACAGGGGTGCACAGACGCTCAGAAGGTTTTGACCATGCAGGGCGTAGGAGGCGTCCCAAGCTGTCCCGGGCATCTAGTGAAGATGCGAGTACTAGAGGAGTCTTGAGTAACTAGAAGCTTTCGAGTGCAAAATCAGAAGCGTACGGTCAAACTTCGAGTTGGAGTGCGTAGTCATAAGCGTTCGAGTGCTACCGGTCGAAAGCTCCGAGTAGTGCGGTCGAAGGATCAGAGTACGCAGTAGTTGGAGGTTCTGGAGCACGGAGTGGTCGGAGGTTGTGTGGTCAAAACCAACAGTGGTATCGGCACATATCATGGGAACCAATAGGTCTCATCGAAGGAAAAGGACAACACATACCTGCGTGAGACAGAGCAAAAGAAAATTTTCGTGCAAGGAAAATTTTTGCTGCATATGGCATGGAAAGCAATAGTCCAGGCGGGCCCCACATGCGTGTGTCAAGCACAATAAGCAGTGGTTCGGGAGCACTTGCAGGAGCGCATGTTCACGCACATGCAACTAGGGTAAATCACAATAGCTCAGGACGACCAAGCGATGAGTCCCACATGCATGTAGAAAGCAAAGGAAGGTCTCAAAAGCATGCAGCAGTCCCACACTCTAGAGGAAGATGCCACTCGCATTGCCAGTGGAGGAAGAGTGGACAGGTGTGGATGCCAATGCGGCAACAGTGGAAGACAAAAAGAGCGAAAGGCTCAGGAAACGGTAAAGCCAAGACGGCTATAGGAGTAAGTGCTCTAGCCCAGGTAACCATGCAAAAGAGGACATTCAGTCTAGGTACGAGACGCGGTAAGCGTTGGTTTGTGCGAGGCTCAGGATATAGCAAGTGCACGTTGTAGGACATTGTCGACCCAAACAACGCACAGTGCAAAAAAAGGATGGGAGATGAGAGAAGATTGGCATGATCATGTTTCAGAAGATAAAAGAGAAGATCGGCATGATCAGGGTGAAAAAACAAAATTAAGGAGGTGATCGTTGGAAATAATCTTATTTGCTTTGTCGCTACCATCTCGCTTTAAGAATAAAGTAGGAAATCATAGATGTATCACACAACTCACTCCTCTTGCTTCCGTCACACGTACGCATCTCTCCACCACTTTTTTCACCACTCACCCTTACATTCTAAAAACCAGTACTATTTATTTTCAGCCAAGTGCCAATATGAACATCCCCTAAACGGCATGTTGAGGGGTACACAACAATGGAAATTCTACGTTGATGCATTAATTGTTGTACGCTCTATGTTTCCGAGAAGGGAAGGATTCCACTTACTGTACTGTTCATCTACACCACTGATCTCTTGTACATGCCTACACACAACTGTTTCTCCGATTCTCGCCAAGACTAGGCCCCAGCATGCCAGAAAAGATCGGATCACAATGCAGCTTTGCCATTGCACCTATACCCCGGGTGTGAAGCCAGGAAGTGTCATTTTAGAAATTGCTACAGTGCTGCAAAACAAATTTCACCATTTGTTTCGGTTTTAATATATTTTTCAAATAAAATAAAGTTAACATTATATAAGTATTTGTTAATTTGGAGACAGATCTTGTATTATCTTCATACAGCTAACCTGAATTACCACTAAGATGTCACTGACCCAATTTTGAGTTATTTGACCGTATACATCCCACGGTGATCGACAATATATCCTCCAAACGTGTGCCATTGGAATGGTTATACAACCACCTCAAAATGAACTGACTCTAGCGATGAAAGACTGTTTCAAGCTATCGTAAATACTAAAAAGCAACAAAAACTAATACGTTTTTCTGCTCATTTGTGTGCAGATGAGCAAATCGAGCCTATGTAATTATCAAGCTTACGACTTGATTGTAAACCTCTCCTATCAATAATAAAGAGTAAACTCCTATTGCCACCAAAAAGAAAAAAAAAACTAACACTAATAATACAGGATACAAGCTAGTTAAGCTTTTGACTTCGCATCAATTACCAGTAGGTAACCAAACTGATACATACAGAGGAAACACTTGTGCAACGTAAACAAACTGAAGTTAGAAACTCCTAAGAATAACTGCTGCAACTTTTTTGATATGAAAATAACTATTCAAACTTGAAACACTTTCTTCTCAGAAAATATGGGGTAGATAGGTTATATATATAAACCATTAAGGAACCAAATGGTGGTTTGGACTTGTAGATAAAACACTAAGTGAAATTGAAAATTCTAAAACCTTCCAGTTCGATTCACATTGTGTCATTGTGATCCAATGATCCAATCGCTCACACAGCACATCACCAGAACCAAACCTAACTTTCTTTCGCAAAATACTTCGATACTTTTAAGTGGCCAAAAAAGTAAAGAAAATCAATACTCTGAAATACACGCAGTCAAATCGTATTGATTCTGACCGAAGATATTGTCTAAGGTATGGAGTTTGGATGTATGAAAGATGATGTGAGTAATTTGTCATAAAAGATACTTATATAATATTACACTCTATAACTAACTTTGAATATAAGATAAACAAAATTTAGTTGTCAAAACAGAACCTTATCGACATTTAAAAGTAAAAAAAAGTCGGTTTTTTCTTATGAGTGATTCACATTGCCAATGACATGCTTTTCCTTCCCGTTCCACGATACCATGATCAATATGACAAAAGGCTAATTAAATCCCCCCCAGCATCAAATTCAAACCAAAATTTTCTTAGCGCCACGGCAGTTGTAGCTTAATCTCCTCAATTCGGCCTTGTCTTTGTTTGCCTATGAATGACTAACACGCACGCTAATACCACTGGTCAGTACTAGTACTACTACATGCATGCATGCTAACACACAACCGTTCTGCAATGTCGCTCATCTGCCTGTAAAACCGACCCACATCGAAGGTTCTTATAATCATGCACACTAAACACAGAGAACACGGTTGCATGCATGATCGATCTCCAAAAACACCTTCAACCCTGCTGCGCGATCGGCGGCAAGACAACGGCGGCGTTCGACAGCAAACTTCCAACCCCAGCTCACATCCAAACCCAACCAAAATTGGAGCGCCGCCCACCAAACTGCTCCCAATTGAAGCCCGCCCGCCTGCTCGCGCCGAGCCTCAGCGCGTCCGCGACCGCGCCATGGACCACGGACGATGTTGGATTCCATTCATACTGCAACAACGCAGCATATTCTGCTCGATCGGGGACGGCCCCCACCGGCGCGGCCTCGGCAGCAGGCGTCCTCTGTACATGGCGGCATCACCGCGCCTGCCTAGGTAGCTACACCCACTCTCCGTGACGCGCCGCACGCGGGCCCCCGCGCCGCGCACGGCACGACGCCGTGGTCCACGCCGATCTATCCAGCCCGCTAGCCCGGCCAGGCCGTGTGTACAGCAGACTGGGAGTGGCCATTAAGGAGGGGCTTCAATAATGGCGGGACGAGCAAAAGTACAACACGGGGAGGCGACGGGAAAGGGAAACATCACTGGCGCTGCACTTTCCCCCTGCGACGCTGCACTGCACAACAGCTAAGGCAGCCGACCTCTCCCAGAAAGTTTTACTTCCAGGATATCACGCGGCAGGCGCGCGCACCAGCCTTTCCCACGCCGCGCCACCGCCGCCACCGACGACGAAGACGAAGGCAGTGGCATTGGCAGGCAGGTAGCAAGGCAAGCGCCGCCGGGACAAAGCCACTCAACAAGGGGAGTGAGCCTGTCAGCGTTCGCATGCAACACTAGAAACAAGAAAGGTACGAGGCCTCGCGGAAAAAGACCACAAGAAATCACCGGAATTTTTATTTTTCTTTGCTTCTTTCTCCTCCCAGCCTTTCTTCCAAAAGAAAAGGAGGAAGCTTGCAAGCCGCGCCATTGCAGATGCGAATGCATCCTCCAGCTCGCGTAGCCAGCACATCGTATGGTGAGTCATAAATGTGCATGCTAGCTAAGCTTGGAGTTGGAGCTCGTCGTGGGCAATGGCGGATCGAGCGCAATGAATGCAACATCCTCGCCTAATAAAAGCAGAAAGGTCCATGATGCCCCAAGTAAATGGCATGAACACAATGGGAGGAGACTAGCAGTAGGAGTAAAAGAACGGACGACGCTTCATTGAATTCACATAGCTGCTGGCCTGCTGCTAGCACACATGAGCATTACTACTACTGGAGTACTTGCAAAATGTGGAGGATGCATAAATGCTGCGGATTCAGTGAGATCACAACTGACGTAGAGTAATCACAAAGAAAAATCAGGAAAAAATGGAGTAAGAATGAAGATGTAGTGGATAGATCATGAAAAGTTAGGCGGAGTATGGAAGCAAGGGAGAAGGGAATGCAACAGTGCTGCAGCTAGCTTGCAAGGTTTGTTGAGCTCACCGACATTTCTGAATCCCATCTGCCCTAGCTGTAGCCAAGCCTAGAGGAATGGCCGGACACATGAGGCGAGTTAGTAAAATTATCCCGCTTCTCATGTCCCAAGCACAAGAAATATAGGGAAAATGATGAAACAATACAGGCAACCCAAATCCCCAGGCAGGAAATTTCAATTGCAACACAAAAGTACATTCCCAAGATCCAAATCGGCGAATGGCCATGCCCTCCTCCTTCCCAACAACACCAACGTCGTCGTCATCACATCAGGAAACAACAACGGCAACACAAGCCCTACGAACCACAATGAAGTAAAATCAAGGAAAAGAAAGATAGAGAAGAGAGAGAGAGAGAGAGAGAGAGAGAAACAACAGCTAGCCACCACCTCCTCCTTCCTAAAAACCAACAAGATCAGCTGCTGCTCGCTAGGAACCTACCACTCCGCTAAAATAAGGCAAAGAAAAGGCTAAGCCGCTAAGGAGATGATGCGAGTACCTAGCACCGGGAGCTACCGCGCGCGCTTCAAGGCTTCTTGCCGAAGGTGTGCTTGTTGTTGTGCATCCAGACCTTGAGCACGTGGCGCTTCACGCAGACCTCCTCGCAGAACTGCTGCACGGCGGCCTCGTCGTGCTTCTGGATGCGCCACCCCAGCCGCTCCGCGAAGGCCAGCATCTTGTCCTTCTGCTCCTGCGTGAACTTGGTGCGGAAGCGCTTCTTGCCGGAACCGGAGCCGGAGCCGGACGGGCCGGCCGAGCCCAGGGACATGCCGACCATGGGGCCCATCACCATGGGACCGACCATCCCGGACATGTCGTCGCCCTCGTCCCGGCCCGAGTGGGAGGTGGAGGGGAGCGCGAGCGGGCGCTGAGTGTGTCCGACGGCTGCGGCGGCGGCTGCAGCAGCCGCCGCGGCCATCTGGTGCTGCTGGTGGTGGAGGTACCCGGCCGGAGTGCGGTAATAGGGGGAGAACTGGTGGTGCGGCGCGGCGCCGTAGGCGGTGATGGCGGCGGGGGAGACAACGGCGGGCTCGGCCACGCCGGCGCCGGTGGGGGAGTCTGACTCCTTGCGGTGGAAGTTGCGGTGGCAGCCGCAGGCGGCGCAGCGGAGCGCGTCGATGGAACCCTCCTCGCCCGCCGCCATGAACTCGCCGCAGCCGTCCACGGCATGCCCGCCGATGCCGACCGCGTGGTTCTTGAGGCACTCCCGGTACCTCGCGCCACCTGCTCCGCCGCCGCCACCTCCTGGCGTCCTGAAGCGCCCTCCAGAGTCCCCAGGCTTGGGCCCCCCACCGCCTCCCAGCCCCGGCTGCGGCGGCGCCTCGTAGCTCGAGCTCACAGGCATCGGCGCCATCTCCTCGTCGCCGTCGCCGTCATCGTGCTCGTCGAAGTCCATGGTTGTCGGCTCACGCGGTCGGAAGCTCCCCTTCACTTCCTTTTGGATTTCTTGGGAGTTCTTGGCAAGGTTAAGTAGGGCTTAGGGAGTAATCGGGGAGGAGAGGTGGATAAGAGAAAGACATATAGGTGTGTGAACTGTGGACACTCCCTGCTAATTTTGACGCACCGCTGCGCCAGAAGCAGCGGTGCCAGCTGCAGGCAGGCAAGCTGCTGTTGTGCCCTTGGGTGACGACGTAAGAATTTTTTTAAATTAATCTTTTTTATTTAGAAATATAAAATTATACCCACGAATTTATTTTTTATAAAAATAAACTGATTATGCTCGACCATTGAGCGACTGAACCCTATCGCCTAATGACCGAGCGCTACGCAGACAGTTGTCCAACTGTTAGGTCCAATGAATGCAATCGCCTAACGGTTGGGCGACACGATAGGTGTTGTCGCCCAACCGTTGTCCAACAGTTCAACGACAACACCTCATGTCGTCTAACCGTTTGGCAACTAGATGTCTTTATAACTCGGGAACCCGAGCGAGTTCACGGCCGATGCCGAGCGTAAGAAGAGGAGAGGAGAGGAAAGAAAGAAAAAAAAGAGAGAAGAAGAGGAGAAGGAGAAGGAGAAGGAGAAGATGAGGTTCATTTGTAAGGTAATTTTTTTATGTTTTAGTCTATATATTTTTAGTAAGTAAATAGTTTATTTAGTATAAAGAATAGTATAGCTAGCATTCGTAGAAAATTATAGTTAGAGAAAAAATAGTATAACTTCGGTTAGATAACTGGAAACAAAAGCAAGAGAGAAGAAAGAAAATAAAAGGAGGAGAAACACGCGTATAATAAAAGAAAGAAAATAAAAGAGTATTTCGTGGCATGTTAGAGTACTGTGAAAAATTTTGATAGTCACGTTAAAATGCAAAACATTAGTAGACAACATTTATGATTGATTAGGAATAGGGATGGCAATCGGGCACAGCGGGTACGGGTAGTGCTCGCCCATACCCATACTCGCGACCCCGATTTACTCCCACGGGTATACCCGTGAAGAACGACAGGCGAAAAACCTCGCCCATACCCGTCGCCTGTGGGCATACCCGTTTACCCGCGAACTGAGACTCACCATCTGAGAGTTGAACTAATGACAGGTATATATAAGTAACAGTTGTTGCTAGGAAATGTAATAGCTATCAAAAAGTTTATAACAATCAATAGCAATTAGAGATATGGAAAAGTTTATAACAATCAATAGTAATTAAAGATATTGTTATGACTACGCCACCTGTCAATCTATTCACGGGTAAACGGACGGGGCGGGTATGGGTAGAGCTTACCCATACACGTGCCTGTTTACCCGACGGGTAGAGTGTTCCTCCCATTTCCATACCCGTGGGTAAGAAAATATCCCATACCCGGCTCCATTAGGGTATTTACCTACGGGTATACAGGTAAACGGGCACAATTGCCATTCCTAATTAGGAATGTCGTAAGTACATTGAAAATTCACCGCTAATACTGGTATATTGTACATTGTAATCTATACTTCATGAGTCGCTATATTTGATGTACGTAATGCCGTAGCACATGTATCATATGTTGTACGGATTGTTTATGTAACTGTTGTGGTACTATCTCATTTTCATTACTGTTCGAACTAGTGTCCTACTAGCATAGTATTATTTTGTTTGTTTCTTTACAAGTTAAATTTACTGTTGCTTTCCATTCGATATTTTTTGTGTGTATATGCTCAATTGAAGTCGTTTTACAGGTATGGCTTGTGACCCTCGTGGATCTGACTGGCCTTTTGGCCTGCTAGATGAGCGCGTCGACTGATTACATTGTGCGTCGCATCGTGTCCCATATCCTGCAGGCGCAGGCGGCATGACTTACTTGAGGGTGATCCACACCTGGACACCTCGAATGGCCTGGAGGCTAGACCCACATTGGACAGACAGGTTCATATCTCGATGGCACTGTCTTCTCGTCATACCTAGTTTTCGTACTAACCTTTTTTTTCCTTTGTAGGCTTAGCGCTGCCGATCTTCTACCTCTCGCTTGGATGGTGCTGGCCATAGACGAAGATGATCTGGCACCAGTTGCGGTAGGGGACGATGGAGCCGTCCAAGTCAAGCTGGAGTGGTCACGACGCTTCCCGTTCGTGTAACACCCCGCCCACTCCCTGGGCCAAGATGCTACCACCTCTGCAACTCTTACCATATCAACACAGGAGAAGAATTTAAAACCAACACTAATTTATTTATTATGCTGCGTTCAGTTACATCATAGCATTTCTAGTGGATACTCTAGCTTAGTAAAGCTAAAGTACAATAACAAAAGGTGATCCAAAAGTGCTACTGGTTTGTGCTGATCATTCATGTGCTAATCCCGCCCGCCTTTCGTCCTCAACGATCACCTAAAAAAACATCAACAAAGCAAGGCTGAGTCCACCGACTCAGCAAGTACATAATAGAACGATAAACACGTCATAAGCATGGCAACAATTCATCTAACCATAATATTTCCCACATGCCGCATCTAGTTCATAGTCTCATTTCATGTTCCCTCATTGTCATATCACAAGTGCAATGCAGTACTACCCTACATGCTCATTTGCTCATCTCATTGCATATACCGGTATTGCCGAGTGAACACCCGTCGATGTTCACCCAAAATCTTGGGCCCGCCCATATCGGCACGGGGGTCTCTCCACTCCCGTGGAGGCCTACCGAAGTAGGTCTTGCGGTATCCGCCCAGGCGGATCCCAGTTCTCATTTCATGAATGCACATGATGTGAATGCCTATATTCACTGTCATTGTCATGGTTATTACCATTATCATTGTTATGAGTATCATCATGAGTAGGGTGGCATCGCTGCTCACCCCACCCTACTACCATTGCCATTGTTGCTTAACATCAACATGTCATGAAAACATTGCAGGTTTATATGGGTATAACCATAACATGTGACCATCGCATATTTTATACAGCCCACGGTCTACCGCTCTACCATGCACTTGCCTGTTAACCGAGCGGAGCGAAACGACGTGTAGACGGCGTCGATTCGGGTCCTCCACCTGAACAAGCAATTAGTTCGACTTAACGCACCATAGCGAAGCCAGAGTTTAAATGAGCAGTGACCACTCTACGCGCATAACCAGGATTCTGGCATAAAACGTACGGGCCTAAGGACTCGACACGCAGGTGCCAAACCCTTTTTTTCTTCTCTTTTTCTCCTCTTTTCTTTTCTTCTCTTCCCTTTCTTTTTTTTTCACCTACCCGGCCGGCCACCTCCTCCTTTTTCTTTTCCTCCCCCTGGCTCTCTCTCTCTCTTCTATCCCCATTCGGCTGGATGGGCCTCCTCCTCCCTTGCCGGTCTCGCCCGGGGCGGCGCGGTGGCGCGCGGCCGGACCCCGTCGCCGGCGGCCCCTCCGCCGCCCCCCTCCTACCTTCCTCTCCGCCTCCATCCCCTCTTCTCGCGTGCGGGCGACCTCCCCGGCGGCGCGGCGGCGGTGCGTGGCCCAGCACGGCTCGCCGGCCCCATGCCACGCCGGTCGGGCTCCGCTCGCCCCTCTCTCCCTTGCGCAACCAAGCGGCCGGCCCTTCTCCGGCGACACGGCGGCGCGGTGGCGTGCGGCTAGGCCTGGCGTCGCCGGCCCCCCTAGCCCGCCGCCGATAGCTCTACTGCTGTCCCCGCCTCCCCCTTCTCCTCTCTTCCTCGGTGGCTCGCGGCGCGGAGGGCCCCGACCCGAGGAGCGCCGGCGCCGCGGCTCCTCCCAAACCGACCACCGCCCTCCCGATGGACTCGAGCTCCGCCGGCCACGGCGCTTCGCCGACCGGCCGCCCCTACCAGGGAAGTCTCCCCTTCTACTACCTTCTTTACTCTACTTTTGTCACACGTGGATGGGGGAATCGTACCTCACTTGGCTCGGTTGGGTGGGGGTGAGAAGGTGATGACGATGGCCGTGGAGAAGACAACGCCCTCCTTGCGGCTCCGTTGGCCCTTCTCACCTCCTTCTGGTCCCGGTTGGGCTCGACGTGGCTCCGGCGATCCTAGGCGGCTGGCGGTCGCCGTGGACGTCGTCCTCACGCCGTCGGCCGTCCCTAACCTCCCAACCTCCCCTACTCCATTTTCCTTTCCCTTACTTCCTCTCAGTGGTGAGCTTTGGGAGTGTGGACATGCCTGAGTTTGGGGCTTGCTCTCTGTGGCTACTCTCGGTTTGGTGGTGAGGAATGGATGGAGAGTGCTTCTACTGGCTTTGTTCTTATCCTAACTGAGCAATCAGGTGAGAAGATGAGGCTTGATACGGTGCATTGGCTTTATAAGGCAGGGTTGGGCTGCCCTTTGCACTGAAATGACTGGCATGCCCTTCCCTTCCTTTCCCATACAATTGATTGCTCAAAGGCATTTTGGTCCAATACTGTGCTAGCTTTGGGATTTCTTTTACTGCAGCGGTGAGTCGGTAAACGGTAAGGTTGGAATTTGCCGGATGAAGAAAACCCATGTCGCGAGATGATGCCGACTACCCCTAGGCGGTCAGGGAACCTCTGAGGGCACTACTCGGCTCTCTAGACGGTGCCGACTGTCCTGGGGTGGTCTGGGAACCTCTGCGAGCGACACTACATCGATACTCTAAAAATCGATGGATCTGACGGCAAAACTATACTCTCCCCTTTATTTACCTCTAATGTTTCCCTTTATGCAATTTGGGGTATTACAGTTCGACCGCTCCCTACTAACAGCCCTGGTGGAATGGTGGCGGTCAGAGATGCACACTTTCCACTTCCCGTTTGGGGAGATGGTACCTACTCTTCAGGACGTCTCATTGCTGCTTGGCCTCCCTATCGCAGGAGGTGTTGCCTTCCCGCCGAAGGCCCTGAAAGACTGACGCGATGACTTGCTGGCTAGGTTTCACATAGTCCTTCCGCCTGGGACAGTGAAGGGGTACTACATCTTCCCGCCGGCATGGCTCTCGCAGTTTCGGTTGGACATGTACAATGCCCCTCTTGTTCTGAGCGTTGTGCTCTCCTTTTCGTACTATGATCTCACTAAATTTTTGCTTATACTTAGGTTAAGCGGAAGGACCCGACCGCCGATGAGCACCAGGTGTCGCGGCACCTCGAGGCCTACTTGTTGTGGTTGTTTGGTTGGGTTTTGACTTTTTATATGGTATATGATTGTATATGATCTAGGGAGCTCTACTAAAAACATGGCTTGGTTACATCCTTAAATCAATGCAAAGTAACTTGGATAATCTACAAAGCTACTATATGTTTACTCTCATTGCTCATTTTTAGAATTATACTCTCTCTAGAGTTCTTGATGATTTTATTGCCAAAGGGGTGGGTTTGGAGAGATTGGGGAGAAAAATAGGAATTTGCTTTGCTGCTAAGTTGCTTCTCTTGTATTAAGGGAGAGTTTTCTAAGCTTTCGGCTGTGGTCTGCAACTTTAATTTTTTTTCTTTTCACAAAGTTTCTCATTTAAGAGTTTTGGAGGCGTTGTCAGTGTATTCATCAAAAGGGAGATTGTTAGACCATGTGGTGGTCATGCATTTCGTGATGATGAATAATTGACATTTGGATTCCTTGGAATTTGCGTTTGTGAAAGTTCTAGTTGATGTGCTTTTGTTGCTAGAGTATTCAGGTTAGCAGATCTGGTCGACAGATGTCCAGGTAGGTTGGTAATGGCAATCGACCACGGTAGACGGCCACGGTAGGTTGGCAATGGCAGTCAACCATGACAGATGACCACGGTAGGTTGGCAATGGCAATCGAGCATGGCAGATGACCAAGGTAGAACGACCATGGCAAATCGACCATGGCAAATCGACCATAGCAGGTCGAGCAAGGAAAAATGACCACAGGTGAACGACCGCATCAGGAATGACCTCGGTCTAGAGTTTTAGGAGAGTCGAAGACTCCAGAGTTGAAGAGCCGTCGAAGAGGTCGAAGACCCCGGAGTCGGAGGCTTCGGAGAAACCAGTCGTAGCTACAGTGAGTCAGTCGTATGCTACGGAGAACTGGTCGTACTAAACAGTGAACCAGTCGTATGACATAGTGAACGGGTCACAAGATACAATGAACTACAGTCAGCAGTCGGAAGGCTTCGATTAGGATGGTTGGGTTCGTGAGCTTTAGTGGACCAGTCGAAAGTGACAGTAACCAGCCGGTTGTTGTTGCTTCAGTACCAGGTAGGTACTCGGTGGTCGTTGCTATAGTACCCGGTCGGTACTCAGTACTTAGTGGTCGGTGCTATAGTAGTTGTTGATGGTAATCTGCGCTACAGAACCTAGTCGGTACTCGGTAGCCATTAGTACAGTGTCTGGTTGATGGTTGGTAGTCATAAACTGGGAGTGCTACGATGCTTATGATTTATGAGTGTTCTAAGTGGTGGCAATTCCCGAGTACTTGTGGTTTACAGGTGCTCATCGAGCCAGCGATCTGACAGGCTTGTGCATGGCGGTCATAGCGATCATAATGGGTTGTCTAAGGCTGATTTCGGAAATGCAGTAGATTTTGTGGTCGTGGCTGACCTGGTTGATGATAATGGATGAATAGGGGTGTGGTTTGTGTGTGTACTAATGTTGGTCAAGTTGGGAAGAACTTATGCTGGGGAATATATTCTTTGGTCTTTGCTTGTGTAAGTAGGTGTGGTGACGGTCATGGCCGGTGAAGAGGAGCACCGGGACTAGGATGGGAAAATCTGAGGTCCAGGCTGTCAAGGATGTCATGAGGTGGTCGGGCTCATGTTGGAACATATGAAGATCAAAGGTGGCGATGCATGAAGAAGCTAAGAGAGGTGCGGTCCTCGAGGCTTCAACACGTGAGGATGGTGCGTTGAGAAGCTACAGGAGGTGCGGTCTTAGAGGCTTCAACATATGAGGATGATATGTGGAGAAGCTACAGGAGGTACGGTCTTGGAGACTTCAACACGCGAGGAGATTGAAAGAGTTATGGAAGGAGTCCATCACTTGGAAGACTTAGAGATTATAGAAAACCCAAGTTTAGAAGGGTTTCGGGTCCCTTGATTTTCAGAACAGATAGAGTCTGTAATTTGGAAGGTTTAGAGATATTAGAAAAACCCGTGTTTGGAGGGGTTTCAGGTCCCTTGATTTGCGGAATCAAGTAGGATTCATGTCTCGGTTGATGAGGATATGATTTAGGGCTCTAGCATATAAAAAGAGGAGAGATTAGGAGATAACCTACAGTTTTCGCAGGCTTTGGAGAGAAAGATTTTGTACCAGAGTTTGAGGGGTGCCGTGAGGGCATTTTATAGCCACAGAATCTGTTTTATAAATAAAAGACCAGATCTATTCAAAAGAAGTTAGCCGGCGTCGGCGGCATGTTTTCTGAGCATCGTCTTTTAACTCATTGTCATTGCAAGTATTGCGTGGCGAGATTGCTTTTCTCCGTTGACTTGATTGCTCGCCAAGTTGTCCACTCGATCACCATTAAAGGCACATGTGATCGAGAGGATTTGCTCCCTATGTCGAAGGCTACGACTATGTATAAAGGGGACAAGCGAGCGGTCGAGCAAGCGGTCAAAACCTTCATTGAGCACGTGAAAAGGGGTCTAGCGACCGGTCGAGCGAGTGGTCGAGCGTCTTGTAGTCGAAATCTACATCTTGTGTTTAGATTATTTTTCTTCTGATTTGAGTTTTGGTTTCAGATTCCAAAAAGCGCCGACAATCATTAATCCAGAAGTCAGAAGCCACTTGAAATATGTCGACTTCTTAATTTTGGAATTTTTTTTATTTTTTTGGTTTTTTGGCTTTGCCCCCTTTATTCCTTTGTATTGTATGTGACGATATAACGGTTTATTTTTTTCTTATTTTGTTAACTCTAAAAAAATTAACAACCATTGTAGTATGTTTGCACTCATCAGCTAAAGTCAGAAACCGGGGGTTTTAAGCCGGTTGGAGCGGGATTTTGGCTCCAACTCGTTTTTAAATGGGTTCAGAATTCTTGATTTGATTGTGACAGCGGCTCTTTTGGAGTTCTCTATTTCTTCTCGCATAGTGTTCAAATCAAAGAAAGTCAATTATTGTAAGGCATGCTTGGCAAAGCATCTGTTATTTTTGGAGTATCCATTCATGCGGTACAACTAGTCAACTACTACTGCAGTACACTAGCCGAGAATGTCAAAAAACAAACGGAGGATAACTTCATTGGCCTGCGAAACTTTGTGATCCACTACCGATACGCGTATAAATGACCCTACAATTAGTCGTGTCCTATGCTCCAGGCAACCTCTATACGTACAACAATGCTGGTATGTAAAACAGAACAAGCTGTATTATTGACCTCTTGTCAATCTACACCAATCTTTTTGTGATGACGATGATGATTATTGATATATATATATATATATATATATATATATATATATATATATATATATATATATATATATATATATATATATATATATATATATATATATATATATATATATATATTAAATATATATATAAAAGGTCTTATGTACAAGGGAAACAGTGAGACCTCTAGTATATATTAAATATATAAAAGGTCTTATGTACAAGGGAAAAAGAAAATTATGTTACAAACCTAGAGAAGCATCAGATAATTGTTTCTAGCCAATCAAGGATAATATGTCTATGATCTTCCTTAATTTGGTGCACACAGCGCGAGCTCGCTCTTGAAAGGACTTTTCCAACTAGAAGTATTTGGCGTGATATTCTCAAATAATTTTTCATTCCGTTGCTTCCAAATATGCTAAGTTACCATAATAAAGATTTTCATGTAGAACATGGAATTGAAATGTTCTCTCCACCTTAAGTTTAACGTCATCCACATTATCGCAATTGATACAAATGATACTCTAACATGCTCGTCTGAATTGGCAATCAAAGAAAAGTATTTTTCAGATTGACAGCCGAGTAGTTACTAACCTCCTACCTAAAAAATGATACAACATGTTGAGCTTATATTCTTATTAAGGCCACCAGCTCAAATCGTTGCATCATCTCTCTAGACAGTTTTGTGCATACTACTGCAGGAAATGCTCTAAATAGCACAGCATTGGGCATAAGAAAGAGGCAACTGCGTACAACAGAACGCCTAAATCTACAAAAAGGAGTATCTGGTTAGGCCATCTCTGATATATCCTCGCTAAGTTACTAGAAAGCATTAACCCCTACGAGTACCGGCCAGTGTGTTTTTGAGTGATGTAACATTTGGTTCGTCGATGTCACTAATTTTCGGAAGGACTGGTTTCAAGGCCTAACTGATTATACAATCTCCTATATGACTACGAGCATACAAATTTTCAAGAGAAGGTTACTGTTAAAACATCACAAATTACACATATATAGGGGGAGTCTAGCCAAAAATTGAGTGAAATTTTGTCTAAGAGTACTCCAATTTTAAGCATTTAGATCCAGATCCAATAGACCTCATCCTCCCCCTCAATTATATAAACTCCCTCACCTCACTCCACCCCAAACCCTACCCCTATCTACCCTGCCGTTGCCGCCCTACTCACCGCCTCACCATCGCCTGGCCGGCATCACTTCCAACGCCAGTGAGCCCCACCAGCATCCATCTTCTCCATCGTTCTGTCCCTAGCCACTAGCATTCCCTCCTCGATCCACACCCCCACCCCCACCGATGTGTCGCCATACCTTTGCCATGGCGTCGCCATCCCTGGCGCCAGCGCGGCCCACTGGCAAGCCCTAGCCACCACTGCTTCTGTCTCTTGACATGGCTGTCACCACCGAGGGCTTCATCGATGCGCCCACTGTCTCTTCCGTCGCCGTACATCTCGGCCCAACCTAACTCGACTCCACGCCTGAGCGTCGTTCCACCCACTGCCTGCCACCCTCCTCAGACTCGTGACATCGACGGTGCCACTATCGCCTCGCTGCCCACCACCGGTCTACCACCGTCCCTAGCCTCTCTCTAAATCTAGGGGTTCTGGTGGACCTAACTCGAACCCGAACTCGCTAGAGCCGCCACCGAAGCTCTCCATGGAGCTGGAGAAAGAGGTAGAGCATGAATCTTGAGACAAAATCATACAGTGAGAAATTAGAGTGCTCAATCTTTTTAAAAAAACTTTTGAGTTCTAGTTAGCAATCCCCGTGTGTGTGTATTAGCGCAGGCGTAAAATAAGCGCACGCTCCTAACTGACCCAACCAGCCAACCGTTCTACCATCCCACCCCATGCTCAATTACTAGTGCTTGTTAATTATGGTAAAGTTACTATCAAATGTACATCAAGTTATCACCTGTAATGCATAAAGTTACTTACAGTTATCACTATAAAATTGGTGGTAACTTCACTCATACACGATAGTAACTTTATATGACATGATTTTTGCAGCGTTTGAATATTTTCAACATGTATCTTGTTTTATTAAGCTTGTATTTTCGAATGCAATGGTGAAAATGGATCGTATATTGGATTTTTGGTGAAATAGTTATTGTATTTTTAGCTTGTAAATAAGATAAAAAACCACAAGTCAAGTGCATTTATTCTGTTCTCTCTACTGCTGTATGCATGTATGCAACTCAAGTTACTACCCGATGTGAGCAAAGTTACGACCTGTTGTGAGAAAAATTACCACCAGCTGTGTACTGTAAGCGTTCGGTAGTAACTTCACTCGCTACTCATGGTAACTTAATTCACAAACGTCAGTAACTTTCCGGCACTGTGAAGGTTACTTCATTCAGAAACACGCTGGTTATCATCAATTCGTGTGTGCAGTCAACGAACCACGCGTACCGTGCATGTAGGCGCTGAATAGTGCTATCGTGTATGTGCGTGTGTGTGTGTGTGAATATATGTATACTACATATACATATATATATATATATATATATATATATATATATATATATATATATATATATATATATATATATATATATATATATATATATATATACATACATGCATACATACATCTATAAAAAGAGTACATACACAAATTATGCTATAAGAAGTGGATCTTATAATCATTATTAGAGTATACTAAAATAGATAAAGAGATATAACAACACCATTAAAGGGGTATATTAGAAGAGAAAGTGCGTACTCCTAAGAGTATAGAATCATTTTCTTATATACATATATACATACACATATACACACATATACATACATACACATATACATATACATACATATATACATACACACACACATATACATACATATATACATATATATACACATATATTTACACACACACACACACACACACACACACACACATATATATACACACACACACACACACACATAGATGTACTATATATGCATACATTTATACATACATGTATATTATTACTACAAAATAAGCTATACTAGACGTCTCATCATAGACAGTTCATGGGGAACCGCCAGTGTTGTTATTATCACAGACAGTTTTACAGGAGTGACCGTTTGCCGTCCGTGATGAACCACTATCACAGATGATTCGTATTAATAACTGTTTGTAATAGTTTACAAATGTTATTAACATGAACCGTCTGTGATAGTTCACAGACGGTTATTAACACAAACCGTCTGTGATAGTTGTAGACACAAGATGAGAAGGATTTCGTGTTACTGCTATAAGATATATTTGGAATGGCATGTTACTATTCCAAAGAGACCTTTTTTAGCACTATTGAAATTCAAAGGGTATGAACCAAATTACACACTTTTGTGTGTTAAGTAAAAAAGGGTTTGCACTATTGAAATTCTTATGAAATCAATGTAAAGATGAAAGCTTTAAGGGAAGATAAAACCAATTTAAACTGATACTAATATCACAGACGGTTCTTTTAAAGAGAGATGTTGTCGTCATCATTGATGTCACCGATTGGGTCTGACACTCAGAAGACTGGGTAACTAAGCATGAAAGAGGAGTATCTAAAAGGCTAGCGGGCCGAAGGATCATCACAGAGATATCTTTGGATGGAGTCCCTATGCAACCGAAGAAGGTAGCTACAGCATTTCAGACTACCTACAGGATAATTGGAAGGGAACGGGTCCTTATCACTATAGCAAATTGGAAAGGTTTGACAAAAGACGAGAGAAATGTGCTGTGGATGGAAATTTCAAGCTCATTCGAGATCCCAGCAGAAATTAAGGAACACATGCAATGGCATGCGCTCCTTGCGATAGGAAAAGTGTGGAAGACCTTCAAGAGCATGCTTGTCACGTAGTACATGACCAAGGATTGCACACCCGAGCACATGATAGGGACGGGGTTCCCGATCTTCCGTCTGGTGATGATAACTCTCGTTTTGGTGGAACGCGACACACCGATCCGGCTTCAGATCCAAAAGACCCGAACCCTGCAACCTTAGCACCACGACTCCTCTGGTTATCAACTGTGTCACTAATCCGGTTGACCTCGCCAAGAAGGCTAATCCCTGCCTGCGAAACGAAGAACACAAGCAAGAACTCGAAAGAACGCAGCTCAAAGAAGTGACAATCTGCAGATGTATGATTAAGATCACGAAAGTGGGGTTCACGAGGTATCCTTTTATGTAACCAAAAACATGGGAGACCTTTGTGCGATGAAAATGACGACCAAATTTCAAAAGAAAAGTACGGCGCGTAAGGCTATCTAGGCACAAAACACTCACATTTACAGACTTAGCACAACTGCGTACACGGGTAAAATCCTACAATGGATGATGGAGGATGAAGTCACAATTCGATCGGAGGCCTCCCCACCATTTGCCGAGATCACAGATGAGCGCAGCCAAAATTGGTTAAGAGAGAGATCATCAACTATGTCTTCGAGCGTCGCCCCTTTCAAAAACCCCACAGACGATGAAGTGTCCCAACGCCTAGTAAGATATGTTAAACTACCTAGATGTTAATTGGTCTATAACTTCATGGGGTCTAAAATAACATAATTGCTTCTTGCAGAAAACATTAACTACTGAATCTTTCGAAGGCTCCTTCCAAGTAGTCAGGGAGAGGGACATACTGTCCACAGACCTGGGAAACAGGGAGCATCCAGGTTGCATGCGAGGCCTAGAGGTTTACGTATCTTGGAGGTACAGATTTCCAAATGAGTCCGAGGCATATAGGAGTAGGAAGAGATCTAAGGCCAAGCGCGAAAAAGTATGAAACAGGACTTTGATGCAAAACGTGAGGACATAACTGCCCCACTTTGAGGAGAGATAGATACATTGAGGAATGAACTGAGAGAAGTCCACAACCAGTCGCAAGCTACCCCCGTTATTACGGTACCCAGTCCATCTCAACGTCGGAGTAGCTGCGCGCCCGCGCCATTTTTTGAACATAGCGACGTCCACTTATCTATCGACGACATGGAGGTAATGTACATCTCTTAAATGCTACATACATAGACATTATGGATGTCTTAGCTCATCGTGTATCGTTATGTAGGAGGCCACGCCGTGCATCCTCAGAATCAGGGTTGTTGGCTCCATTCCCGTTGACATTGGGCGGGGGTTGGCGTATCCATGCCTGCTAGGGACATTGGTGCACGGTGCCCAGCTAGGGACCGATTTTGTAAAGGTTCAGGTGAACATGATTAATAACGTTTTCGGGACTGTCCCGTTGGATAGACCCCCAAACAGAGAAATCATGACACTAGGGGATGCCGTCCACACATTTATCCAGTAGCCCAAGAGAGACATCACCCTGGATCCTTTTGTGTCGCTATCTCCACACGACCATGCCAATCAAACAGAACGCTCTATGACCCCACCTTAAGCCCCCCTTTAGAAGGCCAACGTATCGACTCCCGTGAAGGCGATACAAAAAATGTATCGCAAGTGAGGCGCTATGGCCCAATCGAAAAAGATTAATGCGCCTCCTAGGGAATGAAAGTTCATGCTCAAAGTGTCGTTGATCCCCGAGTCACAATTACCTAGGCTTAGACTGGTTTGCAATACTTTGCATACCTGGTACATGCAGAGGTCCAACATAAAGCCAAACCGGCAAAGTGGATTCACCGTGAGATACACAGAGGCGCATTTCCTCCACGACTCGAGCTACTTTATCATGACTTTCGAAGACTTATTCTTACTATTCAACCTCAACGAACTCAACGCCTTATTTCTACGATGCTTGACACTGTAATTGTAATGTACAATCAAATTATACATTCACGTAATACCAATGAATGTCATAACTCGTTTCTTATGTATAGATCCATGATCCAACAAGTCCAGCGATGGCGAGAACCGGTGGGTTTCCTCGACCCATATTTGGTCTCTGAGCAATCCATCATCGATAATGGACCCTTCGTCCAAGACTACATAACGAGAAAATTGCTTGCTCACAGTAAGAAGGACTACATCATGGTACCCTTCAACCAGGGATAAGTGCTTCACTAGTTGTCATATAACACTACTACAGAAATCCACATTACAGACGGTTCAGAAACGTCATCACAGACGGTTTTCTGAACCGTCTGAAATTATGGGTCAATGATAATCCAAGTTATCACAGACGGTTTTTGAACCGTCTGTGATTATGCGATATCACAGACGGTTTGTCATTAAAAACCGTCTGTGATTATCCGATATCACAGACGGTTTTGTACTAAAAACCGTCTGTGATTATCCGATATCACAGACGGTTTTTTAAAAAAACCGTCTATGATATCGGATAATCACAGACGGTTTTTAGTACAAAACCGTCTGTGATATCGGATAATCACAGACGGTTTTTAATGACAAACCGTCTGTGATATCGCATAATCACAGACGGTTTTTAATGAAAAACCGTCTGTGATACTCCTCCCCCCCAGCAGAATCTATTTCTGTTTATAGCTAGCCTCAGGAAATGCTAGCCATGCCCTCTGAAACAAGCAGATAATCACAGACATAAACATATACAACTCACACATCTCATTTCATTTCAGATACATTTCACATCTCAATTCATTTCACAGACATAAAACATCCAATTGACAACGCACTTCATTTCACAAACATAAAGCATCCATTTCGCAAATCAATTCATTGAGTTGAAATAAAATATCCATTAACAAATACACAATTGTAAAAGATCTACACTGTATTTGCACTTAGAATTACAATAAAAAATTATTCTGGGCAGTGGAACTCTCCATCTGATCTTACGACTTTTGACCACAAAAACCAAATGAGCTCTCCTCGAATTTTTGCAAAATCCGGCTGTGTCAATGCAGATGTAGAGATGGACGCAGCCTGTCGATAGGAATATCAACGCGCGCATATATAAAACTGACATGTATGAAATAAATGTGGGAAGATTGACAAACCTTAGAATTAGTGATCTTGGTGGAATCGAGGAGTAGTCTCATATGGTGGCACATGTAGTATCCACATGTGTTGCCCGGCTCCTGCTGGTGGCACTGCAAAAAATATAATGTGTTAAATCAAGTGGCATTACTACTATGTGTTGTATGTGATTAATTAATGTGTAGCTAGCGAATACCCGAAACTTGCGATCATGTTTCAAGGCCTTGGCCCCTGTCGTCGAGTCACGTGTTTGTTGAACGTATGTGGCGAACGACCTTCGTTATTCGAAAAAGTTAGATTAGTTATTCGGGAGGAAAGAAAGAGTACAATGTACAATGTACGTACCTATCGAGTATTCGGGCGATAGCTGTGTACTTGAATTTGTTCTTACTTAGAGAATCAAGGTATATAGCCTTGTTCCATTTTGGTATAATTACAATTAAAATCCAATGAAAATTCTCATTGTATGGCATAAGAACAAATTCCTTATCTTGGTGAGCCAGCAGTGCTTTTGTAATATAGTCCTCGACGAAGGATGCATTCTCGATGATGGTATCAATGGCGACCAAGCGTGGGTCCAGGAAACCAATTTGTGATTTCGATGATCTAGCTTCGATCAGCATGAATCTATATATAACATAGGAAAGCAACAAATTGTGACATATATCGGTATTACGTGAACAGAGACTTTGATTGTACAGACTTACAGCGTCCAGCATCGAACGAGTGAGGCGTCGAGAGCGTTGAGCGTGAAAAGATGAAATATATCGTCAAAGGTCACCGTGAAGACACAGTCCTGAGCTTCGTGCAAGAAATGTTCCGGCTTGAATTTGACAGCTATACCTGAGCGCCGTTCTGCCTCTGGCTTATTGGACACTTCCATATACCAAAGGTGGAATCTTTGGCAACCAAGTCCTAGTTTTTGGAGCTCTTCCTGGACTACCATCGGCTGAGCTAGCACGAATTTGCGGGCCAATGGCATGGACGGGAATTCGTCATCATCCTTCGTCTTTGATTTGCCCTGGCCACTGCCTCGATTGTGGGTCGACTTTATGCTAGTCGACTGTAATGGTATAGACGGTGCAAGTTGCTCTGGCGAGAATAGCACCCGTGGAGATAGCACCGGTGCAGGTAGCTGTGGTTCGCACTGCCCGTGTGGAGATGACACCAGTGTGGAGAGGAGTAGAGGGAAGGGGGACCCAAATGATTTCAAACTATATACTATGTACTATATACTATATACTATATACTATATACTAACACAACAAGCAATATGTACCAATGTAAACTAAGCAACTGCAGTAAACAATGTACCAATGTAGTATGTACCAAATAGCAAACTAATTAAGCTACTGCAGTAAACAATGTACAATGTAATATGTACCAAGCATCAACCCTAAACACTAACAGTAAGCATGAAGCATCAACCCTAAATATGTACTAAGCAACTAACCATAACAGTATGAAGCATCAAGCATCAACCCTAAACACTAACAGTAAGCATGAAGAATCAACCCTAAATATGTACTAAGCAACTAACCATAACAGTATGAAGCATCAAGCATCAACCCTAAACACTAACAGTAAGCATGAAGCTCGGGGAGGGATTTGATGACCTTACGGTTTTGGTGACCTTAGGGACGCTGGAGGAGGAGGCGGCGGCGACGGAGGAGGAGGAGGAGGAGGAGGCGGCGACACAGGAGGAGGCGGCGGCGACGGAGGGGGAGGAGGCGACGGGCTCGGGGAGGCGACGGAGGAGGAGGAGGCGGCGACGCAGGAGGAGGTGGCGGCGACGGAGGGGGAGGAGGCGACGGGCTCGGGGAGGCGGCGACGGAGGAGGAGGCGACGGGCTCGGGGAGGCGGCGACGGAGGAGGAGGAGGCTGCGGTGACGTCTTCGTCCGGGGAGGCGGCCGGCGAGGGCTGGGGGAGGCAGCCGGCGAGGGCTCGGGGAGGCGGCGGCGACGACGGGCTCGGGATTTAGAATTAATCGAATAACTGCAGCGCACACGGAAAACCCTAGTGAGAGGGTATATGTAGGACGATTATCACAGACGGTTCTAAACTTAGAACCATCTGTGATAACATATCACAGACGTTTTTGAGTTAAAAACCGTCTGTGATAGTTTACTATCACAGACGGTTCTAAACTTAGAACCGTCTGTGATATGTTATCACAGACGGTTCTAAATTTAGAACCGTCTGTGATAAGCCTTTGCCGGCTGTTGCAATTAAGACCACCAATAACTACACAGCTGCATTCATATCAACTACCAAACAGCTGCATTCATATACAACACCAACCAGCTGCATTCACACAGTGTATTTCTTGATACATTTTGTCATTCTCAAATACATCACACGTTTTCACATATACATCTCAAAATTGACTACATCACACATTTTCACATATACATCTCAAAATTGACTACATCACACATTTTCACATATACATCTCAAAATTGACTACATCACACATTTTCACATATACATCTCAAAATTGACTACATCACACATTTCCACATATACATCTCAAAATTGACTACATCACACATTTTCACATATACATCTCAAAATTGACTACATCACACATTTTCACATATACATCTCAAAATTGACTACATCACACATTTTCACATATACATCTCAAAATTGTCTACATCACACATTTCCGTTGCTTGCCTTCAATTTCAACAGTTCAAGCACGCCCGACAACCTCGTGTACTTGCAGCCCGTGTACAAAGGTTTCTCTGAGTCCTCCATCAAGCCACGGAATTTAACATACTCTCTCTCATCATAGTTCTCTTCTACATCGCGAAGCATCTGATCCAGATTATCATCGTGCAACCTATCCGAATCCGAGCCACAATCGACATCAGCCGGCGGCATGTCATTCACTTCACCTGCGATGTCATCCGGGGGCATATCATTCACTTCACCGGCGATGTCATCCGGCGGCATATGATCATTCACTTCGCTATGACTGGTCCAACACGTATAATCCTTTTTGAAACCCCTCCGAATCAAGTGCGCTTCAATTTGCCCTCGGTTCTTAAACATCTTCAAATTCTCGCAGTCAGTGCATGGACAGCACATATATTCCACCCCCTTATTCAACATATCCTCCTCGGCGGCTCTTATAAAAGCAGAAACACCATTAATGTACTCTTCACTCACACGGCTCGCGGCATACATCCAACTTCGGTCCTACGTTACGTACATATATAACAACTTAGTATTAAAATCTAGAATAACTAATTATAACTACATATATACCGGCCACATTTATTATATTGAGACTTAATTTCCTAGCTCAATTCATATTACAAACACAATAGCTATTATATAACCAACAATTTTGCAAATTAATTAACCATCTTCAATAACCACTCATGGATTACTTACACCTAAATTGTAATGCAATTAAAAATAAATAAATTTCATTACTAACCATATCTACAGCAACCAGGAAAGTCTGAATCTTAATTCAAAGCTCAATCTCTGCCTCTTCCCACCAAATTAACTGGCCTGAAATCGCTCTAGCTTCCTCCCGAGTGAAAAAGTGCGCAGCAGTGGCTAGATCTGGATCGAAATGAAGACGATGCGGTCTGAGCAGCGCAATAAATGTCGTAGTCATTATCACAGACGGTTTTTAACTAAAAACCGTCTGTGATAATAAATTATCACAGACGGTTTTTTTATAAAAAACCGTCTGTGATAAGCTTCATACCAGAACGCTTCGCGCGTGTTCGATGCCAGAACGCTTCGTGTTTCGATCGTCTAATTAACGTCTCTCGATCATTATACGAAGCGTCTATATCATTAATGTTTGGGTATACGAACCGTTTGTGCTAAAGGTTAAATATGCGCTCCTAATCCAGGTCTCTTCTACGTACGTACAATACAATATACAATACAACATGGCTTCTACTACTGTTCTTGTGATCATCTCCTTCCTCTCATCTGTTCATCACGAATTGTTCGGCCGGAACCTTACACAGGCGGCCAGCAATTTGCATCTGGAGCAGCTTCTCCGCACCCGCCCTGCTCTCCTTCCCCGACTTTCTTGCATCCGTCAGCTTGACCTGATCCTCCGCCGTCGACGGAGGCGTCTCGCTGCCGCTCAAGAAAGGGAAACAACCCTCACCCTGGTTCTTCTCCACAATGTGCGCAATGCGGAAGAAGCTCTACACGCATTGCAGAGACTGATGGATAGCTTTGCCGATCAAGCACAAACGGCAGATTCTGAGGAATCTTTTCATGCTATCCTGTACAACATTATGGATGCTGCTGATCATTTGCCCAGGCTGCACGAGGAAGTGCTGAGGACAAGGGCAATCTTAACGGCGTTCGAGAATTTAGCGGTTGATCCTCCAAGTCCCCAAGTTGAAGAAGAAGCTTACGAAGCCCAAAAGAATACAATCTGGGAAACTCTTTACCTGTAAGACTTTTGTAATAAATTTGCCTCTAATTGAAATTAATAAATTTGCCTTAAATTTGTGACCTCTTCTCTCAGTAGTTCTGTAGTTAAGTTATTAGAAGCAATGTGTATTTATATATTAACCTCTGATCTAGATTATGACAGACAAAGGGACATCACAGCCGGTTCTTGTGAAAAACCGTCTGTGAACATTGCCAGACGGTTCTTAACAACAACCGGCTGTGATAGTCGACACAACACAGACGGTTTTTAATAAAAAACCGTCTGTGATAATCCCAGATTATCACAGACGGTTTTTAATAAAAACCGTCTGTGATATTCCAGTATCACAGACGGTTCATCAGTAAGAACCGTCTGTGATACTCCTTTTTCCCGCCACAAATACCACAGACGGCCTTCAAATTAAAACCGTCTGTAATAGTGTACATTACAGACGGTTTCACAAAACCGTCTGTGATTTGGCGTCTACTATTAGCCTTTCTGTAATAGTGTAAGTTTTATTTGTACTTTATACACAACATGAACTTATAATTAATCACTATGACAACATACATGACTAGTGATCACTGGATTTTGATTGTGATTGTACCAAAGTGGAGTAAGGTAATATACCTTAATTCTCTATTTAGGAGCAACCATGACTTCTCCCGTGTGCAACAAACGTTTGACAGGTAAACTCATTTCCTCTTTATCCATACATAACTCTATTGTATTCTTCCCTTCATTTGCAATGGCCAAGGTTAACGTTTTGAAATCACGTAGGTCATTCAGCACTTACGTTGCCCAGGAAGGGAGACACAAGGAATCTAGTGCCACACTGCGACACAGGACGCAATTTTCAGTACCCACTATAACACAACAATCCTATATCATACTTCGTAATTGTGCTTAATCAAACAATTCATTGAAATGTACTTTATTTAGTTGCTTAATTCATTTGTAAAATATGTGTAATAATTATCGTGTGCTATATATGTAATATATTTGCTTGTTTTCAGATAGTATGGCTAGCATTTTCTGAGGCTAGCCGAAAAGCAGGAAATAATATAGATATTCAAATAGTTATCACAGACGGTTTGTAGCTGTTGTAGGGGTGGCCCCCACCTAAGCCCAGCAGGCCTGTTAGAGGTATGTAAGGCCCAGAATGGGACATGTGTAATGACATAAGTGCCCCTAAGGGGGCTACTTGGATGTAAGGGTATAATTGTAAAAGTACTCCCCATGTGGATATATATATATATATATATATATATATATATATATATATATATATATATATATATATATATATATATATATATATATATATATATATAACACAGGCCACGGGGGAACGCTAAGCCATTGCTCACCTAACTCTCCACTACCATACTCTCTCTTTCTGTTTGGTCTGTAACCACGACAGTAGCAATAAACCGTCAATGCTATATGAATATTACACACGGTTTTTGGTATTCGGCTATATTTGAGAACCGTCTGTGATATATGACATATCACAAACAGTTTTTAGTATTAACCGTCTGTGATAATTAGCATATCACAGATGGCTATATTTAATAACCGTCTGTTATACCTGATATATCACAGACGGTTTTTTGAAAAACCGTCTGTGTTGTATTTATCACAGACGGTTTGAAAGTCATCTGTGATAACCAACTATTATCACAGAAACATAAATTTAGATGGTTTGATAACCGTTTGTGATGACAGTTGCGAACTGTTTGTCATGACCCTTTCTGTCGTAGTATATATACATACATATATATTATATGTATATGTGTATGGAATTTTTTGTACAGATAATCTATTTTTTATTCGAAATTACAGAAATATACTCGCGGATTTTTTTTACAAAAATAGGCTCCAGTCGCCAATGGTTGGGCGACTAGAGCCTTTCGCCCAACCCAACAGCGACAACTAGAAAATCTCCCAACCGTTGGGCGATTAATTGCAGTCACCCCACCGTTGGGTGACTTTCATGCAGTCGCCCAATGGTTGGGCGACTTTCATGCAGTCACCCAATGGTTGGGCGACTGCACTCAGGTCCCCCGTGAATGTTTTAAAATTTTCAATTTTGTACTTTTAAGATGGTAAAAAATTTGCTGGAGTTGTAATAAAAGTTTATGTTCATTATATGTTGTAGGTGTGTAAAAAATTTTGGAATTTTTTTAAGAACAATTGACCGTAGAACGATCGATACATACGATGGTAAATGATATTTTGATGTTACTAAGAATTCGTGTCTCTGGGCTAGGATTGGGTTGAGGAGCATCGACGGGCTCAACGGTCAGATCACAAACGGTTCTACATACAAACCGTCTGTAATACTCCTTATCACAAGTTTTATATACCGTTGCAATATAAAAAACTAGTCTGAAAAGATAAAATAGCTAAGTTTTATATAGCTTGTATATACTTATTTGAAAGGTTTCGACAAGATCTATAACTTTTCAGTTGAAGAAAAATCCAAATTCCGAAAGGCAGACCAAGAAAAAGGGCAAAAATAGAAACCAAAAACTTACGACGCAGGTTTAGATCCAAAGATGACCGATTTTCGGGGTCTTGGAGGGCGACTGGCGCAATCTGGTTGTTTTTTGGATCGGGCTCGTCGTTAGCTTTCCAACAAGTACAAGAACGTCGAAAACGGACGTCGTATGCAAAAGTTATGCCCGTTTTACTGAAGGTGTGTCGGAAACGGACTCGAATTCGTTTCGGCCTCAATTGAAACTGCTATAACTTTTGATCCCGTGGCCGAAATTGCTCAAATTTTTTCTGGAGACTTTTGGATGTATGAAGAACAGCTCCACCAATTTTCACTATTTTTGGCGAAGGCCTGAATGCAGTCGCCCAACCATTGGGCGACTGCATGAAAGTCGCCCAATGGGAGGGCGACCGGAAGAAAGTCGCCCAACGGTGGGGCGACTGCAATTAATCGCCCAACGGTTGGGAGATTTTCCAGTTATCGCTGCTGGGTTGGGCGAAAGGCTCTAGTCGCCTAACCATTGGGCGACTGGAGCCTATTTTTGTAAAAAAAATTCCGCGGGTATATTTCTGTAATTTCGAATAAAAAATTTATTATCCGTAAAAAAATTCTATGTGTATGTGTGTATGTGTGTGTATGTATGTATGTATGTATGTATGTATGTATGTATGCGTGTATGTATATATGCGTGTATGTATGGATGCATGCATGCATGCATGTGCATGTATGTATGTATGTGAATATGTGTGTATAATTTATCCCTTTTTTTGAGAAGCTGTATCGCGAGGCCAAACAAGCTCTAAGAACAAAGAGGCCACAATATAGTCAAAACCCAACTGCAAACAAATGACCCAAAATTTTCCAAAGTAGAATTTGTTCGCACATCTTATTTGATCGTTGCAAGCTAGGAAGCATTAAGCTAGTGAACGACCAATTTGTCTTGAGTGATGAACTGTACGCAACACTAGGCTCTTTCTACATCACGGTTGTTTCGAGTTTCGTGGCGAATTCTTCTTCTCTTTTTTTTCGAGATTTCAAAGCCTAATTGCTGACAAGTGCACTACTCACCGACTTATCCCATGACTGGTTGCAAAGAAAACCCAGCTGTGTTAATTCAGCGCTGGGAAGGTTTCTCTTTGATGAAGACCAAGGTTCAAATTACCCATATTCAATATAAGCTATCCACTGTTTCGATCCAACGTATTATATCATAGTTAATTAGTTGTACTTCCCTCTTAGTATTAGTAATAGAATTCCGATGTTGGAAATCTAGTCAATTTTCGGTATATTTTAATCCAGATATTTAGCATATAAAATATGACATAAACATGCATGAGTGATCTATCAACGATGTATTCATATTCGCTAACGAACAAGCTAACAGAAACATCTATTAACATATTCATAGCGCACAGAAAGAAATACATCAGAAAAGTTTTCAATTTATACCCTCGGGCGGGGCCAGTGCCGGAGACACCGGAGGCGCCGTTACCATCAGTCGATATGATGGCCTATTCGATGTAGTCGATCGAGGCATGATGCAGGATGAAGCTTGATGCAGGAAGATGTTCGCAGTGCAGTCCCGCGAACGGTTCACCACCAGGAAGTAGACGTCGCAGATTGAGTAGTCACGCTGATGCGCTCCCCAAAAACTTGATCGCCCGCCTACCCGTGCAGGTACACAAACGGACGAAGTTCCGGAGGCCTACTCGCCCAGAAACTTGTGCGCGCAAGGTTCTGGACCGGAGATGACAGAGAACAGCAACAAAAACAGAGAACGAGTACTGTTCTTTTGTATCCCTTTGGTATGGAGAGGAGAGCCTTCTTTTGTAACAGCAAAAACGAAGAGACCAGTAACTGCAGCCATTACTCGAAAGTAACCGCAGCCATAATACACTAGTAACTGCACCGTTACTGCCAGGAGTCAGTGCGTTTCGATTTTCGAATAGATAAAGAAAAACGCGCCCGCACCCGACACGCCTGCGCGCACCGCACGCACGGCACGGCTCGGCTCGGCGTGGCGTGGCGTGGCGAGGTGAGTGAGCAAGCGAGCGCGCGCGTGTATTGGCTCTCTCCAATTCCACAAGGGGTTACCACGTTCCACCTTTTAAAGTGGTGTAACTCCTATTCAATTCTCCATATGGGACTAAACAATTTTTACACCTAGCATTAATAGTGGGCCTAGGAATTTCATTTGATTAATTGCTAAATTAAAATGGACCAAGCCCAATTAATCCAACATCCGATAAGATTAAAATTGTAATTGTGCGGTGGTGCAATGTAGAAGACGGGAACTAGGTTCTAAAAAAAGATGGGGATTAGTATTAGGATTACGAAAAGTTAATAATATTGTAGGGAAAAAAATCTAAGATCCATATAAAAAGTATATTATACCTTTAAGAAATCAATGACTAAATTTTATTTATACTAAGTACAAGGTACTATGTTTCTTAATTTCGTAATTTTCTGGTTTTGTAGCTTTTTATGGCTTTTTTCTTTTTCTTTTTTCTATTCCTTTGTATTTTCTGTGATGAGCTAATCTGTTTTTTATTTTTAAATTTAGTTACATAAAAATGCCACCAATAATATATAATACAGTGCTAAATAGTAAAAAAAAGTTATAAGCTAATAAAGAAAGCTCAAATGAAATGAGCAGCCCACAATTGGACTTGCGAAATTTACGCGGGAGTTACTTCGAGAACGTATGGTGCCTGGTTTTTGAGGATCTGACAAGACGGTACATGGAGTACTCGGCGCCGTGCCGTGCAAATCCCCAACAATCCCGATTCGAGCCCTACAGAGACCGACGCCCTCGCTCCCATCGTCCCACTCCCACCCACGTTCCTGCGCGTGGTCCGGTCCGAGGAAACAGTGGAAAATCCCGTGCCGCGTCGCGTCAGCCATGAAACGCGAACCGGCCGGCCAGTCCGGCGAAATGAGAGAGAGATAAGCCCCGTTTGGCCATTTCCCTCCGCCTGGCTTATCGAGGAACGCAGCCATCAAAGGCTACCTCCGTATCGTCGACCAGCTAAGCGACCGGCCGGCCGGTCGGTGAGGTCAGGTCCAGTTCGCCAAACGACGTACGTACAGCTCCCGGAATTTATCCTCCTCCGGGCAGCGTACTAGTACGCGGTACTGCAAATTTGTCGCTGACTAGAGATCGATCACACGCAACGTATATGCACAATGGAAGATCTATACGGCCACTTTTTGTGATACGGGTTTTAACTCCACAGGCAATCAGGCATGGACTTGCGGACGCGTTCGGCGGCATTTGCTACCCACAAGGAATCTCCTAGACTGAGAAACGATCGGGGTGTATCACTGTCATCAGCCTGTCTCTGGACCCAGATTTGCACTATGTAACCTATGTGTTGTCACTGTACTATTTTTTAAATCAATAACTAGTACACATAAAATCACACATATAAATCGTATTAAACCATACCAGACATTTATATTACATAGCAAAGTTTGCGTAACTCATACTGACTAGAGTTTTACATAACGGGCCAAATAGGCTAAATGTTACAATACAGAGAACCAAAAGCAGAAGCAGAAAGCATAGGTGAGCCCTACATCATGCCAGAGGCACTGAGGGTAAAACATGTACAACATGCTACCACCCAGGGCGTGGATAATAGATGAGCACACAATCATAATCAAAATCTACCTAGTAGAGGTAAGGATTAGAGACTACTAGAAAACAACCTAGACTCCTCAATCTTCTTCTCTGTCTGGTCCAGACACGGTGTAATAGACATAGGGATTTTGATCCAAAGGTTCTGAATTATTTTAGCAAGCAAGAGTGAGCATAAACAACCGTGCTCCACTAGCCAACACACAGAATACAATATTATAAATACAAAGCTTAACAAAGGAAGGCTCAAGTTATTTTATTTGCGAAATGCCATAGTTGAATTATAGTAAATATAAATCTTGTGACCTACCATTTTAACTAAACTATATTTATAAAGAATGTGAAAGTATACAGTAATAATAGTAGTCCATGTTTTATCCATCTGATATATGGTTCTATCCACTATATGCTATTTTTTTTATCAGAGTTCTATCCACCCATTATACTCACTCGGCTCTATCCACCCAGGGAAAATCAAACCAAAGTTCTATCCACCCATCGGTTTCCTTTTCTTCCAACATATGAATGGTTCTTATAAAATAGATACTAACTTGAGGAAGTTCTCATGTCTGCCTATGACCGTGGGCATGACTGTTCAAATAATTTTCACTCTACAGAGGTCACACACTTTACCCATAACAAATGTTCAACTTGTTGCATTCCACATGCTTCCTTAGACATATAGATCAAGAATATCATCACAAGGCCTTTACAATGCACCTTCCTAACGTGGCTACACTCGCTAAAGTTTCCATCGCCCTAGGATACTATCCACCCGCTCCGGAAGCCCCATCTTGCAACACACATCAAGGACTCTATCCAACACTCTTGCCCGTGTTTCACCGGATTGTGTAACCAGTGCTATATTGATGCAAATTAATTGGACATGCGACACACATTATAGCTTGTGGTTACACTGTTTTATTTTAGGAGGTCACCACAAGATTTAGTCCTTAAGACTATCTAGGCGGTTCCACCACATACCAAACTCTCGTGCTCTATATGCACCCACCTGACTTACCATCCGCCCAAGTACGAAGCAAATTTAGAGTTTTGGATTACAAAATACCTTTTCTAGTTCAACATATTAGCCATTTCCATTTGATGGCTGCCCAAACTAAGTTTTTATGTTTGAAATAATGTCGGGGCAAATTATTGCCTACATGTATCTAAGTAAGGCTAAGCATAGCACTTAGATACTGTCGGACCCGGATTTTTCAATCCAAATCCACTGTGTTTTATTGCACTACTCCCTGGATCAGTAGATAGTGTACACAGTAACATTGCTGAATCATACACATACATCGCAAAATATTTCATGCCATAAAGGTCCCTTTCCATATTGGGCGATAGTTCACATAGTAGCCATGTTGGCTAATAGTTACATCACATTAAAGCAGCGGAATAGTAGCAAAAGTGAAACCATTACCACAGGCAAGTGACCGGGGGTAGTTGTGTCCCATGCATATTACCCAAGATTGGATAATATATATGCACACAATCTCCATCTAGTCCTCTTGTCTATGTTTCAAAATACGTAATAAGTGTCCTAATTGTTGTCGTCGCCTCCTCCTACATTTGTAGGAGCCTCTTCATGCTCATAGTGCTCCTGTGTCTCTGTCTCTGTTTGATATTTGCGAGGGTGAGCACTCCGACCCCATGCTCCGCAAGCCAACACACAGAATGCAAATTGTCGTGGCTACAGACCAAACAGAGAGAGAGATGGTAGTGGAGAGTGATGAAGATAAATGTAATGGCCTGGGTCCTCCCCATGGCTTACTCATATATATATATATACACATGAGGAGTGCTTTGACAGTTATACCCTTGCATCTGGTTATCCCCTCTGGGGGCAGTTATGTCATTACACATGGCCTATTCTGGGCCTTATAATCTCCTACCAGGCCTGCTGGGTTTAGGTGGGGGCCACCCCTACGACAGGAGCCTCTCATGGTGAAGGGCTTCACAGGGCCGAAGCCATGTCGTCGAGTCCTTTGGCCCCCTCCGTCCCCTGCGGCCTGTGAATTCCTCCAAGCTTGTGGTTGGGGAGCCTGAAGTCTGGGATGGTGGTAGCGGAGGGTGGCGCCAAGTCGAAGTAGACGCGCGCGCTCCGTCCCCTACCCTTCGAACGGGTGGCAGCGAAGCTGGCGCCTAGTCGAAGTAGACGCGCACGCTCCGTCCCCTACCCTTTGAACGGGTGGCAGCGAAGCTGGCGCCCAAGTCGAAGTAGACGCGCGCGCTCCATCCCCTACCCTTCGAACGGGTGGCAGCTAAGCTGGCGCCTAGTCGAAGTAGACGCGCGCGCTCCGTCCCCTACCCTTAGAACGGGTGGCAGCGAAGCTGGCGCCTAGTCGGAGTAGACGCGCGCACTCCGTCCCCTACCCTTCGAACGGGTGGCAGCGAAGCTGGCGCCTAGTCGGAGTAGACGCGCGCGCTCCGTCCCCTACCCTTCGAACGGGTGACAGCGAAGCTGGCGCCGAGTCGCAGTAGACGCGCGCGCTCCGTCCCATACCCTTCGAACGGGTGGCAGCGAAGCTGGCGCCTAGCCGAAGTAGACGCGTGCGCTCCGTCCCCTACCCTTCGAACGGGTGGCAGCGAAGCTGGCGCCTAGTCGAAGTAGACGCGCGCGCTCCGTCCCCTACCCTTCGAACGGGTGGCAGCGAAGCTGGCGCCTAGTCGAAGTAGACGCGCGCGCTCCGTCCCCTACCCTTCGAACGGGTGGCAGCGACTGCGATCGGAGCTTGGCGCCGGTATGGTTGCGCTCCGGGGCTGTTGTGACCTTGCAGTCTCGTAGTGCGCTTTTAATGGCGGCTGGAATTACGCCGACGCCTGGCCTGGCAGAAGTCAGGCTGTCGCGTCGTGCAGTATGCCATGCTGCAGGTGGGGCACGTGGCGACTCACGACTGGTGCGTCGTGGGATGTGAGCGGTTGCGTGACCGCGGCCGTTCGCCTCGTCCCTCGAGAAGTTGGACGCGTGTTGAAGAGGTAGGGGCGTTGTGCGCTGCTTGGCCACCTACCAGGCGCGGCCCTCTAGGTCCCGGCGGTTCTTCTTTCCAAATCTTGGACAGCCGAATCGCTGGGAATTTGATCCGTCTGTGCGTTGAGCCACAAGGCAGGCGAGCGGCCTTTATAAGGTGCTAGTCTTAAGGTGGAGGCACCCTTTCTCGTTTTGCTTTTTGATCTGCCGCTTCGCTTGCGCCCGTGCTAATTGTCACGCCAGTTGCTCCTTTGCCTGCTTCTTCTTCTTCCCTTGTCGCGAAGAGCGATGGCTAGCCATGACGACGCCACCTACCACCCCCGCAGCGGTTCCTTGCCTAGCCAGGGCGTGGCGACCCATCCTTCCCAAGAGTGCAAACTGGTGCCGCGGGGGAGCTCGCGCGCCAACAAGTGGTGGAACGCGATGGAGCACTCGGGAGGCTCCTGCTCCCGTGTGCTGGGGAAGAGCCGCATGACGGAAGGGACGCTGCAGCGACTCGTGGATGAGGGGAAGATCATGGATCGCAATGGGGCTCGCTTACCCCGCCGGGACGAGACGGAGCCGAAGCCCGGGGCCCTGGAGGCAATTGTTTTCGTCGCGTTCTTCGATGCCGGCCTTCGGATGCCCTGCACGTTGTTTGTGGGCGAAGTCCTGCGGGCCTACCAGTTGGAGCTAGCCCAACTGACGCCCCACGCGATACTCCGCCTAGCTGTCTTCACATGGGCGATGCGGACAGAGGGGTGGCGCCCTAGCGCGAGCTTATTCGCCACCCTGCACGATGCACAGTGTCGACCCAGAAAGGTTGGCGGGGCGATGTCCAACTTCGGCGGTGTGGACTTCGTGCTCTGAGCGTCCTGCGCGACGTTGTTCCCTGTGCCAGCCTCGCCAGGGCAGTGGGCGTCCGGTTGGACGCGGTGGTGGTTCTATTACACCGTGACCGATAAGAGCAGAATGCAGTGCCGAGGTGGGCCGATCTCGTTTAACAGCACGCCGAGTTTGAAGGCGGAGATTGATGACACGCGAAAGCTACAGAGCCTCGTCGGCGTCGCCCGCCGACTGAGCGTGCGCGACCTAGCCGAGGAGTTCACGATGCATGGGGCGGCGCCACTCTCCTCCCGGGGGAAGTATGTTGTGCCGAATGGCCCCCGCGAGGACGGGTTCGATCCATGTGTGTCTCGGGTGCTTCCGCCCTCCGCTCCTTGTAAGTCGCCCATCGCGCCATTGTATCTGTTTGGCTTCCGCCTAACTGACGTGATCTCCTGCGCAGTGGCTCAGCTAGAAGATGCGGAGCGCGCGATTGCGGTGCTCCTCGGCCCGTACACGCTTAAGGAGCACCAAGCTCGCGAGGCCGCGGTCAAGGCGGCTAAGCAGGGGCGGATAAACCGCACCTGCGAGGCTGTAGGCATTGCCGTGCCCGAGCGCGTGGTGCCGGAAGAGCTTCCCGCCGGGACTCCAGGCGCTCAGGACGGTGATAGCCCTACGGGGGGCTGTCTTCGCGACGCCGGGCCCGTTCCCCGGCTGCCGTATGCTACCCGGCAGCCCCCCGGCGGCTAGCCCAGCTGAGACGGGGCGTGCGACCGGTGGTGGGCCTGGCCATACTGCTTCAGAGGGGCGCACCGCCGCGGATCCCCCGGCACCTTCTGCCGACGCCCACGAGCCCATGCTCGGGCTCACGGCCATTGCTGAGTTGGAACCCGTCAACCCGGGGAGTGGCGTCGTTCCTGGCGAGCAAACCACGGGGGACGGTGCGTTATCAACCGTAGCGGCCGACGAGGGCGTGCCCCCTACAGAGGAAACCGTGGGGGCGACGGTGACCGGAGCTGTTCTGCCGCGGAAGAATCGCCTGTGCCACCGCAGGCGAAACACCCTCGGACGCAGTCCCCGCCGCCAACGAGGGGTCGATACGCTGTTGCGGGGCCTTGCCGCGGGATTACGGCGGCTGGCGCGGCCGAGAAGACCTTCTCCCCACCCGTCGAGGCGCCCGCCTCCCCCTGGGTGGTCGACCCGGCGCCACTTCCTACCGTGACGAGGGGCGCAGGAGGTAGGTGTGAGTCCCTTTCTTCACCTGACTTCGCGAGACTCTCTCCGATCTGCTCGCTCATTCTGCCGACATCAGGCGAGACGACGTCTCCCGTACGTGGCGAAGGATCGAGCAGCGGAGGTATGCGCGAAGTCGGGAGTCTCGTGCAGGATGCCCCGCCGGTGTCCGCTGCTGCTGACGTGGCCGTGGCCGCGATAAATCCTGGCGTGTTGGGGCCGGGGCTCGCTCGCTCGGACTTCCTCCCTCGCCCGGAGATATTTTGCGACCTCACCGCCGCCGTCGAGCGTGCCGACAACGGCCTCAACCGAGAGGTGCTGTCGCCATGCGCGGGGGACCTCCTAGCGCTCACGTTGCAGGCCTCCGAGATGAGGGTAAGTATGTGCGCTTCAGCTTGTAAGGTACTGCTAGACGCCTGCTGATTTGTTGTTTCTGTCAGACGCTTGCCCTCAGCCGGTCCTTTGACGAGGCCCGCGTTCGGGAGCGGAGGGCTCTGGAAGCCAGCCTCCGCGAAGCAAACACTGCTCTCGCCGCGAAGGATGAAGAACTTCGCGCGCTGGAGGACGCCCTGGTGGCCGCACAACTCGCGGCCACGGAAGCTCGGAGCAGCAGATTGCCGTCCTAGAAGGGGAGAACGCCCAGCTGGCGGAGTCTGCTGCCGAGAACCGCCTTGCCTTGGAAAATGCGTCCATGTCGGCATGGCGGGCCATGGAGAATCTGAACCAGGCCCTTCGAGATCTGTGCGTCCGAGTGCCGGATACTACGCACAGGCCGGAGGCCCTGTCGGAGACGCTCGGGCTGATCGAGGAGGGGGCCGACGTTGCTCTTCGTGGCGCCAGAACCTTTGGCGAGCACTGCAGCTATGTTGGTGCGTGCTTCGCCCTCGCCCTGCTTCATACTCGTGGGTGTAGGCACACCCATGAGCTAGCGAATCCTCAACTAGATCCTCCCGACCAACCAGAGGTTATGTCGGACGCCATCCGCTCCATCGGGCCTAGCCTGTAGAACTTCCACCAACGGATCTGGGGCCGCTTCGGGGAAGGTGCAACGAGAGTCGCCGTGCAGCAGACGTTGCATGGGGAGGGGGACCTCCTCCAGTGGCTTGAAGGGGTCCTTCAGCGCCGCGGCGACAACGGCGCGGGCTCCTCCGCACCGCGCCAAGGCTGAGCGGTTGGTCGGGTGGGGTAGGGGGATGATGTACTGGTTCTTACGCTTCTGACCATGTAACCCCTTTGCTTTTTCAATGGAACCAAGTAGTACTTTATGCTTGGTATTACCTGCCGCTGAACGCGGCGGGCAGGTCTGCGCATCTCGCTTATACTCCGTGGAGTGGCGCGTGCGGAGGCGGATCTCGACGCTATGATTTCCTTTATAGTCCGGAGACTCGCGCGTGCGGAGGTAGGCTCAACGCTACGTCTTATTTAAAGTCCGTGGACTAGTGCGTGCGGAGCTAGGCTCGACGCTACGTCTTCTTTATAGTCCGCGGACTCGCGCGCGCGGAGCTAGGCTCGACGCTACGTCTTATTTAAGGTCCGTGGACTAGTGCGTGCGGAGCTAGGCTCAACGCTACGTCTTCTTTATAGTCCGGGCACTCGCGCGTGCGGAGCTAGGCTCGACGCTACGTCTTATTTAAAGTCCGTGGACTAGTGCGTGCGGAGCTAGGCTCGACGCTACGTCTTCTTTATAGTCCGGGGACTCGCGCGTGCGGAGCTAGGCTCGACGCTACGTCTTATTTAAAGTCCGTGGACTAGTGCGTGCGGAGCTAGGCTCGACGCTACGTCTTCTTTATAGTCCGGGGACTCGCGCGTGCGGAGCTAGGCTCGGCGCTACGTCTTATTTAAAGTCCGTGGACTAGTGCGTGCGGAGTTAGGCTCGACGCTACGTCTTCTTTATACTCCGTAGAGTGCGCGAGGAGGCGTCCCCCCGCTGCGTCTTATTTATACTCCGTAGAGTGCGTGCGGAGCTAGGCTCGACGCTACGTCTTATTTAAAGTCCGTGGACTGGTGCGTGCGGAGCTAGGCTCGACGCTACGTCTTATTTATAGTCCGCAGACTCTCGCGTGTGGAGCTAGGCTCGATGCTACGTCTTATTTAAAGTCCGTGGACTGGTGCGTGCGGAGCTAGGCTCGACGCTACGTCTTATTTATAGTCCGCAGACTCTCGCGTGCGGAGGCGGATCTCGACACTACGTCTTATTTAAAGTCCGTGGACTGGTGCGTGCGGAGCTAGGCTCGACGCTACGTCTTATTTATAGTCCGCGGACTCTCGCGTGCGGAGGCGGACCTCGACGCTACGTCTTATTTAAAGTCTGTGGACTGGTGCGTGCGGAGCTAGGCTCGACGCTACGTCTTATTTATAGTCCGCAGACTCTCGCGTGCGGAGGCGGACCTCGACGCTACGTCTTATTTAAAGTCCGTGGACTTTGTTCTGCTCAGCGCGGACAGGGGATGCTCTTGGAACAGCAACCTTTATTGAACTCCCGTTTGCGCGGGCGAGCATCGCCTAACAACGGGCTGGTGGCTCTACGCCTACTGTCCTGTCTCTAGGCGTAGTACCGCCGCAACCTGTCCGCGTTCCACGTGTGCCGGAAGGCTTGTCCTTCGAGCGTGGCGAGGCGGTACGCCCCCTTCGGCAATGCCTCCGTTACGATGTACGGGCCTTCCCACTTGGACTCCAGCTTGCCAACGGTTTCCGCCTGGAGCGCCACTTTGAGGACGAGATCCCCAGGCTTGAACCCCCGCGGGCATATAGAGCGGTCCCGAGTACGCATTGTCTGCCGCGCGTACTTCTCGACATGGTGGGCTGCGTCTGCCCGTATCCCGTCGAGGAGGTCCAAGGACACACGGCGCTCCTCTTCGGGTGCTTGGACGAGGACCCTTCGTGAGCCGGCCTTGATCTCCTCGGGCGTCACCGCTTCGTCACCGAAGAGGAGCTTAAACGGCGTGAATCCCGTCGGGCGCGTTACCGTTGTGCGAAGCGACCATAGAACGCTGTGAAGCTCGCTTGGCCACTTGCCCTTCGGCAATCCAACCAGGCGCTTTTTGATGGCGGCAGAAATGGCGCCATTCGCCCGTTCGACCGCCCCATTGGACTGGGGATGCCCTACCGAGGCGAATCGGAGGGTGATGCCCATGCTGTCACAATAATCTTTGAAGAGGGCGGCGTCAAACTGCAGGCCATTGTCGACCGTGAGCTCCCGAGGCACACCGAAGCGACATATGATGTTTTGCCATAGGAAGCGCTGTATGGCCGCAGAAGTTACTTTGGCCAGAGCGATCGCTTCTGGTCATCTGGAGAAATACTCCAGCGCGACTACCACGAACCGGAGATCCCCTGGAGCTCGGGCAAGTGGTCCTACTATATCGAGACCCCAGCGCGCCAATGGCCACACCGGGGGAATTGGGTTGAGGCTTGTCGGGGGCCTGCGGATGATGCGCGCCATCCACTGGCACCCTTGGCACCGACGGACGAGGTCCTGAGCGTCGGTGATGGCAGTCGGCCAGTAGAAGCCTTGTCTGAACGCCTTGCCAACTAATGACCTCGGCGCCAGGTGGGATCCGCATACGCCCGCGTGGATTTCCGCCAAGAGTTCCTTTCCTTCCTCGGTCGAGAGGCAGCGCAGGAGCGGCGCGCAAACCCCTTTCTTGTAGAGTGTCCCTTCGAACACCTGGAAGGACCGTGCGCGGTGCTGCAATCGTCGCAGCTCGGCAGGGTCCTCCGGCTCGGCGAGGCCTTGTAAGAAATTGAAAATGGGCTCTCGCCAATCTCCTGGCCGATCAATATGGTGGACAAGTGCCGCGTCCCGGTTGTCCTGCGCGATGGCCGCCTTTGCTAATACCTCGTAGAATGCCCCCTCGGGGGGGGGGGCAGTTGCTGGCTGGCCGCCTTGGCGAGGGCGTCGGCTTGCTCATTCTCCGCCCGGGGGATGGCCTTGACGGTGACACCCAAAAAGTGCCTTTTCCTCGCCCGTACCGCCGCGAGGTACTTAGCCAACTCAGTGTCCTTGGCTTGATATGACTTGTCCACATGGCCGGCTGACTGCCTTGAGCTTCGCCAGGCCAAAGAGCAGTGCCTCGTATTCAGCCGTGTTGTTGGTGGTGGAGAAGGCAAGGCGCGCCGAGTATAGCAAACGCTGTCCCTCGGGCGTGATGATCACCGCCCCTACGCCCGCGCCGGCGACGCTGTAAGCTCCGTCGATTGTAAGCGTCCAGACGGGATCATCGTGCGTTTGGCCGGGTTGGGCCGGCGGGGTCCATTCGGCGAGAAAATCCGCCAGGACTTGGGATTTAATTGCCGTCCGCGAAGCATACGTCAAGGAGAAGGGAGCGAGCTCGGCGGCCCATTTACCGATACGCCCTGTGGACTCCTTGTTGTGTAGCATCTCTGCCAGGGGGAATGAGAATGGCACTGTGATCGGGTGAGCCAGAAAATAATGCCGAAGCTTCCTGGAGGCCATGACCAGCGCGTAGGCGAGCTTCTCAAGCTTCGTGTATCTTGTCTTGGCGCCTTGAAGGGCTTCGGAGACAAAGTAGACGGGCCGCTGCATGGCGCCTTCCTCTAAGACGAGGACGACGCTCACCGCGGTAGCTGACGCGGCCAGATAGAGCAGGAGGGGAGCCTCTGGTGCTGGGGCGACCAGAGTGGGGAGGCTTGCCAGGTGCTGCTTGAGCTCGTTGAAGGCCTTCGCGCAATCCCCGTCCCAACGAAATCCATCGCACCCGCGGAGTGTCTTGAAAAACGGCAGGCCCCGCTCCGCCGCCCTGGATAGGAAGCGGCTTAATGCTGCCATGCGGCCCGCCAGCCTCTGGACCTCCCTCGTTGTCTTGGGCGGCTCCATACCCAGAATGGCGTCTACTTTGTCGGGGTTCGCCTGGATGCCCTGCCCGGACACGAGGAAACCTAGGAGTTTGCCCGCCTGTACCCCGAAGACATACTTGTCGGGGTTGAGCTTGATGCCCGCCTTCCGGAGGTTGTCGAAGGTCTCCTGGAGGTCCCGGCCGTGTAGAGCAAGTTGCCGAGTTTTGACCACCACGTCATCGACATAGGCTTCGACGTTCCTCCCGAGTTGGGCGGCCAGGGCAATGGCGACGAGGCGGGTGAAGGTAGCGCCTGCGTTCTTCAAGCCAAAGGGCATTCTGACGAAGCAGAACGTCCCAAGTGGTGTGATGAAACTGGTCTTCTCCTCGTCGTCTTCGGCCATGTATACCTGGTGGTAGCCGGAATAGGCGTCCAGGAAACTCATGAGTTCGCACCCAGCAGTGGCGTCAACCAGCTGATCGATGCGCGGCAAGGGGTAGTTGTCCTTCGGGCACGCCTTGTTGAGTGCCGTGAAGTCGATGCACATGCGCCAGGCCCCGCTGGCCTTTTTGACTAGCACCGGGTTAGCGAGCCATTCCGGATGGTGGACCTCGCGGATGACCCTGGCACGAAGAAGCTTCGCCACCTCTGCTTTGGCCGCCTGCTGCCGAGCCATCGACATACGCCGGAGCCTTTGCTTGACCGGCTTGGCGTCGGGGCGGACCGCCAAACGATGCTGGATTACCGCTCGGTCTACGCCCTTGATGTCCTCCGGGGACCATGCGAAGATGTCAACGTTGTTCTGAAGCACTCGGAGCAGCTCCCGTTCGACCCCCGGTGGGAGCCCATCGCCAATGAACACAAACTGCCCCTCCGCCTGGAGCGGCACCTTCTTGACGCCGCCTTCGGGCCGAGGTTTGGGCGTCCACCCGGGAGCGGAGGGCCCTTCACCGGGCGCGCCGAAGAGGGCATGCACCGGGCGATGCGAGACGCGGCTGCCGCCTTCGGCACGTCTGGCCAGGTCCTGGTCGCCGAAGATGGTGATGACACCCTCCGGGCCCGGGAGCTTTACACACAAAAAGGCGTGGTGCGGATTGCCTCGAAAGAGTTGATGGCGGGTCGCCCCAGTATGGCGTTGTAGGGGTGCGGGATATCCACGACATCGAAGGTGACATGCTCGGTCCGGATGTTACCTTTGTTGCCCTCCTGACGGAAAGTGACAGGAAGGGACACGTGCCCCAGGGCCTGCAGCGGTTGACCCCCGAAGCCTTGAAGTGGAGCTCCTGGCTGCTCCAGCCGGCTTCGGGGGATCGCCATGCGGTCGAGGGCTTCTGCGAATAAGATGTTCGCGGAGCTTCCCCCGTCGACAAGGACGCGCCTGACTTCACAGCATGCTATGTGGGCCTGGATGACTAGAGGGTCTTGGTGAGGGTACTCCACGCCCCTGGCGTCGTTCAAGTCGAAGGTGATGTTGCGGGGCGGCATCCACAGTTGCGGCTGCTCCCCGGGGGCTTTTGAAGAGGAGCCTCCGGTGATGACGTTGACGGTGTGATGCTGCGCGCCCTCCGTTGCGGTGGCCCGTATGGGGCTATCCCTTGGGTGCCCCACGTGGGCTTCGGCGGGGGGCCGAGAAGGCGGAGCCCGAGATCCGGCCGTCACCCTCCGCAGCTCCATCACCGCGATGCATGCCCTTGTGTAACGATCGCCGTAGCCGTGTACCTCGCACCACTTGCCATAGCGCAGGAGCTCTTGCTCTGCGTGGGGTTGGCCGCCGTAGTCGGATCCGCCCTCTGATCCCCGGTCCCCCCTCCGTGAGGCGGGGTCGGGTCCTTGGCGGGCGCTCTCGGTGGCGAGGACATGGTGGGCCGCCTGCGACCGGCGCTGGCGGCGCCGAGGTTTAGGCCTGCACCGTGAAGAGCCTTCCTGTACCTCGGCCTCACTGCCTCGGGGAGGGCCTCCTCGGGGCTTTCGGCTACAGCCCGGCTTCGAGGAGGGACCACCCGCCCCGACCTCGCGCGGGGGGCGCTCCTCACGGGCGAGGCCGAGGGCGGTGATGCTGCGTCTTCGCGCATCCTCCTCCGCCCGCGCATACTCGTCCATTTTGTCGAAGAGCTTAGCAACTGTCGTGATTGGCCTCCGCGCGTTGTATTCGGCCATCGGGCCCGGGCGAAGGCCCTGTATGGCTGCATTAACGACTGTGGTTTCATTAACATCGTTTACCTGGCCTCGAATCTTGGCGAAGCGCTTGAAGTAGCCCCGGAGCGTCTCCGAGGGTCCTTGCTTCACAGCGAAGAGTTGGTCCGCATCGATTCGCTCGACATGATGTCCTTGAAAGTTGCTACGAAGCCGGTCGCGAAGCTGCTCCCACGCGTAGATGGAGCCCGGCTCTATGGTAAAAAACCAAGAGAGCGCCACTCCGTGCAGTGCGAGGGGGAGTCCCTTCGCCTTCGCGGTGTCGTCTCCGCCCGCGGCCTCGATCGCGGTTTCGTACACGCGCACGAACTCGCGAGGATCCGTGTCGCCTTTGTACAGGTCGGTGATGCGAGGGAACTTGAAGTCTTCGGGCCACGCCGCCCGCTGCAGCCCCGCCGAAAGCGGGGATTCCGGATCTACGCGTCTCAGCGGGACACGGCTAGACGTGGGGGCTTCGCGGCTGTCCACCTTCTCTAGCGTGCGCTCGGGCATGACTACTGGCGCGACCTGCTGGCTCCGAGCCTCTTGTATATCTCGGACGGCTCCGTGGAGGTCCCCCTAGTTCCCGCTGGAACGCGTTGAGGGCTGCTAGTAGGGCGCTTTCCATCGCAGGTGTCGTTGGGGCCGCCGGAACGCCCAGTGGACGGGCCGGTGCAGGGCCTATCGCCTCACGACCTCCAGATCCGCCGGATGGTTCGTTGCGGCTACCCCCGGCCGTCGGATCCGCGCTACCGGCAAGGGTGGCGGGGGCTGTCGTTGCAGTGCCAGCGACGGGGTTGGATGTCGTCGTAGCGGCGCTGGCGGGGTCGGCCGTTGCCGCGCGGGCGTCGACGCCCGCGACCACGGCGCGTACGCCGCCGCCAACTCCTTCGGCGGCCGATACCGAAGCCCTGGTGTTCACGCGCTGCTCCGACCCATCCGTCTTCTTTCCCTTCGCCGCCGCTGGTGGAGCTTTTTTCGGTGCCATCTTTTTCCTTCGGTCTTCAGGCTTGTCTTCGTCCTCCCCACGGACGGCGCCAACTGTCGTGGCTACAGACCAAACAGAGAGAGAGAGATGGTAGTGGAGAGTGATGAAGATAAGTGTAATGGCCTGGGTCCTCCCCATGGCTTACTCATATATATATACACACATGAGGAGTGCTTTGACAGTTATACCCTTGCATCTGGTTATCCCCTCTGGGGGCAGTTATGTCATTACACATGGCCTATTCTGGGCCTTATAATCTCCTACCAGGCCTGCTGGGTTTAGGTGGGGGCCACCCCTACGACACAAATATATAACATGCATGGCTTGTCAATGGAAAGGCATAGGGCTATTTTGTTTTGCCAATGAGTGCTTCTGAATACAATTACTTAAAATTCCCTATGACCTAGCAGGTTTGAAATCACATTTTTAAACCATTTGTTGTAATAATCCATGTAATCATTGTTTTCCCAATTTATGGCATCACACCATATCCTATTCTTAGCATCGCACTAAGTGTTGCATATGACATCGCACCATATGCTTGTTGTTGGCATCACACCAACTAACCTTATGGCATCGAACCATAAGTTACCTCTTGGCATCGCACCAAGGGCGGCGTATGACATCGCACCATACGCTTATTGTCGGCCTCGCACCAACAATACATATGGCATCGCACCATATGTGGCTTATGGCATCCCACCATAAGTTACCCATTGTGTTCATAACAGTTCAAAGAATATTTCTTGGGGCATTAGTGTCACCCCAAGTATCTAGCATTCCTAAGCGTGCCATATAATTAGGGACTTAATTTGTGAAATCATATGCTAATTCTTACTATGGCGACAAGGTTCACATTTCCAAGATTGGCAAGGAGAATATTAAACACAATAGCAATAACAGGGAATATCTAACTTGCTGAAATCAGACATATCATATTTCATGAAATAATAGCATGCAAGTTGATAATTTAAAAGGAAATAGCTTTGAAATGCTGGGTTTAATATGATCAAAGTGTTGACTCGCCTGGGTCGTTAGTGTCCGGGTCTTGACTGTCGGGACTGGTGTGTCTGCTGCCTCCTCTTGCTGGGCCTCGAACACTATATACGTTGCGCGAAATTTTTGGATAAAAATTAGCAAATCATACAATCCACAGTCAAAAATTCAAATGAACTCAACAATTTATGGTTTCGGTCCCATTAGACAGATCTTGAATTTAGATGAATTTACAAATTTGTTTCATTCAATTTGGAGCTAATATGAAGAAGTTATGAGCGGTCAAAGTTCTCTGTTTTAGTCAAATCCAAAAATTACTAAATCCTGACATATGGGGTCCACTGTCAGCCTCAGTTTTATTTTGATTTTCCATTTTATTTACTTTCTGTGCTACTGACATGTGGGTCCAGCTACTGTTCAATGGGGTCCATATGCCAGTGGGGCCCAGTGGTCAGTGGACGGCTCTGGCTACAGCGGCTGACAGGTGGGGCCCACCTGTCATGCGGAAATAAAGAAAATGTTCGACCTCGGCGCGCTGCGGAGCCAGGGCTCGAACGCGCGCGGCCGAACGAACGGGGGGAGGAATAGAGTTAGCGCTGCTAGCCAAGTGAGCGGGGAGGCATTGCCTACCCATAAAGGGTAGATAACCCTTTTGAGGGTACCTGCCAGAGGGACCGGCAGAGGAAGCCGAGGGCGGCGGTAAGGCGGTGGTGACGGCGGTGAACGGCGGTGGGAGAGGCTAGGGAGGATTCCAAAACGCGTTCCCGAGAGTATGCTAGTGCCGTTGGTGCGGTCGTTGAGGGTCGAGGGAGCGCGGTGGTGGCCGGCGGCGAGCGGTGGTGGCGGCTCGGGAAGACTCTCGGCGACGGCGATCCTCAGGCGATGGGGAGCTCGAGCGAGGGTCGGGGAAGCTTCGCGGCGCTCTGGAGATGGTCCCAGTGCGAGGAATCGGGCTCTGGTGCAGTAGAACAGTGGGAGGTTAGGTCGCCGGAGTTGGGGGGAAAATGGCTCGCCGGCGGCTACAGGGCACGGGCGTTTGATTACCTTCGGGAGATCGGAGAGGGCGACGTGGGAAACCCAACGGAGGGCTCAATGCCTTAAATAGGCAGTCGGGTGAGGCTGGCAACGGGCGTGCTTGTTTTGTCATTTCGGGCGGCCATGGCAGGCGGCGGAGCAGGCGAGGCAGCGGGATTCCGGGGCCTGGCTCACGCATGCGACCGCTTGGGCAGCTTTCACGCCGCGCACGCGAGCGGACAGCTGAGTCGGGCATGTGTGCCACGGGGTGGGGAAGCGTTGCGTGCTGCAGAGAGAGGAGCGAGCCAGGGGAGGAAGAACTGCGGGCGGTGGCTCATTCCAGGGGCGGAGGCGGCGAAGCCAGGGGCGGTGTCGGCTTTGCAGGCGCTCCCACCGGGTGACGGGACAGCTCGGCGGAGGCATGCGCGCCACGGGGAAGAAAGCTCCTGCACGAGGCGCACGCGCGGTCGCGCGGGGAGGAGGAGGAAGACGCTGGCGCGAGGCGGGGCCAGCGGCAGCGAGAGGACGGGCACGGGCCCACGTGCCAGCGAGAGAGAACGGACGCGGGGCGGGGCCCGCTTGCCAGGGGGCGAGCGCACGCGCGTGGGACTGGGCCGGCGGGGTGGAGTTGGGCCGCGCCGATTTCGGCCGGCCTGGTTTCACCTCTTATTATTATTATTATTATTGGGTTTACTTTTTGCACTCATTTTGATATAAAATCCTGATTTTACTTTTAGTTCCTCCCTCCTTATTTCTGGATCATCTTTTCAGATTCCTAATTAAAATTTAAAATTGCTTCCTTAATTGTATATTTTCTTTTTATTTCAATTTTTTGGGAACCTCAACCAATAATTTTGAAGAAACACCATGAAATCCAAATCAAGAGCGAAATACATTGCAAAGTATTTCAAAGGCTCCATAATTTACAATTCCTAATTTTTCAGGATGTTACAGATACAAACTTATCAACCACTATTACTCCCTTTGTTCTTTAATGTTGGTCATTTTAGATATGGGCACAAGAATTAAGGCATAGTGTGAAATAACCACCATGCCTTTCTCTTGTTCTAATATCTCTCCAGTTAATCAAGAAAGACAACTTCTCTCAACAATTAATCCCAGTAGGCACAAAGTTCACAGTAGCATGCAACTCCAATTAATTATTCTACTCACTGCACTAGCAAAAAAAATATGGAACCAAGTAAATCAATTCAGAGTCCTTGAGCGCCATTAGCAATGCCTCTTCAAAAAAAAGAGTTTGGAGCCTAAAAGAATAGCTGAAAACTGAAACTGAATTTAGTTTTAGAGCCAAAACTTCCATTAGTTGGCGTATGAGGAGTGAAGTATATAAAGTGTTCACCTAAGCATACTCACGGCTTCTGCTGCCACTAGTACCATGGCTTCTAGCAGACCATATTTTCACCTTAATCTTAGTCCTACTAGTAGCATTGAGGAAAGATTGCCATTTGATACTCAAGGCATGACGATGACAACTCAACAGCAAGTAATGCTATGATGTCTGATATGAACATGGATCTAGTGGTTGGAAAAGTCTAAACGTATTTAATCTTTACATATAATTAGAGGTTAGGTTTGTTGGGAAGGAGTAGCATTGGGAATGACTCATTTATTCATGATAGTAATTGTCTAATGGTATAATAGGAAGAGTAGAGGAAAAAGTGCATAGAAAACTGTAAAACGACCTACATTTAGAGACAAAATTAAAAGGCTAAAACGACTTATATTTGTGAACGGAGGGAGTATACCAATAATTCTAGGGGCGACAAGGATTCATGTCCAAAGACAAAGGATAGGGTGTAATAGAGCAATTAGCATTAGAGAATTAACTACAAGCTAATATGAATATAATTTGCATAATAAAATAAAGCATGGAATTTAATAATTTAAAGTAATATAATTTGAATTCAAAAAGTAAGTGCAAAATAATCAAAGTGTTGACTTGCTTTGCTCATAGTCATGTTGGTCTTGGTCTGGCTTGAACTACTGCTCTTCTGGGTCTTCAAAATCTATTCAAGTGATCGCATCAAAATTCAAATAAATACACAAGAATGCAATTAAATCCAAATGGACTTCAATATTCATGATTTTGCTTTTGCTAGAAAGATCTTGAATTTAGAAAAATTTCATTCGGTTTGATTTAAAATGAGTGAAAACAGGTCTTCCAAAGTTTAAATTAGGGAAATCCCTAAAATAAATAGAGGAGAGAGAGTTTGTCTCTCTAACAGCTGGGCACGTGGATTTTAACTTCTTTTCTAATTTATTTTTTATTAGAAAATACATCAGAACTGGCAGGTGGGGCCTGTTGGGTTTTTAATTTTTGATTTATTTTACTTAAGGAAATGCTATAAGTGACTGACAGGTGGGGCCATGATTTTTAAATTTATTTTTGATTTATTTTTTTCAAAAAGTCATGAGTGAATGACAGGTGGGCGGGAGCACAGTAAAGGTGGCCCAAGTGTTAGTGACTAAAAACGTAATTCTAGTTTAATTAGATTTCCTAATGATCTAGGCCCACATGTCAGTGGCCCATTAATTTAAACTAATCAGTGTCATTAAACTAATTTAATGACATTGCTATAGTCTCCTCCTCTACTCACAAAGGAGGTGCTCAAGCTGAGCTCGTTGGCGGCGAGCTCCGACAATACCCAAAATGGGTTGCTGGGACCTCGGCGATCTTATGCGTGGCGACGGCAAAATACAGTGGCAGTGAAGGCTTGGCCACCATGACAACCAGGCACTTGGCGACGTACAGGAAAAGGTTAGGCACAAAGAGCATCTACAGGGCATGAGGAACTCAGCAAAGAGGACGGAGAGGACAGAGAGGCATTGTGGTGTGCTGGCGACATTGACCTGAGGCGATGCGGTGGTATTCAACGGTGACGGCGAGCTGGAGATGACGGTGACCTAAATCGGTAGTGGGGGAAGTGAGAGGGAGACGAGGAGGTGCTCGGGTCAAAAGAAATCAAGTAGGGGCTCATTGGAGAGGGAATGGCGGCAATAAAGGCGGTTTCAACAAGAGAGGAAGAAGATAACGATGGTCGGCAAGTTTCTGCGATCGAAAATCCAATCAGGTGAGGGAAGGCAACAGGGGCTCAGGAACACGTCATGATGTGGCAGGAAAGGGAAGGGGATCACCAGAGTGGAGGTGGCACATGACGACGAGGAGGGTGAGCTCGGTGTGGTCAATTGCGGGGTGTAGGAGGGATGCAGGAGGGGTGAGGAGATGAAGGGAAGCTTCAACGGCTTAGATAGCCAAGCAAAAGTGGCAATGTGATGTGCGAGCACAGGGCATGGTGCGGTGGTAACTCACCCTGCAGCATGTGCGCACGCGCCACAGAGCTTGGCATGGTGGCGAGGGCGTGCATGATGCACAAAGGGCGTTCGCACCCACATTTGCTCGGGGCGTGGGCGCATTGCGTTAGTGGTGATGTGGTGAGGACGGAGATGATGATTGGTGGCGGCATGGCCACAGGTGTGAGCACGCGTGGTATGGGTGTGGACATGCGTGGCGAGCGTAGCAAGCACGACGGTTGAGGGCGGGGATTGCTCGGCGTGGGCGCGGCATAGCCACAGGACTTAAGGGCATGTGAGCGCAGTGGCAATGACGCATGCAGGCAGCAAAGTAGGTGTAGGCACGAGTACAGTGCGATGCGAACTAGCTGACTCGGCCGAGAGAAAGAGAGAGGGAAGGAGAGGAAAGTGGGTTGGCCGAATGGCGATGGGCCTGGAGGAAAAAGAGAAGAGGGAATGGGCCGAAATTTGTGGCCCGAGGAAAGGTAAGGAAGGGAGAAAGGAAAAGGGCCGGCGCAAAACGGAATTCTATTTTTTTATTTGTATTTGCTTTTTTATTTGTGTTTGAATTTTGGTTTTGGTTTTGAATTTCAATTGAAATTTAATTTTATTTTGCCAAAAATTGAATTGTGCTTTATCCCCCCCGGCGCGGGGGCGAAAATGGGGTGTTACAGTATCAGAGATGTACGTACGTACCGGCCGTATCGAGTTTCACTGTTGCCGCATGTTGCGAGTTATGGCTGTACTTCTTTCGTTATTGCGTGGACTGTTAATCTGTAATCCCGTTACACGACAAGTCTACAATGGAAAGACGACCCAGTACAACTTGAGTAGAGCCCCGGCCATCATCCATTTACGCATCGACAGGCTGGCACCATCCAGTACCTACGAACGTATGGTGTGATTCAACCCGTAGGTCTGGCATATATACCGAAGCTGTAACTCTAGTACGCCAAGAATTGGACTTTGGACGTCAGCAAGAGAAAAAGGGGTAAAAAACCCAAAAGCCTTTTACCGCGCATTAGTTCACGGTAAAACACACACAGACACACACACTATCCTTCTTTTTTTTAGGAAATTTGGAAAACCATGAAAGCATCGTAAATTTGTAATACCGACACTGCTGTTGCATAATTACTATTTTGCCTTCATTTGCCCACGCACCTTAAGACAAATTAGTTGATTAGGACGCACTATTTTCCCGCACTTTTGTCCTATTTGGCACAATGAATTTATATCAAACAATGCTAGCTACTCCTATATCAACTTGGATTTAGCCTATCCAAAATCTTCTATGAAATTACTGTATTATTATCTGGATTAGTAGATAGATACATCACTGAATCATTTCATACATGACGTAAACCATACCATTAATTAATAATACTGTTATGGTTACAGACCAAACAGAGAGAGATAGTAGTGGAGAGTGAGGGAGATGAGTAATGGCCTGGTTTCTCCCCATGGCCTGTATCCATATATATGTACACATGAGGAGTGCTTTTACAGTTATACCCTTACATCTGGTCATCCCCTCCAGGGGCACTTATGTCATTACACATAGCCTATTCTGGGCCTTATAACCTCCTACAAGGCATGCTGGGTTTAGGTGGGGCCACCCCTACAACAGGAGCCTCTCATGGAGAAGGGCTTTCACAGGGTCGAAGCCATGTTGCTGAGTCCTTTGGCCCCCTCCGTCCCTGCGGCCTGTGAACTTTTCCGAACTTGACCAGGGGCTGCGGCCGCGGCCGAAGTAGACGCGCGCGCGCTCCGTCCCCCACCCTTCGAACGGGTGGCAGCGGATCTGGCGCCTAGTCGAAGTAGACGCGCGCGCTCCATCCCCTACCCCTCGAACGGGTGGCAGCGGAGCTGGCGCCTAGTCGAAGTAGACGCGCGCGCTCCGTCCCCTAACCCTCGAACGGGTCGCAGCGGAGCTGGCGCCAAGCCGAAGTAGACGCGCGCACGCTCCGTCCCCTACCCCTCGAACGGGTGGCAGCGGAGCTGGCGCCTAGTCGAAGTAGACGCGCGCGCTCCGTCCCCTACCCCTCGAACGGGTGGCAGCGGAGCTGGCGCCTAGTCGAAATACACGCGCGCGCTTCGTCCCCTTCCCCTCGAACGGGTGGCAGCGGAGCTGGCGCCTAGCCAAAGTAGACGCGCGCGCGCTCCGTCCCCTACCGTTCGAACGGGTGGCAGCGGAGCTGGCGCCTAGCCGAAGTAGACGCGCGCGCGCTCCGTCCCCTACCCGTCGAACGGGTGGCAGCGGAGCTGGCGCCTAAGCGAAGTAGACGCGCGCGCTCCGTCCCCTACCCCTCGAACGGGTGGCAGCGGAACTGGCGTCTAGCCGAAGTAGACGCGCGCGCGCTCCGTCCCCTACCCCTCCAACGGGTGGCAGCGGAGCTGGCGCCTAGCCGAAGTAGACGCGTGCGCGCTACGTCCCCTACCCCTCGAACGGGTGGCAGCGGAGCTGGCGCCTAGCCGAAGTAGACGCGCGCACTCCGTCCCCTACCCCTCGAACGGGTGGCAGCGGAGCTGGCGCCTAGGTGAAGTAGACGCGCGCGCTCCATCCCCTACCCCTCGAACGGGAGGCAGCGGAGCTGGCGCCTAGCCGAAGTAGACGCGCGTGCGCTCCGTCCCCTACCCTTCGAACGGGCGGCAGCGGAGCTGGCGCCTAGCCGAAGTAGACGCGCGCGCTCCGTCCCCTACCCTTCGAACGGGCGGCAGCGGAGCTGGCGCCTAGTCGAAGTAGACGCGTGCGCTCCGTCCCCTACCCTTCGAACGGGCGGCAGCGGAGCTGGCGCCTAGCCGAAGTAGACGGGCGCGAGCTCCGTCCCCTACCCTTCGAACGGGTGGCAGCGGAGCTAGCGCCTAGCCGAAGTAGACGCGCGCGCGCTCCGTCCCCTGCCCTTCGAACGGGTGGCAGCGGAGCTGGCGCCTAGCCGAAGTAGACGCGCGCGCGCTCCGTTCCCTGCCCTTGGAACGGGTGGCAGCGGAACTGCCGCCTAGCCGAATTAGACGCGCGCGCTCCTTGAAGCCGAGGCCGGGACTGGAGCCTGCCGCGGCAGAGGCTCAGCGGTGGTTCTGAGTTGCAACTTCGCATTGCGGGCATCGCCACGCGTGCGGTGATTGCAATCTCCCGATGCGGTAATGCGCTGTAAAGGTTCCAGGAATCGCGCCGGCCCCTGGTTTGGCTGAGCTAGGTTGTGGTACCGTGCGACTCATCGCGGCGCGTGTAGGACACGCGGCGGCTTGTAACTGGTGCGCAGCGGGATGTGAACGGTTGCGCGACCGCAGCTGCTCGCCTCTTCCCTAGGGAAGGGGGACACGAGGCCGGCGGGGAATGGTGCAGCGTCGAAGCTGTTGCGATCCTGTGGCCCATTAATGCGCTTTTAATGGCGGCTGAAGTCGTGTCGACGCCTGGCCTCGCGTGTGCCGGATATCTCGCGCGGGGGTTGGCACGCGACGGGAGGCCACTGGAGCGTCGCGTTCTGACGGTCCTCGCCGCTGCGGTTGCGCCCGGTACGCGGACAGTCGCGACGCTTCGGCCTCGGGGGGTGGCTTGAAATAGCCCTCGTAACCGCGCCCCCACAGATGTACGCCCCCTTCTTGCTTGCATCGCTTTCCATACTCCCGTAGCATTCCTGCCGCCGTACCCCTTTCGAGAGAAGTTATGGCATCTGGTGGCGAGCATGGTCAGGCGGCTAGCACCTGCGGCATTCGCCGGCGATCTTCACCGCTAGAGGCGAAGTACTCGCTCCAAGAACGCGACCCATCGGCGGCGGACAAGTGGTGGCTGGCGGCGGAGAAAGAAGGCGCGTTCTTCGGCGAGCTGGGCCCGTCGCTCGTGCGTAGTGCCCTTGGCCTACGCCGCAAAAGCCCGCTCTCCGCGGGCACTGTCTTTGAAGGTAGGGGAACGGCGGCTTCGCCTCCCTACCTCGGCGTGCGTAGTGCCCTCGGCCTACGCCGCAAAAGCCCGCTCTCCGCGGGGCCTGTTTTTGAAGGTAGGGTAACGGCGGCTCCGCCTTCCTACCTCGGCTTGCGTAGTGCCCTCGGCCTACGCCGCAAAAGCCCGCTCTCCGCGGGCACTGTTTTTGAAGGTAGGGGACGGCGGCTTCGCCTCCCTACCTCGGCGTGCGTAGTGCCTTCGGTCTACGCCGCAAGCGCCCGCTCTCCGCGGGCCCTATTTTAGAAGGTAGGGGAACGGCGGCTCCGCCTCCCTACCTCGGCGTGCGTAGAGCTCTCGGCCTACGTCGCAAAAGCCCGCTCTTCGTGGCACTGTTTTTGAAGGTAGGGGAACGGCGTCGGCCCGTCTTCGGCGCTCGACTACGCTGTCTGCCTCGTAGGCATCGCCTCGGCGGGACGGCCCGTCTTCGGCGCTCGACGGCACGTCTTGGCGCTCGACTTCGCCGTCCGCCTCGTAGGCATCGCCTCGGCGAGATGACACGTCTTTGGCGCTCGACTACGCTGTCCGCCTCGTAGGCATCGCCTCGGCGGGACGGCCCGTCTTCGGCGCTCGACGACATGCCTCAGCGCTCGACTTCGCCGTCCGCCTCGTAGGCATCGGCTCGTCCGCGACTTCATTTTCGCAGTGACAAGTGTCAAAATATAAAAGGAGGGAAAAATGAGGAGAATCCCTTGAATCAAAAGAATTCGCAGTGACAGGGTTAAATTTCTAAAAGCGTGCAAATTGGGGGTTAAAAGTTGAGAGGCGCACGTATTCAGTGTCAAATATCGAAATTTCTCGTCCAATTGAGGGATTTCGATGTTTTCCTTTTTTACACAAATTTTAGTTTTGGTTTGGAATTTGAATTCCTCTTGCCCAAAATTTGAAGTGTGCATCATTTTCATTCCTTAATTTTGTTTTCTTTTCTAATTTAGATTTTAGTTCAAAATTTCCGTCTTTCAATTTTTACTTTAATTCAGGCTTTGTTTCAACAATTTAAGTTTGAATTGTAGTTTTTAGATTTTGAATTCACATTTCATTCTTTTAATTTTCTGTTCTTTTATTATTATGATTGTTGTTTGCACCTAGGTATTATTCCCTGTATTGTTTTCATAGCATAGAATTCTGAAAAGCACAAATAAATTTTAGAAGAAATTCGAATGTCATTCGAGGTGCATTAAAAAATTTTAAGTTTTTTTTACATTTTTTAGCATCCGATTTTTTGGACGTTACAATTTAGCGGTATGGAATCCGCGGCCCACCGGGCACGCGACGGAGTGTAGGAAAAGTTCTTGCGTCCCACTCGTTTTCTTTGTGCGAAACGTACTGCAGGCTGAATCCGATCGTGTTGAGGGCAGGAGGGCCCTTCGCTTCGCCAAATTGTACTCCTATATACTGTGATGTCTGATTTGTCTTCTCGTGTTACAAAAGTCTAGTCCACAACAGTATGAAGTCCTCTGCAGTTTTAATTACTATGTGCATTGATGGTAAACTGATGTCTAGTCTCTTCGGCACGTTTGGAAAATGGTCGATCTCACGTTCTTGCCGCACGTTTGGCTGGAACAGGCCTTAGCATCCGTTTGCTCCGTAAACAAATTTTATGCCATCTCATGGTAAAACCTTCGGCCTTATAATTACGGCACGTGAACCAACATGCATATGGCCCGTGCAGCGTTTCGAGAGAGATCATCCAATTTAAAAAATACCAGTGGACGTGTAGGTTAGCCTCTAGCACTTTTGGACCAATTGCAAGCTGAAAATCACGGGCTAGATAATTCTCGTGGCAACCAGTCAACCACCTACAATGGACTGTGCATAGATCCACTGCCGACGTAGCGATGATGTGTAATCCTCCATGTACACGCATGGGACTGATGGCTCTGATCCATGGACCACACAGGTTCTGCGCACCCACCCCTTTCCCTGCCGAGATCGATGGGGCGCACGCCCAAGCATACGACTCCGCGTGTGACCTCAGATAACGAACGACCCCGCGCCCTGCCCACATGCATGTAACCAAAGCAGTAGCGCGCACCACCACCCGGCAAAGCTCCAGCCGCATGATTGTGTGCGATCCCTTTTGCGACGCGAGGGAGATCTCCTCTCTCTTCTCTATCTCTCTCTCTGTTCCGCGCACTTTGTGGTCTTTGTGTGCATGCAGCACGTCTCGGTAGGTGGCGCGTGCATGCGGCATGCCTAGCTCCTTCCGTCGTCGCGTCGATCCAAACGAAAGAGATAACAAAAAGAGGACGGGAAAAAGCGCATGCAGCAGCAGCAGCAGCTAGCCGCTTGCTACTGGGACGCGTCCGACCGGCTGAAAAGATGGATCAGAGGCGTTACGTCTTGGGACTCGGTGCCCGCGAAGCGGTGGGCGACAAAACCAGCGAGTCTCCAGTCCAGACGATCCATGAGCGCTCCTAAGCTATTACTCCTTCCTAATTAGCAAGTTGAGCTATTGCTACAGTGTGAGACAACGACGTCAGAGGAGAGAACAAAACCATACACAATACGCAATTTTCTCTATGTATTATCCCTCATGAAATATTAAACATTATAAATTATAAACCAGGGGTCATAAAATCCACCTAATTTACTACTGCGACATCGCAGATGGGGAACAGCAGGCCATTATATTAAGGCCGAATCAGACCCAGGGATGGTGCATGGTGGGGGTCGCGATGGGGAGGCCGGCCTGCCGGGAGGAGTTAAAGCCTGACTTGGACGGTTGCGTGCATGTGTTCAAGGTGTGTGTGTTTGTGTGTAAACGTTGAGTGCTCGCGCTGCGCCAACGTCTGCCTCCCGCAGAGGCAGGCAGTGCCCCCGTCAGTTGCTCACATGATCCACCTGCAGGAGGCCATACCGCCTCGGCCAAAGTTTCAGGGTGGTGGTTGCATGCGACTTGCGAGTTAATCAGTAGTGTACATATGACTTGCCTGAGAGTGATCGAGAGAGCTAGTCTAGCTAGCTCGGCATGCAATGCTATAACATGCACCCTAGCTTTTGCACTTTCGGAAGTTTGGTTTTTGCGTGCCCGGTGGTTACGGTGGTACGTGGACGCACACGCTATCATTGTTTTGAGACAAAGATCGGGCGTATGGTAGTCGCCCACCAGGAAGCAATGAACGACGATTATTTCTGCAAGTTACTGATGCGAGCTCGTCGTACAGCAGCCTATCACTATCCGGAGGTAGTAGTCCACATTGCACGGTTCGCTTGTGCGCCAGACGCAGACAGGGAGCCTACGTGGCATCCAGCGCCCCCTGTCAGTGGGCCCCTAGCGTCCCAAACAAGTGAACAGGGCACAGCCCTGGAATAGCCGCTCATCCCGGTCCAGACTCTAGAGAGACGGGCAGAGACCGAGCCGATCCATGTGGTCACTCACAGGCAGCGGGCCAGGCCAAGCCAGCATGCATGACCCGGCCGGTGACCTGACTGGTCAGACCGGACAGACCTAGGCCCCAGTTTGTCCGTGCTGCGCTGACACGGCCATGCACCACGGCGCCACTGCACCCCCCGGTCCCAGGCCGCCGTACCACTGCCGAATCACGCACCAGCCGGCCGGCCCCGGACCCCGGCACGAGCTCGCTGCATCGTCCGCGCCATGCTTTCCGAACGAAAACTCACCGGCCGCGCCGAGACGATCGATCGAGTTAATGAAGAGGCCGCGCCGCGCAGGCAGGCAGGTCGTTCGGCGCAGGGGGCGCTACTGTGCACGCGTCATGCGCTCCGTCGCGCGCGGCAGGGCGCACTGGCCGGTTTGGAAGGAGGAGGAGGTGGCGCGCAGGGCGCATCGGGTGCGTGGCCGCCGATCATTCGCGTGCACAGCAGGCACGAGACCTGGAAAGCGCGCGGGGAGATGGTAGTGAATAATTGCTAACGTTGGCTACAGCTCCGTCCGGGCCGTGGCATGCATGGCAGCATGGGCGTTTGCCGATCGCTACAGGGTTATTCTGGGCTTCGGCTGTGCGTGCACTGTTCATGGTGGTATCTATGCTACTGTGCCTGTCCTTGGTCCTTACTGGTTGCAACCAAAGTGATTAAATTTCAAACTGGCCTGTCCCCTTGAGAGAGATGAGGAGCGAGAGAGGGTTTTCTGCTGGAAAAGGAGCGGGTAGATAGTGACAAGACGAGAAAAAGGGGGTCTACCGTGATTTCTATTTCTATTCCTGCCAGGATTTTTGCTTTTTAGACCTTTTTTTTCTTTTAAATATTCCAGAATATTGCACGGAAGACCATAACTATTTGCGTCATGTTTTGTAGAGTAGAGTACGAGAGTATCCGAAGGGGAGGCTGAGGACACGTATGAGACCAGCGTTAGGCAACTAGTCTACTTGGGTCAAATTTTCTTTACGTCGGGCCAAGGTGAGGGCGTTCCACTCGTGTATTTCGTAGGAAAATGCATAATTGAGTCAGGATGCACATGCAAATGCAGAATGAGTTTCTCGCTCTCCTATAGTCTTATATGAGCCATAAGTGTAATATTTCATACTCCTATGTAAGGACTGAGGAGCTCAATATAATGAGCATGAACAAATGGATAGTACAGAACGCGCCCTAGACCAAGCCAGATGATCGATCAGACCAGCCGGTGGGCCAGGGCATAATACATGCACTTCTGGTTTGTGAATTCTGATAGCATCAGGCAGAGTCGTCAGAAATTTAAATTAGACTGCTGGTTGAAATTAGACAAGTCATCAGATTTCAGAAAACCACAAAAAAACTACCTAGGGTAAGTCGGTAAAGGTAGTGCCTGGTGGGGCCGCTCGCTACGGCTAATTTCCTGACGGCCTGAATCATGGCTAACTGCGATGCTTTCAGCGAAAGTTGCGCGCAGGCCAGCGCTTCGCGTGACAGCGGTTTCAAATTTCACCACGGTAATTTCGGAAAGCAGAGCGCAAGTACGCGGGAGCAGCAATTATTTACTCATGCACGAACAGTGCGCAGCAGATTTGGGCGCCCCCACTCAAGCCTATTTCTCCATGGAGCCAGCGAGCTGCAGCTGCAACAGCATTACAGCAACCCCGCACAAGACATATTCCATTGTTGTCTCTATTCTCTCCTCATGATTGCCATAATTTCCTCTTGCCTCTCCTCCTCCCTTTGCTACCTACTGGCTGCTGCTGCTCCTACCTCGCCTCTCCAATAGAACGAATAAATGCCACCCTCCCCACGACAGCATCAGACCGCTCCTCTTTTACAAATGCTCCCTTGCAGTATGCATGCATGAACAAGAGCTGCATGCAAAAGCATGGCGAAGAGAGGAACCAGATGTGTGAGGCATGAACATGCACCGGCCCAATGGCTCATGATCATTTCAAGCATGCATGCATTCGTGTGTTATGACTAAATAAAACGAAAAGATTAGTGATTAGACAAAGAAAGGTTGTACGTACATCCTAGCTAGCTGCAACATGAGTGTACGTGGATAATGGAAGGAGATAGATAGAGAGAGAGGCAAGCTAGGGCAAGGTGAGCAGTGGATGGGAGGGCGACATGTCCATGGGCGTCGCTGTGCGTTCCCGGGGCTCATGATTAGTCACTTGCATGTTTCAGTTTGGCGTCGTCCCACCCACACGGCTTGTCACTCTTGCCGTCCCACCAACACACAGCCGGAGTCACAGGTGTGCTGCTGTCCCCATGTTCCTTCCTTCCGACTCGTGCCTCCGTTTGAGCAATCATGCTCTCGCCAAAAGGAACCAACTCCAGCGAGCGGGAAAGTGATATTTCTGACTAGGTAGGCCTACCCTGATCATGAATTGTCCGTCCGTCAAAATCGACATCTCTGGTCTCTTAAGAATACATATCACCGCACTGTACATGCATGCATACGGTAAAAGTGCGCCTAACCATTCGTTTTGCCATCTATTTGATTTCCTAAACTGAAGACAAAAGGACATTTTAGATTTGTTTCATTTTCGTGCTACATTGTTTTACCAAAAAAAAGACACTAGGTAGTTAACAAAGTATGGAACACAATGCTTAATGATGAACTTTTGTCTGCCTTAAGTTTGAGCATTAATCCTGATCAGCGTGATAGACTCTTGTGCTTATACCACAGAGGCAAAACAATTTTCTTTCCCGAACTGACCTAATTCTGCTATACCAAATGCTCCACGGAGAACATCTTAAACAGTGCGAAAACTAGCTGCCTCGCAACGTAGCAACAGCACGGCATGCACCCCCCTTTTCCTCGGTCACGGATCAGGTTGCAACTTTGGCAGTGACGGCTATGGCAGCGAGGACTTGCATAGTTGCATCGGTGCTGAACAAAGAAGACTTGCATCAGGTTAGAACGCGCGGAAGCGCTGGGGACGGACGAGTGGGCGACGGCCGCGCTGCTCTCTCGCGGCGCCTTGGCTCGCGCGCCGAATGCGCCCACGAAGCAGCCGAGCCCCTCGAAAGTCCGCGTGCAGTTGCCGGACACGGCGACCCCGCCGGCGACGTAGAACACGCCGCCAGTCCCGGCCCCGGTGCACCCGTACCTCCGCCGAAGCGCCTCGGCCACCACGTAACACGCGTCGGTTGCCGGGTCGTACTCCTCGACGGCTGCGATGCGTGCTGACCCGCCGGCGACGTAGATCCGCCCGTTCACAGCGGCGGCGGCGAACTTCTTCCTCGGAACAGTCGGTGCGCACGCAGGGGCAGCGTGGCGACCTCGAGCTTGGGCCTGGACGCTTGGAACTAGAGCTGCGCGTGGGCGAATGTGCCGTAGTCGGAGATGACGAGTAAGGAGGGGTGGAGCTGGCCATGACTGCGACAGAGATGAGGAAGGTGTGGCATCTGAGGGAGGCGCGGGTTCAGGCCGTTTGATTTCTTTTGGACGGCTGGAATCAGGCAATTTCCAAAGTTGCAGTCGCTACAGCGGCTGTAGCTGGCGAATTTTGGACGTTTTTGGCACTGTTGCTATCCCGAAATTCCAAAAATAGCCTCTTCGGAAACGAAATTCCAACTCTAACCCCCACCTGACCGCACCATTTAACCGCGTCGCGACACGTGTCCAATGGTGCGGCCGGGGAGCGCACCACACCTGAGTGGTGCGGTCCCCGACCGCACCACACTCCCGCGTGCTGACACGTGGCGGCACCACACCTGAGTGGTGCGGTCCCCGACCGCACCACACTCCCGCGTGCTGACATGTGGCGGCACCACACCTGAGTGGTGCGGTCCCCGACCGCACCACACTCCTGCGTGCTGACACGTGGCGGCGCGAGTGTGGTGCGGTCGGAGACCGCACCACTCAGGTGTGGTGCGCTCCCCGGCCGCACCATTGGACACGTGTTGCGATGCGGTTAAATGGTGCGGTCAGGTGGGGGCTAGAGTTGGAATTTCGTTTCCAAAAAGGCTATTTCTGGAATTTCAAGGTAGCAACAGTGCCAAACACGTCTAAAATTCGTAGCTGATCAGTTGGTCCCTTTTCCTCACCACCCATCATCATTCACAAGGTGCGTGCTGATAGCTAGCCCGGACACAGGAGGCATTCGATTGCTAGGGTGAAAACAATGTTTGATGAAGACAACACAAGGGGAAGGCAGCACTTTCGGTCCAGTCTAATCCAATCCAAACATCCAATCCATCGGTTCCAAAAAGCCACCTCAAGGTAGTACATCTCATCTCTCACTCTGCCCAGCCTTTTCCTTTTCTTTCTTTCTTTCTTCTCGCCTCATCGATCTTTCACGCACGGCACCGCGACACATCTGAGTGCGAGCCTACGGGCTAAAGCTAAAGAAACACCCCCCCCAAGTTGGCAGATCCGATGCTGCCTGCCTCCGGCCCGGGAGAACGGGCAAAGTTCGGTCCGTGTGTGCAGGTCGCTGTGCGCGCGCGTGTGGGCTTCCAACCGGGAGCAAGAGGCACGGTTAAGCTCGCTCGTCTTTCCTCTCTCTCTCTCTCTCTGTAAAAAAAAAAGAGTTCGCTCTTGTATTTCTCGAGTTGTGTCCTATACATACTTATGTTGACGTTGACTGTTGTTGCTCCATCTATCATTTGTATACGTATACGGGCACCTTGTTTGGACGAAAAAGTTTGTTCAGAGAGCTTAGTGGTTTGACCGGTCGGACGATAACTTAATAGTGTTATATTGGTTTAAGAATGAATGAGCCAAATAACATTTCCCGCAGTCATGTGAAGGTAGCAACTTACTGTATCATGCTGATTGAAGCTAGCAACTTCGTTCATTGCATCTATATCATGTGAAGTTAGCTTCCTATGATTAAGTAGCTCTCCATGACCATGCTGATTTTGATGTGCAGCTAATGGTGCTAGCCTCATTAGTTGCGATTTTTGTTTGGTGTTGTAGCAACTACTCCCCTGCGCCCACACTGGGAGGGATCAACTTAGAACCTGTTTCAACTTACATCACATGCTAGTTCAAGAGATAATGGCATAATGCTAGTTCCCTAGTCAACCCGGTACCATGCAGCAAGCGTCGGTTCTCCTATAGTCGCCGACGCCGTACTGCAATTCTGCGAACGACGCGTCAGCATGGCCGGCGCTGTTCTTTTGGACGCCCACTGCACAAATCAAGCGATTCTACTCCTCGGCAAAGGGCCGACCCCACCCGCCGATATCCCACGGGCGCTTTGCTCGCGACCGTGCCGGCACTGCAGACGAACGTACGTGTCGCTTGCCCTGGCCCCTGTTGCCTACCTCCCTCTTTACGGCTCGGCCGCAGCCTGGCCGCCGTGCAATGCGAGACGAACGTACGTCTTCGATCCGCCCTCTCCTTGCTTCCACGGCTCCACCTCCCGAACACCAACGCGGCAACACCTCCTGCGTCCTAACCAGCTGCATTGAGACCGCTTCACGAGGCTGGTTCTCCGGCGAAGGAAATTTCCCGCGGCCCACAGGCCTACTCGCCGTCCGCATTCAGCCTGCTTTACTTCCTCGCACGTCCCACATATCCAATCCGACGAGGGCAGCGCCGAGACCCCGCGCGCCACGAGTTTCTGCCGTCGACGCAGCACGCGCCGGCGGCCACGGTGCGGACGAGAATCATCGCACCTGCTAGGTGACATGTTTGAAATGTTGAAATGACACCACATGGCAACGATGCTCACGAGCTCATCCATCGTTTGCACTGCCTTCTCCACTTCGAGTAATAGGCGAACACTTTCCTACACTGTTCTGCTCTCAATTTTTTTTACGGTCACAATGATCTAGTTGACAAAAACCATGCTGCATTGTGTTCCTGCTGTTGACTCAAGAGGTCCACAGTTGCAATTTGCAAACGATCGATGCCCCAATGCCAAAGATGGCAACTTGAGAAGCTCCACTAGCAAACAACAAAATACTATTTTGGCAAACAACTACAGCTACAAACCGGAACCGAGTGCACCCTGCATAGGCAACACACATGCTACAGTTAACTACATAATATGTATACTACTAACATGAAATCAATTCTCCCACGATGAGCAACCTGGCGACAGAAGTGATGCTATATTTACAAAATTTACAGCATCAGCAAGCCTGTAAGATCTGGTATATGAGCGAGCACTCATTTGAAGGAGCTATAACACGAAGAACTCCATCAGAGCATCCTTGGTTAAGAAATTCACAATATTCAAATCCGAGGCTATACATACATGAGGTCAAGTCAGAACTCAGAATGCCGTGCATGGATTTCTCTTCAAGTTAGAAGAGCATTCCTGCTGGGTAAGGATTGTTGGGGTGCAGACCCGACTCCTTTTGGGCTCTGATATCCTTCCTTGCGTTATTGCTGCCGTCAATGCATCAACCATACCGCACGCGTCCTGCTCATCAGAGTGGTTACTTGAAGGGCTCCGATATCCTTACTTGTGTTATTGCTGCCGTCAGTGCATCAACCATACCACTTTCGTCCTGCTCATCAGAGTGGTTACTTGAAGATTCTGGTGATGAACAGTGACAATCTGACCTAATTCTTTCTCTACGAATCCTGGGTGCTGTAGTTGTGGTTTTGTTACTATGCCACATATTTGAAAATTCAGCCTTCAAAGGGGTTTCGGTGTAGAACAGAATCCAAGGATGCCCTGTATTACACAGCATTGAAAGGTCAGAATCGTAACAAAAGAACATAAGTTCTGTTAAGGAAGATGTTTACACTTACTAAGTACTCCATCAGCATCTAATCTTGAGGAGACATCTCGATCAAGCATTCGGCTAATAAGATCACGAGCAGGAACAGATACTGATTCCCATTGACCACTGTGAAAATCAAGCTCAACTGTTTTTATAGCCTCAAAGACTGCTTGTACAGAGCCCCCTTGAAATGGAAGACTGGCCATCAGTAACAAATGCAGAAGCACCCCAGCAGCCCATATATCTACTTTTTCTGAGTAATTCCCTAGCAGAACCTCAGGTGCCAGATATGCTGGGCTCCCTGCGACACCAGACAGTTTCTGACCTGCTCAACGCGGACTCAAAACACATTAGCTAGCATAGAGCAAGATGTCAGCAAATAATCAAATTTAAGCCACCATACATTTTGTGCATGTTATTGTGATGGTTTCAAAATCATAGTTGCTAGCTACCAGATGAACAACCTGTATTTCAACATCACATCAAGACAGATGAAAACATACACCTCAGTGCGCTGAGATCAACTAATATAATACTTCCGAAAATAAACTCCATAGTAAACAAGCATGCATTGTTTATCGATTACCTAAAACAGCATCACAGTAAACCTACTCTTACTTGTCAGAAAGATGTTAGACATTTTGCCACTTCCTGACAAAGCAATGATTTCTGGACTGAAAATGATTGATACGCTCAAGAGCAGACCATTGGCCACAGACTGGCTACACATAGGCTTTTCAAGGGCAGGCTGACGCTTTAAGAGTTAAGACCACATGATGGATCTAGCGATAACCATGAACTGATTATCTCACCATTATGCTGTCATTCTATGACAATTGTCAGCATCCAGAATTCCATGGCTATAACAACTAGCTTCTGATGCTCCCCAAACAAAAACTCCACTGCAAATATCAAATAGCACCACGCTTCAACTCTCTTGACAGACCTAACAAAACAACATGACATAGTCAATGAACTCATGCTACTGAGTCATGACTTAGAAACACAACTTGCATTCTTCAAATCCCTGCTTACATGATGCAAAATGCTAGCGACCATTGTAAAATGTAGACGTGGTTATTTTATAAGAGAATTCAATCTTCTGCAGAAATTTCTCCCATAAACCTATTATGTCGATCCCTCCATGTATAAAGCCAAGAACAGAAACAGCCGTTATGACAAAATAATTCTTTCCAGCTGCAATTTCAAGATGATGACACAGCATGGAATTTGTAGACATAACGAAACCTTCCATCACCCAATGCCTTACAGAGCACATCAATCTTGAGTACAAACACTCTCGAAACTCCAAAGACACAACACGCTTAAGCAATTACTGCTGTTTGGATTCGCATGTTAATTTTACTTGGATAAGATTAGTTCTTGAGTACAAATACTCGCCAAACTCCAAAGACACAACGCCCTTAAGCAATTACTCCTGTTTGGATTCTCATGTTAATTTTACTTGGATAAGATTAGTTCTTGAGTACAAATACTCGTCAAACTCCAAAGACACAATGCCCTTAAGCAATTACTCCTGTTTGGATTCTCATATTAATTTTACTTGGAAAAGATTAGTTCTTTCATGCCTCCCTCAAGTCAGTAATCCTGTTTTCCCACCAATTTGATCTTACATTGCATTTTGAAAGCACTAAATTGCCAAATCCAATTTGATTCGTGACCCCAACATAGAGGATTGGACTAAAAACCATCTTATCATCTATCTAAAGATCTCTGCATGTTAATTCTTCTACACTTCCAAACTGGAAATTAGTAACTTTGATGGTCATTAGTCATTACCATTAGTGACCCGCACGGCCAGCCCAAAATCTGCAAGCTTCAACCTCCCGGCCTTGGTGAGCAAAACATTCTCCGGCTTAATGTCCCTGTGCACAACGCCCATTTCGTGGCAGCACTTCACCACGGCCATGAGCTCCCTGATCACATTGGCGGCGCGCCACTCGGAGAGCCTCCCCTCCCTGACCACCTCGTCGAGGAGCCGGCCGCCGCGGCAGAGCTCCATGACGAGGTAAAACCTGTCAGCGTCCTCGAAGACGGCCCTGAGCGTGACGACGCCCGGGTGGCTGGAGAGGTGCTGCATGATCTCCACCTCTCGGTGGGCCGTCTCCCCGCCGTTCTTGAGCAGCGCCTTGCACGCGAACTCCTCGCCCCCGCCGTACTTGGCGCGGCAGAGCCGGACGGACCCAAATTTGCCCTGCCCGATCTCCTCGCCAAGATCGTACTCGCTCTCCAGCCGCTTCCGCCGCCCCATCCGCGTGGCCGCCTCGATGCACCCCACCTTCCGCTTCAGCCCGCGCACCGCGCTCCCCGCCGCCGCCCCGCCGCTCACCGCAGGCGCCGTCATCACCACGCCGCCGGACGAGCCGACCGCGCCGGCGCAGGGCTTCGGCTCTGACTCGCGGCAGGCGCGCTAGCGGGACGCCGCATCTTGGAAGGACCTGGCAGCGGAGCACGCGGGGGGCGCGCCCTTGCGCTTCCGCGGCACTGACTCCATCCGGTGGTAGCAGAGGATCCGGAGCTCCTACTCCTAGGTCGCGTTCTTGCAACGCCTGCGGTCGCGGGGCATGGCGCGGCGGCGGCGCCGCGAGGGGGGCGGATCGGGAGGAGGGTGGTGAGCCGTGGGGGCGTGCGTGCGGTGGTGTGGTGGGCCTGGTGCGCGGTGGAGATGTGGCTTCGAGACGAAGGAAACGACAAGGCTTTTGCGGGCGGCGGCGCGGGGTTGGTGTTGTACGGCGTAACCGACACGGACGGCGGTGAACGTGTCGCGTCACGCGGGTAGTTACGCGGACGAATTTTAGGCACTGATCGAATTGACTTTGCCTTTGGACTTCTGTCTGAGAAATCAAAGCCAACATAAATATATTAGATTTTATAAATTATTCCTATTAACTGCTATTATATATCAGCTTTACGCTTTTATATGCTGTAACACACTATGTATTTTATTATATCATAATTTTATAAGTTGTATGATGGTCTGAATATTATAGTATCTTACGTTAAACCGTTGTTTGATCTCTTTCTTATATAATACACTTAGCAGAAAGCTATAAGGCAATGTGAACGCCCTAACTTCTATAAGCCACTTCTATCAGCCTCTATTATTCATCAGCTATTACTATTTATCAGGCGTAGTCAAAATCCATCAGTAAAAGCCAATACAAATATGCCCCTATGGTTAGGTTGCTTGCTTTTTATGGTCCTAGGCCATGCGGCTCATGTGAGGCTGAAGTTCGACATCCTTGTAGGGGAACAAGCCGCTGGCGCTTTGTCGCTATGTTGCGCAGCTGCGCTTGGGTTTATTTTATGGTTCTCCAGCGGTTGCTTGCTGGTTAGGGGAAAAATCAAGGATAATTTACGATATAACATGCGAAAGAACTGCGTAACCCAAAATATTATTTTAAAAAATGACTTCCACCACATACTATTTTAAATAAGTTTAGACTCAACATACACTAATTTCTCTATTTTATTGCAAATTAAAAACTTTTCCCTTTTAGCCATGGGAAAGGACTATTTCGCCTATATGTGTCATATTTTCATCTCTAAGAAATATCACTCCTCTCTTTTAGTCCTATTTTGCCCATGTGTGTGCCATATCCATTGGATTGACATGAAGTTTTGTATATTGCATTAAGTCATACCTGTTTGTTTCTAAAAAAAAAGAAATGAACTATCTTTATATTTGTTAGTGAGTTAATAGTACATCAAAAAAGGGACAACAAACAATAGCTAGCTGAAACTTAATTAACATTCATGGATATTAGAGCAACTACTGGAGAATAAGCTCAAATTTAGGGCAGTAGGCTTATTGTAACATAACATTTTTTTTGAACAAAAGATTGAGATGATCCACAGCAGAACGCAATCTAGCTCTATAACAAAAGCAATTATATAGAAAGCACAATCTGATAACTACATATGGCAGAGAACAAAAAATAGCATTGTTTGCTCTATGCTTTTAGCCAATTCAGCACATATGCCTATACGCATGTGTGGCCAAAGTGATATTTTTTCATGAAAATATAGCACATATGGGAAAATAGTTCTTTTCCATGACCAAAAAGGGGAGAGGCTTTAATTCGCAACAAAATAGAGGAAATGGTATGTACTGAATCTAAATTTCTTTAAAGTTGTGTGTAGTAAAAGTCATTTTTTGAAATGGTATTTTGGGCTACACTATTTTTGCGGTGGTATATCATGAATTATCAAAAAAAAGCCTGAGGAAACTCTGCTGCTTGCTAGTCAGTTCCTGGCTGGCAGTGTACACCAATTTTGACTTTTGAGGTGCCCATATGTGAATTTGCATAGATCAACCGACATCAGAACATGGCTCTAATGATTTCCGAATTTCCATGACTGTTGCAGCAAAACAGTTCCTGGGAGTAGCAGTGGTAGAAATAGTGTATGATGTACTGGCAACTAGGGACTTGAAGCAGTGAAGTAGTGGTGAGAAGTTGCCAAGTAGGCGAAAAGCGAGACCTCTCTCGCATAAAAACAGGCATATGGGCCTGAATGCTTACTGTGTTGCTTGTTTTAAACAATGCATGCTGGCCTGAGGGTCTAATGGGCTGGGTGTTACATGCCTCCCTTCATAAATTTCCAAATGATATGCTGCCTCTATGAAAGTATGAAGTGCATATATGGGAGTGTCGTAGATGTACACGTCTTTTTCCCTTGACAATACATTCTTCCAGTTCTGGTGAACGAATATCCGAGTCTCCTATATTTCAGTTTTGTGCGGCAACTGAATCCATTCCTTCAAATGGCTGTTTGCATCCTCTAGGGATTAAGCAAAAGTGACATACATATGTGACAGGTAACAGAAGGTGACAACGTGGTCGATAAACTACACGGCATTGTATTGTTTCGAAACCAATCTCACCGTGTCACATGCCACTTCAACCGAAATCCATTGGAGGATTTGTTCAAAATTACTCAACCTAAGAGAGGTTCGAATGGTCACAAAGACCAGATTGGCGAAACTCACACATGCATCAGTGAAAAATCAAAGTACAATGCCATGTCTCAAAAGAAAACAAAGTATAATGATCAATAAAGTTCACCCTGGAAATTGGGCCACACAATTTCCATTGATGATGTTCGGTCGGGTTGGAACTCGAACAGACAGCTGCTATTGACTTTCTAGCGGTGCGCAGACTAAGGACAATGTGAGAAGTTTGGAATAACACTGTGATAACTATTGCCGAATTTGTACAGTAAATGTTTGAATTTTGTAATTTTATCGATTTTGTTGTCAAGCTAATCGGTTTGATTGCTAGCTTAACATGGCTTAATGCCTAACTGTATGAGCATTGCTGGTCAGACCGCTGAGTAGTAATACCGTGAGTTGCCGGATGCAATTTTCTAGAGAATGTGTTTTGCGCTGAGTGTACTTAGTTTGATCAGCCTGTAGTTAGCAGTCAGATCGGCCTCAAAAATGGATTTTACAATTTTGAGAATTTGATCACGAGTTGATTTGAGATATGTTTGGTCAGTGTATAAATATTGTATGATGTATATTTTAGCTAACATAGGTCCAATTGTGAAGATTTATGTCCAAAAATAATTTCTTTGTCTTTGGATGTACGAGGTCAACGGTGAGGATTGGGGCTACGCTCAGGAGGAGTCGAGGCCCAGAATGATCAAAGTTGTTGTGTGAGATGGTTAAGCTCAAATATGACACAAAAACGATGAAAACTGTTGAAGAGAATGTTTGAGCAACAGGTTGAATCAAGTGGCTTAGTCGGTCCAAATAAGGCATGGTTCGATGGAACTGGAATGGGAGACTTGCTGACGTATGGCAAGTCAATGGTGCACCTACACGTGGTAAGCATGATGATTGCTTGCAAGAAAGATGAATACCAAGTCAATGAATGGTATTTTGATAAGACAGGCAAATATCGAAAACTACCTTAATCAAAGCTGCATTACTAGAACGGTGCTTGGGAGAGTGGTTTAGGACAAGGAGAAGCTGAGAAGATTAAGTTGGCTCAAAGGCTAAAGCCTTAGCATATTTGGACTCATATGTTTTGAAAAAGCATACATGAGTTAAGTGTGTGAGTAAAACCCGTATTGTGTGGGGTTAACGGGTTTTTCCCATATATACTAATGGATAATATCCATAAGGGTTAGATGTGGACTATTACTTCATCTATTTAATGGGTTGGGATGGAGACTTGTAAGTTAATCATTTAATCATCCATCATTCTAGCCAAGTGTTCTAGGGTTAGGGTTTGAGAAGTGCGAGTGTTGTGGTGTGCTCTCTTGTCCTCCAGGTAGAGTGGCTTTAAAACATTCATCCTCAAGTAGCAATAGATCAATTTTATTCTTCACTCACAGAGTCTCATTGATTTGGTTAATTTGCTCTTCTTGTTGTCAATTTTGATCTCTACTCTGCTCTTCTTGATCTTGCTGTGTGCTAAGAATGTGTAAGTGATGGAAAAGACTCATGGCGATCAATCTCTATTCATCTAGTCATTAGGTCTTGCAAGTTTTTGAAGTTGCCCAGTTTTGCTTCGATTAGACCTCATCGTGAGTTCTCTTGATCCAAAAGATTTTGCCTCAAATCTTTGTGAGTTCTTGCTTACTGTGACACGTGGGAATACATACAGGGCCATCTTAGCATTCCTCCACCCATGAACAAATCATATTCTGAGTTTTTAGTTTTTGCCTGGTTTTGGTTCAAACTTGTTTATTCTTGAGAAAAGATTTGAACTCTTGTTAGATCGAGGAGGCCAAGCAGGGGGGGGGGAGGGAATAGGCGGTCTAAAAAATCTTCTCTAATTAATTATCAATTTCTATTTGGCTAAATCAAGCAAATAATGCGGAAGTTTAATTCAAAAGGTTTAGCACAAATAACACCTAAAACAACCGGGTTCACGTAAGTGCACCAACAAGATAAGTCTATGTCAATGTTTGCAATCCTAGGATAACAAGTAATTAATTTAATTTTATGAATATAAATTGCTTGAATGTAAATTGAGCATTAGAAAACAAACCACAAATAACATAGTTGCTTTTTACCATGATGATCAGAGACTTACCGGTCTCCCCTAGTCTACACCGAGGTTAGCCTAAATGAATTGGACCAGCTCCACAAATTAAGCCAAAACACTTCAATCCACTAGTGGTAGCTTTTTTCCGCTCCGGGTAGGCGAGCTCCAACCTTCACAATTTTACCAGGTCTTCTCACAACATTCTTTGAGAAGATCACTGCGCACGACGTCTCCAATATCGTTTAGGAGTCGGCAAACTTCAAGAGTAATAAGTCAAGCCCCTCGCTTGACTATCACCACATGCAACGAATGCACACCGCTCAAGTGGATACACAATCCAGCTCTAAATACAACACATGCAATCTAGAGCCTTCCTCCTTGCTCACAAGGTGCAACATATGCACAATTGAGAGGAGGACCTCACAGTAGCTCAAGAGAGTGAAATCGAGTGAAGCATTCCTATCTCCAACCAACCACAAGGGGTATATATACCCCACACCTTGAAACTAGCCGTTGGGAGAGAAAAATAGGATTTTCGGAAGTACCGCAGCTAAACGACCGGTACTTCCACTCCCCTCTGCAATGGTCAGAAAACTAGTCGTTGTAGGCAAATCCAGTAATTTTGATGTGCAAAGTTCAGTACTACCAATCATCGGAAGTACCACAGCACTCGTGCTGAGCTACCAATTACCTCGGAGACGAGAAGACTCCACACATGTGTCTCTCTATAAAAATGTACTGCTACACAAGCAGATCATTCTACAAATTGGAAGTAACGCTCACACATAGCCGGTAGTACCACTCGCTGATCGGACAGCTCACTTAGATCTAGTCGAAAGTACCGATCGTCGACTACACTAATCCCTGACCACGTCGGATTAGGTGAGATGAACAAACAAAGCCCCCTTTTATATTATTAGAGATGAGGAATGAAAGCTAAAGGTAGCGGATAATTAGGAAATCAAAGCTAAAGATAGTGAAAGGGGGATAGATATAGGGAGCTTCGGATCTTGTTTTTGTGTCCTCTTCCCCATAATACCAAGAGTCGATCCATGGAGCATGTATGCTACAATACTTTGGACACTCCCATTGTTGTGATATTAGCAGTTCCTATAACATCTATCTAGGACTGAAGCCAAGGTGGAGATAAAATTAAAGAAGGGGAAGGGAGAAGTTGTGTCTCATGCAAGACACAACTTGGACATGTAGAACAACAAGCGAGAAACAACAAAAACTTGTATTGGGGATGGTTGTATCTAACTACACTATTTGTGGGGCACCCAACATTAAACCTTGCCACCATGCCCCTCATTGTCGCCCATTGCCCAACATCATCCACCAATCACCACCGCACCGACTTGAGCTGCGGCCCCATCTCTTGTTGTCATCCACCAGTTGCCACCGTGCTAGCCCGAGGCTGTGGCTGCATCGCCCACCATCACTGTAGAGCTCCCCACACTGGCAAAGCTTCGCTCGTTGTCATCGTCACCCACCTCTATGTTGCTCCGTCATCACCGCTATGGCTTCCACGTGTCGCCATGTGGCACCCGCCATCTAGATCTAGCCTCGTTGGCTTGGGCACCTCGGCCTCCTCGACCACCACACACTAGCCTCTGGCTCAAATCTAACTGGCTTGCTCACAAGTGGCTTGGGGATGGTAGAGGATGGGGAGGCGACACTCGTAGGCAGTGTTGGGCGACGGTGAGAAAGAGAGAACGTGGGGAAGGGAAGGGAGCCAGAGGAGGGCACGTGGTGGCTCAAGAACGGCAGAGGATGGGGAGGCAACACTCGTAGGCAGGGAAGGCGACGCGGTTCGATGGCATTGGCCGGCGGTGAGAAAGAGAGAACGTGGGGGAGAGAAGGGGAGGGGAGGATAGAGAGCGTGGGGAGGGAAGAGGAGAAACACTGTAGCTGACAGAGATTTATTTAGCATAATTAAATTTAAAAATAGAAAAAAACATGTTAGCCCATCATGTATAATACAAACAAATATGAGAAAAAAGAACCGGCAAAAAAGCTCAAAAAAGTCAAAAGTATAGAAAAACGAATTTATGAATAGTATAAAATAAGCCAGAACTCAAGCCGAAACGAGCGAGGCCTAATAGAAAATTACAATATTGATTAGATGTGTCTGGCAATAGGTTCAATATATTAGAGGGGTTATATCTAATCTTTGTATCTATATGAGATGATAATTTATAGAAATAGGTATACGGGTGTGCACTAGAAATGTGATATTAAGGGCACTCCCAATGCTACACCTCAGCTCATGTCTATGGCCATAAATGAGGTGCCACATAGACAAAAAGATGACATGGCATAGGAATAAATGAGGTGAGAGATTAAAGTTGAGTCTCATGCAAGACATGGGTGAGGTGAGAAAACCAACACACCAAGAAACAGCAAAAACAGCACTGGGGCTTTAACCCGTGTCCTCGAGTCGCGCTCCCACCGTTAGCCAGGATTAGATGTGGCTCTCGCCACAGGAATACAACAGGCCACAAGAATAAGATGAGAGAGTTGATCTTTAGTACATGCAAAAATTTAATGTACATTTCTTCTATAGAAACTAGTATAGAAACAATGCATTGGGATGTTAGTGTCTAAACAAAAATTAAATACACTCTCTCTCCCCTTAGACATGGCTATAAACACTCTCCATTGGGAGTGCCCTAAGAGATCTTGAGCATTAAGTGGTTGACTGTCATAACTTTCCACATAGGCAAAACTGGTTTTTTAACCTCAATTTCTGGCTCATCAGCATTGTTGTGCCTGGCGTGCTACTTTTTTTCTGCCTTATGACTCAGCAGTTATATTAGGCTCACGCTCTTGACAAAATTTACCATAAACAAACCAACCACCACATAAAGTGTGGCGCACTAGACTTTGCTACAATTTTTACGACAAAGTGTGGAGTAACGAGCAACCAAACAGCCCGACGGTTTCCAATAACGCCATGCTCTTTTTTACGACAAAGTGCAGCACTAACGCCATGCTTTTTTTAGTTTTGCCTATAGAGAAGAACGCAGCTTGCTGCCGCTGCTACAAGAGTCTAGGTCCGGCCGGGGCATCTTCGTAACGAGCTAGTGATGTACTATTTGGAATCTCGGATGGACCACCGCGATACCTCCATTGCTCGGCGTTCGGCATTAGGTGCCAAGTCCAAATCGGCTTCGCTTTTCGCCTTTCCCAGTGGTCGACGAATCGACTGGTAGGGTAAATGTTGTGCTCCGGTCACTGACGGCATTAACTAATGCCCGGCTGATCAAAGGACGTATTTTTTGTTGTTGTAATTGACGGTTTATAGTTATAGCTAATGGTTTAGAGTTTTAACACTAGTGTTTGTGTTAACGAATTAAATGTTGATATGTTGTTTTAAAATGATAATAAAAGAATATGTTTTTATTTTTATTTATTTGAAAAAAATAGCTAGTCATAAACTGAAAAACTAAAGTAAGTTAACAACGGGGAGAGGTAGTCTGGCTCAATCCGGGCAACCTAATCTAACCTGCTGTCCTTTACCTGTTGTCAATCACGACACGATCGACTACCAAATCTTGTGAAAAGGCACCGGAGCTTAGTTGCGAGAGAGAGAACAAGTCGTTACCACAATTGATCTCGTGGCAGCATCCAGCTAGCTAGATTTGTTCCAGATGTACAACAACGACAAAGATTAATTCGTCCGACCCGACCAGTTGATCATGCACTGGCTAGCATCACGTGCTAATCCCTTGTTCCCTATTGGACAATTCGGAGCAGAATTTTGTAAATTCGATGATTCTTTTGTTGGTCTCTCTTATTAATTTTCACCTACTGAGAGACCATGTGGAGGTCCTCCCGTGTGTATGATGAGTTATTGACATAGGGTTAGCTAAGTCGAGTTTGGTTTGGGTGGTTTGGACCTTGACGTTGCGTGGTGCAACGGGCTCGGTCGGACTTGGTCAAACCTGGTCATATGGGATTAGGATGCTGATTCTTTGATTTGACAGGTTTGGACTTAATCTGTGGTAAGTATAATGGTATTTACGCTTTCATGTATCGAGCGGTGCTATTTGACGTGTTTCTTGTCTGTGTGACTGCAGGACGTCGAGACGGAGTCGTAGCGAGACACAGTGGACCGGACTAGGCGCAGGTGGCGCTGAGGTCAGAACGGTCGGGATGTGTCGAAAACGACGTGGACTCGAGGTGGTTGCGAGGCGTGCGAGACAAGGAGCGCGGAAGCTTCCCGGAAGGTGCAGAGGGGCGAATCGGGAATTTCGCAAGACTGCACAAGCGGGAGCGGGCTCCGTTGGAAATAGCGGGCGTAACGGGGCGGAGACCCGTTAGCCATGGGCTATAAATAGGTGGAGAGGGCTGCATGTCCACTTGAGCACTTGAATGGATTTTAGGGTTTCCTTTAGTCAAAATAGGCTTTAGAGGTTGTTTTGGCTTTAGACTTTAGTTGGTGAGAGTGGGTGGAGAGGCAGAGAGTGCTCCTCTGTTGTCCCCTTCGATGGTTTCTAGGTGAGAGTCTGAGTAGTGTTCATCCCCTCTCAAGCATGTATGGGTTGTGTTCTTGAGATGGGGATAGGAGAGGATTGAGTGGAGAGTCTTGTAATCACTTCCGTTCTAATGTCCAGGCGTATGGGGACTCCTCTATATTCCTTTTGATCTAATGAATGAAATCTGAAGTTTGTCTCTCGAGCTCCTGTTCTGTTCTTCGTTACTCTCATTTGATGATTTCTTGATTTTGTGAGTTTCTTGTTGGGAAGCCCCAAAATGGGTTGCTATGACATGGGAGATGCCCAAAAGCCATTTGGCTAGTCAATCATAAGAGCAAACCACTTTTGATTTCACTTTTTCTCTTTGGAGCTACTCTGTTCATATATTTCTCGTTCTAGGGTTTGAGCAAGATTTTATTTCCCTCAACGAGATGGCATGAAATTTGATCTGGAATATCCCTTGGCTATTGCTAACATATCTACAAAATTTCATGGTCAAAGGATTAAAGGATGGAGAGTAATTTGGTCTTTGGTTTAGTTCTTGTGAAAATTTTAGATTTGTCGTAATCTGAATTTCTTGGCTTTGGATTCGATTCTTTTGTTCCCTAAAGTCTCAATCCTATCTAGATCATTTCCCTGCTCTCTAAGCCTCAAGAAAACTGCCAATTTTCTTCTTTTCCTATGTGTTTAAGTTGGTCTGAATTTTCCTGCACAGGAGTTGTTTTCGGTCGTGTTTTAAGTCTCCTGTTGGCTGCTGTTTTTAGCTTGGTTCTCCTCTCTTTTTCTTCGGTTAGGATTTTTAGTAGCAGAGATTAACCTTCGGCAAAGCTGTTCTTTTTGCTTAAAAATTTCTGCACTTAAAGCTATCTGTCTGAAATCAATTCGAGTGTCATTTGATTTCGGGTATGCAGTCTCGGCTGTAGCTATTCAAGGCAGCAAAAGGTTCCTTCGGCAAGAATTTGAGTCTTTGCTCTCAAGTGCCTTTTTATTTCTTTTTGTACTGATTTTCAACAATTTTGCATGTAGATCAAACAACGATATTTTTAGTTGAATTTTTTACTGGCGGGTCTCTGATTTATGCCGAATTTTTCAGTGTCGCATGCGTTTCAAATTTCAGCAAAATTAATTTTAATTTTCTGTGAGGTGCTTTGTTTTGCATCTTTTTGATAAATCAGTGTTTGATTTCCCGGGGGCGATTTTGAAGCGAGCGACATTCACCCCCCTCTGTCGCCATTTCGGTCCTACACCTACATACATACATACATACATACATACATACATAGTTGGCCCTGCGGATAGCTGCTAGCTAGAGCGCCGTGCGCCGCGGACTGATCGTCACAAAATTCAAATCATTTCGGCCCCGTTGAAATCCTGCCGAGTTCGTTGTACCAATCGTCGTCCAGAGTCAACTAAATCCACATTTCTTTGAGTCATAGCTTTCTTTCACTATCTTGACCATTTTCCCTCAACTAATTTCGGTGTTTAAGCCCAGGAGCACCATCGTTATCATCTTCTTCCTCAGAGCCAACCATCATGCTGCCGCATTAATTGTTCTTCACAACGGTGAGGCCTTGGACCAATTCCTTGCGTGCAGAGCACCACCTCTACTTTCTCATCCAAACACTCAACTCAATTTAGCCGGACAAATGCCGGTTGGCCGCCACCACGGTCACCCACCATGGCCGCCGTCGGTTTCTATTGCCGGCCAGCACTGGTACGTATCTTGCCACAAATCCATCACCACTAGCCTCCACCTGATCATAGGATTCTATTTTTCTGGTCACTGCTCCCACATGATGATTCTGTTCAAATTTCTTCAAATTTTATTGAAATTCACCCAAAATTCAAATGCACGTTTGACCGAAATTTTGATACATCGAAGTATCAAAATTTCGATCATTTCACCACCCAACGTAAGAAATTTCAAAACAAAATAGTTTTCTCTGGTTCGAACTAGTAGTACACTTTACACCGTAAAGTACAATGTCAACACTACCACCAAAATACAAGTTAACCGTATGTTATTACTAGTCAAATGCCCGTGCATTGCTACAAAAACACATTTTGTACCAAATAATTTCTATATTGTGTGAAGCATGCATAGCTAAAGCTTTGTAAATGGGAAAGTCTTGAGGCTCTCATGATATCTGCAGGGTAAGTGTACATTGAAGCTTTCTAAATGAGCAACAATACAAAGTGCTCATGCGATACTATTGAATCCAAAAATGCAAATCCATAGATGTTTCTTAGATTAATTTATAACTACCAAAATAGTTTGTTATTATTGCAGCTAGCATATGGAATGCATACATCAAACCACGTCTCCCACTGATGCATTCACATAAATGGATGAACATATGAAAAATCTAAATCAGATTAATGTAGAGGGAAGCCATTCAATCCCTGAAGTTGTATTCTACATCAAGGCTCGCAAGGGATTTGGCTACCTGGACAACAACTGATGCATCCCCGATTTGACCTGCATATGCAAAGCATCAGCTCACCTTAGAAGCTTAGTTGCTCCTCAAAGCAAAGTAGTATGTAAGCATCAAAAGAGAATGCAAAAAAATGGCAGCATTGGCATGCCGCATTCTTGTATGCACATACATAAAAATGTGTTCAAATGTGCACATACCTAATAGCAGAGTACAGCCATGACATAAGAGAATCGCTATGTTAGTGCACCCAAAAATTTCGTAACATGAACCCATCACTGATCACCTTCTTGATGTGCCAGTCCACCAAGATGATACTTATGTATATATCTTTTCTACTCCCGAGAGTAGTTACATCATTATTTTCTTTTATATGTATCAAGCGAAACAATCAAGCTATCACTTACAGCAGCATAATACCTAATTCCAGTTCTGAGAAGCAATTATTTAATGAAAAATGGGCAATTTCTTTTTCTCTAAAAATCAATTAAAGCAAGAGAAGAACATATATTGACTCAATGACAAAAGAGGACCAAAATGTTTACTTCTACATAAAGTTGATATAACCAAAGTTGCGGCGGCAGTGCGGAGTGGGGAGGAGACAAGGCGGAGCGGAGATGGGTGGTTCGGGATGGAGGAGCAACGGCGCCAATCGGATTGGAACGATATGAGCGAGTGGAGAACGGGCGGAGAACGTGGCGGAGAATCGGTGGGGAGGAGGCCCCCACGTCGGCGCAGAGCGTCTGTGAGGAGGCGTAGTGTATGTGAGGAGGGAGCGGAGAGAACGGACGGATTGCTATCAACTTCTATTTTTAAGTAGTAGAGATATTAAGCCCAGTATTATTTTTGATACGGACGGTTGACTAGCTAGTAGTACCACCCACCACCCGATCAGTTATCTTCTTCCTTTCTTACGCGCGCGGACGGAGCATTTATGATGCGAGCACAACCCGTGTTTATTTCTGAAAAATTGTCCCAAAAGACATGATTTATTCATTAATTGTTACAGTGCCTGCATCAGCAGCAGTAGCTTTCAGCAGTTAATTTTGTAAGGTGGAGAGTACCTTATGCATGATTTTCTTTTAGAAGAAAGTAGGAGACTTGCAGCTTGTTGGCTAAAATTATACTGCAATTAATGTAACTTATTTGGTATAATTAAATTCAAAAAATTTAAAAATAGAAAAAATAGGTTAGCCAATTATGGACAATGCAAACGAATATAGAAAAAAAAACTCAAAAAACTCAAAAAAATCCAAAAGGTTAAAAAAAATAAAATTTAAAGATAATAATAAATAAGTCATGAGACAGAAACTCAAGTCGAAATAAATAGAGCCTTGGATGATTGTACCTTTGGTGTTGCATTTTATGTGGACAGTAGCTGTCTGCAGCGGCAGGTGAAGAGATGTCTAGAATTTTTTTTTGGTGCTAGCTGCGGTTCAGGAAAGAAACCGACATGGAGAGAGTGGCACTAATCGACCGAATTTTTTGTATTTAAGCCCTTTTTTTGAAAAATATTCACATTTAGACCCCTGGTGGTTTTAATTCCGTTTTTGGACCCAGGGGGTCGGAGCCGTGGATCACGGCGCCGAGGTAACACGTCTCGGCGCCGCGATCCATGGCTCCGAGGCCCCAGGCCGGCACCAGCGTGGCGACCCGCGTGGTGCCGACGTGGCAGAAGCTCGGCGCCGTGACTCGTGGCTCCGACCTCGGAGCCGTGGATCTTGGTGCCGAGCTCCCTGCCACGTCTGCAGACACTCGGCGTCTAGGGTTTGCACCGATCAGGCTTTACGTTGTCGCAAAAAAAATTACTAGTTGTATTTTGTTAATTTGAACTGTAATGATTATAAGTTTTGTTAATTTTGTAGTTGTGAATTACAAAACAATTTGAAAAAATTGTAAAACAAGTTTATGTTGATTGGCTCGTTGTAGATGCATAAAAAAATATGGTAATTTTTTTTAGGAACGATTGTGCGTAGAACGGTCGATATATAAAATGTTAAGTGTCTTTTAAGGTTTGATTCCCGTGGTTTTTGCAAGGTTTGTTATTTTGTAGTTGTAATAGGGGAACGAATATGATGAAGTCGTAATAAAAATTTATGTTCATTGCAGGTTGGACATGCAAACCAAATTAAGCTAAATTTGTTTGCCGAAGGATTGAGCGTAGAAATATCGATGCATATAGTGGTAAGTGATATTTCGAAGGTGAGTGATATTTTGACATGGCAGGCATGTGGCATGTGTGCAACTCTGTACTTCTAATATTCAGAATTCCACCACTAGTCCTAACATGCATGCCTTAGGGAAAATAACTTGCTGGGTCTATTACATTTTGTCTATTGGGTGTAGCGTGGTTATTTCCCCTTTTTGTCACGCCCTGAAGATGGCTCCGCTGCATCCTTCTTCCTGTCACTCTTGGTCTTGAGAGCTGCCTCCCGAGCTTGGAGCTCCTCCTCCTGACGCTTGATGGCAGCTTCACGCAGACTTAACTGCTCCCGCCTCCTTTGCAGCTCATCCTCCTTGCCCTTCAGACGGATTTGGTCCACCCTTACGCGACGCTCTTGGTCAAGCCGCATCTGTCGTTCCACCTCGCGAGCCTGAGTCATCTTGACAAAGTATTGTGCTTTGTTTTCCACCTCCTCTGCCCGGTTATTTGGCCATGCCGGCGACACCCGATCCACCCATTCGATGAACCTGCAAGCCTATGTGTGGCGTGGTAGATGTCATCGATCAAGTTGAAAAAAGATAACGAGAAACAAATGATTTAGTTGTGGTCGTTACCACGAAGTCGTCATCCAGGTCAGGACATTTGAAGAACCTACGGCCGTATTTGGCTCGTTGTACTCGATCAGTCCAGACTCCCAACATCGTCCTAAAGCCGCAATGGCACTTCGGGCGCTCATGCCACTCCGGCACTCCAAATGGGTCGGACCTCTAGGAAGACATTGTTGTATAGTAGTATTGTGATGCCTTGAGGAGGAGATGTGGTATGGAAGACATAGGAGGGAGGCCTTTATGTAGGCAGGTTATCTGGTGCAGTGGGCATAGTCCATGGAGAGGATATTTTCGCTTTTCCTGGATTCCAGTGTAGCAATAAATGGCCCTATGTAGGCTTTTCAGAGACTATAGTCTCCTAATTCCAGTGTAGCCTTTTTAGAGATTGGACCATTCAAAGCCTAGAAAGCTAAAGATCTACGCCCATATATGTGTACAGGCCTACAGGCCTACTCCTGTAAAGGCTAAAGACCTACGCCCCTATATGTGTACAGGCCTACAGGCCTACTCCTGTAAAGGCTAAAGACCTACGCCCCTATATGTGTACAGGCCTACAGGCCTACTCCTGTAAAGGCTAAAGACCTACGCCCTATATGTGTACAGGCTAAAGGCCTACTCCGTCACTGCGTAAAGCTGGCATATGCTGCCTCGTTTTGTCATGTCACTGAGCAAAATCTGAACTCTTTTGTCATGTCACTGAGCAAAGCTGCCCTCTTTTGTCATCTCACTGAGGAAAAGCTGACCTCTTGTGTCATGTCCCTGAGCAAAGCAGGGGCGTGTTGTCATGTCCCTGAGCAAAAGCCTCTTTTTTTGGTGGTCACTGCATTAAGCTGCCCTGTTGGCTATAAGTAGCAGGGTTGGGGTCTCATGACATTGTGAATCGAACAAAGTAGTACCCTCTCTTTCGTGGTGAAACATACCATGTCTGAAGTCGAGGGGCCAGTGGGATTTGGGTCACCGAAGGACGACATTCCCTTAGAAACGAGGGATATGTTCGGTCCGCAGTACCGATTGATACCAAGCCGGCGTGCTCAACCACCGTGGCCGAAATGCAGACACAATGAGTACGCGGTCGTCCAGATCTTGGATTCCCCGAACGATGGCGGGCGACGTTTCTTCCGATGCTCACGCTCCGGGGTACAAATTAGTAATGTTACATTTTGTATTGCTTATGGACCCTCGAAGTTTACCGTCATTTTTTGTGCAGATGGACAAATGCGACTTCTCCCACTGGATCGACCCTCCTCACGAACGGTATGTTGATCGTTATGTGGGTACATTATGGGCTCGAATATGGGACTTGGGGTACCGAATGGAGAATCTCACTGAGGAGAACAACGACCTCCGCGAACAGATGCAACGCGAGAGGGGCAACGAGGAGGTCGTGAATATAGGAAGCTCTTATGATCCCACATGTTGCTGCGCGAACCCGAGCTGCATATGTGCATGCCACTACCACGATGGACAACCACGTCCGAGGCGACCCCCTCAGCATTTCTCCATGTGGGTGCCACGAGGCTCGTTTGGCATGTAGGTAAGAAGGTGTATGGTTGTGTTGTGTTTTAGTTGTTGTGTTCGTTGGTGTGTTGATGGCTGTAGTACTTAGTTGTGTTGTCATTTTTTGGTACCCTCCATGTTTACCGTCGTTGCTGTGTTGATGGTTGTAGTACTTGCTATATTTTATGTACGTGCAATCTATGTGTTGTTTCGTGTTGTGACTGGGCAAAGCTGTTTTATTTTAGGTCGTTTGCCTTTTCAGCCGATTGTGCTTTTTCAGGAAGCATAAATTCATAAGTAAAAAATTCATAGTTCGTATCATTTGCAGTCGTTTGCAGTAAACATAAATTCATTGCAGGAATTATAGAACAACAAAGTACAGACTACGGATTCGAACACAAATATCACATGAATATAACATATACACATACATACAAACAAGTAGCTCATTACAACATGACCCACAAGCCTACACATAAATATCACTGCCTCCTAGCCTCACCCTTACCCTTACCAAGGGCGTCGGTGCCTGGAGTGTAACGGCTAGGCTCCCGGCGGCGTCTGCGTGGTACATGCTGTGAAGGCTGAGTCTCAGGAGCGCCTACGAGCTGAGACGGGCCTATCTCATCGTAAGTCTGCTGCTCCACCTCGTCGTCGTCCTCACCCCCTCGTCAGGGAAAGTGTCGCTCGTGGGGGATGAGCTCTGTGCCGTGTAAGACCCTCGCCGCGTCGGGTCTGAAAGTCGTGTCGTAGGCACGTCTACGTCCCTCCCCGCGCCGGTGCTGCACCCACAACGACTAGCCGCACGACGTAGCCGACCTGCTAGCCTCTGTCATCCAACATTTTGTTAACCAACAAGATACGAAGATATTACGTACTATTTTTGTAAGTGGCTTTGTCGAAGCATACCTCTAGGAAGGTAAGCGTCCGGGCGTCACCGACTGTCCTGGAGAAATGCTCTATGTCCTGTACGGACTGCTTCAGGGTGTTGCCCTGCAAACAAGCAAAAGAATGGATAATTTACTATATGTAGTGATATTTATTGGAAAATAAGCAATGAGATTGAACATTACCACACGGTCCAGGACTGGTGCCGTCTCCACCTGCGTCCCAAGGCGAGTCGACTGGTCGTACGGCGTGTCTTCGTCACCCGAGGACGCAATGTCGGCGTAGTCATCCTGAGTCCATTGGCCCTTAAGCTTGGACCGCGTCGCACGCTGGTACCAAACTTGGTACCGCCGGAAGTTCTCGTTGCTGTGCGGCTCGTCGTTGTCGTCCACGTGGTCCTGAAAGTGTGCCCACTCCTCAACGTACACGTGGTGGTGCTGCTCGAAATCTGTGACCTTCTTCTGTCGCCGACGATCAAATCTGCATGTCACGTAAACCAAACGTTAAAAATAGAAAAAGCTCTGTGCAATTGGATTCCAAGGTTAGAATTGAAATTGCATGCCACTTACTTGTGCAAGGCCACAGACGTGGAGAACTGCGCTACTGGCCACATCTGCCTCATACCAAACTGGCGTGCAACTCTATGTGGCAGGTGATACTCAACAGCATAGAAACAGATAAGAGGGCACCTCTTCCTGTAGAGGGCCTCGTCTATGCTGCATAGTGCGCTAAACTGAATGGCCTGCACCTCCGGCTCGGCGTACGGCTCCCACTTAACCTGCATTGAAACAATTTAACGTTTAAGGTCATATACTAACAACTGAAAATCACGAAACCAAATGGAATTAACTTACACTGGAGGCCGTGAGCGCATCTAGCTCGTTCGTGTACTCTAGGTAGGCCCTCTTCGTCCGAGCGAAGGGCACTGAGACCTGGTCCCAAAGATATGCAAGTGTCGGACGTCGACGAGGAGGAACCTCTGCGAACCACGGACGAGGAGGCGAAACTGTGGGACGACCAACTGGTAGACGACACCACATCCACAGCTGGAGGAGGTAGAGGCAACCACCTACTGTCGCGTTCGGCGAACTCCGACGACACGCCTCGCAGAGGTGGCGGTAAAGGAACGCCAACACCCCGGAAGCCCAGCTGTACTGCCCCGCCGTGTCCCAGTCGGTGAGGCAGTGGATGTACATCCACGACGCGCTGTCCCCCGTTCCGTCGGGGAAGAGAACGCAGCCAAACAAGTGCAGGATCCATGCCCTGCAATTATATGTGAAATGATATTAAATCAAACTATGTCAATTTAATCAAAAAGCTCGATTTGTACGATGAGTTGGCTCGATATTCACCCCTACCTGCAGTAGTAGGCAACGGTCTGCTCGTCCGCGTGTGCAGGACACTCTGCGAAAGTCTGCCGGAGCCATGTGATCATAACTGCAGAACTGCGATGGACTGCCTCAGCAGGAAGCTCTGTCCCGAGGAAGGCCTCTACTCGGGCTCTCCAACCAGCAGGCACGCACGGTCCGATCACTGGACGACCGTGAATGGCGACACCAAGTATCTTCTGAGTGTCCTGGAGCGTAATAGTCATCTCACCGAAAGGGAGGTGGAAGCTGTGAGTCTCCGGCCTCCACCTACATGATACAAAAAAGAGGACTACATGTCAGAGAATTTGAGGCGCACATAGCCGACCAACAATGAACATGCAAGTGGAGCAATGGTTTAGGAGAATACCTGTCAATCAGTGCAGTGATGGCTGGGGGGTTCAAGGTGGGCAACCCACGGCGAACCTGGTAAGAGATGGCGTCTAGGCCAGCCCTCTCCAGGAAGGGAGTGTACCTCTCGTCGTACCGCATGTCCAGGAACCCGTCATGGGTTCGAGGACGAAGGATGGGCAGCTCCTGTATAGAATAGACCAATTTATGTAGTTAATGCATCAATATAAACTCAAATTGTACAGGAAATCAATAAGAACAACCTTATGCCTCCTCGTCGGCCGGAGCTCTCCATCGGTCGTTGTACCACCCCTTTCTACAACCTCGTAAGTGCCCGTGGAGTTGTCAAAACACTGTACCTCATGTGCCTCAGCCCTCGCCTTTGCCTTTTCAAGGTGACGCTTCGGTTTTGGCGCCCATCTCTCTTGTTTACTCTGTAGCGCCATTGCATGTGTGTGTCTTTCGTTGAACCAGGCAACAAGCTTGTAAAAGGTGAATGATACTATAGCATTGACTGGCATACCACGTATACCCCTAAGCAAGTTATTGAAGGATTCGGCCATATTGCTTGTCTGAAACTCGTACTTCCAGCCACCATCGTCATGGGCCCTTGTCCATTTGTCTACATCTCTCATCAATCCCGACAACCACTGTCTACCTTCTGCGGTTGTTGCAGTATTAAGCTGCTCCAACTTCTCCTGGAATAACTTGACCTCAAGCATTCGAGCGACCTCCTCGAACAGAGGAAAGTTATCCTTCCTACAATCCTTACGGAGTAGATTCTCGGCAAGATGCCGAGTGCACCAACGGTGGTGCAAAGGTGGATACCCCGGTATCTGCTCTTGTACGGCAGCAAGTATGCCCTGGTGTCTATCAGATATGACACCCACCTCCCTACCAGGGTCGACCATGTGCCTCCGAACGAGCCGCAAGAACCATCCCCAGCTGTCTTTGTTCTCCCTCTCAACCAAAGCAAACGCCAAAGGAACCAACGTGTTGTCTGCATCACACGAAATGGCTATCAGAAGTGTGCCCTGGTATTTGCCAAGAAGAAACGTACCGTCAATGGAGAAGACGGGACGACAATGCCGAAAGGCCTCGATGGACTGAGCAAAGCACCAGAAAGCACGGAAGAATATCTGCATCCCATCTTGAGTCCATTCGTTTGGTTTCGGGACGTACTCATAATGCATGCCTGGATTAACCGCTTTGATTGCATTGAAAAGTGCTGGCAACTGCAAGTACCCATCTTCCCAGTCCCCATATATCATCTTCCAGATGCGTTGCTTTGCCCTCCATGCTTTTCCACACCTTATCTCGTATCCAAATTTCTCCTTAACAATCCCAGCAAGTGTCTTCACCTTCATATTGGGTTCTCCCTTTACTATGTGACACAGTGACTTGGCAATAATGGTAGAGGTCAACTGCCGATGCTTCTGTTTGAGCTCTGCTTCGGCACAAGTGTGTGGGCCAACGATTCTTGTGATCTTGAACTTTCCCGTGTCCTTCTGTTTCCTAGCACAAACCCTCCATTCACATGTTTCCTTCTCGCACACAACTGTGTACCTCCGCTCCACATAAGAATGCCTCACCTTGAATGGCCTTTTACGAATCACTGAATACTCCTGCAGCCACCTTCTCAATGCAGACAAGTCCTCAAACATCATGCCCTTCTCAATTGTCATGCTTGAACCGGCCTCAGGAGCATCTAGCAGCTCGTCATCCCTTCCTTCTGCATAAGCCCCATGAGAATGCCTAAGATCGCTGAATTCATGAACTGATGGATCCCGGCCAGGGCAATAACGCCTGATCAGCTCAATATCACTTTCGGTCAGCTCTCCAAAAGGGCGGTCATCGTCAGATTCAACGGCCCTTGCGATCTCGTAAGGCTGCAGATCATCCACAATTTGAACATCCACACTATTGGAGTCCCTGCAGACTTCTTCAACGTTGCTAGATGGAGCAACGGGAGGAACACCAACATTATCAGGAATGTCTCCTGCATCATAAGCACGAAAACGATGGGATTGAGACAAAAAAAAAGCAATGACGATAAAAGGCTAAAGTGTTGCTCGACACTTACTGGGATGATTTTGGGTCAATCCCATCTCCTGAGGGGCCGCCACGACATCATCAGTCCGACATTCAACTCGAACTGGTTGAGAAATCTGAACCTCGTTCGGGGCAGATAGAGCATCGGGCACCTCAGGCACTTCTTCCACATCCACCGCAAGATCCAGTAACGGAGGGTCAAAAGGTGCCTGATCACCTAGTTCTGGTGAATAACCGTGAGGGGTTGGTTCAATGGACACCTTCCGCACAACAAGGTCCAAACATTTTAACTCATTCCTCATAACCACTTTGACATATTTGTCCCACTCATCCTCACAACCAATTAAGATCAACCGCCTGAGAATTGTGTCTTTCGAACCGAAGTGAAGTAACCCCTCAACTGTGATGCTCCCCTCGTTTCCATGACAATGTAGCTTCTCCCGGGCCCTAGCAACCAACTCACTAAACGACGGCCGATCACTGAACATCAGAGGCACCCTTTGCATTTCAACAAATTGAACATTTCCATAATCATCACTTGTCACACTGCCTCCATGATATAGGGTTACTACGTTGTCCATCTAGTTCATACACAAAACCAAACTCAATACCTTTAAGCGAAATTTTGGATAAATCACATGCATACTTGTTTAAGCAATAAAATATCTAAATGAACCCTTTCCCATTCAAACATCTATATATCTAATACGATCCAGATATAGTCACATGAGATTTTCAGTTATAATATGCAGCCTACAATGTCTTTTTTGGAGTCAAACAGAACCACCAATATTTATCTAGATATTGTATTAATCACACCAAAAGTCTAAAATCATTATGCCTTCTCGTAGGTACCATAGATATGGAGTGAACATTAAGCGACAGTGTGTAACATATGTGGAAAAAAATTCACGATATCCGCAATGATTCACCTTGAACGCTTGCGGGGGCCGGGGAGGCGGTGGCGGGCGGGGAGGCGGTGGCGGCCGGGGAGGCGGCGTGGGCCGGGGAGGCGCTGCCGGCCCGGGGAGGCGGCAGGGAGGCGGCCGGGCGCGGGGAGGCGGCGGGGAGGCGGCCGGGGAGGCGCTGCCGGCCCGGGGAGGCGGCGGGGAGGCGGCCGGGGCGGGGAGGCGGCGGGGGCCGGGAAGGCGGCGGGGAGACGGCCGGGCCGGGGAGGCGGCGGGGGCCGGGAAGGCGGCGGGGAGGCGGCCGGGCCGGGGAGGCGCTGGCGGCGCGAGCCGGGGAGGCGGTGGCGGCCGGGGAGGCGGCGGGGAGGCGGCGGGGCAGGAGTCGGGGGCTGGGGGCTGAGGGCAGACGCGACGCGAAATGGCTCGGCCTGGCCTGGGTAAATGCCGCTAGCTCGGCGCCAAGATCCACGGCTCCGAGGTCGGAGCCACGAGTCACGGCGCCGAGCTCGGAGCCATGGATCACGGCGCCGAGCTTCTGCCACGTCGGCACCACGCGGGTCGCCACGCTGGTGCCGGCCTGGGGCCTCGGAGCCATCGATCACGGCGCCGAGACGTGTTACCTCGGCGCCGTGATCCACGGCTCCGACCCCTTGGGTCCAAAAACGGAATTAAAACCACCAGGGGTCTAAATGTGAATATTTTTCAAAAAAAGGGCTTAAATACAAAAAAATTCGGACTAATCGACGCCATAACAGCCAATAGGAAGAGCCATTATCCTCTTTTTATAAGCCAGAAGAACCGTGTCCTGATTGAGCACCTGCATACAAGCACGTCCACTGGATCGGTGCTCGCTCGATCGCTGTCATCTTCTGCAGCTTTTGTTCCTACTCCACTCATGCTTGTCCCCATTATGCCCCGCCGCTGACGCCGTCACGCACAGCACCTGCAACCAATCTAGGATCACCCACGCACGCACCTCGCAGAAGCTACCCTAGAGTGTGGTCACGACCTGCGATTATTCCGACCGTTCGTCATGGCTCGCGACACAGCTACGAGTAGAACATTTCATCGCGGTTAATGTTACAAACTACTAGCCTGTAAAACTTATGTGTTCGAATTAATAATCTTGTTTTTCAGTTTAGTGGTTATGGCCGTGTACGAATTGATGGTTGTGGCCGTGTACGAATTGATGATCGTAGTCGGTTTATGTCCTGATCGTAGTCAATTTTGTCATGATCGTGTATGAGTATGACTCTGTTAGTCAGAGGTCGTGTCGTAATCGAGTCCGTTTCTTAGTTATAGAATTTGGGTATAAAAGGGCAAAGCAATGTAACGAGAGAAAGAGAGGGAGCGATCAGGGTGATCGTAGCGATCGGTGTGATCGAACGAGAGAAAGAAATAAAGAAGAGAAGAAAGAGCGGTTTGGCTCTGGAAAATTATTGAGTATCGAGTTTATCGTGATCGCAGACGTGATTGTAAATGACTTACAACTACGGCGAGCGGAGGTGTCTGCAGGAGCAGCAGATGTGGTCACAAGGGAGTTACGACCACGGTCACAGAACAGAAGACGTGGTCGTAAGCGTTACGACCAAGCGAGAAGACGTGGTCGTAAGCGACCACAGCGGGAAGATGTGGTCGTAAAGCGTTACAACCACGGCAGTCGACAGAGCCTTCAACGTGGTCGTAATCGAGTTACGACTACGGTGATCGATCGTGGTCGAAGGAGCGGTTACGAGGGGCGCAAAGCAGCATCAACGTGGTTGTAACTTTCTCAGCAGAAGTTATGAGCACGCAGTCGGAGTTGGGAAGCATGGTTGGAGCTGCTACAACGTGGTCGAAGCCGACAGCAGAGCGATCATAACGGCTGCCTGAGTGGTCGTAGCTGCAACAACGTGGTCGTAGACTACAACAAGTGGTATCAGAGTATGTTGAAGATCATGTGCGACAAGGTGAAGGCTCAAGGTGGGCTAATCTCCCTCAAGTACTCTCTCCTGACGACCGACAATTACGTGGTGTAGGCAATGAAGATAAAGGCGAACATACGCGCCCAGGGAGTCTGGGGTGCAGTCGATCTAAAGGGGAATGACAAGGAGGTGGACGACAAGGTGGATCAGACGACTTTGGCCCTCATCTAACGAGTAACGAGAGAAAGAGAGGGAGCGATCGGGGTGATCGTAGCGATCGGTGTGATCGAACGAGAGAAAGAAATAAAGAAGAGAAGAAAAAACGGTTTGGTTCTGGGAAATTATCGAGTATCGAGTTCATCGTGATCATAGATGTAGTCGTAAACGACTTACGACTACGGCGAGCGGAGGTGTCCGTAGGAGCAGCAGACGTGGTCGTAAGCGAGTTATGACCATGGTCACAGAGCAGAAGACGTGGTCGTAAGCGTTACGACTACAACGAGAAGATGTGATCGTAAGCTACCACAGCGGGAAGATGTGGTCGTAAAGCGTCACGACCACGACAGTCGACAGAACCTTCAATGTCGTCGTAAGTCACAATGTGGTCGTAATCAAGTTATGACTACGGTGATCGATCATGGTCGAAGGAGCGGTTACGAGGGGCGCAGAGCAGCGTCAACATGGTCGTGACTTTCTCAGCAGAAGTTATGAGTATGCAGTCAAAGCTAGGAGGTGTGGTAGGAGTAGCTACAATGTGTTCATAGCCGATAGCAGAGCGGTCGTAACGGCTGTCTGAGTGGTAGTAGCTGCATCAAGATGATCGTAGCCTGCAACATTATGTGTGATCACGGTAATAATCGGTGGTGCTGTGAATTTTTGATGGGTAGCTGGGCATGGCGAGCGCGCTGGAGACGCTATGCGGGCAGGCGTACGGCGCCAAGAAGTACCACATGCTGAGCGTGTACCTGCAGCGCTCGTGGCTTGTGCTCCTCATCTTCGCCGCGGCGCTGACGCCGACGTACGTGCTCATGGAGGACCTGCTGCTGCTGATCGGGCAGTCCCCCGACCTCGCCCGCGTCGCCGGCCAGATGAGCGTCTGGCTGCTCCCGCAACACTTCGCCGTGGCGATGCTGCTCCCGCTCACCCTGTTCCTGCAGAGCCAGCTCAAGAACTGGGTGACCGCGGGCGTCGCGCTCGCCATCCACGTCGTAATCACCTACCTGCCCGTGCAGCATTTTCAGCTCGGGTTCGTCGGGGCGGTCGTCGCCGTCGACGTGTCGTGCTGGGCCAGCTGTTCTACCTCGTCGGCGGCGAGTGCCCGCTGTCGTGGAAGGGGTTCTCGATGGATGCGTTCGGTTCGCCGACTTCTGGGAGTTCATCAAGCTCTCCTCTGCCTCTGGAGTGATGCTTTGGTGCGTCCATTTGCGTTTTTACCTTTAATAGAAGTGTACTAGAGTACAGCAACATTTGTACATTTTTCTGGGCTACCTCAGTAACATCTTTGGCTCTTTGCTAATCTGCAGTATGGAGAGCTGGCACTACAGGGTGCTGGTATCGCTTACAGGGTACCTGAAGAGCGCTGAAATCGCTTTGGATGCGCTCTCCATATGGTAACTAGCAGATAAACAAATACGCCCTTCAATTCCAAAATAATCTTCATTTCTAACTGCAATGCATTGGTTCTTGATCCAAATGTAGCCTGACAATAAACGGATGGGAGATGATGATTCCTTTGGGCTTCTTGGCTGCAACTGGGTACTTACTACATAACATTGATCAGTAGGGGTGATCGGTTGGGCTTCAGCTTTTAGCTTCCGGCTTATTTTTCATTATTCATAAATTTCGTCTTTTTCTGAACTTTTGGCTTTTTGTTGAGCTTTTTTGTCGGTTCTTTTTTTCCCGTATTTGTTTGTATTATATGTAATGGGCTAACATATTTTTTAATTTTTTTAAATTTAATTATGCTACATAAGCCTCTGTCAGCTACAGTAATTTTTTCAGCCAGCTACAGTGCTTTTCAGCCATAAACCACTAAAAATAAGCCCAAATGACGCTAAGTAGTACTAAGTACTAGCAAGTGGCTTTAATGAATCAATTGGCAGCGTTCGGGTGGCAAACGAGCTCGGTGCAGGGAGTGGCAAAGGCGCGCGCTTCGCCATCATCGTGTCCATGACGACCTCCGTGGTGATCGGCCTCGTCTTCTGGTGCCTGATCCTTGCCTACACGTCGAGCAAGGTCGTGCTCGACGCCATCCACAATCTGTCCCTGCTGCTCGCGTTAACTGTCCTCCTCAACAGCGTGCAACCCGTTCTTTCAGGTAAAGCTGAACCTTGTACTTTATCCTGTTCACCTGTTGATAGCTCCACACGGAACATGCCAAAATGTGCATGGCAAGACATGAGTAATGCTAAGTTGAGCTCTGCATTGTGATTGCTGTTGCTGCAGGGGTAGCTGTTGGTTCAGGATGGCAAGCACTCGTTGCCTACGTGAACGTGGGAACCTACTACTCTGTCGGAATTCCCTTTGGTGTTATATTGGGTTGTCCGTTGCATTTCGGAGTTGGGGTAATGCTCTAGACACTGCACAGACAAATTCTGCTTCTGCACATTAGAATCATCAAAGGAACTGCTTCTGCATACTAGTATCATCAAATTCTTTCAATATACATGCCAAAGTTTGAATTGATCTTGATCGTTTAATTACGCCTAAATTGCAGGGAATTTGGTCTGGGATGATTGGTGGGACCTCTGTTCAGACGCTTATATTAGCCTATCTCACTGTCAGATGTGATTGGGATGAAGAGGTGGAGACCTTATCTTCCTTGCTACTACTAGTTTCTTCCTTGCTACTACTAGTTTTTCTTGTCATAAAATGGATCAGCACATTTCCGTTTTTTCCCTCTTATAAATTTGTTTCTTGGAGGTCTGAACTCGTTGCTTGCGTGTTTGTAGCGCTGAAAGGCACTACACGAATGCAAGTATGGACCAGCTCAAAATGAAGCTACTCAACAATGAGTGGGTATTTTTTTAGCTGTGGCTGATGACTTATGGCTATAGCTGATGGCTTTTAGTTCTAACATGAGCGTTTGTATGAATAAACCAAATGTTAATAAGCTGATAAACCGCTTCGAAAGAATTGTTCTGATAAATCCTTTCAAAAAAAATAATGAAGAAATCATTTTATTTATTTTTTGGGAGAGGCATAAGGCATAAGCTACATACCATATATTACACCCGGGGGACTCTCTGGCCGGAGAGGCCATCCACGTGTTAGCCCCCCGCGAAACAGCCCACAAAGATTTGGTAATTACGTTTAGGTTCCCGGTTTTCACAAAAAGGTCCCTAGATTCTTGCGAAAAAGCCCCTACACACTTTTTTTGCTGGGTAAGGACCTGCAGTTTCCCGTAATTACGAACAGGCCCTTATTTCTTCCAAAAAGACCCTCAGTTTTTTGCCAAAAAGCCCCTCCACTCTCCTTTTATTGCGAAAAGGCCCTCGATTTTTTTTGCAAAAAAACCCCTACGCTTTCTTTTTTTCTATGAATTTTCGCCTCTTTTACTTCGGTCCACACGGTGGCTGGCGTGGCGTGGTGCCACGTCTATGTGGTTAGTTTCTTAGACACAAGGAACATTGGAGCTCAGCGGAAGGATCATCACTTGAGGTCAAAACAAAAGAAAATGATCAGAACAAATCAAGCACAACGAAACAATCAGGAAGAAATTGTGACCACCCAATTATGAGGCCGTCGAAGTTTCTCGCAACTATCCAGAAAGTTCAGTTATGGAGTAAAGAAGAGTGTACATCAAGGTTGCTTCAACTTTAATCATAAAATGCAAACTTTTATTACAAGAATGTACAGCTTAACAGCCGAGTTTTACAATATTAAGGACGTCCAAACTCAAAGTTTATGATACATGATAAAATATTTTTAATCCACAGGCACGCTAGAGCATAGTCAAGCCCTAGAACCAATAATCGTCACCTTTTAAGGAGTCATCGAGGCCTCTCTCAAAAGTTGCCTCGGTATCCTCCCAAGCTCCTTTTGATGATGATTAAGCAAATATGAGCATAATCGTACTCATCAAGCCACATAAGGATATCTACTTAATTACTTGCCAGGATTTCAATAGATCGAAGTATGAAGGTTTTATTGTCATGGGTATAAATGTATGTTTGTTTGCAAATGTTTTTAGACTTAAAAATATAAAACACTATCTTATTAAGAGAAAAGGGGTTTAATAACTGCACTTATCATTTTAAAACGATTCTAATCTTACTTATGCCTTGTTGTTGGAATTACTCACTAAACACAGCTTCATTGACCGGGAGCATGGTGTATTTAAATACTATATTTTATACTCTGCAGAGTTGCCCAGCTTTATATGTAAGATATCTCGAATTCACAATGTCATGCAATAGACATGCAACATGAAAGCGTGTGACTGAGCTGAGATAACAAGACCATTTACTTGCACTTTCCTTTCTAGTCTCTGCTCAGTAGATCTGAGCCATTCAATAACGATCGGGTATCCACTGGCCAGTGCGAAAATCGCGGCCCGACATGGAATGGGTCTACTGATGTGAAGAATGACAAACAGCATAAACATCCCAATTTCTATATCACCCTTGTTACGTAGGCCATCCTAAAACCTGGGATAACGGTCTTTTTTGTAGATATTTGATCGAATCGAGCAGTGTACTAGGCCAAGTTAACAATTTAAATTTGTGATTGAGTGAGATCTATGTCCTTTACTCGACATAAGGGTATAATCCTTACTTGCCACAAATGAGGCATCATAGCACAATACCACTAAAACCATACCAAAGCCTCAATCCTCGGGTGAGGTCATGGGTTCCAACCATCTAATGTTTACCCACCAAGTAGCCTAAACCCTTAGCTCCATTTCAAAGTCCACCAGCGTAGACCCGAAAAGTCCTTATTAGTATAAGTAAATCATTTTAATTGTCCAACTTGATTACTAGCTATCTACAAGGTGATTAAATACCATTATAGGCTATACCAAGGTTGTCAAGGTGAGTATGACCTTCAAGAATATGACTAGATTTTTAGGTGATAGAATCTAACTATCCATCATGCCATTCAAAGTTATTATTTTATGTAAAAAAAATACATAATTAATGTAAATGAAAATAATGATACTTAAGTAATATGGGATCAATATAATAAAAAACATGTGACTTGTCTTCCTGCTTGTAGTCTTCAACCGGGCTTACTTCTTCAACATCTTGATCAGCTCCTTCGGTGTTTGCTCATGAATTCGGTGCTATCACAAAAGTAAAATAATCAAATAAGTCCAGACTTAAAAGAAAGCGAGCTGGGAACAAAATAAAAAAGAAAATCTGAGAAAACATTTTAAATATATGAGGCTTTGGATGGTTAGGGTCTAAGCGGTGTTTGGTTGGGTCGAACAGAGTTGAAAATAGGCTAGACGGGCTTGAGATGGTCAAAATAAGTATAAACAAGCTTATCAGGTTTTGGGTGAATAGTAATAGGTTGAGTAAACAATACCTAATTGGTACTATTCCTATCGGGTCGGGTTTGGTGAATAGTATGGGGTTTGGACTGAAAGTATTGGGCTACACCATGCTAGGCTATTGGTGAATAGTGTTAGGCTAGGTTATGAATAGTGTTGGGCTGCATAGTACTAAGCTGACCCAGTTTGGCCGACTAGGCTAAGAGCTAGCTTGGGCTGGCAAAAGCCAACCCGCCTTAGTGGCCCATGGAGCACGTTAGCCCAGCGAGAGAGCTAGAGCTTGCACTCATGGCAGCCGAGACAGGGGAGGTAGCGGTGGTGCAAAATTCAACGACGGCGAATAGCGGCGAGTAGTGGTGCAGTGAGCAACAATAGGATGTGGGCAAACCATTTTGGGAACACACGTGCAGCAGTGGCAGCTTGGAGCGGGATGACAGCAGTAGAGCTTGGCTGGAATAGAGAAACAACGTGGTTGCTCTACAGCAATGATATGGCCAAACTGGTAATGTCTTGAGTATCACTGGAGCTAGGGGAGTGCGGTGGTGGTGTCGGTTTGATTCGGGATGGCTTGAGGAGAGCAAGCAACGGTGGCTGTGGGTGGTGGAGCGATGGTGCATAGTGGCTGTGAGCTAGAGGTAGTAAGGCTAAGCAAGAAGCTAGAGGTTAGCTTCATGGTGGCAGGGGTAAAGCTACGGATGCAAACAACTGGACTAGGTTGGTGGTAGAGGTAGGAAATCGAAGTTGGATCATTGGTGGCAATTTAGTTGTCAGCTGTAGTGACAAGACATAGACAAAGTTGGGGAAGAAAGGATGGCAGTGGGTGCAGGGCGGTACAGAAAGGGTGGTACTGGGTGTGGAGCAATACGAAAAGAGGGTGACAAAGTTGTGGCATGAGAGCGTGCTTGGCTTGTGGATGATGGCATGTATGAACGCACGACTGTCGCAATGTAGTGATGCAGTTGGCGAGTGCGTTGACGGTAGGAGAGGCGTCGCCTCTCACCGGCATGAGCGCGCAAGGTGGTGTGGTGAGCAACGGTGATTACAAAGTGTTGAGTGGCTAGAGCGTTGATTTGTGATGGCACGAATCGACGGTGGATGGCACGATGCAGGGTCAACAACGATGTTAAGGCTGGGTACGAGTCGTTGGCGAGGCATCACGGTGCACGCTAATGAGAGTAGGGCGATGGCGTAGCGGCTTGAGTGCATCCTTTCATTTGGAAAGTGTAAATCTAAAAAGGGAAAGCGGCTTGGCTTTGGAAACTTTCTAGATTTGGCAAAAACCTCAAATTCAAGCAAATTCTTTTTTTTTGTGAAAATTTAGGATTGTTTTAGGAACTGTGGGTGGATATGTATGACCTTGAGCCCAAACTACATTAGGCAGCAGATGGCCAGTTTCTGATGATACTCGTTTATTAAGAAAACTTGAGTGCTGTCAGAGGAGTGCAAATTATTTTCACAGAATGATATATGTGATTGTGTTTGTTTGTAACCTTGTGACCTGCATTTTGCAATAAGGTTGCAGCATATACTTGCTAAGTGACATCTACAAAAAGCTTGCTTACAGAGCAGCCATTCGCCCATGAATATTGTGATTTGCTTCCTCGTATCCTCCGTTCCGTTTGTCGATCAAAATTTGTGCATATATACCGTAGGACAAATAGTGATGATTAGAGGGGGTGAATGACCATTGCATCTTTATATACTTCAACAAAATCAACCATTTGTAAATAAAAAAAGCTTCTTTACTTCAATAGCTAGAGAGAGTTAAGAAGATCAGATGCATAACAGAAACAACCCTTAAACAAAAGCCAAATAGCCAAGAGAACAATCAAAGTACAAAATGATCCAAGTCGTCACTAGGCCGGTCTGACCAGGCTCGGGCGGTTTGACCACTGGGACAACGTTGGTCAGACCGATCCATAGGTCCAATGCAAGTCTGATCGGTCCCCTGTTTCCACACTTAAAAACCTCTCGGGTTAAAATTTAAATCTTAAAAACTTGCTCAAATCTCATCCAAACATTTATAAATTTTGTATAAGACTTATTCAAGGCATTAGAGACCTAAATCCATCAAGAATCACAAGGTTCTTGTGCTCATGCTCACTAATTTAAAAAAATCAAATATAGGTCTCAAGAACACCTAAAACCCTAAAATACAAATTAGTTCTTACTTACAGAGTTTCTAATTAAAAGAATGATCCAGATCTACTCCTACATGTCATAGCAAACTAATCTAGACATGGTTTCGAGATAAAACTATCTTGATCACGAAAACCTAAATTTGAGCCAAGAATAAGCAAAATGGGCTTGATCTCGAATCTTGTTATACGAGTGATCTAGATTGTTAAAGATTAATCAATAGACTCATTCTCTACCTTTTACTCATCATGGATCATAGCAAGATCAAGAGGGGAGAAGGAAACACCAAAAACTAAACCAAATTAAGATTATTTCAACACTTGACAAAGCGGAGAAAGACTTGGACGAATTTTAATATCTATTGATACTTGGAGATAAATGTTTACAGCTACTCCCTAGCTACTCACAAAGCCTAAGGATGACAAAAAGCTTAAGACAAAGAGTCACAACTCATCTCTCAAAAGTTCTGTCCAAAAACCCTAACTCATATCCACTTGACTTCCTAGAGAGCAACTCTAACTCTCCCAACTCACCACGCTTATATAGTGGAGGCTTACAAAAATCCCCTATCCAGTACATCTAGTTGGGTTTCATCCTCTATTACATGGGCTAACTAGTTAACTCAACAACATAACCCCCATCTGTGCTACTGCAAGCTTCCACTTAGGGGTGAAAACAGAGCACATATGGAGCGGACAGTAGTCAAACCATATCTGTATCTATTTTTTTTCTCGGATTCAAATATGAATTGGATAAATGTCAAATACGAATATGGATTGGAAAAATGTTGGATATAAATTCGGATCGATTATACTAAAACATAAATCAAATACGAATATTTTTTGTATTCCAAAAAATTTTCGTGGCCTCTTCTATTTAAAACAAGGCACCGAATTGTTTTGATATTTTGAATTGATAAATAGCTGGCTATAACATGTAATTGCACATTAAATATTGACAGCAACAAATGAATTATTCATCTCACATATTTGTATGATGCAGCCAAATAAAAGAACATATGGTGGATGGAAACTTTACTTGAATAGCCTAGTGGTCTCGGTCTTTACTAACCTGAGTGATGGAAACCTAAAAAAATAAAATATTCATATGGTTGTTTGAATAGCAGAACTCACTAATAATATCATAAAAGGCTCATCACTAAGATTCTATTACATAACCAAGTCATCCAAACATTATCCATATGTCCATTGTACAAGTCACTCAAACATTTAAGTGATGTAAACATATCAAACACCTTTTTTTCTCTTCTTTAAAAATATTCATGATCTTTTTTCTAACTATGATACAGGACTTGATAGGAAATGTAGGGCACAAAAACATAATAAAGTCATTAGTGTACTCATGCTCTCAGAAATTGGAAGGGTACTCATGTATGATGATTGTTAGATGGTCTTTGTAGAGACTAATTTCTTCATTGTACTTGCAAGATTGCAAGTTTACTTCATCTCCTATTTTTTTTTGTAAAATTAAGAATACTTTGTTTCTTAGATTTAGCATGATGTGATTTGTAGTGATTCCTTTGATGTGTTGTGCCAATTTTACTATCACCAGAAAACATTACCTTGCAATAGTTGCACTTTGCCATCTTCATAACCACGACCTTGCCATACACCTGTCTTTCAACTTTAACTACAATAAAGTGTTTCCAAACATCTAAGGTTAGCTTGTTTGATTTTTGGCTTCTTGTTTTGTTACTATCTGCTATCCCTACATCAATTGTTGCCATAATGCTCTCAAACAATGTTGTCGACATTAGCACTTGCTATTGCTGAGGCAGTGGCGCTGCCACTTCCAAATGATTTCTTTACACTTCCACATCCTATAGTTAACTACATGGATAAGAAAACACTTGCACGAAAAATTAGATATTTGTTTACACTTCCAAATTGTTAGATCCTAAAGTTATCACAGTTCATAATTACCTATTTGGACTTCCCATTAGTACTTTTCGTGCTTCCGGTTCTAGATTCCACATAAAGCTACATGAACAGTACGGTTCTAGATTCCACATAAAGCTACATGAACATCAAGTATAGATTGATATAAAAACTTAAATTAGCTAGACCAATTATTGAACATAAAGTCCTAAAAGATATCTACCTCTTTTTCTTTGTTAGAGGACATACTTAAATGTAAGTTTCAAGCTTTCTCTTATCTACTAGTGACCCGGTCTATGAACATGCAAGCAAAGGCATATAACAAGCAGCTAAGGACATGCATGATGACATTGAGGAAATGAATCACATTGGCATACCGCCTACCAAATACATACAGTTAGCATGTAATGCAAGAATTGAATCAATTGATAATGATGGATCCCAAAACGGGGGGCTAGCAAGCCAAGCCACAAAAGAGTGAGCATTTTTCTTCATATGAAGCAAGCATTCAAATATTATGCTACTAGCCTAGTACAGGATCCCAGGACAGGGGAAATTAGGAAGAAGAGAAAGAAATAATCCAACGTAAGGGAGGAAGCAAGGAAGGTCCGTGGTAGAGGTATTTGGAAACTAAGAATCTGCAAGTAACCTTACTTAGTGCTATGATGCCAATGACAATCAATGGAAGGAGCAATTTAGCTTCTGGTTGCCCTATTGCCTGCATCCACCGGTAGCCCACAGGCCACCATCAAACTTGGACTTAGTGCCATGCCCCTGCCCTACATCCCTACCGTCGCTGCGGAGCTTGATGGATATGCGGATGTGAAGGTGAGGCTCAAGGTCTGGGCACAGGTGGTGGCACTGGCATTGGCTCTTGATACTGGAGTAGAGGATAGCAGACAAGAGGCCAGACCAGAGGAAGGATGGAAAATCAGGAGAAGTAAGCAGGCGGCTGTCGGCTGGAGCCTGGACGTGATTTGGGGGAATTGGGGAACTAGGGTTATGTGGGGGTTGAAAGCATCTAGGCCCCTAAAAATGATTTTTGTAATTAATGAAATTATGTGAATATGGGACTAACGTGTTTTATGAGCATGCGAAGGGTTAGTCTACACATGAGCGACAAGATGCAAGCCAAAGAATTTATATGAAGACTCAAAACTGGCTCAAGAAAAAGGTACACCTAGTGTAGGATCCCTTTTATTTTTACCGGTCTTGGAGAATGGTGGAAGACCAGATTATAGGGTAGATGATCGTACCATCAAGGGGGATCTTGGCTAGTAGCTTTAAAAACATATTTCTTGTGCCATATGGATCAACATTAGAAACTTGCATCCATAAAAAATCAGTTTTAAAACAAATTCTGTGCTCTGTCTAGAAGGGCGGTAGTACCGCAGTTTTGAACGTCGGAACTACCGGAGAGCGATCCGTTTCTTGAGCGGATCAATTTTTTCAGAGAGCACCCGCGGATGCACTTAAGCTCTTGCGGGAACGGAAGTACCGTTCACTTAAACGCCGGAACTACCGCACCTAGCGGTAGTACTGCATTATGAAGCGGTACTTCCGGAGCCCGGAAGATCCGGAGGGAGAGCGGATTGATTTTTCCAGAGAGCACCCTCCGGATGAAGTCTGGATTTTCCTGGAGCGGAAGTACCGGCGATTTCAACGCCGGAACTACCGCTGTGTGCGGTAGTTCCGCTGTCCAGAGCGGTACTTCCGGAGTCCGGAAGATCCGGCCTCAGAGCGGATCAATTTTTCCAAAGAGCGCCAAAATTGGGACCTTTTTGGAGGTTGGCTGGAGCGGCAGTACCGCGCCGACTTTGCGGAACTACCGGGGAGCGGTAGTACCGCAAATGTCAACGGCGGTAGTACCGCGCCGCCAAATCCAACGGTCATTGCAGAGCTCTGACATAGCCGTTCTGGCGCGAAGATTTGATTGCGGTAGTACCGGCCCCTGGGGGCGGTAGTACCGCTCGACCAGAATTTTTTCTGGAATTTATGTCAAACGGCTAGTTTTAGTTGTTGGAGGCTATAAATACCCCCACCACTGCACAAGGGCAAAGGTTAGAGACTTATTGCATATTCCTTGAGCCCAAAAGCATTCATTCCACCCACTTTCTTTCATTGAGCATTAAATTGAGGTGGTTTTGCAATTAGTGCAAGGTTTTCAAATGTTGATCCACTTAGCACAAGAATTGCATTCAAGTGAAGCCCTAGGTCTATTACTCTTAGTGCTTGCCGGCACTTGGACGATCGGGCGAAGTTTGGCTTGGTGATCTTCTCAAGAAGCTTGTGAGAAGACCCGGCAAGTTGTGAAGGTTGGAGCTCACCTACCCGGAGCGGGGAAGAGCTACATTAGTGATCGAGGTGTTTGGCTCAATTCGTGGAGCCGGTCCGATTCGTTCGGGCCAACCTCAACGTGGACTAGGGGAAACCGGCAAGTTTTCGATCACCACGGTAAAACATCGGTTGTGTTCTTTTGTGCTTAGCTCTTATTTATTTACATCTTTGTTGATCATTCGATTGTTTAGAGCTAAGTTTGCTATATTGTTAACTAGAATTGCATAGGATTAATTGCTTTACATTCTTGCCATCTAAATTGTAAAGAATTAATCAATTGAACAAGAAAATTTTAAAAACCTCCTATTCACCCCCCCTCTAGTCGGTATCCTTGATCCTACAAATGGTATCAGAGATTGGTCTCTCATTTATAGACTTAACCGTCTAGAGAGAAAAGGATGGCTAGTGAGGGGATTGCGGTAGGAAAGGCACATTTGTTTGATGGCTCTAATTATGCTTATTGAAAAATTAGAATGTCAATTTATTTAAAGGCCATTAGTCACAACATTTGAAAAATCGTAAATGATGGTTACGTCATGCCACTTGATCCCGAGAATCCGACGGAACAAGATGGGTGTAACACTCATTTAGATGCCCAAACCATGAATGCTCTTTTTGGAGCCTTAAACGCGGATGAATTCAATAGAGTGAGCAATCTTGAGACGGCTCACGCTATTTGGACTACCCTTTTGGAAATACACGAAGGGACATCCACGGTTAAGGAGGTAAAATTGCATCGGCTTAGGATTAAGTATGAGACATTCATAATGTTGCCCCATGAGGACATCAATGAGATGTACACACGGCTAAACAACATTGTGAATGAGCTCAAAGGCCTTGGAACTAACCTTTCCGATCTTGATATTGTGAGAAAGATGCTTAGGGCCTTACCGGAGAAGTATGAGATGTTGGTGATACTCTTCCTAAACTCACTGGAGTTGGCAAGGATGACGCCAACACAACTCTTGGGTAATCTAATTACCAATGAGTGTACAAAAAGGACAAAAAGGAACTCTTGGAGCAATCCACCTCCAAAGGAAAGAAGATCACCGCCTTCAAGGCAAAGGCGGTGGCAAGTGAGGAGTCTGAAGAACAAGAAGAGGATTCCGAAGAGGAGCTTGCCCTTCTTGTGAGAAGGATGAACAAGTTCATGAGAAAGCGCTCAAGCCGAGGCGCAATTTATGACAAAGGCAAGAAGTGGAAATCCTCCTCCAACAAGAAGTGTAGCAACATTCGTTGCTATGAATGTGATGAGAAGGGGCACATTCCCTCTCAATGCCCCCACAAAGAAAGATGACAAGGAGAAGTCATCAAAGAAGAAGAACTATCAAGGCAAGAAGAAGCTTTTCAAGAAGCTTCACAAGGACGGCAAGAACGAAGCTCACATTGGTGAGTGGGACTCCGAGGAGGAGTATTCCGACTCCGACTCAAGCGAGGATGAGTCTCCCAAGAAGAAATGACTTGTTGGCATCGCCATCAAGAAAGCTTCATCGTTATTCTCCACTCCCACATGTCTTATGGCAAAAGGGGAGAAGGTAAAAACTCTAGACGACGATGAGTCTTCTTATGATGATTTGATGTACATGTTAGTAGAATTAAATGAATTTCTTGGAAAAGAGAAGTCAAAATTTAAGGTTTTGAAGAGGGAGCATACATCTCTTCAAAAATCCTATGAGGAGCTAAAGGAAGCTCATGACTTGCTTCTCCAAGAAAATCAAAAGAAGTCTAGTACTAGCATTGGTATATCTTGTAATATTTCGAATGAGATTCCTAGTATAGAAAAATCAACATCTAGCATGTCAACCTCTTGTGATGATTTACTTTCTATGCCATGCTCATCTAATGTTGATTCATACAATGCCTTATCTCATGCTCATGATAATGTGCTAGTAAATGAAAACAAGAATTTAAAAGAACAAGTGCTAAAATTGAACAAAATCTTAGAAAGAGCTTACAAGGGAAAGGATATCCTTGATAAGTTGCTAAGCGGGCAAAGATGTTCTTTTAACAAGGAAGGACTTGGGTACATTCCCAAGAAAGGTAAGAAGTCGACATACAAATATCCAAGGTTTGTAAATGAGAATGGTAAGTATTGTACAAAATGCCGGAATGTAGAACATATGTCAAATGATTGTTCTAAAAATAACATGCATTCCATTGGCTTATATGATTCTTGCTATATGCTTAAAAAATCTAAGAATGAAAATGTAATTGCTCATTTTATTGTCACCTCGATTTTGGGTGCTAAAAAGAAATCCATTTGGGTGCCCAAAACCTTGGTTACTAACCTCCAAGGACCCAAACAAATTTGGGTACCTAAAAAGACTTGATTTTCTTTTGTAGGTAAATTACAAAACCGGTGGAAGGCATTGGGTGTTGGATAGTGGATGCACTCAACACATGACCGGAGACCGGAAAACGTTCACAACTTTTGAGAGCAGAAGCAATGAAAGAATCACCTTTGGAGACAATAGCAAAGGGAAGGTACTTGGTTTGGGTAAAATTGTTATATCCAATGATATTTCCATTTCTAATGTATTCTTAGTTGAAACATTAAATTTTAACTTGCTATCCGTTGCTCAACTATGTGATTTAGGATTAACATGTTCATTCTCTAAAGAAAATGTAACTATCTCAAAAGAAAACAATAATGAACTTGTTTTCAAAGGTTTTAGATTTGGAAATATTTATTTAGTAGATTTTACTTCAAATGATGCATGCTTAAAAACTTGTTTAATTGCAAAAATCTCTTTGGGTTGGTTATGGCATAGGAGGCTAGGTCATGTGGGTATGGTGCAACTCAAAAAGCTTTTCAAACATGACTTAGTTGTTGGCTTGAAGGATGTGAAGTTTGAGAAAAATCGACTTTGTAGTGCTTGTCAAGCCGGAAAGCAAGTCGCTAGTTCTCATCCTCCAAAAGTATCATGTCAACCTCTAGGCCATTGGAGCTCTTACATATGGACTTGTTTGGGCCAACAACCTATAAGAGTATTGGAGGTAATAGTTATTGTTTAGTCATTGTGGATGATCACTCTAGATACACATGGGTCTTCTTCCTAAATGACAAAAGCGAAACCTCCGGAATTTTCAAAAGTTTTTTAAAAAGGACTCAAAATGAATTTGATTTTAAAATAAAGAAAATTAGGAGTGACAATGGTTCCGAGTTCAAAAACACAAAATTTGAGGATTTTTGTGATGAACTTGGAATAAAGCACGAACTTTCCACTACCTACACTCCGGAGCAAAATGGAGTTGTAGAAAGGAAAAATCGCACATTAATTGAAATGGCTAGGACAATGCTTGATGAATATAATACTTCCGACAAGTTTTGGGCGGATGCTATTAACACCGCTTGTCATGCTATAAATCGCCTTTATCTACATCGACTTTTGAAAAGGACTTCCTATGAGCTTCTCGTTGGAAGAAAACCGAACATTTCCTACTTTAGAGTATTTGGTTGCAAATGCTACATTCTAAGAAAGGGTGTTCGGCTATCTAAATTTCAAAATCGTTGTGATGAAGGTTTCTTATTAGGTTATTCTTCAAATAGCAAAGCATATAAAGTTTATAATAAAAATTTGGGTTTAGTTGAAGAATCATGTGATGTATAATTCGATGAAACTAATGGCTCTCAAGAGGAGCAAAAAAATTTGGATGATGTAGGTGATGAAGGATTGCGCAAAGCAATGGAAAACATGCAAATTGGAGACATCAAGCCAAAGGAAGATCCATCTTCACCAAGCTCATCAAGACAAGTAGAGCCACGCACATCGTCTACTCCAAGCAATATTCAAGTTGTTGAAGATGAGCAAAAGGATCAACAACAAAACAATCTTAAGATTCACAATGCAATTGCCAAGAATCATCCAATAGATCAAATATTGGGTGACGTGAGTAAGGGTGTTCAAACTCGCTCTAGAGTAGCTTCATTTTGCGAACATTACTCTTTTGTTTCTTCTCTTGAACCTAAGCTTGTAGATGAAGCTCTAGATGACCCGGATTTGGTTAATGCCATGCATGAAGAATTAAACAATTTCGCACAAAATGAAGTATGGACATTGGTGGAGAGACCTGAAGAGTATAATGTGATAGGCACTAAATGGGTCTTTCGAAATAAACAAGATGAGAATGGCATTGCTGTAAGAAACAAAGCAAGATTAGTAGCTCAAGGCTATACTCAAGTCGAAGGATTGGATTATGATGAGACATTTGCACCCGTTGCTAGACTTGAGTCAATTAGAATCTTGCTTGCTTTTGCATCTAGTTTTGATATTAAATTATTTCAAATGGATGTTAAAAGTGCATTCTTGAATGGAACAATCTCCGAACTTGTATTTGTTGAACAACCTCCGGGGTTCAAAGATCCTAAGTATCCTAATCATGTTTATAAACTTTCAAAGGCGTTATATGGTTTAAAACAAGCTCCTAGAGCTTGGTATGAACGCTTTAGAAATTTCCTTGTTTCGAAGGGATTTAAAATTGGTAAAATAGATACAACATTATTCACAAAAATCATTGGTGATAATTTTTTTGTTTGCCAAATTTATGTTGATGACATTATATTTGGTTCTACTAAACAAGATTTTTGCGAAGAATTTGGTGATACGATGTCTAGGGAATTTGAGATGTCCATGATAGGAGAATTAAGCTATTTTCTTGGACTCCAAATCAAGCAACACAAAGATAGGACATTTATAAGCCAAACAAAGTACACTAAAGATCTCTTCAAGAAGTTTGGCATGGAAGATGCAAAACCCATCAAGACACCAATGGCAACCAACGGGCATCTAGACCTCGACGAAGGAGTTAAGTCGGTAGATTCAAAGCTTTATAGATCCATGATTGGTAGCTTGCTTTATCTTACCGCATCTAGGCCCGATATCATGTTTAGTGTATGCATGTGTGCTCGCTTTCAAGCTTCACCAAAGGAGTGTCATTTAAAAGCCGTAAAGAGAATCTTAAGATATTTGAAACACTCCCAAAATATAGGGCTTTGGTATCCCAAAGGTGATAAATTTGATTTAATTGGATATTCGGATTCCGATTATGCGGGTTGCAAAGTGGATAGAAAAAGCACTTCGGGAAGTTGTCAATTCCTAGGTAGATCCTTAGTATCTTGGTCCTCAAAGAAACAAAACTTCGTATCACTCTCAACCGCCGAAGCCGAATATGTTTCAGCTGGGAGTTGTTGTGCTCAATTATTGTGGATGAGGCAAACATTGTTGGATTTTGGAATAAATTTTGATAAAGTGACTTTATTGTGTGATAATGAAAGTGCCGTGAAAATTTTCAATAATCCCGTCCAACACTCAAGAACTAAGCATATAGATATTTGCCACCATTTCTTGAAGGACCATGTTAGCAAGGGAGATATTTGCATTAGCCACATCCGGACCGAAGACCAATTAGCGGATATCTTCACCAAGCCATTAGATGAAAATCGTTTTTGCAAACTTAGGAGTGAATTGAATGTCTTGGATTACTCAAATGTTGCATAAATTTATGGTAAATTTAAATGCATACTCATTTGAGGAAGCTTGAAAGGTTGTTTGAAATTGCTCTCTTTTGTGCAAAAGGTTTTGATTTTAAAAGGAAATGCAAAAATTATTTAAAGGTAATATTTTGTTCTATCTAATGCATAATGATCCTTAAAGATTTTAATTGAGTGCAAAAACTAGGGATCATTTGCATCTATTCTCTTAAAATCCCAATTCTGCGAAGTTCCAGAAAAATCGGAACTACCGCTGTCTCCTGCGGTACTTCTGGGGAACGGTACTTCCGGCTGAGGAAGCGGTACTACCGCTCTGAGCGGTACTACCGGATCTGCATTTAAGGGGGGAGCAACTGCCCGCGCCCGAGGGTTTTCCTCTGTTGGACCCCACCTTTTTACTCCTCTCCGGTACTTCCTCTCCACTTCCGCCCGAGCCCGTACCTCTCCTCTCCTCTTTCTCTCTCTCTCCCACCAAAAACCTCCCAAACCGCACCACAGATCTTCAAATCTAGTGGTAATTTCGTCAAGTCTTCAAATCAAAACTTCTTCCAAGGGTTCAACTCCTCCGATCCTCAAGGTATTTCGGATCAAAAATCTCTTTTGATCTTCATTTTTGAACTCTAGGTCATGTTCTAGGTTAAATTGAAAAAGTGGTTGATTTTGCTATTTAATTCTAAGAAAATTGAGTATATTTGGTGCTTAAGGGTATATACAAACCTATTCCATGGATTCAATCCAAGAAAACACCAAATAATCCATTCACATTTTCAAAACCCTAGAATCTGCCAGGAAGCGGAACTACCGCCCGTCTAGTGCGGTACTACCGCTGAGCGGTACTACCGGCCCAGAATCGTCGGTACTACCAGATTTCCTGACAGTGCAGCAAACTCAGTCCATTTCTTTTCAATCTAACTTGGCTATACTCCTTTAATTCTCATGATGCCTTCTTCTTGGTTCTAGATGCCTAGAACAAGAGCCGCTACCAGAAAGTCATATGCTTCAGGGGATTCTTCGAGCATTCCTTCACTTCCATCACCTGAGGCTAGAGATGGCAATGGGTACCCGAAACCCGATACCCGGTGGGTTTTTACTTTATTAGGGCATGGGTCTGAGTCAATTTCCTAACCCATGGGTCTCTTAATGGGCAAAAAGCCCAACCCATCGGGTTTGCCGGGTTCGGGTACGTTCCTATAGTACCCAAACCCGTAAACCCATGGGTAATATAAACCCGATCCATAGGAGTTATAAACCCAGACTCCCAGCCTCCCAGGAAAACCAGCCCATAGCCCATTATCCATTTAGCCCCAAGCCCACAAATCCAATGCGGCAATGCCCCATTACCCATACGGCTAACCCTAGCTAGCACTCGGTCACGGTCACTACTCACTCCTCCCCAGTCCCCACCCCGATTTAACAGCCGCCGCAGCGGCGGCGCATCTGGCGCTCCGCGCTCGGTCTCCGGCAGTCTCCACGCTCGCCCTCCCGTCTCGCAGCTCCCGCTCCTGCTCCTGCCACTCTCACCGCACGCTCATCCTCCCGCACGCCCTCGCCGTCGCCTTGCCTTCCAATTCAGCCCGCCGCCCCCATGCCGCAGCCAACGCGCATCACAGCAGTAGGCCCTTGGCCATGGCGCTGCCCTCCGGCTCCAACGAAGATGTCCGGTGAACTTCTTCCTCCTCTCCATTAACCATTGTTGCAGCTCGCATTACTGAACCCACGGGCGACCCGTGGGTACCCGTTAACCCAGTGGGCATGGGTCTGGGCAAAAATCTGCACCCGTCACGGGTATGGGTTTTTTAACGGGCACATCCAACTTTCATGGGCACGGGTTTGGGATAGCAAAACCCAACGGGTTTGTGCCCGTTGCCATCTCTACCTGAGGCAGTCCAAAAGGCAGATCAAGATAAGGGAAAAGCACCTGCCTCTGACACTGAGTCCGACTCCGGATCTGAAACGGAGTCTGAACATCCACTGCCTGCGAGCTCTCCCATGGAGGAATCCGAAGAAGATGTAGCTGGGAGAGAATGACTTGAGATTGATCTCAAGAAGATTTCAGCTGATGAGTACGCTCGCCTTCGCCACACAAATCAGTATGAGTTCCCCTCCAACTCAATCAATCCAAAATTCCATACCAAGTTTCAGGAGAAGATATTTGATGAGATGTATGGACCAGATCGCCAGTTTGCAGATCATAAATACATTGACTGGGATCATATTGACAACATTGATAAGTATGATGGGACCTTCAGGCTCTTTCAAAGGGCCGGTATTCGGCAGCTTGTGGCCCTAGGACGTGACTACAATGAGGAGTTTATTCGTCAGTTCTATGCTACTGTGCATGTTACTCCAGACCGTGAGCATATGACATAGATGACCGTGTGCACAAGATATGAGGCCACTAAGCATGAGTTTGAGATCGTTTTAGGAGCGGAGCTGAGTGCTTATGAGAAAGTATATGACAAGCCCGCTCTCGATATTCATGCCATGTACCCCTACTACAACACTGAAGAGAAGTATGTGCTTGGCAAGAATATTGGATTGCTTCCCATTCCTAGTCTGGTCAACCGCATCATCAATCATACTATTCTCCCAAACGACGACAACTATGATGCCATTCGAGGTCATGTCTGGAACATCATTGACTACATTATGAAGGGTGAGAAGTTTGATGTCGTTGATGTGATCATGAGGGAGATAGTCTCCTCCAAAAATGATCGCAACAAGCGCATCAATTATGCGCCCTACATCATGGCATTAATTGACTCCAAGTTTCACTGTCGTGGAGGATGATGTGGAGTGCATAAGCCATACAAGCCAAGACCGGAGCCTCCTATTCCCACAAATGTTCGAGCTCGACAGTCGGCAGATCCAGGAGCAGGCTCATCCTCGGGAGCAGCAGCAGCAGCAGCTCAGCCACAGGAGCCTGGCCAGCCCTCTCTCTCTCAGGTTTACTCTTCCATGCTTGAGGGGTTCTCCACCCTCAACTCGCGACTGGACTCCATTGACAGCAGATTGACTTCGCTAGATGGTCGAGTTGCAGCTCTTGAGCGCCCTCCATCGCCTCGTCGCTACACTCGTCGTCGTACCTCTCAGGATTGATCTCTTTTTGGTACTTGATGCCAAAGGGGGAGAAGATTTAGGAAAGATTGGGGCTTACTTTTGGGCTTTGGGCTTATGGGCTTATATCTACTATCTTTTTTATTCTTGTCTTTAATGGTTGTAATGAACTTATATTTTGGTTAATGATCATGTGGATGTAATGAACCTTCATGAATGTTGATGTAATGAACCTTCATGGTCATAAATGTTTATGCTATTATTTGTTGCTTAACTGTTTATCTACTCTCATTTGATGTCACATCTTTGTCTTGTGCATCTTGTATGAAAAGTTGTAATTTTTATCCATGCACATGTTTAGGGGGAGTCATCTTCCCCTTGTGGACTCTAAAATGGGATAGTTCATTTTATATATCTTCTCAAGTTTTATTGCAAAGAACTTCTCTCATTTAAAGTCAATATGGATTATATAATTGTTGTCAAACAATTTGATATATTCAAAACATTTATCTCACATATAACTTGAGTTGTCATCAATTACCAAAAAGGGGGAGATTGAAAGCATCTAGACCCCTAAAAATGGTTTTGGTAATTAATGAAATTATGTGAATATGGGACTAACGTGTTTTATGAGCATGCGAAGGGTTAGTCCACACATGAGCGACAAGATGCAAGCCAAAGAATTCATATGAAGACTCAAAACTGGCTCAAGAAAAAGGTACACCTAGTGTAGGATCCCTTTTATTTTTACCGGTCTTGGAGAATGGTGGAAGACCAGATTATAGGGTAGATGATCGTACCATCAAGGGGGATCTTGGCTAGTAGCTTGAAAAACATATTTCTTGTGCCATATGGATCAACATTAGAAACTTGCATCCATCAAAAATCAGTTTTAAAATAAATTCTGTGCTCTGTCTGGAAGGGCGGTAGTACCGCAGTTTTGAACGTCGGAACTACCGGAGAGCGGTAGTTTCGCGCCCAAATGCGGTAGTACCAGCGAGCGGAAGATCCGTTTCTTGAGCGGATCAATTTTTTCAGAGAGCACCCGTGGATGCACTTAAGCTCTTGCGGGAACGGAAGTACCGGCCACTTAAACGCCGGAACTACCGCACCTAGCGGTAGTACCGCATTATGAAGCGGTACTTCCGGAGCCCAGAAGATCCGGAGGGAGAGCGGATTGATTTTTCCAGAGAGCACCCTCCGGATGAAGTCTGGATTTTCCTGGAGCGGAAGTACCGGCGATTTCAACGCCGGAACTACCGCTGTGTGCGGTAGTTCCGTTGTCCAGAGCGGTACTTCCGGAGTCCGGAAGATCCGGCCTCAGAGCGGATCAATTTTTCCAAAGAGCGCCAAAATTGGGACCTTTTTGGAGGTTGGCTGGAGCGGCAGTACCGCGCCGACTTTGCAGAACTACCGGGGAGCGGTAGTACCGCAAATGTCAACGGCGGTAGTACCGCGCCGCCAAATCCAACGGTCATTGCAGAGCTCTGACATAGCCGTTCTGGCGCGAAGATTTGATTGCGGTAGTACCGGCCCCTGGGGGCGGTAGTACCACTCGACCAGAATTTTTTCTGGAATTTATGTCAAACGGCTAGTTTTAGTTGGTGGAGGCTATAAATACCCCCACCACTGCACAAGGGCAAATGTTAGAGACTTATTGCATATTCCTTGAGCCCAAGAGCATTCATTCCACCCACTTTATTTCATTGAGCATTAAATTGAGGTGGTTTTGCAATTAGTGCAAGGTTTTCAATTGTTGATCCACTTAGCACAAGAATTGCATTCAAGTGAAGCCCTAGGTCTATTACTCTTAGTGCTTGCCGGCACTTGGACGATCGGGCGAAGTTTGGCTTGGTGATCTTCTCAAGAAGCTTGTGAGAAGACCCGGCAAGTTGTGAAGGTTGGAGCTCACCTACCCGGAGCGGGGAAGAGCTACATTAGTGATCGAGGTGTTTGGCTCAATTCGTAGAGCCGGTCCGATTCGTTCGGGCCAACCTCAACGTGGATTAGGGGAAACCGGCAAGTTTCCGATCACCACGGTAAAACATCGGTTGTGTTCTTTTGTGCTTAGCTCTTATTTATTTACATCTTTGTTGATCATTCGATTGTTTAGAGCTAAGTTTGCTATATTGTTAACTAGAATTGCATAGAATTAATTGCTTTACATTCTTGCCATCTAAATTGTAAAGAATTAATCAATTGAACAAGAAAATTTTAAAAACCTCCTATTCACCCCCCCTCTAGTCGGTATCCTTGATCCTACAGGGGTGGGCCAAGTGGGGTTAGGAGGTTAGCCCGTTACTTAGTTATGTTGCATATCACATGGGGTAGAGATCCGGATATTATTTGGATATCCGAATCCATTTCACATCATACCGAATTCACATTCAGAATCCGCAACTTTGCTAGGCAAATATCCGAATCCAGCTCTGGTTGTCTATTCGGATTCGAATATTTACTATTCAAATATGAAAAATTCAGATTCGTTACCCGGATTATCCGGCCAAATTCGGATTCGCTTTCACCCCTACTTTCACTAGTATCCGATGAGAATTGGTTTGAATCGTAACTCACCTACATATCAGTGCTAAAATCAGCAAGGATATACTATTCTGCCACATTCATCCATTAATCTATCTATTATTATCTTATAAAAATAAGGCTAAAAGGAGTTTCCTCGTTCACTCCACTTATTTATATAGGTTAAGATTATAATAGTGCAGATTAGTTTGATATATATAAGAACTGTGACAATTGTGTAAGAAATAAAATTATATTTTCAATCTTAAGAATTATAGTTGTGTAACAAATACTACTCTATTTTTCAAACATAAGCATATGTAATTTAATATCTAGCCACGTAAGAAAGGCGATGTCTTCATTATGAGGAGAACTTCCAATGCGCAGCGGGAAAAAAATCAACAAACATGTCAATGTTCGATCATCAGTGGTGACTGGAGCCCTTACTAATCAAGCTGTTGCTACTATCATTTTTGTTCGCCACTCACACTTGCATCGTCATTATTCATGTCCTCCCAACAGCAAACAGTACAGTAGATCATCGATGGACTAGTGATCTTTTTAGAAGCAGAAGTAGTATCGACCCAAACTGGGGATTTACCTGAATCTGCCGTGGTATGAACTGGTTCTTTTGCCCACTAAGACACAAACATTCAGCAGATCAACTTGTACGATTGTAACCTGCAGAAGCAGCCTGAAGTTGAACTGTTCAGTGCGGTGCGACCTCAGATGTCAATACGTCAGGCTGGACGCGAACAATGTTCAGAGCTGCTTTCTCGTTGAGCGTGCTGCTCTGCTGATGCTCCATGTAGTCTCTGTGCTCTATGCCCCGGAACTCCAGGCCCCGCCGTCCCGTGCCCTCCCCGGGACAGGCTCGACGACGGCGTCCAGACCCGGCCCCATCAGGCTCACGATAGACATTCTCGTCTGCTCGCCGCCGACCAGCGCGCAATCTGCATGCACACGTACACGTATGTGAGTTCACGAACCGAACTGAATTTCGCACAACTTGTTGACTTTTAAAGAGCACAGTTAGTTGGTCAGTTACCTCCAACTGATCGCCGGTGAAGACGAAGAGCGAGCCGGGAAGGGGCTTCGCGAGGAGCCACTGGCCATTGTGCTTGACCTCGAGGCCATTGACGCCATTCTGGAAGAGCAGAGTGAGAAGGCCGTGGTCAGAGTGAGCCGGAATTCCTACAGCCCCACCGAGCGGGCCAGCGTACGGTGGGTGTTATGACAAAAATAGATAATCCAAAGAATAAAATATATGAATTTAACATAGAAAATCTTTACGAAAAAATCATAAATATATCAATATGGAATTCACTATATGAGAAAATATTATTGTTAGGATATTTTGTAATTTACCTCATTTTTAGGGAAAGAAAAAAATTACCCGTAGAGCCCACTTGTAAGAGAGGGAGAGAAAAGGATATAGAGGAGGCAAGCCGTTCGGACGAACCATTTGGACCGTCCGAATGGATACAGATCTAATCGATGCCTCTTCTTATCCCCTCCTCCTTCGGGCAGACACTTCGGCGTCTTCCTTGCGTGGGCGCCGTCAAATCCAGATCAGAAGTTCAGCCTCTCTGACTTTATATCCGAGATGGGAAAGCTAAGTTTAGGGGGAGAAGAATAAGAGCTTACCACTGAGATCCAAAACTCCATCGGCTGTTCGGTCTTGGGGATTTGGGTAGAGCTTGGCGGAGGCTATACTTGCGCGGTCGTCGGACTGTGGCGTTCTTACTTCTAGCTCATAGATCTTGCTCCCCGGATCGTGTGCTCACTCTTGGTGTTCCTCTGGTTCTTTGACTCAGCTTTGGCCGGGTGAAGTGCGATAAGATTTCATTTTCTTGTTGGCTTTGTGCGGCATCGACTTGTACCTCGACTCCACGAATTGGTGAGTATTGATTTGTGGAGTAGGGTTTTATATCTCCGATTGCCTCTCCGGTGATTCTCTGGTATTTGCCGGTGATTGGTTTTCTAGGACATCGTCTCCGATGAGCCTAGTCCCTTTCGGCCGTCATGGTGGCTTGGAGTGCCACCACTCTGTGAGCTTGCTCTCTACTCCTTTTATTTTTATTGTGCATTTGTCAACCATGCTAGTTTATATCTGTTTACATCTGAAACTTATGGGAAGTTCTAGCGCAAGGAGGACTTATGCATGATAATCTGTAGGCTTGTGAATGCTAGATAAGGATATCTTTGTCAAATTGAAACCACAATGATAATTTAGATCTATTCTGCTAGTGTGATTTGTTCATATACTTGTTTATCTCTGTTGTGTAGTTGCTAGCTCTGTCAATTGTATTGGCGCAGTTCCTATTCAGTCTTGATTACTACTGTTTTAGATATTGCCAAACTATATGTTGTTTCAGCAGTAGCATTGCTCTGTTACTAGTCTCTGTTTTAGTCAGAATCTATTATCTTTGTATGCTCTTGACATTAATACTACACTAAGACAATATTTGCTTGATCAAACTAGCAGAAGTTTAAGGAATTGTTACTATGTTTGTTAAAAACTAATAAGAGTGGTAGAAGGTCAGATCTCTTTTGAATTTGTGTAATTTCTCCCTAAGAGCAATACTTTAAATGTTAAATGGTTTCCGGTGAGCTTCTGGAAGCCGTACTAAAGGTTTAGGACTTCAGAAATGCGACTGCCATCGAGACGTAGGCTCCCAGAGATTGCCTTCGCGGGCTCGAGCGAGAGGTCTCTCGTGCAAGTCGAGTACTCCATAGCAGTCTCTCGGACAATGATAGCCTGACACGAATAATAATTTGCACCATTTGGTGATGTCAAACGCTGTGTTAGTAGTTTGGACTACGTACCTCAACTTTGCAGGGCAGTAGAACTCACGTAGTCCCTCCAGTACTTGGCACCGTGCACGACTTTCTACCTGTCCCGATACGTATAGGATCCATCCATTGGCGCATCATCCATGTACCCTGCCTCCTCCTCTGTTGGTAAACTGAACAGTTCTTTGCATGCATCCATCACTGCTTCTCGGAGATTCTCGGGCACCAGGGCACAGCCACATTCAAAACAGAGTAGGCTTTAGCCTAGAATATAAAAAAATATCTAGTGTACAGTCTGGGTAAATTTAGTCCAGGCTAGATAATATTTTTATGATTTAGACCAGATAGTCTAAATCATTTCATCACTGAGCCTAGAGCGTAACTAAATTCTGACTCCGCCACTATCGGGCACCCCATGGTTAATCACCTTCATGCCAGATTTAGACAGCTTATTAATCGTGCCATTGACGAATTGCTACGTACGTACCATGAAGAGAGCTCTTGTAGTGTTGGGGGGCGATTTTATAGGTTTTTGTTTATGACTTTAACTGTGTTTTATAGATTTTGGTTAAAAAATAAATAGTAATAAATAAAAAAGTAACTTTTAGAAGAACGAGACGAGCAATAAAAATAAGAGAGAGATATATACGCGTGATAATAGCGAGAGGAGTGGGATGCACGATATACCTGTGACCTACCTTATCCTCAGAATAAGACCGTAGTAAGAAGAGTGAAGAGTCCGTTTCGAAAAGTTAGATATTTATATTGATTTTCAATTTTTTAAATAAAAATTAGAAGCAAAAGATAACACAAACAGAAACTCCAGAGTACCATGAAGCCCCCGTCCTAGCATGCCCGGCCGAGGTCTGGGATAGCCCGCACCGTTGATCGGCCACGCCGTTGACGAGGACGTCGAGGTCGACGAATGGGACGCCGTCCACACCGCATGCTCCGGTACAGTCACCGTGTTCTCCGTCAGCGCAGTCAGGGGAACGATGCGGAGACGGTGCTGCCATGATTGTGCAGTGAAGGGAGATGGTTTCAGAGGGAGCGGAGTTTGTGAGCCGAGGCATAATCGTTGCGTGGCTGACTGGTGTTCCCTGCAATCCTGCATGACCAAGACAACCCTACACGTTGCAGCGTTGGCATGATGAGACCAGGACACATGGCTCAGCTGATGTTGGGCACGAAAATGCAACAGTTCTTTCCTTGTTCCATATACATAAGAGCTAAAACTACAAATAATTCAAACTAGAGGTAATATAAACAGATGACATGGTCTGCATGAGACTACAATCGAATTATACACCTCCCTAATTAAGCACCTGGTACAGTCGGTAGAAGCGTGAAGTGTCAAAATAGTCTTGGATGTAGCGGTAGGAAGTTTAAGGCACCCGGAGATAGGGGCAAAGCCAGTGTATAAGTATTGGGGTCCGGTGACTCCAATGAAATTTAGCAAACCTTATAGAAAATTACTGTTTGTTACTGTTCATCGGTGGAGGAGACACTATTGTGCAATAGAGGTGACCCCAATGCTCCTGTCGTCTGACTTCACCCCTGCCCGGAGAGTAGAGGCAAGTGTTGAAACAGCCTGTCAGCCTCCATTTTTTGAATGTTTTCCTCCAATCGAATGGCATGTGACTACACGTGTGGTTGGCTTGGGACTTTTAGCGCATATATATAGTATGTTTTGTAGCTATATTTAAAAGATAGCTATATACATATAGAAATAGCAAAAAATGACACTTCTGCCACTCGGTGACCATACGACAGTGGCCTATAGGTGACACGTGGCGTCCTGGGCACCTGTCGCCTAGCCATCGGATAGCCACACGCCTTCTGCCTGGGCACCGGCCCGTAGGTGGCCTGCCGCCCCACCATAATACGGAAATAGCAGGCTTAATTACATGTCTAAATATTATTTTATATATCATATTTATTTAAATTTTTAAATATAGCAAATAAGCTCAAAAAATTCCAAAATTTTATGTACAACTTTCTGACACAACATAGTTCATTGTGTAATTTTTTGACAATTTTATCCACTCTGAATATTGCTCAAAAATTCGTACTATTGAGATATTTACGGGATTTGTTACATATAGCAAGTGAACTCTAAAAATTACGAACTTTTATGTGAATTCTCCCAACACAGTCCACCTAATTATGTAATTTTATAAAATTTTTATATACTTCAAATTAATCATGTTAATTTAATCATAATTAACGATATGCGATGTATCTGTTGCAGTGCATGACCTCTGTCCTTCGCACATTTGTCAGCCCACTACTGCTATGTTTCCTTTCTCACTACATCCTTCGCACAATTGTCACTCTTCCATGCCGCCCCCCTCGCGTGCTCTCTCATCCGTGGCACGACACAACATAATGACATCAGTGCGGACGAGGGAGCGCACGAGGGGGGACGGCACAGACAGAGTGGCAATTATGTGAAGGACACGGTGGGAAAGGAAATATAGCAGCAATGGGCTAATATATGTGCGAAGGACAGAGATCACGCACTACAAAAGATGCATCACATATCGTTAATTACGATTAAATTAACATGATAATTTTAGAGCATATAAAATTCTCATAAAATTACACAATTAGGTGGACTATGTCAAAAGGCTTTATATAAAATTTTGTAATTTTTTTAGCTTCTTTGCTATATGTAAAACTCCTGCAAATATCTCAATAGTACAAATTTTTTAGCAATATTTAGAGTGGATAAAATTGTCAAAAAAATTATACAATGAACTAAGTTGCGTCATAAAGTTGCACCTAAAATGTCAGAATTTTTCGAGCTCATTTGCTATATTTAAAATTCAAATAAATATGACACATAAAATAATATTTAGACAGGGCGGCAGATCACCTGCCGTCTAGTGGCCAGGCGGCAGGCGCACAGCCATCCAGTGGCCGAGCGGCAGGTGCTTGGGACGCCATGTGTTGCCTATAGGGCACTGTCGCCTGGTAATCGGACGGTAGGCGCTTGGGACGCTACATGTCGCCTGTAGGCCATTTTTGTTATTTTTGTATGTATACGATTATTTTTGTAAATACGGGTGCAAAACACAATGTATATGCCAAAAAGTCTTGGTTTGGTGCCTATCATAATGTTAAAGAATTTGACATGCATTTGGTATACTACCAAAATTTTGAAAAGATTCCTTCCTTTGTTTCTTAGCTCATTTTCTTGCAAATTTTTGCCAATCCATATGCAATCTAATCCATGACCAAATTTTGGCATACTTGGAATTGCACTATGTTAAAATTTTAGCTAGGAATTTTGGCATCGGTTAGAAGACTCTCTACTGGTTGAATCACTCGTCAGGTTTCATGCGATTTGATCCAGAATTTTTTAGGGCCTGTTGTTTAGGTTTAGGTTTTTTGGCTTATAGCTTAAAGCCAGCTTTTTGGCTTAAGCAGCTTAAAAGCAGTTAGCTTTTAAGCCAAGTTAGGCTATTTTGTATCCTGACTTTTTGATGGATTGAATGGTGTGGCTTATTACCAGAAAGTCTGAAATACCCTTATTACCATTCCGACTACTATGTGGATCCATGTACATGTTTTGGCCATCCTTTCAATGGCTCATTACCTTCAGACTGCACAGATAGTGGTGAAATTGCTGACATTTCGTGATGGTTTTTCTCTGATGTTTTGATGTACACTCTTTTTCATTTCTTGAGTGCCTTCGATGTACAAATCTATTGGCTACGTGAGAGTAATATACTCTTAGGTTTACATTAGGAGAATATGTATCGAAGACAAATGTGTAACGTTTTTCAGTAATGCCAATTTTAGACAGCTTTGAAGGCCCTATTATATTTCTTTTTACTTTCGTTTATGCATGAATTCGATCAAATCATTACTAGCTGACTTTACATATGCAATCATTCCTATTTAATTTCGTTTACAAGAAAAATCCTGACGTACAGACGTTCTCACCCCAAAAAAAGAATCGTAGTCTATTTTCAAATATAAGCATATGTATGGTAATAGCTATAGCCTTATGCGGAAAATTCACAACTGTTAAGAAAAAAATAAATATTCTTGGAATTCTCACAAAAAAATGAAGACATCCGACCTTGATTTGAGTTGCATATAAAGATACATGTTGCAATATAAAGATATTGTCTATGATCTTGCAGACATCAACGAATTAGCAAGACTCTCACGAAAGGCGCACATGTTTGTATCATCCACTGCCGATGCACTGCCGCTGTTGCCTCCAGATGGTCCAGCGTGTGTAGTGTTTGGTTCATAGTCTTCATCATTATCGCATCTCTCAAAAAGTTCATCGCGTAAAGCACTATCTCGGATGAAGTTGTGAAGTGCCATACACGCAATAATAATTTGCGTTTGCTTGTCCATGTTGTAACTTGGCATAGCCAACAAGATTCGCCATTTCATTTTGAGCACACCAAATGAACGTTCAATCACATTTCGAAGGGAGGAGTGAGCATGATTAAACATCTCGTATTTACCACTCGGTTGTCGACCCCGTCAAAATTCTGGTAGATGGTACTTTTGTCCTTTGTAAGGATCTAGATAGCCCTTTCGATTGGGATATCCCGCATCAACAAGATAATATTTTTCTGCACATGACAAACATGTAAGTGTTGATGATCCAATTCGAGAACGCCATCATAGCAATTAATTATAGGTTCATATAAGCAAAGTACCGTCAGGAGGATGTGGAAACCGATTTGAATATTTGTCCAAAGTATTATTGAATATCCTTGTGTCATGCGCTGAACCCGGCCATCCGGCGACAACAAAAGTAAACCTCATGTCGAAGTCACACACCGCTATCACATTTTGAGATGTATATCCATGGCGACCGGTGTGGGCAATTTGCTCATCCGCTAGCACAACAACAGGTACATGCGTGCCATCAATTGCACCTATGCAATTGTTGAAATGAGGAGAGAAGCGACTATCTTGAAGTTTAGGATGAACTGTGTTAAATTCTGGATCTCTTGGTTTAATGTTATCTTCAGATAAACGGTACAAACAGTCCAAGACTTCATGAAATTTTCTGCAGATTGTCTCACTTGATCTCTTGAAGCGGTTCATGACTTGGCTAACTGACTGAGGGCCACCAACTGTCCATAAGAACATAGCCAAAGATTCTACAAAACTCATTTGTGTAGTTGATTTCAAGCCATAGTTTGCAACTAAGGTATCATGCAAGTTATTAAAAATATCTCTACTCATTCTAAACATGCTGTAACAATCTCTTTCATCACTCAATTGCTCCATAACCCATTCATATTCGGTTATGAGTGGTTGTCTCTTCTTCCTCTTATTTAGGTAAGTCTCATAATAGTACATACCTACGTAACCAGCTGCTGCAACAAAATCATGAAAGGGTAACTTCCTCTTATTTGTTTTCTCAACTTCAGCTTCGCTAGAATTGCTTTCGGTTGTCGAACCATCAATTTCACTTGATGGACTCATCTACAGACAAAAAAAAGAACATTTAAAAGGACTTGATGAACATAACTTAATAGTTTGAACTTCATTACATAACCATCATTAACTGAATAATATGAGTGCAGATCACTAATGGTTTGAACTTCATTACATAACCATCATTAACTGAATAATATGAGTGCAGATCACTAATAGTTTGAACTTCATTACATAACCATCATTAACTGAATAGTTCGCTAATTTAAAAGGACAACAAAATTTTTCTAATTGTTCTTCATCTTGAGATCATACATCCTTTTGAGCCAATTAATCTTTCCCTCATCAGTCTTCATAGTTACAAACACTTCTCTATTTTCTTTTTTAGTAAATAGCCTTGTTGCAATGAAGTGTTCATCACTTCCTTCAACCATGCCAGCTTGAACAGCTATATCCATGACTTCTGCTATGGACGGACCACTCGAAGCATGGCCTTTAGCCATAATATCCACCATACGCTTGAAATCCCTCGCAATGGGATTTTTCCTATTCTTCTTTGAACTAGGATTGATACTACCAGCCCTACGCTTCATAGGGCCCTTTTGTTTCTTATCAGCTTCCTCATTGGTTTCTACATCAACATTTGCAGCTTCATCGCCTTCCTCCAAAGCATCAACATCAACAATAGTATGTACATCACGTGAAGTCTCACCCGGGATGGCTAAAGTGTTACCCGTCACATGAGCATTTGCAAACATAACTTCCATCTCAGCTAGATTCTCAGGGGGGGTCCATCACGAAAACTTTTATGTTTTGGATAATTCTGCAAAATCAATAAGAATGATTAAAACAACATCGATTTGCAGTGATTATGATATGAAACATGAAGATATTTCCGTAATGTCTACCTTTATGTGGTCATCCCACCAAGCATCGGACGCATCAATGGTTCCTTTTGCATGATCCCAACCTAGCCCAGTTGCTTTCAGTTTAAGTTCGTTCCACAAGCTGTACACTTTCTTCATTGTTTCTCAATGGTTCTTGAATTGCTTTTTGTCGTGCCTTTTCCCTGTCTTCTGAAAGAACTTGAGCTGCAAGTTCTTGTATCCAGTGGTGCTCAAACAATGCATGGGTCTATTACCAGCCTCAACTTCCTCTTTACAAATCTAGCAAAACGCCCTATTCGAGAATGCATCCCAATTTGCCTTGGATAGAGGAAGTAGATCCATCTACACACTTTTCATTCCACAAAGCAAGTTATTACACACTATTCATCCCAAGTTATTACACACTATTCATCCCAAGTTATATTAACTTTATGGTTTCCAACTAGACAAGATTGTAAACTTTATGGTTATCACTTGTACAACTTAATTGTAAATTTTATGAACCTACAATCACATGAAGCCATCTTGGTTCTTATACTCGGCACTTCAAATAAATCTCAAAAACAAATCATACGTAAAGAACATGTAAGAATATGTGCACAAGCAAAAATTGTACAAAAAGTAGTACACATCTTTTGTAGTAAGTATGTTGTCTTTTTTCTTTGCACAGTAAACATTGTCATATTTTTGTACAAATTTTTGCTTGTGCACATATCCTAACATATATGATATTTTTAATTTTCTGAGTCCACAAAACCAAAAGCATTGGTGCACATATCCTAACATATATGATATCCCAAGGACATGTTAGAACTCGCAATTGGAACATTAACCTCAGTAGTTAGTACGTGTAAAGAAACCTATTGCTCTCGAGATCAAATCCAAAAATAATAATATCACTGCCATGGGTTCACAGACTCCTAATGCCAATCTTTTTTTGCTTCATCAGTCCAATGCCAATCTTTTTTTGCTTCATCAGTCCAATGCCATGGGTTCACAGACTCCTAATATGACTGCCATGGGTTCACCCAAATAGCCAATATCAACCCAATGCCAATCTTTTTTTGCTTCATCAGTATCATCATCCCAGACTCCTAAAATCTTATTATCTGGTAGTAGCCAATATCAACCCAACTACAAACACCAACCATAGCAGGAAACGATCTGCATTGATGGGAATAGGAACTGCAACAGGTGGCCCTAAATCATCTAAACGAAATCTGGATCTAACTGCAGATGCGAAGAAATCTGGATCTGAGAGATATACCTTGAGGGCCGGTGGTGTTGGGGATGTGGAGGAGGCCGGCGGATTCGTCGGAGGATGGCGAGGTTGGGGATGACGAGGAGCCCTGCAGGGTCACCGGAGGACGGCGGGGTTAGGGACGGCGACAAAGCCTACTGGATCACCGGCGGGGTTGGGGGCGGCGAGGAGGCCTGCTGGGTCGCCGGAGAGGTTGGGGATGGCAAGGACTGCTGGGTCGCCGGACGGGTCGCCGGTGGGGTCGGGGGTCGCCCGCGCGGCCGCGGATCGCCGGTGGGGTCGGGGTCGCCCGCACGGCCGCGAATCGCCAGCGGCGCAAACGAAGGGAGACTCGGGGCGATTTGGGTGAAACGAAGCGGCGCAAACGACGGGTGGGAGAATTATATACCGATGGCATTTTTTCGTAAATATTTCGAACTTCAGTGGCAAAGTATTATTTCCATTCCGCAAAAGCCAAAAAAGCTCAAAAAATTGGCTTTTGGCTTTTAATTATAACAGGCTTTTGGCTTTTTCAAAAACCTAGTTGAAAAGCCTTCTATTTGTTTAGGCTTAAGCTTTTTTGCTTTTAAGCCACAAGAAAAGCCAAAACATAAGTCACGTCGTATCAAAACGTTGGATTTTCTAGCACCATTATTATGCGGCGTTTGATGGGGATAACCGAAAGTGAAATGCACGGCTATTTTTAAAGGATAGGTGAACTGTGTGTGTGATAAACTGTATTTGCTCCTGGCTTGCATTTATTCAGTTTGTTAACCTGCTCGGATGGAAAAGCGTATGGTTGTCTAAAGTCAATACTACTATAATTTCGTCATCTTCACTTATGAAGATAGGGCTTATTTGATATGGTTGTAGTTTATGGATTTTGACTAAAATTTTTGAATTTTAGCTGTTTACGACAGAGATTACGGAGAGAGATACTCGTTTGTAATTTTAGTTGATACAGATATTGAGCTTTTAATGTGTACTACAATTAACTTGTAAATTCTGTCTTAAGAAAATATTCTATTTAAAAGTTAGGTACTATATCAAAAATTAAAAACTACTTTTAAAACCGTTAAAAAACAGACCCATAATCTTAAGACGACAAGCCACTTGAAGCGTAGTACTTCGAAAGGGACATCCCTTACTCATTTCACAGTGTCTCTCAATTACGAGCTATGAACAAATGAAAATTCAGAAAAATAGATGCCAAAGCTTGTCCAGAAAAATTATATACCTCCCTAATTATAAAAGAACCAAATAAATGGAGAATCTATTTTTAACCAACCATTAAGTCTATGTACACGCACCCTAAATTTGCCGCCGAAAAGAGGATTAACGGGGACGACAAGGACACGTTCCTAACTTCCGTGGAGTACGTTCTGCTCGTCAAAAAGCGATGTCAAACACGGCCTCCAAGTGGAAGTGGGCACGCCCCGCCGTCGCACTGCTGCTCCGCGGCCTTGCCGTCGCCGGCGACCTTCGCGCCCTTGGCCGGCGCGTCGGACTCTCCACGCCGCACCGATCCCCACACCGGCAGCCTCACGGAGAGCGACAAGAACGACATGTTTGGCCAGCGGCCTGACTGACCGAGGCGAACGCTCCTCGCGGAGCTGGAGCCGCCGAAGCCTCGGCGCGTGCTTCCGTCACCGCCCGTCCGGAACGCTTGGAGGCTCGTTGTGCGCCGCAGCTTGCCCGCCGCGACGACCTCCCGGAGGACGTGCTCGGGCAGCCTCAGCGTGAACCTCTCGGCGCTCTCGCCGGCCGCGGCGAGCGAGTGCCCCGTGGTGTGCGATCGCGGGAACTGCGCGGGACGCCGGCCCGACTTGCTACGCAGCGCACGCTTCACGCTGCCGATGCGCCTCAGCTCGGCCTCCTCCTCTCTCCTAATCCTCTCTTCCTCCGTCTCCTCGGCATCAACGACAACCACGGTCACTTGCTCTGGTGCCGCAGCAGCTTCTTGCGCCGGCTGCTCCAGTGCAGGGACATCTTGCTGGGTGGTCGTCGACACAGCAGTACTGACCGCCGTCGGGGCCTCCGCGTTGAGGGCAAGGTTTGCGCGGCAGACGGGGCAGGTGACGTGCAACGCGAGCCACGCGTCGATGCAGTCGGTATGGAACGCGTGGGAGCACTTGGGCAGGAGGCGGAGCGTCTCGTCGTCGTCGAACTCACTGAGGCACACGGCGCACTCGAGCGCCCCCTTGCCAGCCTTGTGCGCCTTGACGTCGGCGTAGGCCATGGTCGGAAACGCCTCCAGCACGGCCGGGTCCAGCCCCCTCATCCTCCTCGATCGAACGGCACCCGTGGCGAACGTGATCCCGCCCGCCCGGCCAGCGCCGGGGTACTCTCCTGGCCCGCCGAGTGGGGCCCTCATGCACCACCGGATGTAAATCGAGAAGAACCCGAGGAAGAAGAAGGCGGTGACGAGCACGACGATCACGATCGCCATGGACGGGTTGAAGTTCTTGGGGTCGAAGTAGTTCGGGCCCGGGCCCGACGGCGAGCCCTGCTGCGCCGCCGCGAAGTCGGCCGCACCAGCGACGAGTACGATGACGAGGAGAAGGAAGCGGCAGCCATTGCCGCGGCAGCGCGTCAGGCCCATGGGGGGTGGAGGGGGGGTGGTCAGTGGAGGGTGGTGGCTTTCTCTGCTTCTCCTTTCGGGTGGGAGTATTAATGGAAGCGGGGGGAGTGGAGTAGGGAGTATGTTCACACGTGGGAGGGAAGAGATAAAAAGGGCGCGCGGGCGCCGTGCGTGTGAAGTTACGGTGATGAGTTTTAATCCACCGCAAAAAAAAACTTTTCTGCGTGCCTCTAGCCTGCATAAAATGCAGGATTTTTTTTAGCCACTAGTTGGTGAAAATTAACCATTCATTTGGTTTGCGTATATAAGCATGAACAAATTAATGCTGCCGCAGACCAGAGTGGGCGGAGAATCTGGTGATTATTGATTTCTTTCGCCAAAGCCGCGGCTTAGTTTGATTTTTGATGCGATCAACGAAGGGTTGGCCCGGCCAGGCCGGGCTCCACCGGCACGTGGATCTTACCAGTTGCAGGAGGCAAGGCGTGCGAATTATGCGTCGTGCCCTACTGCACCAACATCTTTCCCTTTCTTTAAGCTTTAGTTTTAACGATGTGCTTCTCTTTAATATATCGCGGCAGGCAGCAGAGCAGAATTGAATCAACGACCAGGCGAGTGATGACTGATGGCTAGTGAGCCGGTCCTTACCAAACGACCTTTGCGTGGTGGGTAAAGAACGGCGACGTTTCATGCCAGTACTACACTTGCAGGGTCCAATCCATGCGGCCGCGCGCGTCGGGGGTTCAAAGCCGACGGCGATGGTTATGCGCTGTCGCCGTCCGCCGCCGTCGGAAGCTGATCGTGCGAGTCTGGCGAGAGACGGACGGTTAATGGTACTTGCCAGCGGCATGAATGGGGAGGGGGTGTGGAAAAGACTGGAAATGCACGGTCCAAACGCACGAAAACCTGCCATGCACGTACCTGGCTAAACCGCGGTGGCAATAATAATACGAGTGTAATAATAACTAGAGCGGTCGGCGCGTTTTGCCGCGCCACGGCGTGCTCTATAACTGTATTTGTTTTTTTTTTTGTGTTACGACAGCATAGGAGTAAGGGAGGAATATTGGTGGGTTTTTTTGGACTGTGTTTTTTTATTTTTAATTTGAATTTTTGAATTCTAACTGTTTACAAAAGAGAGCATAGAGAGAGATATTTACATGTGATTTTGCTCGATATAGATGAAGTTGAGACTGTCAACTACAATCGACCTATATATCTCACTTTAAAAACACACGTCTTTTGAACACTAGTTACTGTAGAAAATCAAACCATAAACCTAAATGAACCCACTGTTAGCAGAAGCTGTATTTTTTTGCGTGTGGCTACTTTTTAATATGGACTAGGAATGGACTGTGCAGTGATAAAAGTGTATATGCTGACAAAGCTCTATAGCATGCGAGATTGTTACGAGCACATGATGCTTATAGGATGATATATGTTAGACCATGTGGTAGTCGTGCAATGAGTGATAATGAATAATTGATATTTAGATTTTATTAGAATTTGTGTTTGTGAAAGTTCTGGTCGATGCGCTATTGTTGCTGAAGTTTTCAAGATAACAGGTCTGGTTGGTAGGCGTCGATCACGGTAGATCGACCATGGCAGTCGACCACGGCAGGTCGACCACAGCAGATGACCAAACCAGGTCAACCATGGTATTTCGATCACGGCAGAACGACCTCGATCTGGAGTTTTTAGAGGAGTCAAAGATCCTGGAGTCGGAGAGCAGTCGAAGACCCTGGAATCGGAGACTCCAGATAAACCGGTCGTAACTAAGTAAACCGATCGTAGCTACAGTGAATCAGTCGATGGTCATAAGCTAAGAGGAACTAGTCGTATGATATAATGCAACCGGTCATAGCTGTAGTGAATCAGTCGTATGCTATGAGGGAACTAGTCATACCGAAAAGTGAACCGATCATATGACATAATAAACAAGATACAATGGACTACGGTCGGTAGTCGGCAAGCTTTGACTAGGATGGTTGGGGTCTTAAGCTTCAGTGGACCGGTCAGAAGTGACAGTAACCGGTCGGTGGTCATTGCTACAGTACCAGGTAGGTACTCGGTAGTCGTTGCTACAATACCATATAGGTACCCGGTGTTTGATGTTACAGTATTATGTAGGTACCCAGTGGTCGTTGCTACAATGACTGGTTGATGGTCGGTATTCGTGGACTAAGAGCGTTGTGATGCTTATGATTTGCAAGTATTCTGAGTGGTGGTAATGCTCGAGTACTTATGATTTTCAAGTATTCGTTGAGATAGCGATCTGACTAGCATATGCTTGGCAATCATATTATTCGTACTAAGTGGTCAGAAGTTGATTTTCTAGAGAGCATGAAAATTATGGTCATGTATGACATGGTTGGTGTTGATGGATGGTTAAGAGTGTGGTTTACGTGTGTGGACTAATGTCGGTCAAGTTGGGAAGAACTTGTGCTAGGAAAAACGTTTTTTGGTCTTTGCATGTGCAGTTTGGACATGGAGATAATCATGGTCGGTAATGAGGAGGACCGAAACTAGGATAAGAAAATTTGAGGTTTAGGTGGTCGAGGATGTCACGAGGTGGTCAGACTCACACTGAAGCACGTGGAGATCAAAGCTGAATGATGCGTGGAGAAGCTACAGGAGGTGCGGTCCTAGAGGCATCAAAACATGAGGATGGTGCGTGGAGAAGCTACAGGAGGTGCGATGCTAGAGGCTTTGTCACATGATGAGATTAGAGAAGTTATAGAAGGAGTCCATAACTTGGAAGGTTTAGAGATATTGGAAAACCCATGTTTGGAAGGGGTTTTGGTCCCTTGATTTTCGGAACGGATAGAGTTTGGTTTAGAAATATTGGAAAATCCGTGTTTGGATGGGTTTCGGGTCTCTTGATTTTCAGAAGAGATAGGATTCATGTTCGTGTTTGATGAGGACACGTTTGGGGCGTTAGCCTATAAAAGCAGGGAGATACTAAGGGTTAATGTCAGGCTTTCGGAAGATTTTTAGCGAAAAGATTGGAGAAGAGACTTTAGTTTTTAGCTTGCACTTTTAGGGGTGCTTGTGAGTGCAGTTTATAAATTCATGAAAAACCAGCAATAAAAATCATCTTGAATCAATCTGGTTCATGAATTGCTTGAAGAGCACTGGTGATTGTAGGTGGATTGGATTTTACGACAATGGGCAAAGGTGAGTGAGCGGTTGAACAGAACAATCGATCAAGCGGTTGTGCACTGAGCGATCGATCAGAAGGTTGAGCATCGGGTGGCCGAAATGTTCACCGACCGCCAGGAGACCCCCTCTAATTGTAGTATTTGATCCTACAAGTGGTATCAAAACCTGGTTCTAGCATCTCTGGCCTAATACGGTGAAGGGACCCTGAGAGACCGTCGGTGTACAGTGAAGGGGCGGTGAACAGCTGAGGGACGCCAATATGTGAAAGGAGAGATTGTTGGAATAGTACCACATTAATTGTGGAAGTCAAGGAACATAACTTAAAAGTGAGGGAGTCCTTCACTTTATTAGCTAGCTTTTGGAATGAGAAGGCCCTTATGATCCAACAATATATTACAGATAACCTGATATAGGTGAGGTCTGCTAAGTATTTACAGAGGATGTGCATAATTAAAGGTTCATCGGTAGCAGCCCAATCATGGTGTTTGCTTGCTAAATTCGTCTCGTGCATCGGAAAAAGCTTCATTATTATGGATTAAGCATATCATCGCATCGTCGTTAGACTACTGGGACAATATATAGATAGGCAAAATATCATCAGCATGAGACTGGTTGTGGCACTTGTTTGCTTAGTTCTGCAAACCGCCAAACATGTGTCCTATATGGAAGATGTCATATTAGAACACTGACATTGTTCCAACAAAAAACTGGGCAGAACAGAAAGTACGACCTATCATATACAATGAATAACAAAAATACATGTACTATTGAAAGGTGCATACAAAATATACATAAGTAAATTAAGTAAATAGGAAATCCAGAACTAAGGGCACTCCCAATGCAGAAACTATGAGGTAGTTTCTATACTTGCCAATTAATGTAGACACTACCCATGGAAACTATACTCACAATGGATAGTTTCTACAAATAAAACTTTCATCCAATCATCTATCTTCTCTCTCCTATCATCTACCTATCACAGCTCTTTCTATCTTGGTTCCCGTGTAGACATGGTTTCTTGTATAAGAAACCATTTCCTTATCTCTCCTCCTTAACTCTAATGACACATCAGCATTTTGCCTACTTGGCACCTTATTTAATGCTATAGAAACCACCCATTGGGACTGCCCTAAAGGCAAATCTAAAATACTGCGAGCAGGCATGGCACAATCCTCTCTCGTGTTTTGCGCACTTTTTTTCCTTATAGGCTTGAAGCACAGCTTGGCAAAAGTCCTAAGCGAGGGTATCAATTCATTAGTTTTGGTTTAGGAAAGTTAATATACAATAAATTTGTACTCTTAGCATCAAGAATGCAAGTTATTCCTTAATAGAGCAACAAAACCGTACAAACATTCTAATATGCTTCTGCAGGTTGGGCCATTCTTGTCGATTGAGAAACAAAACATTTGCCCTTGGAATAACACGAAGGGAAATCACATCTTAATGACTTCCTGTAATAGTGATACCATCCTGTTATTGGACAGTGAGAAAATACTAGGACAAAAAAACATACGAACGCCAACAGTTGTCCTCTTTCAACAGATTGCCTGCAACAACAAAAGGGACAATGGTGTGATTATTTTAACCTAGAGAGAAATACCTAGCAGTGCTGCCATAAGAAAGTTCCAGACCCATACAAAAATCATGCAACAAACCAATAAAATCGTTCTCAATATTTTCTTATCTGATGAGCCACAGTGTGCATCACAATGCATTATCTTTTTTTTGTCCTCTCTGCAATGCTTGCAAACCAAAAGAGAAGACAAAGCTCAATGTACTATTCCTAAATATACATATTATTGTCGAACTACAGTAAGAAATTAAGAATAGCATTCCAGGAAAAACACTTATTCTGTAATTTGACTTAATGGCTAATTTATTCATTTATTGCTTGGCGGACTAAAATAGAACTGGGTAAGACTGTTTACTAATACAACTAAATAATGTCAATGGCTTATGCATATAGCAAAGAAAAGTTCCAACCATTTTGGTAAAATTACCTCTAATTTGTCTTAATGGCTAATTTATTCATTTAGTGCTTGGTGGACTAAAATAGGGCTAGGTAAGACTGTTTACCAGTACAACTAAATAATTTCAATGGCTCACTACATACAACAGAGAGAAATTCAGAGAGAAGTTCCAACTATTTCGGTAAAATTACCGAATTGAACACATAGAAAACCATGATAGAGCCAAAGAAGCGACATCATGATTAATTTGAGGCAGTATTGTCAAATTTTTAACCCAAATAGACTACATACAGATAGGCCTAGAAACAAGCCAAGCTGCAGCTTGCATAGTCTACATCTCGGTCGTCTTACCCGTTCACCACGCTGGCTTTCGTCCATGTCATTACGAATGCAGTGGGACTGTCGTCTTCTACGGCCACATGCTTCAGCGTGTCGTACGGCACCCACCACACCTCCCCTGGCCAAACGTCCCTGTAGTGCACATGCAGCCCGTATGAGTTGAACTGCGCACTCCAAGTGCTATACAAGTGGTACATGTCATATTACTCCAAGATGTACAGCTCCGAGGCCTACCGCCATGCCACGCAGTCCACGTATACATGGGAGCAAGGCTTGTGAAAAGGATGTGGCTTGTTGCACATGCATGACGCTTCATCATCGATCGTGCACACTTGTTTGCACTCCCTTTGGCATGACCTATAATGTACTTTTCCCTCAGATAGATCTCAAACTTCTTCATTATACCATCCAAGGGCCTGGCAGTGTGTGAACAAGCCTTCATCATCTTCATTTCCATGTGCGCCTATATAACTTTGGAGAATTGATTGCCCTCTATATGCTTCTTAGCCATCAGGGCTCTATTTATGAGGTATCCGACTGTGCGGTTCCAGCTCTCATCGATGATTGTGGTGATTAGTAGGGAGCGCACACCCTTCAGGACACCATTATATACTTCGGACATATTTGTTATCATGATTCGGTACCTTGCACTGCTGGTGTCATGCAACAGAGACCATTTCTCTGAATCAAATGCGTATGTGTTCACCCACTGCGTGAACTCCCCAACCCTCACAGAACTGCCCATCGCTGCCCCAGGTTCGCCATCCTGTGAGTGCACGACATACTTGTTGGTGTCCTCATCAAGCTATCTCCACACGACATCAAACTTCCGCCTCTGGTTCTGCATGCGGAGCTTCTTGAAGGTCTTCATCAACTCCTTGCTTCAGGATCTTCTATGGAAGTTCACCGCGAGATGCCCCATAGACTAACGGTTCCTCAAGTCATTCCACATGAACGGGGGCTACGTCCTGTTTTGCATCATGCTTATCATGGACAGCAACCAATGTTACGGTCCGAGATGACACACACATCCACGCGGTCCTGAACCACCGTCTGCTTCACATTGGCCAGGAACCACAGCCAGCTCTCCGTGTTCTCACTCTCCACAGTTGTGAATGCCACGTGGAGTAACTGGTCATTGGCATCAGCTGCAACCGTAGTCAAGATGGAGCCCTTATACTTTCTGGATAGGAAGGTGCCATCCATCGTCAGCACGGGATGGCAAAACTTGAACCCGTTGATCACCTGACCAAAGGCACAAAACGCTCTATCAAGAATGAAGCAATTTGGCCAATTCGTGGGATGCAATCACTCCACCTTGTTTATGTATGTCTCAGGATTTGATTCTGCTATTTGGTGGAGCAATCTTGGGACTAGGTCGTACGACTTTTCATATGTGCCGTACATACAATCCAAGATCTTCTTTTTTGCCCGCTAGACCTTCTTGTAGCTAACCTCGAAGTCTACCATGTTGACAACATTTGCCTGGAGAAGCTTCGGTGAAATGAAAACATCTGCTGTGACCAAATGGCTGACCAAGCTAGCACCATACGAGGATTTCAAGTTGCATTGCCTTCGGAGTGGCTCAACAAGCTCGCATGTATGATCCATCAGCATCGAGATCCGAAAGTTCGTGACCTTACCCCTTGACCGCTGGGCACAAACCTTTCCAGGGCAGGATTCATCCACACACTTCACGATATAGGTGTCAGGGTTCGACCTGCGCACCCTATATATCCGGTTGATGGCCACATCATATCTGGCAATGGCCTGTTGGGCAGCCCTCTTGTTAGGGAAGCGCTACCCTAAGAGTAGAGTATCTTCATTGAAGCCCCAGTGTGCCTCCTCTACTTGCGGCAGAACCAGCGATGTCGTCCAACCTACAGCTGACATAAGTGCCATCAGTGGTAACACCACCACCAACTACATCTCCCAAAGAAGCTCCTCCATCTCCCTCATTTTTAGAACTAGATGTTTTCACATCCTCCTCCTCACTCTCCATTTCTTCCACCTGGTCGGCCAGGTACTCATGGCAGTCAATATAGGTTGCTCACCATCTCAGCATGCCTTTGTTGGGCTCAAAATTTTTGGCACACCTCCTCAGGTCTTCATCACCCACCGCTTTGCCCGCATCTCCACAAGTAACCCCACCTACATCATCGCCAGAGACCAACCCAGGCACTACATCATCAGCGCTTACGCAGGAACAGGCATGGCGGATGACTCTGACCGCTCCACAAACTAAACATACACTGTCGGTCTGCCATATATTGCAGCAGCAAGGTTGCACATAGCCTACATGTAACTGGCCCATTACTCGTCACTTGTCACCTTCAAAAGTTGCCATGAGGTCTCCCCTTGATCACCCAACAAGGAGACGTACAACGCTTCAATGCGCAGCTTGTTCCTTGCAATGCCGCAATCGAACACGGAACAAATGCACCTCCTAAGCTCCAAGAGACCCATGTCCTTCAGACCAAGCACCCAGATTACAGTCCGGTCATAGTTTGACAGGTCCACCCCGTACGGTCCATCACGTGTGATACCGTTCCCATGGTACACGAACAGATCCTGAATGCTCGCCATGGTAACTGTAATGTACAAAAATCTGCACAAAACACAACAATGTAACCAAAAAAATACATGCCTAACAGTTTCTACATACTAACTTTGTGTAAATGCTATAACGCTGCTCTAATACCAATTATAAGAATAAACTTTAATTTTGCAAAACTTTGCAGCACTTATATGATTCAACAAAATATCATTGCTTCTATTAAAATGCACAAACTGATCATGTTCGGTGTTCAGAATCTGCATGATGTCTTTCTTCTTCTGTCTACCTTTCTCTTCAATGTTCTCAAGATGGACAGAGAAAAATCATCTATCTATTCTGTGTGATATGCAACAACCCTTTGATAGTATACGTAGAGATGTCAGTTGCATTGTCAGACGTCGCTTACAACAGTCGTGCTCGCTGCGAACAGACGTCCGCGTCGCTGCGTGCAAACTGCAATGCGAACAGCCTGCATGCAACTAATCAAGCAGCTAGCCGCCCATGCAGCTTGCTGGCCCATGCATGTAACTTATCTAGCAGCCAACCGTGCAATCAGGGGCGGATCCAGCGGTGGGGCGGAGGGCTCGAGCCCCCCTACCGCTACCGGACCCTTGGAGTCCCCCTGGAGCCCCCCTAAATTTTTAGCTATGGATGTATAATGTAGAAGGGGCTGAGGTCGAGCTGAAGGTACTTCAGCCCCTCCAAAAAATTTTCCTGGATCCGCCACTGCGTGCAATTAACACACATGTATACAGTTATTTAGCTAAGGGAGAGAGGATGGATTAAAACTCTTGATTATCACCTTTAAATTTAGTAACCATCGTACTAGAATTTTTAATGCTAGAATCAATCTAATAAAATTACATAGGCCATAAAAGATTAAATTAATCTTACAACACGAACAATCCTGATCAGAATGCAGATTAAATTACTCTTACAACACGAACAATCCTGATTAGAACGTAGGAGAAAGCACCGGCAAGCGATGCGGCAAAAAACTCATGAACCACAGGAGAAATCACTAAGCAAAATGGAGATGGAAGAGGCGGGCAAGGCGTAGCAAAGAAGAACAACTAATGGGAAGGGAAGACGATCGATCACACATCCATATACAAAAACCCCTCTCCACGCACCCTCCGCTTGTACGGCTGAAAGACCCGGACGTCGGTGAGCCAAGGGGAACGCCGCCGTACCAGGATGAAAACGGATCGGATAGCTTTCGATCGATCCGGATAAAAATGAATACAGATTATTTCGGATCGGATTTTTTTCGGATAATTCTCGGATCGGAAACAACTACAGATTTTTTTAATCGGAAACGAATACGAATACAGTAGACCTGATATCCGGTAAATACGAATATGGATTATCCGTATAATACAGATCCAGAAATCCAAGATTTCAACATAACATTACCCAGCCCAAGCCAACCTCTCTCATCTCCCCTGTCACCAGCTCACTAGCAAATATTTATGTTTATTAAAAATAAATTTAGTATTATCGGTAGGTTAAAATTTATACCGATTAAATTGATGTACTGCTGTTTAAATCATTCTGATGCAAATTTAAATTCTTAATTAATTTATTAGTCCCATGTAAATGGTAGAAATCTATTAATAATTATTTAGGAATTTAGAAAAAAAATTAACTGCCATTTGAAGATTTAAAATCTGTACAATGGTATGACTATTATGGATAAAAAATAAAAATACTTATGTTTGTTTAGATTTCATTAATATTTTGACAAGATAAATTATTTATGAGTTTTCATTGATTTTGGATGTATAGTTTAAGGGGTTTTCATGTTCCGATAAATATTCGTGATCGTATTCGTTTTGATTCGTATTCACTCTATAACTGTATTCGATATTATTCGTATTTGTATCCGTATTTAAAAAAATATAAAAATAAATATAATAGTAATATTATTCATCCATATATGATCGGTTTGCATACCCAGAACAGGGCGACGAACCCCACCATACCGGCGAGCGAGACAGGCCAAGGCGAACCAATAACGGCATGGATCACGTAAACGAGCGACAGCGAAGGAAGAGATCCAGGAACCGGCCCATGGAGCAGAGCCGACCGGCTGCGCAACGCGGAAGCGACAGGCCCAGTAGCCCAACCAACCGGGAAGCCGACGCCGGAGAAACACCACCGCAGAAGGAACCATCCACCGGATGTGTGGTGCCACACAAGTGGACGACTAAGGGGCTGTTTGGTTGCCTGCATCGGGGTGGCTCGCATCAGTGCATGCAGGGAGATGGTGTTTGGTTGCCTGCATCGGGGTGAGAGCCTGCACGAACAGATGCAAAAAAATCAACTGGAGCCAGGCTGAGGAGAAACGCGGCTGAGGACCTTCTCTACTCAGCCTGGCCATGCTCATGCAGCTGTATCAGCTCATGCAGGCAACTAAACAGGCCCTAAATGTACGGCGCTGTCCTGACCTCGCCTTCTCCACGCGCCTTGGGATTAGGCAAGATTCGCCAAAAAAAAAAGAGTGTAAATTTGTTGACTAGTACTATTTTTTTAGGACACTGCCGCAGAAAAATGAGTACTTTTTTACTTGCTTCAATCCTATCAAGTTATCAACAATGTAAAAATCATCTCTTTGATATGGTAGTGAAGTTAAGATACATATCTCTATCAACCAGGGTTCAAATACTAGTGATCATTTTTACGTTTATACGAGTAGGAATTTTATAATATTTATGAATTTATTTTAGATCTCCGTCTAATTAGATATATGCTAAAAAGACGTGTACTCACATGCGTATGATATGTACGTGTGGTGGTGTATGTTCGAAAAACAGCAGTGCGTTATATTATGCTAAAAAGACTTGTTTTTGTTGCAATTTGCACTAACTTGTGTTAGGTTAGCATGCACAAAACTCCCTTCTAGAAATATAGCAAGGCAGATGTCAGGATTCATTCCGGGTCCTGACAGCAGATCGATCGCATTAGCAGGTCGCAGGAACGAATAAACAACAGCCTTGTGCCGTACGTAACAATTGGCAAACGACCGGCTTCCGATTAACAGATGAAAAAAAAATAGCTCGTAGGGTTCATTCCCCATTTCCCCTTTAGCACTGTGATGATGGAATCTCACTGTCATTGTCAACAATTTTCATCATCTTCATCGGCAAGTTGCATGGTTTCCTTTAGAATTCAGGAGGGAGAATTCAGAGTCAAAGGTTCAGCGAAGGCTGCACTGCATTTTCTCAATTTTCCTGTAGCAAGGATTGACGAAAGAATGAACAGTACTGGTAAGATTGAGGGGAAAAAGAATGAACCGTATGTTTGGGATCTCTTTGCATCAACTTTTGTGAATGAATAAAAAAGCCTAAAAATTAGAGAGAGACTATCAGATTATCGAGAGACTATCAGACTATCTTCTTATTTTCCTAAACGGGCATTAGACTATTTTCAGGTGGTGAGTGTACTGTTCATGTTAATATAGACAAAAGGTACATGAGGAATCCTGCCACAAGCAACATGTAATTTGGGCTCTCCAACAGTGAACCACCTGCAGAGAAAAGGGCCATGTTAACGCTTAACAGGGGACATGGACAATACGAATCAAACTGCAAAAGGAAAATACTTGCTGCATTAAGCAGATGAGTGTCTATAATAATAGCAGACGATGCTACAGCTCATCTAGACACTAGCAGAATCACTCTAACCCATAAGCCATTTGTCATGGGGTGAGCACTTAGATAACGATCGTCAGGACAATTGATATGATAACCAAGTTTAATGTAATATAATAGCATATGCCTACGTTAATAAATGGGTTATATAGTGACTTAGACCCTGTTTGGAACGCAGGAATTTCACAAATATTTTGCAGGAATTCCTGTAGGAACTAGGAAAAATTCCATGTTCCAAACTGAGCCTAAGATGTTGCCAAGCAAAACCATTAGTTATGTAACTCCATTGTATACGGTGATAGTAAAATTTTGTTTAGAGTGATTGGATATTGAAAGCAGAAGTGGAGAAGTGGTAAATGATGAACTGCTTACCAATAAGATACCTGTTCCTTATGTTCCATTCATAATCCCAGTGCACACTGTTGCACTTGACTGTCCAATAAGACCAGCCAAAGGAGGCTTCCCCGTAGACCTCTAATTGGGCTTTTCCAAATAATTGGTATTGACTTTGGGAAGCGTCAGTCACATTCCATTCATTTACCCACTCTCCTGAATAATGTAATAGCAGGGAGGAAAGAAATTAGTATAGAGCGTACCAATGAAATGGAGTACAAGAGGAGAATGACTGATATCTGGTATATAAAAGTCTTTGTAAAGAGTTGGATGAATTGAGAAACCCCTATCATTAAATGGTAGACAAAAATTCAAATGACAAATGAAATTTTTTGACGAAGTTCAATGCAGAGATAGTATTACATGCAAAAAAACATTGTTAAAATTGAGTTTGCAGGACCTACCAATGAAAACAAGAGGTCCATTTGCGCCATTCAAGGCCTGAACTTGAGGCAGTCTGTTGTTATAAATGAACTGTATGTTCTCTGTTGTATTAAGTTTCTCAAAATAAGGATCAAAGAGATTGTAGTAATGCAAGTCTACGACGGTGTTAGTTGCACCCAGGTCAGCCTGGTAAAGCTCCATTGGGTCTGCATTCCCTATCCTCTGGCAGAATATAACATAAGCTGTGTCCGAATAACTTCGTACAATTTGGTAGCCTGTTTTGTAATATGACACTAGAGTATCTAGTGGGACTGCACCTGCAGAAGGCTCATTCAAAAGCTCAATACCTAGGAGAGAGGGGTTGTTTGCATACCTGCAGATAAAGACACAGTGCATCTAGTTAGGACTGAGGAAATTGTGATATGTAGATTCTTCCTGTTCATGTTATTGCACGGATTGTCCCTTGTCAGTGGATCCAAAACATGGCTACTTGCTTTCGTTTATTTTCTGATTAGCGAACAGATTTAACATTGTTAACATATCTTCTAAAGTTGTCTCGTTTTTTTTCCAGAAATTATTTTAGTAACCAAGAGCCTATATTGTTGAAAAAGAGAGTAACTTCAGGATATGTCAATGTAGTGCATATTACTGCTCACTGTCCACTGCCTTGTGTTTGTAAGATCTGTGAAGGATGAAAATGAGATATTCAAAGCCATTTTCCAACTTACTGGTGCATTTATCTACCCTCATGTTACCAATGGCATGATAAAGAAACCTTTCTTCCACATAAAGCAAAATTTTCTTCCTATAACAAACTAGAAAATGCAGTGAAAGAATGCATGTTATTTTTACCTTTGAGCAAGAAAATTAATGACATCCAATGTTTTCTCAATGTTAGTTGCTGAAGGCCAATCTACTGAACCATCCCTGCTAGCGCTGTGCTCTATACCGTTTTGAGATCCAGGAGCCGCATGAAGATCAATGATGCATTTCAAGCCATAAATCCTGATGTCAAAATCAGAACCTCCATACCATGCAGTCTGAAAACTTTAAAAGGAAAAAATTGTGGATGTAACAATCGAGAACAGTTTAGAGGCTAGACCTACTGTGCCCAGTAGAATGCTCTATCGAGGGCATCCAGGGAACCACCAATAAATGGAGCAGGTGGATCAGGATCATATGCAATCCACCATCCAACTGGAATCCTAACTGCATTTATACTGTTTTGTGTGAGGAAATAGAAATCTTTTCCAGTAACAAAGCTCTTTTGGTGTTCCTGCGAATTGTGTAAAACAACAAATGAACAACAGAACATACCAAGGATTGTATGGGAGAAAAACTCTGCACTACAAACAGGGAGGATATGACACAGCTCTGAAATTATGGAACTTACTGTCAAGACCGCTTTTGCCTGCTCAGGTCCATACCCATTGGCAAGCTGGTAATCTCCATGCAAGTTGTTGGCAACAATTGCCATCTCAAATGTTGCCATATCATCATCCCATCCTGGTTGGGAAGGATAATTTGAAGTAAGCTGATTATTGTTTGTGACCTGAATAATGGAGTATAAGTCAACTTTCCTGATGGCACTGCTGAAACTTAAGTTGTTTAGTTTCATTTCTATCAGAAGGAATCTAAACAATACCTGCAAATAGCTCCCATTTAAAAGCTTGATATGAAGCATTGTATTGTTCCTTTCGATGTAAAATGTTTCAGAGTCTCCTGGTGAATCTACAGTTGCTGAGATCACGTCCCCATTACTTGCTGTTAAGAACTGACCTTTGAAGCACCGGAATTGAAATTCATTATAAGAAATTCTCCACAGCTGAAAAGAGCGGAAAGAATAATGCAATTAGTATCAAACTCACATATGATTACCTTTAGTCTATTAAAAATTTTACATTATAATATATTATTTTATTCAAGTATGTTTCTCTTCCCTCAAGTATGGTAAGCTTATCTATCGACTGTCAAGACCCAAGAAAAAGGACAACGAATGAAGAAGAAAAAAACAATGGTTAACTTGTGTCATTTTCTAAAATTTGACCTTCTGCCACTGGGAATCACACATTGACATATATATGATAATTCTATCATCCGCTCATTGTGAAGCAATGTATATTTTTAACCTGTAAAAAACTAAACAGTTCTGTTTTCCCCTTCGTCTCTCAGGTACTATACTGGTCCTTCAACTTTGTGGCAAGTCTAAAGAAACTACTCAAGCTTTCTGAGCTGCGTCGGTGACTTAAAGACCTGATGGACTTAAAGTCCAAAGTTCAGGGATCAAAATAACTACCCTTGAGAAAAAGATTAGGCCTAAATTGAAGAAAATGTTACTTTGCTGTGCAGTTTTATCTCAAATCTCCAAAACAGAACCATTAAATTCCCAAGTAGGCACCAAAGATGTGTACTATCAATTCAGTTTCCTTTGACAGTTCTAGCAATATGACAGCACAGGCTACGCACCTTGAAGGTTTCCCATGACGAAGCAGCATCCTGATCCACCGTCACATTCCCGCCACCGCCACCACCCACACTCACGTACTTCTGGAGCCCCACAGACTTCAGTTGCACCTGCGTGCCATCCTAAAGCAAAAAAATAAAAAACGACAGTCACATGATAAGAAAGCAAAATGCAGATCATTACGCACAACATGAGTTCCAATAACCAGAGAACAGACAAGCATGTCCCCGTTTGTGATGCCATCGAACAAGGAAGGCTTGATCCAACCCTCCACCACAAGCCAACCTCCCAAGTTCACCCCTCTAACCTTGGTGAAGTCATTATCTGCAAAGACAAGCACACAAATAAAGCCTTTTTTGTTTGAAATAGAACAAATAAAGCATTAAGACGGGAAGGAACAATCGAATAGAAGCAGGATAGACTGAGCCACGAGAAGAATTTCCACCTGACGACGAATGTGACGATTGGAACACACACAGAAACCCAAAGATCAAGAAACAAGTGTAAGGGAGCCTCATGTGGGCAATGCATCGAACAGACGGTGTGCGGGAGAACTGACTGGGGCAGGGGGAGGGGCACCGCACTCCGCACTTGTAGAGAGGGAAAAGGACAGGAGATTCCAAGTCTGTCCGGGGCAAAAAACACAGAGGGATGTGGCATGGTTGGGGAGGCAGGGAATATCGCCTTTTTGCAATGCTATGCTATACCTTCCTTATCGCAAAGTTCATCCCAAAGAAGGATGGAGACGCAAACGAACCGCACCACCAGCAGCTCGCTTTCTTTTCATCGGCTGCTTTTCTTGCTCTCCCGGCGGTGGTGGCGCGGCGCTGCCTGTGGGTCTTCTTCGGCCATCCGGCTCCGTGATTCCGTCCAGTGGTTCGGACTTCGGACGGACTTCACTTGCTCGTTGGGACTTGGGAGAACGAGGCGCTCGGTTGCCTGCCTCACGGTGCGCGCGCGTCACACATTCACACGCGAGAAATAGGCGTGGGTACACAGCCCAATCTGACAACAGCGGTTTGGCCCGGCTTTCAAGTCGGCTGCAATCACGTCCTGTTCAATTTGACGGCTTTTAGGCCCTGGGCGGCTTTTGAATTTGGACTTATTTTATACTATTTATAAATTTCGTTTTTTCTATACTTTTGACTTTTTTAAGTTTTTTACCGGTTCTTTTTTCTCGTATTTATATGCATTATATGTGATGGGATAACATGTTTTTTCTTTTTTAAAAAAATTTAATTATGATAAATAATCATTCGTCAGCTACAATATTTTTTCAGTCAGCTACAGTGCATTTTAGCCATAAGCCACCTAAAAAAGCTCTTTTGAGCGGGGCCTGACCGATGATTTTAAAGGTAAAAGTGGATGGCGTACGTAATTTTAAGTTTAAAAAGTTGTTTTAAGAATTTATTTTTAAAAATTATCTTTATTTATTTTGATTTTAGGAAAGGCCAAAACCGAAATTACAGGGCATGGTAGCTTCAGTGCTTCACGATTCCTGCCCGGTGCGTACGCACACTGTTTTTGGGCCGGGCTCTGGATACGGCCGGCCCGCTCGCTTCTCTGGAGCGGGGCAGGCCCATCACGCTCGCTGCTTAATTACACGGCCACACGCAATCCGCGCTGCTACTCCCCCGCACGGCCACACCGCACCACCCCGCTAGCTTGGTGGAAACGAGTCTAATCTAAACTAATAAAGCACCAGTTCAAATTATTTTACATCCACCCAACAATTACCTGCTCCACAGTCATGACCTTAACTACGTCCACACCACAATATGCACCCAGAAATACACCATCATAAAAATGTGCGCACCAGATTAACTCTCCTCCATTCTCTCTCCTTACCCAACCATATCCGATGGTCATCCTTTAATGGATCTGCAGTACCCCTCCCGCACATGCCCCCGACGCTGCCTCCACCCGAGCACGCCCTCCGCGCCCAATCCCGCGCCTCGCAGCCGCCGCCGCTGATGACCCCGCCTACTCCTCCGCCCCCGACATCCTTACCCTCGCCGCCACCCTCCTCTCCTCCACCGCCGCCTCCGTCACTCTCAGAGCACCTCCCCGCCTCAAGCACCTCCTCCACTCTCTCCCAGCCTCCCACCCTGTCCTCCTCTCCCTCCCCCAAACCCTAGCGTCAACTCTCTCCTCTGACCCTGGGTCCGGCTCCTCCCCCCGCGCCGCCGCCGTCCTCCTCCACCTCCTCCTCACTCACCCCTCCCACCCGCCGCGCTGGGACGATCTCCTCCGCCCTCTCGCGCTCCTGCACGACCGCCTCGCCCTCCTCGCCACCGACCACCGGCCCCTCGCCGCTCTCGCCACCGCCTGCTTCGAGCTCGCCTGGCGCGCCCCCGCGCCCGGCCGCGAGGCGCTCGTGGCGCAGACCCTACCCTACCTCCTCTCCCAGGCGCTCACCTCCGGCTCCAATGCCAGGCCGCTCCTCCGCCGCCTCTTCGCGCTCCGCGACGCGCTGCCGCTCCTCGACTACGCCGACAAGAGCATCTCCGACTTCAAGATGCTGCTGCTGCGCTGCTTCGTGTCGCCGCTCTTCCTAAAGACAGAAGAGGGGAGGAAGATCCTGGCGAAGGTGCTCGGGGTCAGCGAGGGGCTCGCCAGGGAGGGGCTGGAGCTCGTCAGGGTGCAGGTGGGGATGATGGGGGTCAAGCGGGCCGCGGTGGTGGCATACGGCGAGGTGGTGTTCAGGGCGTGGATTATCTCAATCAGTTAAGACTTGCCTATTCTGATTATCTCAAATAAATGGTCTTCGTTTGGATTCTTTTGCATGTGAATTTTGTATCTCTTCAGTTCACCTGACATCTGCTTTGCTGTTCGAATCATGTATCTTACAAATTATAAAAGAAGAGTATTTTAGCGAACATATATCATGCAGGGTGCAAAAATTTCCCTAATTCAGTTTGCCGAACTTATTGTGTCCAATCATTTATGTTTCGTATCATGGCTTGCAGCCACTCATCAGCAACTATTCAATGATATACTCCTCAAGATCAACAAGGAGCTGGCATACTTGCAGTTTGAGTTACGAGCATGCATATGATGGAATGGTGTATTATGGAGTGGTCAATAACATTGCTGACGAAGAATCAAAGCTTGGATCAAAGTATACCGTGCCACAGATTGCATTCTACAAGGGACTGGTATGCAATCACTTGCTTTTTTTTATCTAGCTCAACTGAACATACTGTATGCTGCATTAACTTTTGTATACGTTCATGTAACCCTATCAGCTATATATGGTTCTTGTGGCAGTTAGAAGCAATAGCTCATGAAGCTGAAAATGATGGGAGCATAACCAATATCGATGCTCTCAACATCCGGATCGATAACCAGGTTTGTAACTCCAATCGTTCTTGGATCATGACCCTATTTTTATTTAAACAATGTTTTTACATTTTTTTGCATACTGGTATGGTACATTTACAAATAAAAGAACTTTTGTAGTTGACAAATATCTTATAATTAATCTATGCTCTACATGATACCTAGCTCTAAATATTAGTAACAGTAGCTGTGACATAAATGATGAACATCTCTTGAAGGTGTGACCATGAACAAAGCATCATTTTCCACATCTATTAGCATGCATGTACTGTATTCACTGCACATTACCATATGTCTAAATTGTTATGTGCTTATGTATGTCCAGTATTCACCACACATTACCAAGCAGTCAATTATGCGAATATGTGATGATGAGTGTTAGCTTTTAGTAGTCCAATGTGGAGTACATAATAAATCCATGCATTTGATATCTAGCATTGACGTGTGATACAAACAAAATTGTCCCTTTTCCATATGTGTTTGTACAAGCTGGTGCTGTTCAAGAACGCTGCTTATCAGCTTACTGTGTCTTTAATATGTTTATTACACTTGTTGGTTAATTACATAAATGAAATATGTTGATGTGTTCATGGGGCTGTGTATTCTGTCCTGAGAACAGACAACCATTTCCGATCAATCTTTCTTAGATGTTAACCACACACCTCTTATTTTTCCAATTCTTTGGATTAGAAATATGCTGCTACGTTAATTTTGAAAAGAGCAAATGCCATGGCGATGTTTAATACCATTATTAATTGCTTCTTTTGCACAGCTTAATTGCTTATATAAGAACAATGATCTACTTATCTCTATTCCTTTATATTCTATTATTCTGTCCTCATATCCTTTGGTACGGCATGTGAAAAGTAATCTAGAACACATTTTTTTCAGCCCTGGCTGAAGTACGGCTTGTACTTTCTTCCACTGTACTCACTGATCTGAAGATGAGCTTGGACAGTTTTGCAATTTACTTGCCTTAGTTTTCTGCTTAAACAGAAGAAGTGGCTGTCTGAAACTTTCTGTTGATCTGTATTGAAAATTTTACGCACTCTTCATCAGGTCCAAGTAATCCATTTATCTGTTTCCCCTTTACAGCTGAGATTGTAATGTTTAACGGTCACATTGTTGTGTATAAGTTCATCCAAGACCTGCATTTTTTCGTCACTGGAGGAGATGAGGAAAATGAGCTTATTTTAGCATCAGTTCTTCAGGGACTCTATGATGCTGTTGACCTTCTTCTCAGGTTACTCTCAATCTACTTTATTATACTCTTTTTCTACTATTGTTTATTTTGTTAGGTTAATATCTGATTGCATGTGAATATGTTTCCCATCTTGTTGGTTTCAGAAATATCGTTGAAAAAAGAACAGCACTCGAAAATCTGGATCTGATACTATTATGCCTTGATGAAATTGTTGATGGAGGGTAAATCCTAATCTTCTTAGATGTTAACGGTTCTTATTTCTTTTGTTAACGGTTCTGATTTCTTTTGTTGTACATATATTTTTCTTCAATTGTTCTGAAATCACTTGATCCTGCTCATCTGCCCTATTCATGATAACATCAGTCTTCTGGAATGGAGCCATGACGAAAGAATTCTATTAGCACCTGTACTTCAAAAAATGGTTGCATTTACAGGATTGTCTTAAAGTTAAGAAACAGGGTTTTGTATACCTCAAAGTTACCTTTTGCAAGGTGGCAAAATATTGATAAATGAATAATGGCTGACCTGCTAAGGTCATGAATAAAACAAACCTCTCATTCCCTTGTTTTTTTACATTTTAAAATATCAAAGTGATTTAGCAGGTCTTTGGCAGGCTTAGACATATGAGTAATAGCACAGATCGTAGCAACTTGTAATTATTTGCTTAATTATGCTTTATATTCTTGAATGGTTGCACAGGATTGTCCTTGAAACGGAAGGAAGTGTGATATATGAAAAGGTGTCAGCTCATGGAGTAGAGGGTGGTGCTACATCACTCGCTGAGCAGGTAGGTTGCAGCCGTGATCTTTTCAACTGAACGTTACTGTTTGCTTTACATGAACTTATGGGTTATTGCTTTCTGCATGCAGACTATAGTTCAAGCCCTAACAACAGCAAGAGAGCACTTGGCCAAATCTCTTCTCATGTTATGTTGTGTACTTGTGTTCTGCTTTTGGAGGTGAAGATGGAGCAGCATCCCACTGCTACGTCTCCAGGATCGATACGTTCTTTTCAGTAGCTATGAAAAGAGAGAAAATGACTGAATCTATGGATGTGTAGAATGCATATTTTCTCCTTTGACATTCCCTGGTTATTCAGTTTTGCATGCGTTCAAAGTTGCAGTAAACCCATAGTCATGATTCAACCTGCTCCGAGCGTTCGCGACGGGAGGCTACGCCGCCATGCAGCGCGTCACGCAGTGGAACCTCTGCTGAAGAGGTAACTATAGTTTTGATGTTGTATTTAAATGTTGTACATTTCTGTTTATGTCAGCAGTGCCAAGTCTCATATATTCAGTTTATTGTGGGGGGCAAATTGTGATACTTCTTTGGAAACATGTGATTTATGTCAGGCATTGGCTCATCCATACTTCAAAGGGCTCGCCAAGGTTGAGAGAGAACCATCCAGTCAGCCAATCACAAAAATGGAGTTTGAGTTTGAGCGAAGAAGAGTGACAAAGGAAGATATAAGGGAGCTGATATTCCGTGAGATATTAGAATACCATCCGTAATTTTGTGACTCCATGTTTGTCTTTTCAGGTTGTAGATCTTGATTATCCAAACACAACCGAGAGTTACAGGTTGTACTGCATGGTATGTTCATTGAAGAATCTTTGGTTCTTGTTCTGTATTGTTTAATTTTGTCTTGATGCCCTAATGGTGATGCTTCATCTGTATCACAGAGAGCTATTGTTAGTGACATCAAGGAGTCCGTTTGCAGAGTTCCAGATACTGCCTTTGATGGTATAATATAAATAAATACAATATTTTTGTGCTAGCTATTACTTTATGTGCATGTTTAACTGTGCCTATTATTAATACACAAGCTTGATTAATTGTGTTTCCACTTTCCACCTTATGTAATTACTAATTACCTATACACACAATGAGGAATGTCTATTTATTCAAACCATCAATGAATCTCTATATGAATACTACCACCAAATAGTTGTCTACTTTTATGCGTATCTTATGTTCTGCAACATAAATTATGTTTGCTTTAGTGACTGGTTTGACCCGGCTTTTATGCCTTTTAGTTTTAAGCATTCTCTTGCTTTATTTTCTTTTTTACGCTCTGTTGTTTACTTTCCCTGCTTTGTTTTCATGCAGAAGTGGCATATGCCAATGTTCCTACAACTTCATATGAGCTTCCAGATGGACGGTAAGTTGGATACCTATGATAACTAACTTATTTGGCCACAGATTTATTTCGTAAGATGAATAGTTTTATTTCGTTTTTAGTCAGTTCCTCTCCAATTAGATAAAGAATATGGGCTACTTGTCCGCACAAGCGTGCCGAGGGCATCCACGGCATCCACCCATACCACCTCAGTACACCATACAAATGGTCATGAAAAATTCCAAAAAGAAGTTGACTATTAAATGAAATTAATATGGCATGCCACCAAATTAATTGACAATATTGACATAAAAGCAATAAACCATGCCACAAAATTTCAACTCAAATTCAGTTAAAAGGAAGTCTAAAAATTAAAGGGAAAAATTGAGAAGTTACTGTTTTACTGAGAATTATCATTTTTTCCCTTCCAACATAAATGGATATTTTGTAGATTGGTAGATCATCTCATGACCTGTTGTATTCCAATCATTTTAGAATTTTCATGGCCATTTGCATGGTTTTTGAGGTCAGCTGCCCCATGCTGCGCCAAGAGGGTGGTGGGATGCACTGATATATCTCCACTTTTCCCCGCATTCATCTGTAATTCTGTGGCAAATATTTTATTTTGTGCATTGTATTGTTTAAGAGCTTGTAACTTATTTATCTTATATCTGCACAGAACTATTGAAGTTGGTGCGGATATATTCAAGATTCCTGACATTCTGTTTAATCCATCTCTCTCTCAGGTGAGGAGTGAGGAAAGGGATAGCATTTGCTGAATTGCTGTATACATGTATTTTAGGCAGGATTTGTAACTGGTGCTGGTACTAGACATGTTATTCCGGAACAAAATTAAGAAATATAGTCTTTTTTATTTTTACCGTAGCGTTAGCACGGGCAAGGAAAAAATATTGTCATTTGGTTGTTTTCATGTGCATCTCTCAAATGCCGCCGTAGCGTTAGCACGGACACTCTACTAGTCATTTGAAATCTGTCGGTTGAGTGCTGGCATGACGGCATCATGGGAAAAAAAAAGGGTTCGCCGGAACGTGGCACCCTGCCACGCTACAAAGCGCCCGGCCCGCAGCCGGCCGCGGTGGTCGTCCGTGGCCTTCCGCCGCGGCTCAGCTCGGTCGTTGTCTCGCACTTGGGTCACGGACTCGCGGTCGTCGCCCGCCGCGATACGCTTCCCTTGTCCAGCCTCGACGCGTGCACGGCCATGGCCGTCTACTCGTTTTGCCCCTACCACGTTTATCGGTTGCTGTATCCCTGGCCGCCGCCGGCCGGCCGGGGCCAGCTCTATCTGCCACGCAGCCAGCTGGGCTAGCCCTGACTCTTTTGTCGGAATATAATTAGGTAGGCTGTCACTGACTTTTTGTCTCTAGCTAGCTAGCCGAGATCAGCACTGTACGGATGACGCACCATTCCATCGGTGTACAATACTCTATGTAGTTACCTAGATTTGAGCATTAAGTGTAGTTACCTAGATTCGAGCATTAAGTATTGCTAACCATTGACAAGACAAACTATGGCCCTGTTTGTTTCCACTTAAGATTATTATAATCTAGCTTACAGGTGGGGGATTATGGCCCTGTTTGTTTCCACTTAAGATTATTATAATCTAGCTTATAGGTGGGGGATTATATAAGCTAGATTATAATAAGCTGGTGGAAAATAAGCTATCAAGTGTTTGGCAGCCTGGATTATCAGAGTTATGGATTATTGTATTCGAATGTTTAAAGACTACAATGTCCTTGAGAGAGAGGCAATGGAGTTGGGGGATGGATGAATGGCAAAGGTGGGTAATATTCCTAAAGTTTTATGGTCTTTAAGATAAAAGGTGGATCTATAAGCTGAAATAAGCTCCTTTTTTGAGCTTATTAGATTACAATAATCTGGGCTATTAGATTATAATAAGTTACCTTATAATCTAGGCTGTTTGTTTCCACTTATGATTATAAGCTAGATTATAATAATCTTAAGTGGAAACAAACAGGGCCTATATAAGCTAACTTATAATAAGCTGGTGGGAAATAATCTGTCAGGTGTTTGGCAGCCTGGATTATCAGAGTTATAGATTGTTGTATTCGAATGTTTAAAGACCACAATGCCCTTGAGAGAGAGGTACGGGAGTTGGGGGATGGATGAATGGCAAAGGTGGGTAATATTCCTAAAGTTTTATGGCCATTAAGATAAAAGGTGGATCTATAAGCTGAAATAAGCTCCTTTTTTGAGCTTATTAGATTACAATAATCTGAGCTATTAGATTATAATAAGTTACCTTATAATCTGGGCTGTTTGTTTCCACTTATGATTATAAGCTAGATTATAATAATCTTAAGTGGAAACAAACAGGGCCTATATGTCGTCGTGGCAGCGTGACTAACGTGCTAATTGTCGGGTTTAGATTCCCCTACATGAGCTAACAACGGGGAGATCGAATATTATTGGCAAGTCCAAAAAAGGTCTCATTGGCTGACGACGGCATGTGTCTCTTTTTTTCAGTTTTTAAAAGTTAATTTTTTAGTTTGTATACAATAGCTAGCTTTTAAATGAAATATCTTTTTAAGACGGAGTCTATAAGTTAATTATAATCACACTATATTAACTTTATTTATATAGATCAAAACCACACATGAGTTTCTGTTACTTCATATTCTTTCTCATAAACAACTTAAAAATCATAAACCATAATCAAAAGCTATAAGCTGAGTTACACTTCTGTAGTAAATACAATTTGTTTCATTAATCACGGCACACGAAAAGCGACTGCTGAACCTTTTCGCTTGTTGCTTAGAGCAAGTTTAATAAGGTTGACTGTGCTAGCTATAAAGGAATCCATGTCAGCATAGTCCTATGTGGAGGGGAGAGAAAAGGAGAGAGAGAGTCAAGCCGGCTCCCATGCAAGAGTCAGGCTATAGCACAGGAAAAGAGGCGTTATCCATGCATGTACCAATAGAACTAACTGCTATACCATGCATGTATTAAATAACCAATACCCATGTATGTATTAAATGATTGAGAGCTCTTGTAGAGACAACTTATAGCCAGCTTATTGTATGAGTTGGCTGCATCTTACCTTTTGATGACATGTAAATGTATTGGAGGTAGCAGCTATCTATACTATTAAACTTGCTCTTAGAGCAAGTTTAATAAGGCTGACTGTGCTAGCTACAAGGGAATCCATGTCAGCATAGTCCTATGTGGAGGGGAGAGAAAAGGAGAGAGAGAGCCAAGCCGGCTCCCATGCAAGAGTCAGGCTATAGCACAGGAAAAGAGGCGTTATCCATGCATGTACCAATAGAACTAACTGCTATACCCATGCATGTATTACATTATCAATACCCATGTATGTATTAAATGATTGAGAGCTCTTGTGGAGACAACTTATAGCCAGCTTATTGTATGAGTTAGCTGTATCATTATCTTTTGATGATATGCAAATGTATTGGAGGTAGCAGCTATCTATACTATTAAACTTGCTCTTAGAGCAAGTACAATGATGCTGACTAGGTCGCCTCTAGCGAAATCCACGTCAACACAATCCTATGTGGAAGAGAGAGACAAGAGGAGAGAGAGGCAAGCTGCCCCTCATGCAAGAGGTGACCTCTAGCACATCATACGAGGACTTGGAGGCGATGCTAGTTCTTAGAGCAAGTACAATAAGGGTTAGGGTCGCCTCTAGTGAAATATTAAATGCTTGAGTGCTTTAGTAGAGGTAATCTCTACTCAACTTATTGTATTAGCTACCTCCACATGAGCCACATGTACTCTTTTTGCTTATGTGGCTAATCCTAGAGGTGGCAGCCACCTCTTCTATTGTACTTGCTCTTAGTGGTTCTAGCATAAGTTTAGTGTGGAGTAGTTAGACTAATAATGTTCACTAAATACAACACAATTGTACTATTTAGCCTTGGGTAAAAATTTTACAGTTGTTCATATATGTGTATACCAGTTTCTACAGAAATATAGACCACAATATACAGTAGATCATGTATACACTTTTCAAGGTTCTGCTGCTCGGTGGCACAACATCCCAACGGGCAGCAAACGCAACAGGTACGCTGCCTTCGCGAATTGGCAAATCATGCATCCACGCACGCAACGTATACGTACGCAAGAACACGAAAAGAAACAAGTGTCACAGCATGCATATGCACGCATGCAAAAGACCAAAACGTAGCAGCTAGCTAGGGCAGCCTAATTAATCTCGTTCCAGTGGATATACCGGTTCGCTCTTGAAATGATACATTATGGTATCGAATCATATCGGTCATACTGGTGTACTATTTTAGATTTTAATATAATAATATATATTTATAAGTATATATATATATATGTTTACTTATATATACACCGAATTTTAGTTATAATATTACTCTAGATACATAGTAGTAGGATCTAATATAATATATAGTTCAATAAATTCAATAAATTGTTTCATCAATTTCACCAGTGTGGCTGGTATTGTCCAGTATTAGAGCAGATATGACTGGTATTGATCGGTATGGAAGGCGGTACGGAACATAGGGCTACTTTGTGCTTTTGAGGTGGTGAAATAGTATATACGACCGACCATACTAACCGGTGCCGGTACGATAAATTTGCTAATAATCAAGAGAAAGACAAGCCCAGGCTAGCACGCAAGAAGATTTGCGCGGCCACGGTTCTCACTATTTTTCTTTGGGGTATGCATGTGCATTTTGCCCCAAGAGGCAGAGGTGGAACTAGAATGAAAATGACTGGAATTCACTATTTTACCATATTATAACAATATATATAATTTTTAAGCAATATTATGCTAAATAGTAATGTATCCGAAAATTTTTAGCATCAATACTTTAACATAACCGATGGTAGTGTACGATGATAAAAAAAAGTAGTCGAAATGCTTATGAAAATGAAGAAACTTGGTAATAATATTGGTTAGCTGCAGCAAACTAAAGAAACTAAGGATGAAATCACAGACCCCAATGCCCTATTAAAAGATAACAAAATTACGTAAAGTTTTCAAGTAAAAAAGTAGAATGATCAAATGTAATTGATGCATCAACTTTTAGTATTTATGTTCTTTATAGTTCAGAAAACGACGAACCACAACATCGTTAGTAATTTTCATCAATCCTTGTTTTCCCACATGGCTAATAAGTATATCATTCATGAAATCATCATCAATTAATTGAAAAGATGAATTAGATATTTATATGTTCAATAGTTTAAGAACAATATAACATAAAAAATGTCCAGTAGTTTACTTACTTGATATTGTGGTCAAATACTATAATTTTATCTCCAATTTGCAATGAGCTAAGGCGGTATTCTAAAAATCAAAATTAAAACACTAAGTCTTAACCCGACCATTCGATAAAAATTAATCAACAATCATCGTATTGAAACTCCAACTCACAAATTTAACCCCCTGTTCTTGAAAAAAATAAAAAATAAGAAAAAATTTAAAATAAAGTACATAATGATCGGGTAAACCATAGATTCCTTCGACCGGCGAGGGCACAAGGCAGCAGGGGCTAGGTGGCGTCGTGGCAAGATGGTAAGTGAGGGCTGCCGGTGGCGCTGATTTCTCCTATTTCCTCGATGACCGGTCGCTGTCTGGCTAGGCGCGGCTGTGCGGTGGATATGGTGCACATCTTCTTATTGACCGTGCAAGACGAAGAGACATTGATGGTTGGTGAAATGTGATATGCTTTGGGATCATCAAATGGACCTTGTGACTTGTTGCGGTTCTCCCTCTTATTCTAGCTCAAGGGTTAACTCGGTCTACTTTAGTTACCTCATGGGCTAAGGGATGCGGAGTCTTCTTGTGGATTGCTGCTAGCTACTGTGAATTTAAGCCATTAATGCTTCCTTTGTTAGGCTTAAAAAACAGAACCAGTGTATTGAGTTTAAACTGAGAGATTCACATATTGACTAGAGATATTGATTTCTACAAAAAAAAAATAGACCCGGTGTCCAGGGAAACCGGGCCAATAACTTAACTCAGCCCGTGCCGAGAGGTTGGTATATACGTACAAGAATATTTGGATGTCCTGCCACGCCGTGCCCTTACAGCCGCGGCCCGCGGGCGAAACAGTTTTGCTGCGCCCTGCCGCCGCACGCACGCTAGTTTGCAAAGATTTCCCTTGTGCGATTGAGGAGCGCTCTCTTCTCTCTCAACAAGACGCACCAATGCCAAACAAAAACACACCTTTAAGGCATTTAGATTGCGTTTCGCAACGAACATAAAAAAGTTACGCAAGCAATCTGCATATACAGTGTAGATCTTCGTCGGCCGGGCAGGCAGATGGGCACAGAATTGGAGTCCGATTTCTGGGAGGGGGAAAGCCTTTTTCCTCATAGTGGAATGCAGAAGGTGCATGGGCTGCTGCTGAGTAGACCATGCGACAAGCTACGTCTGCGTCGAATATAACCAGGCAATTTCCCGTGCCCCTAGGGTTGATAATGACAAATCGTTGCCAGGTCACGAACTCGTAGCCTTTTGTCAATCATCTTTATAGTACTTTCCCTGCGTCGACGTAGCATTGTAGGTGTAGCCTCCTGCTGCATGCCCTTCTCCGAAGCAGGCATGGCAACAACAACGTTAGTCATGGCTTTTCAGAATATCACATACTTGCACTAAATGTTAAATATGGCAAGAGATAGACGAGATCAGATACTTTAAAATCAGCTACTTTTTTTCAAAGTGCCGGTTCAGTCTGACGTCGATTTCCCTTTCCTCGGATTCCCAAACCTTCAGGTATTATAAGCAGGTTCTGAGTTAAACAATGATATAACGATCGAGTAGAGTACGTACAATAGCGTCAAAAATGGCATTTTCAGTTAAAATATACAGCAGACAAAACTTGGAATCATGAACTAATTAAAAATATTAAAGAAAGGAGGACAATGGAGTAAACAGGTGAGGAAGGACAAGCCCTAATCAACGTTGGGACTCTTCACGCACTTCTCTATTCATCACATCATAACTTTCTGTCTTTCTTAGCTCCATCGATGGGAACCGGATCCTCTGCCTTTGCATAGCAAAGGCAGATATTTACAGTGCAAACCATAATAGAGTAAAGCAAAATACTGTAGCTGTTCCAAAATTACTGTATTAAAAACGTATTTGATGCTGCTCCCACTATGGCAAAAATGTATTTTATCCTACCCACTGTTACTGTAGCATAAGATCCAAGGGCTAAGATATGCCCTAAGGCATGCAACTATTCACCTGTGCTTTTGCCCATGCAAAGGCGGAGGATATTTGCCCCATCGGGAACCGGATCGTCTGCCTTTGTAGGTAAGTATAAACCGTGAGAGAGCAACGCAAAATACTGTAACATCCTGACATCAGAAAGATAAAAAAAAAGAAATAAGCACAGTGTACAGTACAACTGTACAAGTGTACGTAAAACCATACTCTTCAAATTAACTTTGCGATCATTCATGCACAATTGCTAATCCTAAGTAAATTCAGAAGCCAATTAATTCACCTCATCTATAAATTAAAAGAGGCCGGAGGGAGTACACAAGTAAATTTAGGAGCCAGTTCACTCGATCAATCTTTTCACGTATTTGTCGTTGTCAATCTTACGCTCTTAGTAATAAGCATGTACATCTATGTCATAATTTTAAAGCTATGTTGTTTACGGACCATAAAGCCAGTGTGTGCTCATTCATCAATGTTTTTTACCCCTGGTCAGGGGCGCACCCACCGGGGATCAGGTGAGGCTAGCGCCTCCCTACCGCCGGCGGCCCCCCTCCCCCGCCTGGATACTGTGCTCGGCGGAGTGCGAGGCACGGCGCTGCCGGCAGGGCACTCTGTGAGGGTGTCAATGGCGTTGTTGCTGCCGAATTCCTACCACAATCGTGAGGTCAGCGTGTTCTAGGTACACATGCTTATAAACTTAATTCCTAATCCAAATTTCTTGGAACTAACCAATTTCTTTACTAATTCGCCTATCTTTTTAAAACTCACTTTTTGTAGATTAAAGCAGAGGCGATCGCTCCAAAGTGGGATCACCATGGCATCAACTGCTCAGCCCCATATGCTAAGGTACAAAGTTCTCCAGTTCGGCTTGCGCAAACCACGCTGATGTGCGTGCCACTCACCATGGGCATACGCAGCGAGAGCCGGACTGAAACACTCAAGCCGTTGCACTACAGGGAAGGTCATGGCCATCACAAGAAAACAGCGCCCATCAGAGTTCTGCTGCAGCCAAGAGCTATGACAGTGCAGTTGCTCCAAGTGTACAAGGCGGGAATCATTGTGCAGACAAGTCTTCCATGGACAAAAGAGCTAGTGCGCAGCTTGAAATGGACAATGTGTGTATGGGTGTCTGTCCCTGTCTATGTTGCCCTACTTGTTCTTGCTGTTTGTTGGGTCCACCCTGTCGCATTATCTGTGTGTGACAGGAGATTATCTGATCATCAGGCCAATGGGAAGACAATTTCTACTCTGGGTAGAAGAGATTTAGGTGAGAACTCAAATAAAGAATTGTCTGGAGGTGCTGTAGTGAAGTGGAGGGAGAGGAGAAGCAAGAGCAAGGCACAGCTTGGGACGCTACATGGAGGCAGGGTGGAGCTCAAGTTCGCCGAGGATTCTTCTTCTAGTGCTGCAGTGGTGGAGACTGGTGAGGTCATTGGCGATCCCAGAGAGTTCGTTTTTGCTCAATCATCAGCGTCTGAGTTCAATTAATTCGGTCAAAGAAGGCACTGCCTCGGCGTGCACTCGCAGAAGAAGGAAGGACTCACCTACGTGGCTACATCAGTCTGCACGTACCCGTGGGTCAGGTAAAGACCGTGGATATGTTTGAGCTTACCTATCTCACCGTTAACTCATCTAAATTTTGATTCTGGTCTACCACTGCCTCTGGTCTTCCGAGATGCATGAGAAGGTTAGAGAATATGTGAAGGCATGTACGTGACCGGAGCGTGGGCCGAGATCCACACATACGCGCTAGGGCAAATGCACAGTTGTCGTACCAGTCTCCATGCATAGCACACCATATCATACGTAAAGGGCAAGCTCCCGTGCTTGGCAACGTGGTACCGGCTCTAGCATGCATGATTTGACTGCCTCACGTACACTTAATCGCATGGCTCTCGTGACCGCCAAATGATTCCTCTCACAGTGCAAGGGACCAATGGATATGATCTGCATATGATGCATGCGAATTCCCTGTAGCTAGCTTGATAGCATCGGAGTGCGGCTAAGCTGGAGCTGTACTGTACCGTGCTGGCGACGCATGCAGCAGCCAGAGCCAGCAGTGATCGATGACGACGAGATGCGCTCGAAAAGTTACCGCACGGCAACATTCTGTTACCATTTTACTGCGTGTATGTGCCGGAGCTAGCTCCTCTGGTTGGCGCTATTGGAATGGGATGCATATGTCATGTATGCATGCATGACAGGCCGTGCATTTTCTGGGCGTGTTGTTTTTATCCGTGCATTTTTCTGGGCGCGTTGTTTTTAGCAACGCGCTAGTGTTGCATTTCCCAATGGCTTTGCATGCCGTCGCGTCGTCTCTGCCATGCCACGGCGTGCCATCCGACCAAATCATGCCTTAATCACACCAAAAACCACGTAACTCCGAGACTTTCCAAGCCCATCGATGGATCGCTGTATGGAGTATAAATTATTCGTCGCCTCCGGAAGGCTCCTCTGCCTTTCTCCCTCCTTTGCTCCATGTTACATGTTGCCTTCTCGCCTCCTTCCCCTCCCTCCACGTCTCTCGCTCCAATCTGGTGACAAGTAATCGCAACAACCACGAGGCACCAGAGACTAAGGACACCTCATCGCTCGATCGATCTGGCCATGAAGGAGAGTTAGCTACAGGTAGTCCGTCTCTTTCGTGTGTGGCTTTGTTTCTTGGGGGTTTCTTGATCAAGGCATGGCATTGGAGGCCGTGGTGTTCTCGGAAGGATTCTTTGGATGTCACGCCATGGCGGCGGAAGGAGGAGGAGGAGCTTGGAGCAGGAGCAGCCATGGGTACGGTGGCATGGACGGGATGATGGAGTTGGACGGGAGCAACGCCTACTGTGTCGACGCGGGTGCAAGGTCCTCCGCGATGACCCAGGGGCTTGAGGAGCCGGACAGCGGTTCCTCCGTGGCAGTGCTGCCGCCGGGGCACGGCGGTGGCTGTGGAAACGCGGACGGTGCTCTTGTTGGACAGGAGGGCGCTGCGGCGGCGGCGGTGACGCAGGCTGCGGGGAGGAGGAAGCGGCGCAGGGCCAGGAGGGTGAAGAACAGGGAGGAGGTGGAGAGCCAGCGGATGAGCCACATCGCCGTCGAGCGCAACCGCCGCAAGCAGATGAACGAATACCTCGCCGTGCTCCGGTCCCTCATGCCGGCCTCCTACGTGCAAAGGGTACGCCTAGCAACCTAGGGCTTGATTAATACGCCTCAGATCTTGATCCACATTGTTAATCTTCTTAGGAGGTAGGAGTGCTTCTACTGTAATTTGCGTACTTGATTGATTAGGTTTTGTATACTTTTCTTTCGGAAATAAAAGCACAACATATATAGTAAAACTGAAACAGCTAGCCTAGCACATGACAGATGATCGAGTTGTGTGTATTGTTGATAGGGCGACCAGGCGTCCATAATTGGCGGCGCAATCAACTACGTGAAGGAGCTGGAGCAGCTGCTCCAATCCCTGGAGGCGCAGAGACACGTACGCCAGGAATGCCCCCCCGCCCCCGGCGACGCCTCCGCCGCGGTGCCCTTCGCGGGCGTCTTCACCTTCCCGCAGTACTCGATGAGCGCCGGCCGCTCCCCAACTACCGCAAACACGGCCTCTGCGGTCGACGACGTCAGTGACGTCGGCGGCAACGCCGACACCGGCGCCGAGGATTCGGCCTCGAAGCAGTCGGCCGTGGCGGACATCGAGGTGACCATGGTGGAGAGCCACGCCAACCTGAAGGTTCTGTCGCGGCGGCGGTCGAGGCAGCTGCTGAGGATGGTGGCCGGGCTGCAGGGGCACCGGCTCGCCGTGTTGCACCTCAGCGTGGCCAGCGCCAGCCACATGGCCCTCTACTCTCTCAGCCTCAAGGTACATACGCATTCCCCAGCCTGCGTCTTTCGAAAATACTCCCTCCAGTTCAATTATAATGTTATTGAATTTTATAAACATATTATAATAATAATTAGTGATTAAAATTACATTTGAAGGATCATATCAATGCCTAAAACTTTTTTTTTGAACGGGAGGAGTGCCACTTCTGTTCTTATCTGAGACCACGGTGAAACAAATTAAGCAGCTAGCTAGCTAGCCTCGCTTGCCGTGCATTGTCTGGGAGGACTCCTCGAAACCCTTCCCTCTCTGCGTGTTTTTAATGAAGTTGCATTGATTGGCATGCAGTTTTACATGGAGTACCGAGAACGTAGTAGAAACAACAGCTACTCCATTTTTGTTATCCAAATTAATGCATGGATATATATGAACTACTCCGTCCCGTTGATGGCTGCTGCAGGTGGAAGACGACTGCCAACTCTCGTCGGTGGACGACATCGCGACGGCGGTCCACCGCATCGTCGAGACAATCGAGCAAGAGGGGCAGCAGGGCTGTGGCTAGCTTAACTAGATCAGGAAAATTAGCAATGCCATTACATATGCATGTAACGAGCTAGTACTACTTACTAGCTTCTAGGCAGCTAGCTAGCAATTGCTCTATGTAACTCTATGTACTCTACCGTTCTATGAATCTACGTGTCTTTTAATGATCTTTTGGTTTTTGGTTACTTATGAAAGAAAATATAGAAATAGAGATTCGTATGTGATTTTAATTAATATAAATAAAGTCACTACAATGTGTACTATAATCAATTTATAAACATATCTTAAAAGATACTTTGTTTAAAAACTATATACATGTATATATATATGTGTGTATATATATAGATGTATGTGTGTATTTCTCTACGTACGTGTGTTGTGCGCGCATGGCCACTGCGATGTTTCATGGATGATGACCCACGCGAACGTTCTGAGTCTTTTTGGGCGTCGTACAATCGTACGTAGACACGACGTTCCCTGTAGGCACCGGCGTGTTTCGACCCGTAGGAGATCCAACACGATCGACAGGCACAAATAGCAGAGTTTTCAGGGCCATGTTCGCCTCGTGAAGCATCGCTCCCTATCAAACAGGACAAAAGATTCCAAGGTTTTGCCCCGCCTTGCCTGTGGCCGTCCACACCCACTCAGTGGCAGCAAGTTCGGTGGGTTCGGCGGCCGCCGGGGCGGCCCACTGTACAGTGACTGGCCGGTCACACAGGATTTATTCTTTTTAGCTACGGTTTATGATTTTTAGACTATCTGTGTGAGAGATTACAGAGTAACTGAAACATACGTGTGATTTTTACCGATATAAATAAAGTCGGTATAGTATATACTACACTTAACTAATAAATCATATCTTAAAAAGATACTTTGTTTAAAAGTTAAGTATAGTAGAAAAGTCAAAAGCTGAAATCAAAAATTAAAAAAGAGCATGCCCGACTGTACGTTTCACGGAATTGGCGGCCCATTGAATAGTGGCCGAGCATGTAAGGGCGTCTCCAACAACTGGCTATTTAGCTAGCTAGATCTGATGTGGCAAGGAAAAAGTAGGAGAGAGAGTAGTCACTAGTGACAAGCAAATAGCTGATCTATTTCACGTAGTCCAAGAACATGAGAGAGGAGCATGTGGGTCCAACAGTATAAAATAGTCTTTGCTTTTGTCTCTCACCTCCACGTCAGCTGACTATATAGCTAGTACTAGCTATTACCATTGGAGATGGCCTAAGATGGTACGACCTGTATCGAAAGCGCACCGGGGTCGGCAGCAGTAGCTACTGCGACTGCACGTTAAGCGACTGTACGCGATTTTGTTCGTCCATTTCCACCGATGAACGGCTCAGATTTTCGCTACAGTGCCTCCGACGCAGTACTCCTCTGCAGCGATCACTGTTGGCACAGTACCTGAACAGTACTTGGCCGAACCTAGCCCTTGGATTCGGACCTGACAGCCGGTGGCGCGAGTGCTCAAGCTGCAGTCACACTACCGATTACACAGGAACCAAGTCCATCGAAATCGGAATGGCCCGACATAATTTAAGATTGTAATATTCCAGGGCACTGCCCGCAATCTTGACAACCAACAAAACACCCATAGGTACTTGCTTGCTTTGGCTTCCTAAAATAGGCCACGCTCAGCGCATAGATATGTCTATATATATATCATGGCAAATTCTTTGCCTAAGATTGTAGAAGTGAACGAGGCATTAACCAGAGTTGGATCTGCGTCGACCAGGAAGGGTTGACGCGCCATTTCTCTGAAAGAAGAGCATGAGGAGCCTTTGGGGAAAGAGCATGGGCTGGCGAGAGGGAGAGATGCTACTGAACGCTGGAAGGTAAGGTGATGGCGGTCTTGTTCTTTTAGATTTTTCAGGTGATTTTTTGTTTTTAGAAATCAAATTATGTTTAAATCAAAAATTATGTACATCACCGTTGATGAAAAAAAAATAACTATCAGCCGTAATCTAAACCTAAGGGAACATGGACGGCCAAGCCGGAAATGCTAGGAAAAGACGCGAGCTGGAAATGATAGGAAAAGACGTGCTATTTCGTGTCGTCCCACTGACCCATGGGAAAAGATTTAACCCTTTTCTCTGACAGACCCTTTCGTCCTTTCTGCCTAAGCATGATTGATCCAATAGTTGAAAGGACCGCTGAAATGATCCGCCGCTCTCGAGATGTTTTATTATCTGGTGATTAGACCAATGTCACAAGACCGGTACACGTGGTGCGCGCTCCCCTCCACTGAAACTCGGTGGTGTTTCGTAAAAAAAAAAAAGAAATGAAAAACATCACCGATAAGACGAGCAACTCCAACCGGTTCTTTATCCTGCTCTTCATTGTATATTTACCTAATATGACTCAAGAAATGGACTCCAACCGGTTCTTTATCCTCCTCTTCATTTTTATCGAGTCGCTATTTTCTCCCGGCCGCTAGCTAGATTTGGCGAGCGCCTCCTCACTCGCTTCTCAAATAGCTAGGCCATTGGAATGCTAACTCAAATAGAGAGCTGAAAATAATAGCTAGCCTCTTCATCCTAGGAAATAGAGAGGGAGAAATGACTAATGGGATGGAGTTGCTCTAAGGGTCTACCCTTTTCCGATGATTTTTGACTTTAATTAGGAAACAGTAATGTTTGATAAATATTAGCGACCGAGGGAAGTTAGAACATTGGTATTAACTTTTTAGTGAGTCTATTATATAAACAAGAGATCAAATAATAGTGTAACATAAGATATTATAACATTTGGATTATCATACAACTTACGATAGTATAGCATAATAAAATTCATAGTACGTTAGAATGTGCAAAATGGCTAATGAATAGTAATAGATGATAGGAGCGGTTTGTAGAAACTAGGATGCTCTTATTAGCTTTGGTTTTTATAAGCAGAAATTAAAAATCAAAGTCAATATGAACGGATACTAGGTCTCTAGCAAGAAGAAATATAATCTTGTTTTGCTTTTGTTTTTGAAATAACCGATCCTTTTATTCTTCTAAAAATAAACGTCCTATAAAGTTTTTTTATAAGAATAATACTTTATTGCCATTTGAAATAACGAAATGCTAGACATTATCGACATTTCCTGTGGCATACCTTCTTGTCTGCCCCCTGATTTTAGCTTCCTATCGCTAATTGGTTTGGCCATATGGGCGATACATGCACATACGTAGTTCTTATAATGTAGGGCGATGTAACGCCCCCGTTTCCAGGGGCGCGTACGGACATAGCACCCCGCAACTATTCACAAAAAAACAGTTATGGAGTGTCGCGCAAGAGTATACCATTGCATGCTTACAACAAAGATCCAGCATATATTTTACATATGGATTAACATCCATTTTCAACAGCGGGGCGTGTAAGCCCAAAGTATAATTACATTACAGAAGCTCCAAGATCCGCTTGAGCGCGGCCAAGACCTAAAGCCACGGGTCCTCGTCGAAGAAGAGACCTTCCGGGACTTCCTCAACGGGGAGACAAACACCTTCGTCTTGATCTTCTAAAGAAAGGCAAAAGCAAACCGTGAGCCAAACAACCGGCTCAGCAAGTCCCAAAGGGACCCTAACTTATTACATGCACGGAACATCAAATGAAGGGAGTATACTTAGTTTATTAACTTTGAGTGGATGCAGTTTTATTTGCAAACATTTAGGTAAGACGGACCCAAAACTACTTCTTAAGATCTCAGGGGTTTTTCAGGAAGAGTTAATTAACCAACCTAAACAAGTTAAAATATGTACAAAACTACTTAAGCTTTGCTGCTGGAATCACCCAAGTGACACAGCTCCAATAACCGGGAGCACGGCGTATTCGAATACCATTTATTTGACTCTTCAGAGTTTGCTCAGCTTTACCCACACGATCCCTTAACTCCCGCGACAGAGTTAAGAAAGACATGTCGTTTCACTGCTCAACTCTTTATATAGGCTCTACCCGGTAGAATCCACTCGGGTCTGGCTCACACACACACACCCACAAGAAGAGAAAACCAACGCCCGCTTCGAGTGAACTCTATCGTTGTTAGGCACCCGCAGCACGGCCTGCCTAACCTCACTGCTAAACCTCCTCCTGTAGAGTTTCAATCGAGTTGAGCAGTTACTAGACCAGTGTTGACAAGTCAACTCCTGTGGTTGAGCGATCACTGTGACATTTGCTCAGCGTAAGGGTTCCAGTCCTTATATTTTCACATGGTCCGCAACCTCGCCAGGCCCGCGACCCAACCTAAGGTAAGCGGTGGGCGTAGACCGTCTCACGGTTTCCCACTCACCCTTACCCTACTCCAAACCTAGGGTAACAAGATGGGCAAAGACCGTCTCGCGGCTCTTCCCCAACCCTTACCCTACCTTGTGCACGCCGTCACTCTCCGCTCTAAGGTACGGTGTCCCATACCACTCTACCTTAGAGTCGGGTTTTCCAAATTCTATTGGCCCACAGCCACAACCTTATTAGTGTAACACTTTGCATGATAATAATATCCTACAATTATCAAGATTAACAGATAATTAATTCTAGGGTTACAAAGGCATGGCTACAAGTGTAACATGGCATTTGTCGGTGGTAGGTTTAACTACATAACATGTCATTCTAAACATTTTATTTTAATTTTGAACTAACATTTCAGAACTAGCTTAATGCAAATAGCATAGTAACATAATTAGATAACATGGGTTGCAACATGATCAAAGGATTTGAGACTTGCCGGCAATTTGGACGAACTCGGCTAGCTCGAACGTAGAAGCTCGTGGATCCTGCGACTGCACTTCAACTTCCGGGATCTCCGAAACTAGCGCAAACACACAAAATAATTAAATCCAGCTTGAGACTAATCAAGCGAGGAAAAATAAACTACTTGAAAAAGGAGTAAAATGCATAAATCCTTCAAATGGAATTTTAGGAATTTATCTGGAATGAATTTGTGGAGGTGGAGGCCAAAAATGGGTTCAGGACATTATTTGGAGCAAAGTGGTGAAATTTAGGATTTTTTGGGATTTTCTGTGATTTTCTAGGATTTATTTGGATTTTCTGGAATATTGGAAATTGATAAATCATTGGAAAATCGGTGTGAACAGTGCTAGCCGGCCCAAAGCAACAGTGCGGCCTGGCACTGTACGGCCCGCGCGGCTGTAAGATCGAGGAGGCCGACTAGAGGGGGGGTGAATAGGAGGTTTTAAAATTTTCGTCTAATTCTAATTAACAATTTTAAACTTGATGGATATAATAGAGCAAGATAACACTAACACCACTAATCAACCTAGTAAGGCTCAAACAATCACTAGCACAAGTAATCGACTAAGAGCAATATCAAATAGTAGAGAACAACAATTGCTACTCTAACTAAGCAAGCAATCAAGTAATATGAATGAAGAGCGTAGCTTGAAGAAAATGATCACAAGAGAGCAAACCACAATTGACACGATTACTTTTTACCGTGGTGATCGGAGACTTGCCGGTCTCCCCTAGTCCACGTTGAGGTAAGCCCGAACAAATCGGACCGGCTCCACGAATGAGCCCAATCACCTCGGTCACTAGCGGTAGCCCTTTCCCTCTCCGGGTAGGCAAGCTCCGAGCCTTCACAATCTTCCGGGCCTTCTCACAATCTTTTTGAGAAGATCACCGAAACTCCGCCAAACCGTCTAGGTGCCGGCAAGCACCAAGAGAATAGATCACAGCGGCTTGATCTCACTCAAGTGCCTAATGGATCAACTAGAATGCAATGCACTTGAATTGTGGGTCAACTACCTCAATTGAATGCACAAGTGAGTGAATGAGGTGTGAGAGGTTGCACTAAGCTCAAATGTATTCAATGGAGGTTCAACAACATGTACAAGTTCTAGTGGGGATGTATTTATACCCTCACCAACCTCAAATAGCCGTTACAATAAACAATCCTGAAAATTCAGGAAATCCGGAACTACCGCAGGTAAAACCGCGGTACTTCCGGACTCTTGCTGACCGGTCAGAACGGCTATGTCAGTGAGTCAGAAGTGACCATTGGTCAATGAGTGCGGTACTACCGCCGTTGAAATCGCGGTACTTCCGGAAGTCCAGAAGTTCCGCTCCATGACCCGATACTTCCGATTTCAGCGAGGTTAAGTTTTATTCCCAGCGCTCTCTGGAAATAACGTTCCGCACGGGTATCCGGAACTTCCGCACATGCGGTAGTTCCGCAGGTCAATCTGCGGTACTTTCGTTTTCCGAGAGGCTAAGTTAAATTCCGGGCGCTCTCTGGAAATAAAGTTCCGCTCAGGTGACCGGTACTACCGGCCATCCGGTAGTTCCGCAGGTCAACCCGCGGTACTTCCGTTTTCCGAGAGACTATGTCTGAGTCCGGGCGCTCTCTGGAAAAAACGTTCCGCCCGGGCGCCCGGTACTTCCGACCCTGCGGGAGTTCCGCCCATTTAACACCGGAACTACCGGATTTTCTGACAAAGCACAGATTTGATGTGATTTTAAATTCTAAGTGCATGCATGATCCTAAATTGATCCATAGGGCACATTTGAACATGATCAAGCAATCACCATGATCCCTCTTAATAGTACGGCGTCTATCCTATAATCCGGTCTTCCAACCTAACTCCAAGACCGGTAAAACAAAATAGATACCTAAACTATTTACCTTGTTGCCCTAGAAATCTTTGAATCTTCATGGGATATTTTGTGAGCCTCTTTCTTTGCCATTTGAACTTATTCTTTCAAACACTTAATGCACACATTAGTCCCATATTCACATAATTTCATTAATTTCATTAATGGTGCAAAGTTGATCCTTTTCTGTTTGTCATTCTTATTGGCGTCGATCCCACTGATGATAAGATCCACCACATCAAACTTTTGGCCGCGCATAATGTAGTCAATCACATTCCATGCATGGCCACGAATAGCATCATAGTTTCCACTCTTGGGAAAAATGGTGTGGTTGATGATCCTGTTGACAAGGCTGGGAATAGCGAGTAAGCCAATTATCGTCCCCAGCGATTGTTCAGCTGCTTGGTCATAATACTCTGAATATGCAGCAATGGGAAGAGCACGCTTTCTGTACACCTTCTCATAAGCACTGGTTTCTGTCCCAAGTGCCAACTCAAACTCGTGCCTGGTGCACTCAATGAACTGTGTTCCAGTCATCCAACTCAGGTGCTCAAAGTTGGGAGAGATATACAGGGTAGCATAAAACTGCCGAATCATATTGTCCATGTAGTTGCACTTGAATGCAACAAGTTGATGGATATCGGCTTGCTGAAAGAGCTGATAAGCACAGCTAAACTTGTCAATTTGTGACAAGTGATCCCAATCCACATACTTGTGTGCAGCAAACTTGCGAGCAGGACCATACATCTCTTGGTACACCTTCTCTTGAAACTTGGAATGAAACTGGGGGTTCATAGAGTTGCAAGGGCGGACATACTGACTGCGGCGACGAAGGATAGCATAGTCCTCATTGGTGATCTTGGAGATGTCCACTTCTTCATCTGCAGTTACCGCAGGCATCTCCTCATCTGAAACTGCATACTCCTCGCTCTCATGCGAGGCCTCGGATCCGCTCTCATGTGAATCCTCTGAGTCACTCTCAGGGTCGGAGGCGGGACCCTTGCCCTTATGCTCCGCCGTCTGAGATGCAGGAGTCGAGGAGGAGGATTGACCAGCAGTGCCCCCATAGGACTTGTGGGAAACATTCTGCATCCTCGGCATCTTCAATGACATATTAGGATAATCAAGGTGTGAGGTAGGATAAGTGAAAGTAGGTTTGAAATTGAAAGCAATGAGTTTCTGCTGTTCCAGGAAAAACGGAAGTACCGGCGGCAAAACTGCGGAACTTCCGGGAAATCTGGTAGTTCCGGCATTAAACATGCGGAACTTGCGGGACCCCGGTAGTTCCGGCCGCTCGACCGGTAGTTCCGGTTTTTCTGGACATTTCTAGGGCATGTTAAAAGTTGAATCTTTTTGGGGTATTTCTTGGATTGAATCCAGTGCATGTATGAACAAACATTCTAATACCCAAACAAACTACTTTGCCCAAAGAAACTACAGCAAAAATCGCTACATTTCAAATTTCACCTAATTTCAACCTTAGGGTCCTTAGAACAAGATAAAGAGGGATTTGATCCGACTTACCTTGTGGAGTCGAAGGAGAGGAACCTTGGGAGTGCAAGGAATCGCCCAAAAACGAAAAACTCCCCTCAGATGCGAAGATCGGGAGAGGAGGAGGAGTTTTGGGAGAGAGAAGGTTTGAAGAGAGGAGAAGGAGGAGGAGGAAGAAGACTTCTGCGGTTTTGGGAGTAGGAGAGGAGAGAGAGAGAGAAACGACAGGAGTTAAGAGGGAGGAGTAAAAGCAGGTCGACGGTTTTGGAAACCGCTGTAAATCCCGCAGAAAACGGTAGTACCGCGCGTAACACGCCGGTAGTTCCGTTTTCACAGAAATTCCGGAAGTTCCGCGGATTACATTGCGGTAGTTCCGGTTTTTCTGTCAGGAGCGGAAGTACCGCACAATGAACTGCGGTAGTTCCGGATTTTCTGGAACTTTTCAGGATTTGACTTTTAGAACTTGAAATTATGCAAATGATCCCTAGTTTTGCATCCAACTAAAGTAATTCAGGATCATTATGCATCAATTGAGCTAATGCTATATTTTGAAACTAATTTTTATTAATTTAAACGAATTTTTGACCAAAAGAGGGAAAAAACCAATAAAAATCCATATAAGCACAACAAACGAGCAGAAATGGATGAAATGAGATTTCAAGCTACATTTGAGTAGTCTATGACATTTAATTCATTCCTCAATTTGCAAAAGGGGCTTTCATCTAGTGGTTTGGTGAAAATGTCCGCTAGTTGATTTTCGGTTCGGATGTGGCTAATTTCAATATCTCCCTTGCTCACATGATCTCTCAAGAAATGGTGGCGTATGTCTATATGCTTGGTTCTTGAGTGTTGAACGGGATTATTGGATATTTTGATAGTACTATCATTATCACACAAAAGAGGTATTTTATCAAATTTAATCCCATAATCCAACAATGTTTGCCTCATCCAAAGCAATTGAGCACAACAACTTCCCGCGGAAATATATTCGGCTTCGGCGGTTGAAAGTGCTACGGAATTTTGTTTCTTGGATGACCAACACACTAGAGACCTTTCTAGAAATTGGCAACTACCCGAGGTGCTTTTTCTATCCACTTTGCATCCCGCATAATCGGAATCCGAATATCCAATTAATTCAAATTTTGCACCTTTGGGATACCAAAGCCCTATGCTTGAGGAAAGCTTTAAATATCTTAGAATGCTCTTTACGGCCACTAAATGGCACTCTTTTGGAGAAGCTTGAAAACGTGCACACATGCATACACTAAACATAATGTCGGGCCTAGATGCGGTAAGATAAAGCAAACTACCAATCATAGATCTATAAAGCTTTAAATCTACCGACTTACCTTCTTCGTTGAGGTCTAGATGCCCGTTTGTTGCCATGGGTGTTTTGATGGGTTTGACTTCTTCCATTCCGAATCTCTTGAGTAGATTCTTCACATACTTTGTTTGGCTTATAAACGTCCCATCTTTAAGTTGTTTGATTTGAAGTCCAAGGAAGTAGCTTAGCTCACCAATCATCGAGATCTCGAATTCCCTAGACATCATCTCACCAAACTCTTTGCAAAAGTCTTGATTAGTAGAACCAAATATAATATCATCAACATAGATTTGACATACAAAAAAATCATCTCCAATAATTTTTGTGAATAGAGTTGTATCTACTTTACCAATTTTAAAGCCTTTTGATACAAGAAAGTTACGAAGGCGCTCATACCAAGCTCTAGGAGCTTGCTTTAAACCATATAGCGCCTTTGATAATCTATACACATGATTAGAGTATTTAGCATCTTCAAATCCCGGGGGTTGTTCCACATATACTAATTCGGAAATTGTACCATTAAGAAATGCACTTTTGACATCCATTTGAAACAATTTAATGTCAAAGCATGATGCAAAGGCAAGTAAGATTCTAATTGATTCAAGTCTAGCAACGGGTGCAAATGTCTTATCATAATCTAAGCCCTCGACTTGAGTATAACCTTGAACTACTAACCTTGCTTTATTTCTTACAACAATTCCGTTCTCATCTTTTTTGTTCCGGAAGACCCATTTTGTGCCAATGACATTGTGCTCCTTGGGTCTCTCCACCAAAGTCCAAACATCGTTTTGAGCAAAATTATTCAACTCTTCATGCATAGCATTTATCCAATCCGGGTCATCTAATGCTTCTTCTACACGCTTAGGTTCAAGTGAAGATACAAAGGAATAATGTTCCCAAAATGAAGCTACTCTAGAGCGAGTTTGAACACCCTTACTTACGTCACCCAATATTTGGTCAATTGGATGATCCTTGGCTATTGCATTGTGAATCTTGAAAATATTTTGCGGTTTATCCTTTTCTTCATCTTCTATAACTTGAACATCGTTTGTTGTGGAAGAGGAAGGTGGTTCTACTTGTCTAGATGAGCTTGGTGATGTTGGATCCTCATTTGGCTTGATGTCTCCGATTTGCATGTTCTCCTTTGCTTGCGAAGACTTTCATCTCCTACATCATCCAAGTTCTCATGTTCTTCTTGAGAGCCGTTAATTTCATCAAATTGAATATCACATGATTTTTCTACTAAACCCGAATTTTTATTAAAGACCCTATAGACTTTACTATTTGAGGAATACCCTAAAAGGAAGCCTTCATCACATCGACTTTGAAATTTTGAGAGCCGAACATATTTTCTTAGAATATAGCATTTGCAACCAAATACTCTAAAGTAAGAGATGTTCGGTCTCCTTCCAACAAGAAGCTCATAGGAAGTCTTTTTCAAAAGTCGATGTAAATAGAGCCGATTTATGACATGACATGCGGTGTTGATAGCTTCCGCCCAAAACTTGTCGGAAGTATTATATTCATCAAGCATTGTCCTAGCCATTTCAATCAATGTTCGATTTTTCCTCTCTACAACTCCATTTTGCTCCGGAGTGTAGGTAGTGGAAAGCTCGTGTTTTATTCCAAATTCATCACAAAAGTCTTCAACTTTTGTATTTTTGAACTCGGAACCATTGTCACTCCTAATTTTCTTTATTTTAAAATCAAATTCATTTTGGGCCCTTTTTGAAAAACTTTTGAAAATCCCGGAGGTCTCACTTTTGTCATTTAGGAAGAAGACCCATGTATATCTAAAGTAATCATCCACAATGACTAAACAATAGCTATTTCCTCCAATGCTCTTATAGGTTGTTGGCCCGAACAAATCCATATGTAAGAGCTCTAATGGCCTAGAAGTCGACATGATATTTTTGGAAGGATGAGAATTAGCGACTTGTTTTCCGGCTTGACAAGCACTACAAAGTCGATTTTTCTCAAACTTCACATCCTTCAAGCCAACCACTAAGTCATGCTTAAAAAGCTTTTTGAGTTGAATCATTCCCACATGACCTAGTCTTCTATGCCACAACCAACCCAAAGAACTTTTTGCAATTAAACAAGTTTTTAAACAAGACTCATTTGAAGAAAAATCTACCAAATAGAGATTCTCAAATCTAAAGCCTTTGAAGACTAGTTCATTATTATTATCTTTTGAGATTACAACATCTTCTTTTGAGAATGAGAATGTTAAGCCTAGATCACATAAATGAGCAACGGATAGTAAATTGAAATTTAATGTTTCAACTAGAGATACATTAGAAATTGAAAGGTCGTTTGAGATAGCGATTTTACCCAATCTCAATACCTTTCCTTTGCTATTATCTCCAAATGTGATCTTGTCATTACTTCCACTCTCAAAGGTGGTGAACATTTTCCGGTCTCCGGTCATATGTTGAGTGCAACCGCTATCCAACACCCAATGTCTTCCACCGGTTTTGTAGTTCACCTACAAAAGAAAATCAAGTTCTTTTAGGTACCCAAATTTGTTTGGGTCCCTGGAGGTTAGTGACCAAGGTCTTGGGTACCCAAATGGATTTCTTTTTAGCACCCAAAATCGAGGTGCCAATGAAATGAGCAATTACATTTCCATTCTTAGACTTTTTGAGCATATAGCAAGAATCATATAAACCAATGGAATGCATGTTATTCTTAGAACAATCATTTTGAATATGTCCAACACACCGACATTTTGTGCAATACTTACCATTTTCCGTTACAAACCTTGGAGGCTTGTATACCGGCTTCTTACCCTTTTGGGGGACATATCTAAGTCCCTCTTTGTTAAAGGAGCATCTTTGATCACTTAGTAACTTATCAAGGGTTTCCTTTCCCTTGTAAGCCCTCTCTAAAGTTTTGTTTAATTTTAGCACTTGTTCCTTTAAATTTTTGTTTTCATTAGCAACAACATCATTATGAATAAGATTTATAGCATTTCTAGAATCTATACTAGATGAACAAGGTATGGCAAGTAAATCATCACAACAAGTAGATATGCTAGACTTTGAGATTTCTATACTAGACATTTCATTCAAGATATTGCACGTAACTCCAATGCTAGTACTAGATTTGTGATTTTCTTGGAGAAGCAAATCATGAGTTTCCTTTAGCTCCTCATAAGAGTCTTTGAGAGAGATGTATTCTCTCTTTAAGACATTAAACTTTGATTTTTCTTTTCCAAGAAATTCATTCAATTCAACTAACATATTCATCAAGTCATCATATGAAGGCTCATCATCATCAAGCAATTTTACCTTTTCTCCTTTAGTCATAAGGCATGTAGGAGTGGAGAATAGTGATGGAGTCTCCTTGATGGCGATGCCCACAAGCCCTTTTTTCTTGGGAGATTCGTCCTCGCTTGAGTCGGAGTCCGAATACTCCTATTCGGAGTTCCACTCACCAATATGAGCTTCATTCTTGCCATCCTTGTGAAGCTTCTTGAAGAGTTTCACCTTCTCCTTGTCATCCTTCTTTGTTGGACATTGAGAGGCAATGTGCCCCTTCTCATCACATTCATAACAACGAATGTTGCTAAACTTCTTGTTGGAGGAAGGATGCCATTTCTTGGTCTTCTCATGGCTTGTGCTTCGATATGGGCGTCTTCTCATGAATTTCTTCATTCTCCTTACTAGAAGCGCAAATTCTTCTTCGGAGTCCTCCTCATCATCTTCTTCGGATTCTTCACTCATCACCGCTTTAGCCTTGAAGGCGGTGATCTTCTTATTCTTGGAAGAAGATTGCTCCAAGAGCTCCTCCTTGTCTTTCTTGTAGAGCTCGTTGGTGATGAGGTTGCCCAACAATTGCGTTGGTGTCATTCTTGCCAACTCCGGTGAGTTGAGGAAGAGAGTCACCAACACTTCATATTTCTCCGGCAAGGCCCTAAGCATCTTTCGAACAATATCAAGATCGGAAAGGTTAGTTCCAAGGCCCTTAAGCTCATTCACAATGTTGTTGAGCCTTGAGTACATCTCATTGATGTCTTCATGGGGCAACATTGTGAATGTCTCATATTTGATCCTAAGCCGATGCAATTTGGCCTCCTTGACCGTGGATGTCCCTTCGTGTATTTCCGAAAGGGTAGTCCAAATAGCATGAGCCGTCTCAAGATTGCTCACCCTATTGAACTCATCCGCGTTCAAGGCTCCAAATAAAGCATTCATAGCTTGGGCGTCTAAATGAGCATTACGTCCGTCTTGGTCCGTTGGGTGATCCGGATCAAGAGCCATAACGTAACCCTCATTTACGACTTTCCAAATTTGAGGACTCATGGCCTTTAAATAAATAGACATCCTAATTTTCCAATATGCATAATTTGAGCCATCAAAGAGAGGTGCATTTCCTATTGCTATACCCTCACTACCCATCCTTTTCTCTCTAGACGGTTAAGTCTAAATTTGAGAGACCAAGCTCTGTACCACTTGTAAGATCGAGGAGGCCGACTAGAGGGGGGGTGAATAGGAGGTTTTAAAATTTTCGTCTAATTCTAATTAACAATTTTAAACTTGATGGATATAATAGAGCAAGATAACACTAACACCACTAATCAACCTAGTAAGGCTCAAACAATCACTAGCATAAGTAATCGACTAAGAGCAATATCAAATAGTAGAGAACAGCAATTGCTACTCTAACTAAGCAAGCAATCAAGTAATATGAATGAAGAGCGTAGCTTGAAGAAAATGATCACAAGAGAGCAAACCACAATTGACACGATTACTTTTTACCGTGGTGATCGGAGACTTGCCGGTCTCCCCTAGTCCACGTTGAGGTAAGCCCGAACAAATCGGACCGGCTCCACGAATGAGCCCAATCACCTCGGTCACTAGCGGTAGCCCTTTCCCTCTCCGGGTAGGCAAGCTCCGAGCCTTCACAATCTTCCGGGCCTTCTCACAATCTTTTTGAGAAGATCACCGAAACTCCGCCAAACCGTCTAGGTGCCGGCAAGCACCAAGAGAATAGATCACAGTGGCTTGATCTCACTCAAGTGCCTAATGGATCAACTAGAATGCAATGCACTTGAATTGTGGGTCAACTACCTCAATTGAATGCACAAGTGAGTGAATGAGGTGTGAGAGGTTGCACTAAGCTCAAATGTATTCAATGGAGGTTCAACAACATGTACAAGTTCTAGTGGGGATGTATTTATACCCTCACCAACCTCAAATAGCCGTTACAATAAACAATCCTGAAAATTCAGGAAATCCGGAACTACCGCAGGTAAAACCGCGGTACTTCCGGACTCTTGCTGACCGGTCAGAACGGCTATGTCAGTGAGTCAGAAGTGACCATTGGTCAATGAGTGCGGTACTACCGCCGTTGAAATCGCGGTACATCCGGAAGTCCGGAAGTTCCGCTCCATGACCCGGTACTTCCGATTTCAGCGAGGTTAAGTTTTATTCCCAGCGCTCTCTGGAAATAACGTTCCGCACGGGTATCCGGAACTTCCGCACATGCGGTAGTTCCGCAGGTCAATCTGCGGTACTTTCGTTTTCCGAGAGGCTAAGTTAAATTCCGGGCGCTCTCTGGAAATAAAGTTCCGCTCAGGTGACCGGTACTACCGGCCATCCGGTAGTTCCGCAGGTCAACCCACGGTACTTCCGTTTTCCGAGAGACTAAGTCTGAGTCCGGGCGCTCTCTGGAAAAAACGTTCCGCCCGGGCGCCCGGTACTTCCGACCCTGCGGTAGTTCCGCCCATTTAACACCGGAACTACCGGATTTTCTGACAAAGCACAGATTTGATGTGATTTTAAATTCTAAGTGCATGCATGATCCTAAATTGATCCATAGGGCACATTTGAACATGATCAAGCAATCACCATGATCCCTCTTAATAGTACGGCGTCTATCCTATAATCCGGTCTTCCAACCTAACTCCAAGACCGGTAAAATAAAATAGATACCAAAACTATTTACCTTGTCGCCCTAGAAATCTTTGAATCTTCATGGGATATTTTGTGAGCCTCTTTCTTTGCCATTTGAACTTATTCTTTCAAACACTTAATGCACACATTAGTCCCATATTCACATAATTTCGTTAATTACCAAAACCAATATCTTTAGGGGCCTAGATGCTTTCAGCGGCCAAAGGCCAGCGCGGCCCACGGCGACGCGTGGCCCGCGGGCGAGCGCGCGCGGGGAGGCGGCGCAGGCCGAGGGAAGGCAGCCCACGCGGAGGCGGCTCGGATGGGCGACACGCAGAGGAGCGAGCGGGCGGGATGGCGAGCGAGCGGGCGGACACGATGCGGCGAGGGGGAGGGTGGGACGGCGGCGAAATAAAAGAGACGGCCGAAGCGGTACGGGAGATCGGACGGCCGAGGTTAGATTTTACAGCTGCGATGAACGGAGGAGGGGAAGCCACGTCGCGGGGAGGCGTCGTCTTCAACCTCCGGCCGCTACAGTGCTCCCGCGACAGAGCAACGGTGGCGACGGCGGTCCTAGCGCAGGAGGGGTCGCCGGCGGCGGGCAAGGGCACCGGTGGGCGCGGTTTGACAAGGGGATTCCATTTTGGGGCCTTGGAAGGGGAGGGGAACAGAGGAGAGGGCGGGAGGAAGATGGGGGTGGTCCGGCCATTTGGCGGCGAGGGAGGTTGCCGGCGGCGAGGTAGCTCAATCGGGGGCGGCTACACGCTCAGGGGGCCGAGGGGCTCACAATGGCGGCGGTGGCAGGAGTTGGGGAGCTGCGGAGAGAGCTGGCCACGGAGAGGGTGGTGCGACCGGCGGGGTGCTTCGACGGCAGAGCTGTACGGGCGATCACCGGGCCTGCAAGGGTCACCACGATGGTCAGGGTGTTGGAAGGAAGCTTCAATCGAGAGCAATCGAGAAAAGGAGGGAGGAGAAGGGAGATCCGCCTTGCGGGGCTTGCCGGCGCAGGGGACGGCAATGGCGGAGTCTCGGGCGGCGGGGCTTCAATCGGTGGCTCAGGGAGGTGGCTGGGAGGCGAAAGGAAGAGGTGGGGTGGCTCGGGAAGCAAAGGGGATGGGGAAATCGCGAGGGGGGGTTTTTATACCCGGGCGGAGGGAGGGGATCCTTCGGGGAGAAGGCAACGGGCGCGGCCGGGAGTCGACAAGGGGAGACAGGGAGTTGGTGGCGAGTCTCTCCGCAGGATGGGACGGAGTGGCGTCGGCTCTGCACGGGATAGCGATGGGAGCAGGTGAGCTGCGGCAGAGGGAGCGCGTCCACGCGCGGGAGAGGAGGCGCGGCGACTGCCAAGCAGGGCCGGAGCAGAGGCGGGCGACGTGGCGCGAGGGCGCCCACATCTTCAGACCGGGGGTGGTCGGGACGGCGCGGCGCGGGGAGAGGCCAGGGCGCGGCGGTCCAAACCACGGGCGCTGAGGCGGTGCGGCGCGGGCGCAGCGCGAGGGAGAAGGCGCCAGCGGGAGAAGGGGAGCGGGGCGGCGCCAGGGAGGAGGGGAAAACGGGAGAGGGAAGCGGCGCCCACGGGGAGGGGCGCGAGCGCCAGGGAGGGGAGAAAAAAAGAGCAGCGCCGGAGAGAGGACAAGGCGGGAAGGGGCGGGGCGTCAAGAGAAGGGGGAGGCGGCCATCCAGAAAAGGAAAGCGGAATCGGGAAAACTTTCCAAAAAGGGAATGTTCCCAAAATTCACCAAAAAATGCAGCAAAAATAATGAAAATTTTTGGTTTGAAATTTTGGGGCTTTTCAGGCGAATTCTTTATTTGCTATACAAAGTTATCATTATTCCTAATATGCTATCGAAAAACCTGTGTTTCTTTCGGTGCCACTTGAAAAACTTTTCACATCCCATAGCTGTTAGGTCCTTTTATGCCATTTTTATTAGCTCTATTAGGTCCCTCAGCTGTTAGCACACAAAAACTTATCAGTTTGTTTTTAAACACCCATCTTGCTGCTCGTCTTCTCCCTTTGGTGGGCTGCCACTGTCGCATCCAGAAGCTCTTGAGGTCCACCTTGATAGCGTTTGCTCCCACATCCGATTTGGAGGTGGAGGACAACGACGCTGAGATGCTAGGGCTGGATCTAAAGGTGGAGGTACCACTGTGTTTTCAGGGGGGAGCTCTGCTCTCATGTGCATAGACATGAAACTCCTTTTGAAATGTTTGTGAGCAGGCATGATACTCCTTCTGTCCACAACTGAACTCCTAGACTGTTGCGGGATATATGAAGAACCTGTTTCCAAAAACAGGGTCTTACAAGGCCGGTGGAGGAGGGAAGGAGGACGGCGTCGGGAGGTGGGCGACGATGACTAGAAAAGAGAAGAGAGAGGGAGGTTTAAGAGAGGAAGAAGAAAAGGAAGAAAGGTCAAGGGGCATAATTGTCTTTTCGCACCTCTCATGGCGACAATGTCACAATGGGGTGGCGGAAGTGGCACGAGAGGGAGAGGGAATTTGATCCAATGGCACTTGAGGAAAAAGCAAAATTTCAGTGACATATCAAGGAAATTGGTAACATTTCATGACAAATAAGGAATTTTCTCTATAATGTACTAAACCCTCTTCAATTCTTTACAAATTTCATATGCACCTTCAACTCATAATTCAATTAAATTACTGGATTCCTCATGTCCATGCAAGTAGATCAACACCAGGCCCCCTTGTTTGGATTTTAGCTTTTGACTTCTATCTTCTAGTTTCTTAATTTCATATTTTTCGGACTTTTTAGCTTTGTTTGGTTTTTTAACTTTTTTTATTCTTTTGTATTGTTCATGATAAGCTAACTTGTTTTTTTTTTCTATTTTTAATTTTTTAAATTTAATTACACCAAAAAAGTACTAGCAACTACAATGCAAAATAAGCCAGCTACAGTGCTAAATATTGAAAAATAAGCCGAAATGCGTATCACCTAATTTTACATAGTCCCTCCAAATGCATCATCGCTAAACATATTGTATTAAGCAGTCATCACAAATGTCTATATATGGTTTATAGTGTCGATCTACTCAAATGGATATACGGGCTCCAATGGTTCAACTGGATTATCAATTGGAGCTATGGATGAAACGTCATAAATTTTGAAAGATCAGCGAGCGATTAGTACAAGTAGGACTAGTATGTGCCTGTTGTAGAGGTGGTTCAACCTTGTGACTAGGCCTTGTAATTGATCCAATATGTAATAGACTCAATAATATAGAGGAATGCACCAATGTACCCTCACCTTTTGTAATTATTAAAGGGGTAGGATGTGAATTTTCCATCCTACCTCATTCATGTATATAAACCCCTAAGAGGGGTATGAGAAGGGGGATCCACTCATTTTACACATGAGCTCTCTCCTGTCTCTAGTTCTCTCTAGTTCGTCGACACCAAGTCTGAATGGTGGGGGACGTACCGTGTGCGTTAGACATTCGTCCCGCCGCTGACTTCGTCGATGACAAGTCCGAAGGGTGCGAGATGGATTGCGCATACCACAGCTTCGACCCGCTGCCGCCTTCGTTGAACCCAAGTTCGAAGGGTGCAGGATGGACCACGCGCGTCGTAGCTTTATCTCGCCGCCGCCTTCATCGACCCCGCGTCCGGAGGGTGGGGGATGGACTGCACACGTCAGGTCTTTGTCTCGCTGTCGACATTATCGATGCCAAGTCCGAACAGTAGGGGATGGACCGCGCGCGTCAGAGATTTGCCCTACCACCAACTTCATCGATGATAAGTCCGAAGGGTGGAGGATGGACCGCGCACGCAAGTTTTCGGTCTGTCACCAACTTCGTGACTTGGACCATTTGGCAGTCGTGACTTCGTCCAACCACATCGTAGTTGGGACTTCGTCAACCCGTCGACGCCTGTCAAAGGGTGGGTCTTGCTGCCGACTTTGTCCGACCGCCTCGTGGTTGAAGACGCTTTGTCCGACCCCCTCGTAGTCGGAATTTCTCATCCTACCCCATTTATGTATATAAACCCTCAAAATGGATATAAGGGGATCCACTCATTTTACACACGAGCTCTCTCTCTCTCCTATCTCTAACTCTCTAGTTCTACCTCCCCCCATGATGATAGGGATACCCTGTACTTCCTGTTGTAGCAAGTGCCTTGTGACCAAACAAACTGGCAATAGGAAAATGAAGGTATTACAATTTGAAATGGCGATAAGATTTATACCACGTCAGCCTGTCACCATTTCAAAGTAAAAACACTCATGTGGTAACTGAGTATTATTCTTGTAAAAATTTTCACGGGAGGTTTACTTTTGAGATACGAATACAAAATGGGCTATTATTTTTATAGAAAAACCAGAGTCTTCTCCCTTGTAGTCAGCAGTCAATGGCTAATTGTGTCAACCACACTCAACAACTGAACATGAGAAGAACTAATCACTTCGTTGAAAAGTTTAGGAGAAATGCACCAATCAAATCTTACTATTGGAAAGTAATGGCAAATTAGACAAGAAAGAACACAACTAAGAAGACCAGGCCAGCACATTACCCATGATGACATAGCCTCCCAGGGTTGACTTCCAAAAGTTTAGCCGTTAAAGGCTGAACACAGCAATAAATTGGGCATAAGTGCAGTCACATCTCCCGTCCTGTTTCTATCAAAAAAGGAAACAGAAACAAGCATTGAGCTGCGTAATGTTGGCCACGGTAAGTACTTGTGGCTGCACAGCCCATAATGTGCTGGCAACGCAGCCATATTTTTGATCGATGAAGTAAACTAGCTGCATAAGCCAAAGTAAACCAAAGGACCAAAGTAAAAGAGACAATAAATCGCAGGGAGTTTCGCAGGGAAAAATCGGGGACACATGCGTAATTTCGGGAAAACCAAAGGACTTTTTTGTAAAAAACCGAGGACCTGTAAGGACCTGTACGTAAGTAAATAAGGACCTATACGTAATTTCGGGAACCCGCGGGGCGCTATCGAGGTTTTTTTTAAAAAAATAAAACCTGCAGGGACCTTTTCGCGAGGAAAAAGGACCTATACGTAATTTTCGCAAAACCGGAGGAAAGCGCCTCCCCCGGCCGTACGGGAAAACCCCCGCCACGCGCCGGCCGGACGCGCGGGCGGGGGCGACGTGGGCGCGCGAGGGGGCAGAGAGTCCCCCGGTCTTCTGGTTCCGGTGACTAGCCACATAGGCGCGGCGCAACGCCGCGCCAGCCACCGTGTGTACCGAAGCAAAAGATGCGAAAATTCGTGAGGAGTTTTTTAAAAAAAATCGAGGGCGCATATGTATTTTCGAAAAAGTAAAAGGGTTTTTTCCGTAAAAAAGCGAGGGCCTATACGTAACTAAACGAGGACCCATACGTAATTAAGAAAACGCGGGGCGCTATCCTGCAAAATACAAAAAATTTCGGTGAAGTGGAGGGCTGCTTTTGCAAAAAAAACGTTTTAAAAAAACCTGCCAGGGATCTATTTGCGAGGAAAAAGGACCTTTACGTAATTTCGAAAAACGGAGGGACTTTTTTGCAAAACCGCTCCCCCGACCGTACGAAGATTCTTCAGCCACGCGGCGGACGGAGCGATCGCACGAAGGGAAAAACGGTGACGTGGGCGCTCTCTCCGCTCGCGTTTCCTTCCTGGCGTAATAGGGTTTTTATTTGGGACAGCAAGACTGGTCAATAGTTAAGCACAGAGGTAAGTGCTATTCAGTATGTCAAAAAAGGACGACACCGAGGTTTGGTCTAACTCGGTCTCATTCGGAGTCGAAAATTGTAACAAAATCAACATAGCACAGATAATGTCAGCATCAGCAATTCTACAGGGTAGCAGAAAAGCATTACATGCTTCGAAGCTACGTACTAGCCCATGTGGAACATTCAAACTCATATTAAAAATAACTCAAAGCTCAGACAACTAGATTTTTAGAGGTAGTATACTAACATGGCGAGACCTAATTTACAGAACTAACTCGATAGAACACGAGACTTTGGAGGAATTAGACATATTTCAACATATAAAGGAAAACAGACAAGTTGCCTGACAGCTTTCTCATTATATCATTGGATGTTTCCAAACTCAGGCCAATAAGTTACATGTTTCAGTGGCCTACTTAATATTTGATATTTTTAGCTGCTGTCTGAAAAGAATCACTTGAAGTAGGACCAGAACATCCCTAATAAACACGGCAAGAATAACTTCATAAAAATGATTCCTATATCTACAATATGTCGGACGGAAGTATCCCTTAATTCTTTAAATCACAGGGGCATTAGTAAATCGTAGAAAACTGACAGGAACTTTTAGATCCACTGGTGAAGTCTTGCAGAGAAACAACTTCACTGGAGATAAAAGCTAAGGATGCACTAAAAAGATAGGGACAAAAAGGACCCCAACTCTTCCGCCATACTCCAACCATTGAACCCAAGTTAGCTCCAGGAAATTCGCTATGTTCAACTAATAATATGCCAGTTTCACCACATGCATGTCCAGATATCTACGTCATGTAGATTTTGCGCATATATCTCGTTCAGATTTTTTTTTATTTTTTCAACACAAGTTCATTCAGAATTTCAGTCAAGCAAAAAAGCAAAAAACATAAACATAAGCAAGAGACATTTTGTTTGGAGAAAGTAAGAAGCAAATCTACAAAGAAATATGCAAGCTAATTTTATTGTTTCATAGTATAATTTGCGGTATAATTGGCTTATTGCTCACCAACCTTTCATGCTACATGTGCATATTCAGAGAGTAAAGTTGATGCCCCCATCAAATAGCATAAAAGAAGCAGGCATCTTAACACATTTGCAGTTTTGTCTCTCTTGATTCCTAATCAAAACAAATTTACTTGATGAAAGAGATTTGGTACAAGTATAAAATACAGGAATAGGGAGACAGATAGTCGAGTGGCAAGAAGCTTCTTGTGAAGCTTGAGCATAACAACCACTCATAACAAGTTACATGCATCTACATCTTTTGATCCAAGCAAAGTTAATGGCCTCTCCTAAGAGCATCTCCAAGAGACTCTTTATCTTGCACTTTTTCTCCAAATTAGATGACCCAAGGAAAAAAACACCCTCCAACAGCTCTTTTATCCTGTTATCTATTTTGCAGTGGAGCCGAATTCCACCGTCTCGCTCGCGAAACCTGGCGAGGCATCGCGGCTCGCTAGCTGCTTTCCTCCCGCTCATTTTTCCATTTTCCCGCGCTAGTCGGTCGTCTTCCCACGCGGAATCCCTCCCTCTCGCGCCCCCTCCCGCGCGGACCTCCCCCGCGTCGAAGCCTCCCGCGGCGCCCTTTTCCCCCTCCCCCTGCGGGCGCAGGATTGGAGGCGCCCGCACGCCTCTGCGTGGTCCCGGCGGCGCCCGGCCCTCCCCGCGCGCCCGGCGGTGCCCGGCCGGCCCCGCAAGCTCCCGGCGGGTCGTATCCCATTCTTTGTTTGCTCCACTGACATTCGTTTGCTCCGCAAGCTTGTGATGTGTAAAACACTACAGTACATACCAATATAAACGACACATATATTTTGCCCTTGTATCTAAGTAAGTGCCTTGGAATGCTTTTCGAGGGCACATAGATAACCACGACAGTTATATGTGCCTTTATTTCCTAATGAAAGCCGGCACATGCTATGTGCCGCGATGACAATTCACGGCACATATATGTGCCCCTGTATTCAAAGATATCTAAAATAGAGAGTCTGCTAGATTTGGAGGAACAAAATATAAAAAAAGGGTTGAGATGACTCTTCAAAATACATTATGGGTGTCTCTATTTTAACAAGACTCTTGGAGTTGCTCTAAACAGGAAAGCAGTTCCGGTCTAATGTATTGAAAGAAGGTAACTGCCTTACCGGATTCTTTTCACGTGAATTCATAAAATGTTGTTCATAACTATCCTCCAATTGAGTCCCGAACTCCTGATGTCCACCCGATAAGAACACGTGTTTGAATGAGATAAAAAAATTGCAGATATGAGAATAACTATCCAACAGCTTCCCATGATAACCTTATTCTGATAAAAAGTCGAAAATAAAGAGTTTAATATAGTTTAAATAAATAAAACGGTTCATCAAATATGTATTTATGCACATCCTATCTCCTAAAATATGTGCTAGCAGGGGTGCAAGAACGCATATCAGGAAGTGTCCTCGAGGCAGAAATATGTCAAACGCTCAACTTGTTAGGCCAAAATTTGATACTTTCCACTTCTCATTTCCACATTATGAACATCTTGATCCATAAGCCCAAGATTACTAGCAACCAGAAGCAAATACAGCTAGCACATGAGCCTTCAGGCACTGGGTTCAAAATGATGGTATGGATCAGTCATCAGTGAGAAGATATGTCACCGAGATGCATGCAATACAACGATGTACACCACATAATTAAGCCATTTCATAAGATTGTCTATGAATTCAATATTTTCTATTCAAAAAAGTAGTAAGAGTAATTGTTCTATATGTAATGGTTAGTTATTGGCTCATTGCATCTGTATTCAACCTTTTATTGAGTCATGTATCAATTAGTTTGTTAATCCAACTCTTTTCAGCAGTTGGACTGGTTATACTTCAGAGAAAATGCCGATCGTAAACAGATGGATATAATCTCGAATGACTAAGTATCAAGATGTTGGATCTCAAAATATAATTAAAAAACAAGAAAGCCTGCTAGGTCAATTCATCACGTTATATGTTTGTAGTCTGAAGACTGTAGTATGATTAGAAGGAAATTCACTACACAAGATAGAATCAACTATGACGCTCTGAATGAAACCATTGATAAACAAAGAAAAAAGGGAAGTGAAGTGATGAAAGAATGGGGTATTGTAACGCCCCCGTTTCCAAGGGCGCGTACGGACACGGCATTCCGCAACTATTCACGCATGAACAGTTATGGAACGTTGCGCAAGAGTATACCATTGCATGCTTACAACCAAAGTCCAGCATATATTTCACATAAGGATTAACATCCAGTTTTCAACAGCGGGGCGTGCAAGCCCAAAGTATAATTACATTACAAAAGCTCCAAGATCCGCTTGAGCGCGGCCAAGACCTAAAGCCATGGGTCCTCGTCGAAGAAGCGATCCTCAGGGGCGTCCTTGACGGGAAATCTTCTCCTTCGTCTTGATCCTCTAGAGAGTGGATTAAGCAAGCCGTGAGCCAAGCAACCGGCTCAGCAAGCCCCAAAGGGACTCTAACTTACTACATGCACGGATTAACAAAGGAAGGGAGTATATTTGGTTTATTAACTTTGAGTGGATGCATTTTTATTTGCAAACATTTTGATAAAAGGACCCAAAACTACCCCTTAAGATCCCAGGGGGTTTCATGAAAATTTAATTAACCAACTAATCAAGTTAAAGCATGTACAAAACTACTTAAGCTTCGCTGCTGGAATCACCCAAGTGACACAGCTCCATTAACCGGGAACACGGCGTATTCGGATACCATTATTTTGACTCTGCAGAGTTTGCTCAGCTTTACCCACACGATTTCTTAACTTCCGCGTCCAGGTTAAGAAGGCCAGGTCGTTTCACTGCCAAATTCTTTATATAGGCTCTACCCGGTAGAATTCACTCGGGTCTGGCACAAGAAAACAAGAAAACAAACGTCCGCTTCGAGTGAACTCTACCGTTGTTAGGCACCCGCAGCACGGCCTGCCTAACCTTGTTACTCAATCACCTACTTCTCAACACCTGTAGAGTTTCAATCGAGTTGAGCAGCTACTAAACTAGTGTTGACAAGTCAACTCCTGTGGTTGAGCGGTCACCATGTCATTTGCTCAGCGTAAGGGTCTGGTCCTTATATTTCCTCTGGAGTCCGCAACCCCGGTCAGATCTGCGACCTTACAACCTAGGGTAAGAGGTGGGCGAAGACCGTCTCGCGGCTCCTTCCCCAACCCTTACCCTATTCTGCACGATGACAATCTCCGCCATAGGGCACGGTGTCCCATACCACCCTGCCGTAGAGTCGGGTTTTCCAAATTCTATTGGCCCGCAGCCACAACCTTATTAGTGTAAGACTTTGAGTGATAATAATAACCTACAAGCATCTAGATTAACAGATAATTATTTCTAAGGTTAACAAAGGCATGGCTACAAGTTTAACAGGGCATTTGTCGGTGGTAGGTTTAACTACATAACATGTCATTCTAAACATTTTTATTTTAATTTGAACTAACATTTCAGAACTAGCCTAATGCAAATAGCATAATAACGTAATTAAATAACATGGGTTGCAGCATGGTCAAAGGATTTGAGACTTGCCGTTGATTTGGATGATCTCAGCTAGCTTGAACGAAGAAACACCTGGATCCTGAGCCTGCACTTGAATCTTCGGAATCTCCGACACTAATGCAAACACATAAAATAAATAAGTCCAGCTTGAGACTAATCAAGCGAGGGAAAAATAAACTATTTAAAAAGGAGCAAAATGCATAAATCTCCAAATTGGAATTTTAGGAATTTATTTGTGATGAATTTGGGGAAATGGAGGTCAAAAATGGGTTCAGGATATTTTTCTGAGCAAGGTGGTGAAATTTGGGAATTTTTGGGATTTTCTGAGATTTTCTAGGATTTATTTGGATTTTTCTGATTTCTGGAAATGGATAAATCATCTGGAAAAATCGGGGAATAGTACCGGGCCGGCCCAAAGCCACAGTGCGGCCCGGCACTGTGTGGCCCACGCAGACGAACGGCCGCGAGGCAGGCCGTGAATTCGGCCCACGCACGCGCGCGCCCACGCGACCCAGATGGTCGACGCGTGGCTTGGGTGGGTGGCTACAATTGAGGGGGAGCGGGCGGACTGGATCGGAGCGGGGTGGCAATCGGACGGTGGCAAAACAATGAAGACGGGCGAAGCGGTACGGGAGATCGAAGGGCTGCGGTTAGAAGGCACCAGAGAGGAGGGACGGTGAGGATAGCGCCACGCCGTCGTCGTCTTCCTCCAGCTGCGCGCGGGTGTCAGAGGGGCGGGGATGGCGGCGCCTCCGCTCTCCGACGACGCCAAGGGCTCCCGATGACCAAGGAGGGCACCATCAGCTAGAGCTAGGGCTGGGGAACCCATTTTGGGGCTTAGGAAGGTGAGGGGATCAAAGGAGAGAGCGGGAGGGAGATAGGAGTGTCTCGGCTATTTGGTGGCGGAGGGGGTCACCGGCGGCGAGAGGGTCCAAACGGTGGCGATTACACGGGCAGGGGGCCAAGGGGCTCACACTGGCGGTGGCGGTGGGAGCTGGGAAGCTGCGAAGTAGCCTGGCCACAGAGAGGGTGCGACGGCCGGAGAGGGAGCTTCGGTACTGGGACTCTTCGAGCGATCTCCTGTCCAGAGGCAAGCATCAACGTGATCAGTGATTAGTGGGGGTGCTCTGGACGAAAGCAATCGGAGAATGGGGGCGGAGGATAGGAGATCCGTTTTACGGGGTCGCCGGCGCAGGGGGAGATGGCGAAGGCGATTAGAGCGGTGTGGCGCTAATCGGTTGCTTGTGGGGCTTCTCTGGAGTGGTGGGGAGGGATTGAGTGCGGTGGAGGAGTTCGGGGAGCAAAGGAGGAGGAGGGAGCCGGGAGGAGGCTTTTATGCCCGGGCGGAGGGAGGAGTTCCTTCGGGGAAATGCAACGGGCGCGGCCGAGGAGTCAACAGGAGGGGACGGGGAGTTGCTCGGGCGTCTCCTCCGCAACATGGGCGACGTCCGATCGACTAGGCGGTAGTAATGGCGATGGACGGGGAGTTGGTTGAGCTGCGGCAGGGGCAGCGGCGGCTTGCGGAGGAAGGGGAACGAGGGAGAGGGGGCTGGCAGGTGGGACCAAGCACGGAGGAGGCAACAACGCATCGCGCGGGCGGAGCGGCCTTCGGACCGAAGGACGGCGGGGTGGCGCGGGCGGTCCGAAGCCAGGAGCGCGACGTAGAGGCGGTGCGGGGAGCGGGCGCAGGCGCAGCGCACGCGCGAGGGAGGAGGCGGGGAGGGAGCTGGGTGCCAGCGGGGAAGGAGCAGAGGGAGACGCCGAAGAGAGGGGAAAGCGGGAAGAGGCGGGGCGCCAAGGAGAAGGGGGTGGCGCCTTGCCGGAAAGGGAAAGCGGCGGCAGAGGAAACTTTCCCAAAAGGGAAAGTTTTCAGATTTCATTCAAAAACTAGCAAAAATAAATGAAAAATTTTGGTTGAAATTTGGGGTCTTTAAAGGTATGGGCACTAACTAATGAAAAGAGAGTTGTCATGTCTAATACAAGATAATTGAGATAGTTCACAACTTAAAGAAACTCGAGAAAAATCAGATTGCATTTACATCCACAAAGTCAGTGTACATCCTACAGGATGAGGAGTTTATCGACGAAGCTGTCATGTGTTCGCACAAAATATCACACAATGCATTTACTAAATCCATCTGAATGCAATTTAGAGGTTTTACCAAGAACGATGTCCTTCTCCACCAGTAACAAACTCACCTCCCAGCGGCAACTGAGCACCTTGCCATTACTCTCCACATCACCATCCCGTGCTGCCGAGAAAATTGCTATAATGGGACTCAAAACAACGTGTTTCGCTATAATGAGACTTCTAACGTTGACATCGCTAAAATAACACCCGAAACATTGGCTTCTCGTAATACATGACATTTGGCTAATATTTCGAAATACCCGAACATTGGAATTAAAAGAGCCAAATGTCATGTATTACGAGAAGCCAATGTTTCGGGTATCATTTTAGCGCTGCCGCGTGAAAATAGGCGAGTAACAACGGCGAATTCACGGATTTTGATCGCGGTCGCGGCACGGTCTGCTCCACTGTTTTGCTGCCGTCTGCCGCGGCGGCCGCGGCTTCCTTCTCTCCCGGAGGATCCTGCTGGGCTCTCGATCGAGGCATTCCACGAACACCTGGTGCGCATAGGCTTTGGCGCTTTCCAGTCTTCGCTCGGAGGTCGCCGGGAGGCCGGAGGCACGGGTGGAGCGGCTCGGTGGTCGCGTCGGCGGTTGGGCGCCGGCGGGGAGATCTGATTAGGTTGGGCCGCCATTTGGATCGCGTCTCATCGGCGATCGCGGAGGGACTACCAACGTACGCCGTTGGATTAGAACTGTACGTTCAGGATTGAAACTAGTAAAGAGATTTTTACCCAAATGTTCTATGTAAGTCCAATTTATTGGCGATTAGACCCTATCTGTCCATCTGTGAGATTTCGTCCCGATAGATGAAAATATCTTGAAATTGGTAAATAGTACATTCGTCCCACCTCTCCGCTCCCGCTTGACACACTGATAAAAAAACGTGTTGCCAGGTCACGCGATTTTCTCGCTTTAGGCCCGTCCATTTTAGCTTGAGTTTCTGATTTATTTTTTATCATTCCTAAGTTTCGCTTTTTCTAGTTTTTTGATTTTTTAGTTTTTTACCGGTTTTTTTATATTTGTTTGTATTGTTTATGATGGACTAACATATTTTTTCTATTTTTATTTTTTTAATTTTAGTTATAACAAATAAGCCACCATCAGCTAGTTCTTTTTTTCATATTTGTTTGTATTGTTTGTGATAGACTAATATATTTTTTATTTTTAAATTTTTTTAAATTTAGTTATAACAAATAAACCACCATCAGCTACAACATAATTTCAGCCAAGTACAATATAATTTTAACCATAAACCAACTTATTTCAATTTAACCGAGCTGTTAGGCTCCCCGCTCGGCTCTCCCGTTCCCTCGCGGAGTACTACCCCGTAGCACCTCAGGTCTGTTCTTTTGTGGCTGCGGTTTATGGCTTTTGTCTGTTTGTGTAAGAATAGTAACTGAAATTCATGTGTGACTTTGTCGATATAAATAAAATCAATATAATATATAAGATCTTATTAAAAAAATATTTTATTTAAAAATTAGTTATTATAGAAAAATTAAAAGTTAAAGCTAAAAATCACAAAAGAACAGGCCCCGAGTTCCCATCTCCCCGTGGAACTCCCTTCTCCCTCCGCTCGATAAGAAAATTGCGTCGCCAGTCCTGCGACTTTCTCGCTTCCGCGGTATCCCCGCCCGACTCCTTTCCCCCATGGAGCTCCGCCCCCATCCAGGTCCCACCCCCCTTTCCAATCCAGGCGGCACGTGACCGACTCCTCCCCCCAGTGGAGCACCGCCCGCATCCAGCTCCTCCTTCACTACGGCCCACCACACCAGACGCCGTCGCACTCGCCGCTGCCCCCAGTGAGCTCCTCATCAGCTCCTCCTCCACTGCAGCCCACCACGCTTGACGCCACCGCCCCCAACCACCCCGTGCCTTCCTCGGGAGAGCGACAGCGGTGCTCGACGGCATCGATCCGCAGCCCCTTGCTACTCCACTGTCGACATCGAGCTCATGTCGAGGTTGAGTTGCATGAACTCGAGCTACGTCTGGCATCCACTTTTACACCACTGTCAAGCTCGAGTTCATGTCGAGCTTCAGTCACGTCACCCGCCCTATCGAGGACGACAACCAGCGAGGTGTTGCCCATGTCCTGGTGTGCCCGCCACCATGATGGGGCACCTCACAGCTGGACGCCCTCCAAGTGTTTGATGAATTTGCTAAGTGCATCACTTGGTTTGGAGCTAGAGCTGGACCAAGCAGCGACAGGCTCAGCGGTGCACACGAGCTGAGCGAAGAAGCGTCGTGCTCAGGCGTAATCCCTGCGGCTCGTTGCCCCGCTGCAAACTTTCGAGCATCCCTTGGACCCAATAGAAAATGTGTTCTGTTCTGATAAGGTCAGGTTGCAGTTCAGTTTGGTATTAAAAACTGTTGTGTATATCTCAACTAACAGATTTGCTATTTTTTGTTACACGCGTGCACTGTTGCTATAGAATCAGAACCAGTACATCCAGGGTAACATTTGCATCCTTGCTCCACCTCGATGGTGAATTCTGCATATATGTGTGTGTTTGATTGGGTTTGAGAATCCTGTACATGTGATTCCGTTTCTTTGTTGTGCATCTTCTCATGTTTGTTTGTATTTCGTTTCTGTAGTTGCAAAGAGTGCATATTATCCAGAACTATGACCACAGGAGCCTCTTCATGTTCTGTTTAAAGGGCACACAGTATGTGTTTCTCATTACTCCTTTTGCCATCATTTACGACTGATTTTTAGAGAACTACAAATCCTTTATTAAACAACGTTCTGGATGCTACCAAATAGAAGGTGTTAATGTCTGGCTTTGTCTTGGATGCATATGATCCCCAACTCCATTCCTCTGACTATATTTGTGTTACGATTAATGTTTAAAGTTGAACATTGCATTCTCGAGCTGATAGTGTGTTACCATTCCTAACCATTGTTTCATCCCGCAGGTGGAATTGGAATGTATGCCTTTCATTTTTTTTATGTTAAATTATGCTCCATACAGTAGCTCTGTTTGTTCCCTCATGTTTTCTCGATTTAATCCCATGGATTAATTAACAATATTTTTCTGTCACTGCACAACATAATCTACGTATTTTTAAGGTCATATTTGTGCTAGTTGGAAAGAATGGAATGCACAATATGGCATTTTATACCATCTACCATTTATCATATATGGATATCCCATCTGGCATTGTAAACCAAGAGAGATGAATGGACTGTTATTTTGCATCTTGGCTTGGTTCTCCTGTTTTCTTTGTTTCCAAATTCATATTTCTGATGATGTTATCCATAGCCAGAAAGCTCCAATTACACATGATAAAGCTCAACCAACAATGCAGTCTCAAAAAGGAACTAGGAGGGAATAACATTTATTAGCTTTGTATCTGTGAAGAAATACATCACATCTGTTTGCCAAGTTTAACATTTACTTGTAGAGATGTAACATAGTCAGCTCTATTATGAAGGATCTTACGCATATGAATTAGATGGTAAGAACACGATCCACGTTGATTCGACAGTAGTAAGTAAACTCTCCATGGCAACCCTCTAAAGACAGTAGTACTCTTTGTTTGATGTATATGTCTTCATGCATCCATAGTCAATGCTCTTATGGTGGTGTGGAACTACGTCAATTTCGTCATCCAAATGAGGATTAACACTATTGCTAATCCTCATTATCAAGGGTTGAATGAGTAGAAGGGCAAAGGGGGAAGCTTAAGACATTTATTCTTTATTTTAGAGCAGAGTAATAAGAGTAGTAATTAAGTGTTTGGGGAATTTATGGTTGAATCTTTGAACCAAATAAGGACAAGTTTAATGTTACCTCTCTCCTAGACACTACCAACAACGACAACAGAACATTGATCATTGTTTAGATTCCGTGTTATTTTGTTGTTACCTTCTCTGAATGAACTTTTCATTGTTCAGATTCGATGTTATTTTGCTGTGCTATTTGGATCTTTGACCTTTTAGTCGCAAGCAAAAAGGTTCATGGCGTAATAATATATGCGTGAATTTGGATCTTCTTCTTTTCTTTTGCAGGTTCATGGCCAAATGCATGCTACCCAAGGATTAAGGAGTTATTAGTTAATTTCTTGTTGCACATGGAGGTAATTCCCTAGATCCCTCTCCAAGGAACACATTTCATCTTCTGTAATCTTTGTTTATATGTTCAGGAGATGGATATACACCTGATGTTGTGTTTGAAAGAAATATGAAGGTGCACTTATAATTAGTCTTAGAACAGTTCTCATACTTATGTTAGTTTTAGGATGTTTTAACTAAAGTTTGTGTTGTACTGGATCATGCTGCTTTTCTTTTGGAGCAAGAACTAATAAACAATAGATTTTCGTTGTGGTTGTCATATTGTCAACCATGAGGTTAACTTTTGTGGTCTTGATTTCCCATTGGTAGCTACCGTGGATCTTAAACATTTTGATATTATTTGTTGAGCATGTGCTTTAGAGCACATATATCACAATCTAAGTCTATGAAAAAAAAATAGTGACAATGTAAAGGATAACGCACTTCTTAGCTACGAATGTTTACTCTCTCCGTCTAAGTTTATATGTCGTATTTTTGAATGACCTTATCCATAAATATAAAGCGTATTTCATATTCTAATGTAAAATTAGTGTGATATCCCCTTTATACCCTTAATAAATATGCAACTTTATTTGCTATTCTTTACATGCATGCATTGAATATACTGTTTAGAGATAATAATTGTGGGTAATCTTGATGAATAAGTCCCTGTACTGTGGTCTTTGTGGGGCTGTGGTAGTTTTTGTTTTTTGACTGCTTTAGGACAGCATCTGCTTTTAGGACAGCATCTGCTTTTAGGACAGCGTCTGCGCATCTGTTTTTAGGACAGCATCTGCTTTTAGGACAACATCTGCTTTTGCTTTAGGACAGCATCTGCTTTTAGGACAGCATCTGCTTTTAGGACAGCATCTGCTTTAGGACAGCATATTGACCGCTTTAGGACAGCATCTAGGATAGCATCTTAGCATATGCTTGGCTGGTTCTCAGCCTATAAATTTGTATCTCCAACCCCTCAGGTTGGCATGGCATTGTGTGAGCAATAAACAAGAAAACTTGCCCCATCTCCTAGTGTCATCCTCTCCATGAGAGTAAGGATCTTGCTATCACCAAGAGCAAGAGTCCAGCGACTAACAAGTGGTATCAGAGCCTTAGTATCCTGTAACCTGAGCATCTCCTGCTCATCTCCTTCTCCGGCCTCGCAGCAGCCCCAGCCAGTAGCAGCAGCAGCTCCGGCTGTCCCCGCTCACTCCTCTCCGGAGACGGGCAGCAGCTCGTCAGAAGCAGCACTCTCTCCACGCAACAGCCCCCCAGTAGCGCGCCATGTCCGCAGGGCAGTCTCAGCGCTCGGTCGCCTCGAGCATGCGGCGTCAGCAGACGGCCGAGCTCGTCGCGGCAGCAGAGACCGCTGCGGCGGCGGAAAGGGCGTCAAGGCTGGCAGCGGCGGAGCTGGCAGCAGCCAGGGCGGAGGTGGAAGCAGCGGCGGCGGCAGATGCAGCGCGTGCGGCAGCAGCAGAGGTCAAGGCTCTGCGCGGCAGCAACAGCAGCTCCGGCTCTGTTGATGACAGCGCCGACGCGGACCCTCAGCTGCTGGAGAGGGAGGCAGCGCAAGGGCGAACGGCGCAATGGGCAGCCGCGCACGCCCACGAGCGCGGCGGCAGCCCAGACAGGCGCGGACGCGCCGGCGGCGCTCCTGAAGGAGGCGCACACGGCGGTGGCGCTCCTGGAGGAGGCACGCACGGCGGCGGCGTACGGGTCGACGGAGAGCGCGGCCCTCACAGGCAACGCGGCTCTCTCTCCCCGGTTCGGTACCGTGGTCACCACGAGTACCAGGCTGTTGTCAGGGACGTCGGCCCCGGCGGCGGGTGGCCTACCCTCACCAAGACCAACTACGTTGAGTGGGCTGCGGTGATGAGGGTGAAGCTCCAGGTGCGGCATATGTGGGATGCAGTCCGGTACGGCGACGTCGACTACGACCAGGATCGACGGGCGCTGGATGCTCTCATCGCCGCAGTCCCGCCCGAGATGCAGTTCTCGCTTACCAACAAGCGGACTGCCAAAGAGACTTGGGACGCCATCGCTGCAGCACGCATCGGCAGCGACCGCGCCCGCAAGTCTACACTGCAGGCACTACGCACGGAGTGGGAGCACCTGGCCTTCAAGCCAGGTGAGGACATTGATGACTTTGCTCTCCGTCTCAACACTCTGTTGCACAAGTTGGTGCAGTTCGGCGACGACACCTACGGCGAAGAGAGCTGTGGAGAAGCTCTTCCGCTGCGTCCCCGAGAAGTACAAGCAGATGGCTCACTCGATCGGGTCTCTGCTGGACCTCTCCACGATGACCATCGAGGAGGCATTGGGTCGCCTCAAGGTCGTCGACATCGATGAGCCACAGCGCCCTTCGGGACCCGTCACCATTGGCGGGAAGCTCCTCCTCACTCGGGAGCAGTGGGATGCCGGCCAAGGTGACAAGAAGAAGGGGGAGCCTTCTTCCACGACAGGCGGCCGCAAGAGTGGCAAGCGCGGCAAGCCGCGCAAAGGCGCCCAGGGCGGCGATGCTGGCAAGCAAAAGCCGGCACGAGACGACTCTTGCCACAACTGCGGCAAGCTTGGTCATTGGACCAAGGAGTGTCGACAGCCACGACGCGGCCAGGTCCACGTCGCGCAAGCGGAGGAGGAGCAGCCGGTCCTGTTCATTGCTCATGCGAGCATCGAACTACCTCCAGCGGCACCGGCCGCAGTGGCTCTCCTCCACCTTGACGAGCCAAAAGCACACGCCCTCCTCGGCGACAGTTCCGGCAATGACAAGACCAACGGGTGGTGCCTCGACACCGGCGCCACCCACCACATGACCGGGCGGCGGGAGTTCTTCTCCGAGCTCGACTCAGGCGTTCGAGGCACCGTCAAGTTCGGCGACGCCTCCGCCGTGGAGATCAAGGGCGTCGGCTCTGTCGTCTTCGTCGCCAAGACTGGCGAGCACCGGCTGCTCACCGGCGTCTACTACATCCCCGATCTGCGGAACTCCATCATCAGCTTGGGACAGCTGGATGAGAACGGCTCGCGTGTCGAGATCGAGCACGGGGTGCTGCGGATTTGGGATCTTCGACGCCGCCTTCTTGCCAAGGTAACCAGAGGCGCAAATCGACTCTACACTCTTCACGTGCAGGTGGCACAACCCCTTTGTCTCGCAGCTCGTCGGGACGACGAGGCGTGGCAGTGGCACGAGCGCTTTGGGCACCTTCACTTCGAGGCCCTGAAGCGGCTCAGTGCCACGGAAATGGTGCGAGGCCTGCCGTGCCTTGACCATGTGGAGCAGCTCTGCGACGTCTGCGTGTTGACGAAGCAGAGGCGACTCCCCTTTCCCCAGCAGGCGAGTTTCCGAGCCAAGGAGAGGCTCGAGCTCGTGCACGGGGACTTGTGTGGCCCGGTGACACCGGCCACACCGGGAGGACGACGCTACTTCCTGCTGCTCGTCGACGACCTCTCCCGCTACATGTGGGTGATAGTCCTCGGCAGCAAGGGAGAGGCTGCGGACGCCATCAGGCGCACGCAGGCTGCTGCGGAGGCGGAGTGCGGCCGCAAGTTGCGCGTGCTACGCACAGACAACGGCGGCGAATTCACGGCGGCTGAATTCGCGTCGTACTGCGCTGATGAGGGCATTCAGCGCCACTACTCCGCGCCGTACAGCCCGCAGCAGAACGGCGTCGTCGAGCGGCGCAACCAGACGGTTGTGGGGATGGCTCGGGCCCTCCTCAAGCAGAGGGGGATGCCGGCTGTCTTCTGGGGAGAGGCGGTGGTGACGGCCGTCTACATCCTCAACCGCTCGCCTACTAAGGCGCTCGACGGCAGGACGCCGTACGAGGCTTGGCATGAGCGCAAGCCGGCGGTCTCCCACTTGCGGGTCTTCGGCTCCCTCGCGTTCGCCAAGGAGCTTGGCCACATCGGCAAGCTCGACGACAGGAGCACTCCAGGAGTGTTCATCGGCTACGCGGAGGGCTCGAAGGCCTACCGCATCCTCGACCCTGACACACAGCGCGTCCGCATCTCGCGTGACGTTGTGTTCGACGAAGGGCGAGGCTGGACGTGGGACGAGGCGGTGGACGACGGTTCGACTTCGACTCTCAGGGACTTTGTTGTCGACTACGTCCACTTCGAGAGAGCCGGGGGAGCTAGCAGCTCGTCTTCACCGAGCTCGTCCACCTCGACACCTTGCTCGCCACCAGCTCCGGCGAGTGCTCCACCACCGACCACTCCACGCTCTCCCGCACCGGCTCACCACTCTCCTGCACCGGCGGCCACACCACCGGGACCGGCCCCAATAGCTTCGGTCCACGACGAGCAGCGCATGGCGGAGTTCGCTACTCCGCTGTCTCACGACGAGGACCGCGTCGACGCCTACCACGACGACGAGCCTCTGCGCTATCGTACCATGGACAACATCCTCGGCGAGGTGCCCGTCCCTGGACTGGCGCAGCACGACTTCGAGGCGGAGCTGCACTTGGCGTGCGACGACGGCGAGCCCCGCTCCTTCGCTGAGGCGGAGGGAGACGCGGCGTGGCGTGTCGCGATGAAGCAGGAGATGGACGCCGTCGAGCGGAACCGGACGTGGGAGCTGGCGGATCTTCCTGCCGGTCACCGCGCGATCACCCTTAAGTGGGTGTTCAAGCTGAAGCGGGATGAAGCCGGCGCCATCGTCAAGCACAAAGCTCGCTTGGTGGCACGAGGCTTCGTGCAGCAGGAGGGGGTCGACTTCGATGACGCCTTCACACCCGTCGCACGGATGGAGTCCGTGCGACTCCTCCTTGCGCTAGCTGCTCAGGAAGGCTGGCATGTTCATCACATGGATGTCAAGTCGGCATTTCTTAACGGCGACTTGAAGGAGGAGGTCTACGTGCATCAGCCGCCGGGATTTGCGATCTCCGGCAAGGAGGGCAAGGTGCTCCGCCTGCGCAAGGCCATCTATGGCTTGCGACAGGCACCGAGGGCGTGGAACGCCAAGTTGGACTCCACGCTGAAAGGGATGGGCTTCGAGCAAAGTCCGCACGAGGCGGCCATCTACCGGCGGGGCAGTGGAGAAAATGCCCTGCTGGTGGGTGTCTACGTCGACGACCTGGTGATCACTGGCACCAAGGATGCGGAGGTGGCGGCATTCAAGGAAGAGATGAAGGCCACCTTCCAGATGAGTGACCTGGGGCCTCTCTCCTTCTACTTAGGGATCAAGGTGCACCAGGATGATTCCGGGATCACGCTTCGACAGACCGCTTACGCCAAGCGCGTCGTTGAGCTAGCTGGGCTCACCGACTGCAACCCAGCTCTCACTCCAATGGAGGAGAGGCTGAAGCTGAGCCGCGACAGCACGACGGAGGAGGTGGACGCTACGCAGTACCGGCGTCTTGTGGGGAGCCTTCGCTACCTCGCCCACACACGACCGGACTTGGCATTCTCCGTCGGCTACGTTAGTCGGTTCATGCAACGACCGACGACGGAGCATCAGCAGGTTGTGAAGAGGATCATCCGCTACGTTGCGGGGACTCTTGACCACGGCCTCCATTACCCGAGGTGTCCCGGCGCGGCACACTTCGTCGGGTACAGCGACAGCGACCACGCGGGCGACATCGACACCAGCAAGAGCACAAGCGGGATTCTCTTCTTCCTCGGCAAGTGTCTCGTTCACTGGCAGTCAGTCAAGCAGCAGGTGGTGGCCCTGTCCAGCTGTGAGGCCGAGTACATAGCGGCTTCCACCGCTTCGACTCAGGCACTCTGGCTCGCTCGACTGCTTGGTGATCTCCTCGGCAGGGACACTGAAGCAGTGGAGCTCAGGGTGGACAGCAAGTCCGCTCTAGCCCTGGCAAAGAACCCCGTTTTTCATGAACGGAGCAAGCACATCCGGGTGAAGTACCATTTCATCCGAGGCTGCTTGGATGAAGGAAGCATCAAGGCAAGCTACATCAACACCACGGATCAGCTTGCGGATCTGCTCACCAAGCCTCTTGGAAGGATCAAGTTCCTTGAGCTCTGCTCCAAGATCAGGATGGTTCAACCCTCCCACAAGACGACACACAAGACTTAGGGGGAGAATGATGAATAAGTCCCTGTACTGTGGTCTTTGTGGGGCTGTGGTAGTTTTTGTTTTTTGATTGCTTTAGGACAGCATCTGCTTTTAGGACAGCATCTGCTTTTAGGACAGCATCTGCGCATCTGTTTTTAGGACATCATCTGCTTTTAGGACAGCATCTGCTTTTGCTTTAGGACAGCATCTGCTTTTAGGACAGCATCTGCTTTTAGGACAGCATCTGCTTTAGGACAGCATATTGACCGCTTTAGGACAGCATCTAGGATAGCATCTTAGCATATGCTTGGCTGGTTCTCAGCCTATAAATTTGTATCCCCAACCCCTCAGGTTGGCATGGCATTGTGTGAGCAATAAACAAGAAAACTTGCCCCATCTCCTAGTGTCATCCTCTACATGAGAGTAAGGATCTTGCTATCACCAAGAGCAAGAGTCCAGCGACTAACAAATCTAGCTATTTTCACTATCTCCTCGGTCTATATGTCAATAGGAAATATGCCTTATAAACTTGGACGAAGGGAGTATATCACAATCAACATAGTTTTGTAGTATCATGTTATTACTTGTGTTATCTGTATAGTATTTTTTTTGTTGCAACACACGGGCACGTGCCTATATACAATTACGACTCAGTAGAGGCGAGCATTTACTCAAAAAAGCCCTATAATATCTCCATATTACTATTTAAGCCACCCTTGGTTGGGTCCTGAATAATCATTGTGATCTTGAACCATCAGAACAATTTTAAATGGTTTAGATTGGAGAGCAGTCAAGCACAGCGCCTTGGCGTATGGTCCACACAACCCTCTTCCAAATCATCTCATCTGTCGGTTTCTCCCAATCGATCCCCATTGCTCCATCCATGGCAACTCTCACCATGCAGCCGATTGACCACACCTCGGCCGCCCAAGAAAACTCAAGGCAAGTGATTTCTTGGTTCACTTGGGTATTTTCTTCACTAGCTTTCAACCCAAGAATGAGATGAATTACTAGAACTCGATGTTTTCGTTGTGATTTTTGGTGCCTCGATCTTGGTGCAGGAGGGGGAAGAAGCTTGGAGAGGATGGTTCTGATTTGAGTGACATCGACTCGGGGTAAGTGTTTTTGTCCCTTATGATTGCAGTATCTTGCTTCGTTCTTTAGCTAATTAGCACATGGATTTGTTGATATGGTTGCAATTTTAGACAGCTGGGTCATTCTTGGAAAATTGGATATTGTCTTGGCGGATTTGGCCACCACTGCATGTGGTGGCCGGCGCCTTCGCTCTTCTTCATTGATGCCTACCTGGTACAAGTTATGGACTTGGTAGCATTATATACATCAAGAAGTGTGTGATTATTTGTGTTGGACCCGATATGGTGATCAGAGGGGGGTGAATGATATCTTCAAATTCAACCTCTTAAATGGTATTCCAAAATTTTTACTTCACTAGCTATTGCAAGTTAGGAAGATCAAATATGTTCGCCAACAAAGGACTAGCTATTGCAGTGCTGTATGGTAAATTGTTAATACCAAAGATTGAAAATAGATATATGCAACTTCCTTTTGGAGAGCATAGAGCACTCCTATAGTCCTATGTCCTACTTTGTAATTTCTGACCATTTCAGTCATTTAGACTAGTGAGCTTTCGACTTTAAGTTAGTTGTTTCTTGTAAGAAACCAAGGCCAGTTCAATATTTCTGGCGTTACTCCACACTAAAAAATCTGATGACTAAAGGGTTTGAAGATTTTCTTAGTTGGTATTGCAAAAGGAGTACTATTATAGTTTCATTTCGAACTCATTATGATGACATTATCACAAATTTTGTAAAGCAGTTCTACTATGCCATACAGTTTGCCATAAATAGGTTGCTTTCGTCATTCCAAGAGGGATTAATGTTTAGCCTTCTTATGTCATTACATTTTATGGAAGATTGAGAAATAAGTTAACCAACTGAATTATAAAAAAGATGCCTACAGACCCATAAGGTCCCTTGTGTAATTCCTTCTCGTCATGAAAGCATCGAATGTCTATTCTTGTTTTAGAAGTATTGTGAAAGAAACCAAGGGTGAAGGTATTAACTTTTTATGGTACTTTTTGCTAATACAGATCGACAAGTTCAGCGACAAGATTGATGCCGAAGTAGAGCCTGTCATCAAGGAGCTTGAAAAGGAAATCAAACAAAATCCAACATCCTATGGTGGAGTAAACGCACAGATATGATCACTGGCCATGTATAGGGGGGCAAGTGTTGCCATTGTATAAATTGTCTGGTCTTTTTCTCTTTTGAATGACTGCTTGTACATATGTGTGCCGTTCTGTGTGAGTTACACCATGACTATAGTATGGCATGGTGACGGCGTGCTGGGTGCTCGAAATCGAAGTTGAAGTACACAGATGGAGTAGTATTGGAATGTAAAACTTCATAGACCGTGGTCATGAAATGAACAAACACATTCTTGGCATGTGGATTTCAGCTGTGGAACTAGAAATCCCTGAGTTGTCATTTTCTTGCCAAGAACTCGTTGAACTATCTAATTGAATTCATACTTGTTTCTCTGTATGTTGGTTACTGATAATGTAGGCTGTCCCTGTAATATGAAGTGCTACTAGCCCCATGAACTGTCAAATTAGCATACTTGTGATATGTGAAGGAAGAACGATACAACCATGCTGTGACGGTTAACCTGCAGTGCTATCTAGGCCCTCGAAGGCTTGAACTCTCAGGAGTCTGGATGAGCCCACGTCTAACAGAACCAAGCTCACTGCTCACCTGTCTGCCTCGCACGCAAGATCCAGGGCTGTCGCTGAGACGGACGGCGACTTGGCGAGACACCGGCCGCGAACGTTTTGCCGTCCGCTTGGGATATTAACCCAGCGAGCCTAGCCCACGCTCGGGATATTTCGCCGCGCCGTGCGCTTCCTCGCGATGGCTCTCCCCCTCGCCCGCCTCCTCCTCCCCTCGCTTCCGGCGTGCCAACCGCCGCACTGCGTCCCCAAGCACTCCGCTCCACCTCACCACGGGCGCATCTCTTTCATTAACGCCACGACCGCCTACTCCGGTAGCCGCGCAGCCTTCGCCGCCTGCGCTGCTAGTGCCTCGGTGGCCCCGGCCCCCGCGCCACCGGCGCCGGAGGCGGAAGAGCCCGTGGGGCCGAGGACGCGGCTCATCGCGCAGAACATCCCGTGGGACTGCACGGCCGACGACATGCGCGCGCTCTTCGAGAAGCACGGCTCCGTCGTCGACGTGGAGGTAACCGTTCGTTTCCCTTGCCTCATCCGCTTGAAGAAAAAGAAATCAACTGCAAATTGCGAGGAGCAACAATCTGGTGAGACGGGGAATTTACACGAATTGAGCATTTGCCGTAGGAAGTAGCAGTACTCTATGGTTGCTTGAATCAGAAAGATGGTATTGGTTGACGAAAGAACCGAAATGCATTCGGTGTGTCGACATGGACCTCATGGTCCATTTGCGTGCAAGAGTAGCGAGTTTAGACCAGTGATCATTTCAAACATGGCTCTGCTTAAGTAGTAGCGAGATTGTTGAAATGGTTCTACTGAAGTGGATGCATTATATCCTGCTTCCAAAGAGTGAACTGAATTACTCAAGAAAAACACAGTACTGTACAGTGGCCTAAAGTTTCCGAATCCCTTTTACCGTTGTGGCACTGTACAAAAGGAAATATCCCGGCACAAATTTGGGATACAAACATGCGAACTAATTTTACTCGGGTGCAAACTAGTTTACATTTTACATACAACTTAACTTTTAGATGGGGACATCAGGAGGAGGTTGCCATGTAACACATTTCAAAACGGGTCGCTCGATTATTTATTTACGAAAATATGTACAGCAATGGCATCATTAGTGATTACTTTTCTTGGTTGATCTGCTAGCTTTCGATGTACAATTCCAGTAAAAACAGAGGATTGGCATTTGTAACCATGGGTTCAGAAGAGGAGGCTCTTTCAGCACTCAACAATCTCAATTCAACTGTAAGCTCTAGTTTGTTGTGGAAAGAATGTCTTTCTCCCTCTCAGACATACCCTGCTTACTTAAATCGATCTTATTTATCTTTTTTCGAGAATACAGATCATTATTTATCTCCCTTTCTACTTATTTTCTTTTGCAGATTTTAAACGATAGAACAATTAAGGTGGACTTCGCAAGACCTAGAAAGAAGCAGCATGTTGTGCCGTCAGCTCCCATGCCAAAGCATAGTGTGTTTGTGGGAAATTTGACGTGGAGAGTGAGATCTCGTCATCTTCGGGAATTATTTGCCTCAGCCCCAGGTGTTCAATCAGCTGAAGTTGTCTTTCATACCACCAGTCCAAGGCGATCTGCTGGTTATGGTTTTGTTTCCTTTTCCTCGAGAGAGGAGGCAGAGACTGCCATATCCACCTTCAATGGCAAGGTGAATATTCTGAAATGTAGCATCTACAGCAGTACAGAGATGTGGTTTGTTTGCTGTTCAAATTCTAGCACATGCCAGTGTTTTGTTGATACATCTGACCTGTGGATTTTATCACAGAAATTGCTGGGACGATCCATTAACGTGATGTTCAAAGATGAAAATGCCAAAAAGAATAAATCTTCTGTTCCAAAGGAAGAGGAGCTGGAGGCAGATTCATCTGAGCAGAGTGATTGCTAAGCATTAATTGTTCTGAGAACCAAAAAAACTAGTTAAATGGATTGATCTAAATGAATTTATCTGCAGGCCTAAGCATTAATTGTTCTCAATCCTTTTCCTCGGTCAAATTTATTCTATGTGCATATTCAGTTATCAAAACAGGAAATTATACATCTTGTGAGAAATGAAACAGCATCCTTTCTTCTATTTGTCATTGCTAATAACATTTATATTTATTTATTTGAATGTTAAGCATTGTGTCTTCTACCATAATCAAGCAATAAAGCTTATGATACTGTATGCTGCTCTGGTTACCGAATAGATTTTCGTATATATTTTTTCGAGGCTACAGATTTTCATAAGATAACCAAACTGCCTTCATTTTGTATTTTTGCTATACTGTTCCTTCTGACTTCATGAGCTTTGAATCCTAGCAAGTGCTTGCGTCATTTTGACCGTTCAAGGTACTAGTACTCATACAGCATTATCATTATGATTGTGTATATGATTGAATGGCACCATTATCTTAATTATGATTGGTTATACCTCCTGATCATACTGTGTGATTAGCCTGCTGGTTGGTTTCGCTCGTTCGGCAACTCTTGAATTTTGAAATACTGTGTTCTATATGAATGCAAGATGCTTATATATGAATGCTTAAAGAGAGAATATAGCCACATCATCAAGCATCCATGCAAAAGTTATTTCCTCCAATGCAAGCATCTCTTCCGTGGGTGCTTAGATGCTATATTATCTATTAATAGATATAGTTATACACATAAGCATCTACTAAGCACCGATGCTTATTTAAGCATCGATGCTTCAAAGTAAGCACCTTATCTATCCTATGTGGCAAGAAAAATCAGTTTTTCATTGCTAAGCATTTCTTTAAACGCCTGCATTGTACATGCTCTAAGTTCTCCACTCCACTCGATCTAGATGACATTTGGAGGTTAGCTTGATGCTAGGAATACAAAATATCTCTGAGCTTTTGTCGACATCTGAGTTAAGGAACTTAGACGCAACCTGCTGACAGACCAGACTATAATTTTTGTCTGTAATGAAATATTAGGTACTGTAACACTCGTTCGGGGTATTTTGTATGGCTAAAAATTAGCACTTCCTATTATTTTTCAAGTACTGCCCCGCCAGTTTAATATGACCACCACACTTCCAAATTGCATATATTTAGTGCGTTAATCCTACTGAAGTTTTGCTCTCAGCCACTCAACATCAATCTTGTAGTCCATTAACCGTTGCAGATCTCGAAGGTTCGTCTGTAACCACGATTACAAGGTAGTAGTGTAATTTGAACATGCCTGATGGATGAGCAATGGACCGCTTGGTAGAACTTCTTTTAGCATGCTGGATCATTAATATTCTTCAGAATCTGGCAACTGTATTGATCATAAATGTGATGCAGATATTTTGGCTAATCTGACCTGTAGTTTGAGGATACGATGAACCCTTCCTGATTTGGACCTAGTCCGGGATTGTTTACTTGCAAAGCATATCTACTGCGAGGAACAAATAATAAGACCTCCAAACTTGCAATGCATCATGCATCGCTTTATCCATATTTCGTTGCATTTAACTGCAAAGCGCATGCTACTGGAACGGAAGTGCTACAGGCTTGAAGAAACCTGCACGAAGTGCGTGCGTCTCGTGCAAAGCCCTTCAGCGAATCACTGAATTTGTCCGCATGAGAGATTCCTCCGTCGCGTTCATTTCCCAGTGTGATTCCGTACTTATTTTTCTCGCACGAGTTTTTGGCGCTTTTGCCGTTTTTGGAGCGTATTTATAGCAATAGTGTCGATCGTGTACAATTAACAAAAATAGCGTTTTCACCTCACGGCCACCATGCGGCCGGGCGCTAGAGAACACGTAAGGGCACCGCACGGTAGCCATGCGGCCAAGGCCTGCGCATAGCCACTGTGCGGCAGAGGTGAATGTCACATGACCACCGTGCAACAGAGGTGGATGTCACACGACCACCATGTGGCAGAGCCCAATGCTGCATGGCTGACGTGTGACAAGTGATTAGGGTTTACATTAATTACTTTAATTAGCATAATTAGGGAATTTATTTACACGTACTCATGTAGAAAATTTTAGATATAGCAAATAAGCTAAAAAACTTACAAAATTTTTGTGGAGATCCCCGATTCAGTGTACTATATTGTATAATTTATTCATAATTTTATCCATTCTGAATTTTACTTGAAAAATCATATAAGTAAACTATTTGTAGGAATTTTTAATGTAGCAAATGAGCACAAAAAATTAAGAACTTTCTTTTTGAAAGATCCTTATGTAGTGAACTTCATCGTGTAATTTTTATAGAATTTTTTATTGTCTAAAATTGTACAGATATAACAGTACAAAAAATCATATAACATAGGATGCGATATAGCTCACTCATCTAAGCCACTACTCTCTCCTCACCACGTCTGTGTTCTCAGGTGCGGCCTTGTCTTTCGTTGAGCATGTCCCGTGGGATACGACAGCCGGTTCGGAGCACGTGTGTCGGATCAGAGGAGATATGGAGACCGTTCAGTCTGTTGAGTGGCCGACAATGCACCAGTAGGTTGTGTTAGAGCAGGCTGCATCTAGTAAGCGTCGATGTCATCCTTCTGAGACATGCCAAACTAGGGCCGCCAACGATGAAGTCCTGAACGAGAGACTCTAGAAATCCCGGTTGTGCAAAGCAGCTCTAGCCTTCACCGTATGATGTGCCAACGAAGCCGGAGGAGCTTTGCCAAGCATATGCTCCAAAGCATGCATACACTCCAAACTCTGCATACAGTAGGAACGCTAAGCTCTGCTCTGCGTACACTCCAAACCCTGGCACCGTGTACTGCACCCTGGAAGTAGCCAGGAGGCACATATCCTCATCGGTGGACATGGGTGGAACTAAGAAGTGGGACCCGGTGTCACAGGACACTGGGTCAAAAAAATTTTTTAGCAGGAATTAGCACTTTTAGCCTATGGGTAAACCCCCAGGCTAAACTCAGTGCACCTGGTTCTTTCCTTGAAATCCAATGAAGAAAGTACTAGCAACCCAAATTCCCAGTAGTTAGCAGCAGTTCACGAGAAGCCTCCGCTTCCCTCAGTCCATGAAGCAATTACAGCAGCCCAAGCTAGCCCTTGAGCCAGCGTAAGAGGGAGGATCGCAACAGGCCACGGTATCCATTTGATAATCTCATAACACGTCACCTTGCAGCAACCCTCAACACTTGTTTGTCTCACACGGTTGACTAGAAGATATGCACCACGTTTGTCGCACAACCGCACCCAGGTAGGCAGCGACCGGTCGTCGGAGAATGGGAAAAATTGGCGCTACTGACTACCCTCGCCTACCATCTCGTCGTGGCATCGCCTGGTCCCTATTGTTTCACACCCTCGCCCGCCGAAGGAAGTTTAGGTCTACCCAATCAATATGTACTTTACTATAAATTTCTTTCAATTATTTCAATTTGTGAGTTAGAATTTCAATGTGATGATTGTTGATTAATTTTTAGAATACCAACTTATCTCGTTGCAAATTGGAGGCAAAATTATAGTATTTAACCGCAATGTCAAGTAAGTAAACCACTAGACGCATTTTTCTATTATATTATTTTTAAACTATTAAACATACAAATATCTAACTAACTTTTCAATTAATTGGTGATAATTTCATGAATGATATACTTATTTGCTATGTAAAGAAATAAGAATTGACGAAAATTACTAATGATGTTATGGTTCATCGTTTTATGAACGTAGAACGTAAATACTAAAAGATAATGTATTAACTTACATTTGATCATTCTACTGTTTTTACTTAAAAATTTTAAGTAATTTTGTTCTCTTTTAACAGGCCATTGAGCCCGAATGATGTATTTTAACAATGTCGATCAATTTTTGTCTGTGGTTTCGCCTTTAGTTTCTTTAGTTTGCTGTAACTAATCAATATTATTATCATGTTTTTTATTTTGAAAAGTATTTCGATCACTATTTCTTTATCATCATACGCTGTCATCAGTTACATAGATGTATTGATGCTAACAATTACCGAACGCATTACTATTTAACACAATATTGTTTGAAAACTATATATGATGTTATATATGTGGTGAATTGGTGAACCCTGGTTATTTTTGTTTTAGTTATGCCCCTATCGGTGGACTGGCCATCACCCCCACGTTGAATTGAAGGCTACAAGACGGAATGATGTTCGTCAAAATAAATATTCTGGACGTAGACTGCGAATCTCGTACCTCTTAGATGTGCAGCGAATATGGTTGACAGGGAGCGATAATCTGTGTAGGGGGTGCGGAGGGTACAAGTGATGCATCCCGATGACAGACCTACAGTGGGTGAATGTCATAATGTTGGTGGAATGTAAGGCATAACAAGAAAACAAAACATAGATTTGTATGTAACTTATCTCCTCATCAATCTGGCCTGCGGATGGCCGACGGGTAATACTATGACGTGTTGACTGACTGGACTCGCTAGGTCATGATGACCTGGCGGGTGAGCACGGTGCCCCCACTGGATGCCCGATGTGCATGGTCTGGTACAAACCGAACTGTCATATTACACATTGCGGTGCGTAAGTCTCCACCATGTGTGAGAACACTATATGGCAGGTCGTCACCCATAACTCGATGTCCTGGGTGTATTGCAAGGATAGCCTATGTGGCGCTACCGTCATCACGAATTCTGGAGTCTATGGAGCCCAGATGATGTCATTGTCGTACAATGACTTGAACTCGTTGTGCCACAATAAGTAGCATCTCGACGGTTTGTCCTTGGCCCAGCGCAGACGGGTAGCAGTCCATTGGAAACCCACAATGGGCCCGTCTATCAAGTCCATGAACTGAGTGTACGGGTGCACTGGCCTCTCGAAGGTCAGACGCTCAATAGGGAAGTGCTCTCAACTCCACAGCTGCAGGAGCACATAGCAAACAGCAAGGTTAGGGGTAGCACTGGTGTTATGCCGTGAAGCATCACATAATCTTCGATATGTGGTGCATAGGATGGCTAATCCCTAGCTGTATTGAGGCATCGCCCCAACCTCCGTGTCAACCAAAGACTGGGAGATGTGGATGAAGTCGGGTAGCAAAAATCACCCTATGTGGATGAAAACATGATTCAACCAAAGAGCCGAAGAAGGTAATTGATGAACTGTGTCCTGACGACCTCGTCTGGTGCATCCTTTGAGCACTGATTGAAATGCCTCGGCCAAGTCCAGTGGATGCCACGAGCACCCTCTGGGACAGGCAAGCCGAACCGATACACCAACCTGGCCCTCCAGTTTGTTGGTGGAGGGGTTGGAACAAGTGCCTCACCTTGGAGAGGAAGACCAGTCAAGAACGAGATGTCCGACAAAGTGACCATCATCTTACCTCATCGAACATGGAAGGTGTGCATCTCGAGCCTCCACCTGTGCACAAGTGTCGACAACAGACTAACGTCCAGGGTTAACTGGCTTTCGATAGAGACCAGCCTCGCAAAGAGCAACAAGCTCATGGCCCGGAGGATTGGGACGTAGTGATCGTCTAGCTCTCAATCATCCCTTCCTCCCCGGAGCTTTAGAGATGGAGGGCCATCCGCGTCACTCGTGATCTACAACTTTCACTAGTGGTTCTCATCGTAGAAGTCATCCAGAAACTCCGGTGAAGACATACCTTGCAACAAATGTGATACATGAAATATTAGTGCGAAGATTGATAATGACAGTACAATACTGCAAATTAAAAATTACGATGAAATATGTATGTATATGCATACACACACATATATATTACATAGGAGTTACCTGCTAATATGACTGCTAATGACAACACTAAGCAATATTTAATCGACTACGAAGAATTACAAGAGTGCGAGAGCGACTGTGAGAGAGCTCATAATTTATAGCGCGAGCGAGAGCATAGCATGTGCTAACAACGCACCGATAATGATGGACGTGCGGGGATAGATGCAACGCCACCTCTCTTTCAATGGTTCGTCCCCTTGTCGTGCATGCCACCAGCCTTGATTTTGCATGCAAAAGCACAAGGCATTTGGAGTGTTGCATCTTTTGCACACTAAATAAACCAGCTAGGCCCCTACCTTCATTTGGATCCTTGCACCTCTTGCGCACTAAAAAAACCACCCTGGCCAACCTATACCGCACGACACCAACCTCTGCCGCATGGTGGCCGTGTAGCTCCTCATTATTTCTTACTAATAACGAGCTAATGATTATTTATGCTAATTAATGCAAACCCTAATCACCTGTCGTACGGTGGCCGTGTGGCACCCACCTCTGCCGTACGGTAGCCGTGCGGTAGGCCCTATGTGTCAGACTTTGACGCCCCCATTGCATGGTGACTGTGTGGCAAAAATATTATTTTTATCAATTTTATATGAGTGACATCCTTACTGTAAATATGCTCCAAAAACGACCAAAAGCGTCAAAAACTGTGTCTCGCACACATAGTAGAGACTATGTTGGAAATACCGTGCCCGTCCCTGTAAAGTACCACCGCAAAAAACAGAGACCATAGGGATCTGACGAGGCCAGTGAGTTGTCCGTGCACGGAGAACGATCGGCCGAAAGAACGCCAAGCTTCCAAACGCAGCGTGACGTCCATCCGCCCCTCGGCACGGCGGTCTGCGCGACGCGGCACGCAACAGAGAATTGTCTCCCCGATCCTTGCGTGCAACGCCGAATAATCCCACACTGCCGAGCGAGCGGGCAAGCAACCCCGTACAAAAATGGTTCCTCCGCGGTTGCCACCTGCCCGCCGTTTCTTCCTCACACAAACCTCCGTTTCTTGCGCCACGCTTTCAAGCAACCGCCCCAACCCCCAACCCCACCAAACCAAACCACCGCGCCTTCCATGGAGGTGGAGACGGCGGACGAGAAGAAGCGCGTGAGCGGCGCGTCGCCCAGGAAGAAAGGCTCGTCTGGCGGCGGCGGCGGCCTCGAGTGGGAGCTGGAGCGGCAGTACGGCGCGTTCGAGCGGGAGATGCTGCTGATGGACGCCGCGCCGGGCGCCGAGCACCAGAAGCAGCGCCGTCGTCCGTTCGCCGCCGACCTGCTCCAGAACTGCGACCTGCCCCCTCCCGCCAAGCTCTTCGGCCCGGTCCCGACTCTGCAGAGGTGCGCGCCGTCTTACTCTTACAGACGTCTGTTGTGAGGAATTTGCGGGGGTGCATTGGCTTAGAAGCATGTTGCGTTCGGTGCAAGGAAGGTTGGAGAACGCGGCGGGGACGGAGCAGAAGGCCGAAGGCGACGACTGCGGCGGCAACGACAGTTTGCTGCGGGCGCTGCGGCTGTCGCAGTCGCGGGCGCGGGAGGCGGAGGAGAAGCTGGCCGCGGCGGGCGCGAGCAACGGGGAGCTCGCGGCTCTGCTCGTGCGGGACTCCGTGGTGCTGTCCGCGCACCGCCGGTGGGTGATGATACTGGAGGCCGAGAACTCCGTGCTCAGGGGAGGAGGGGTCGGCTCGGCCGTGGAAGAGGAGGACGACGGCGCCGGGGACGCTCGGCACGGGGTGGCCGCGTGGTGGGTCGCGTTCGCCGTGTGCGTCGGCATTGCCGGCGTCGGCCTCGCGCTGGGCAATCTTCTGTTCTGAAATTAACCGTTCTTCGGATTTTGTAAATGGAAAACTACGCATCAGACGTCTAATCCACCCGACGGTTCGCGCATACGAAAATGTTCAAGAGGTTGTGTGAAAAAATTGGCATCTACAACATTTCGATGCTTAGGAACCTCGTGTTGTTGTAGATAATCAGAGGAAATAAATTTGACCTGTTCTTTTTTACTACGGCTTGTGATTTTTTACTGCGATTTGTGTCTTTTAGGCTATTTGTACGAGAGATTACATAGTAACAGAAATTCACGTGCGGTTTTTACCGATATAAATGAAGTCAGTAAAGTATGTACTATAATTAATTAGTAGATTTTATTTTAAAAAATATTCTGTTTAAAAATTAGTTACTAGAGAAAAATTTTAAAAAATGAACAAAGTACGAGCTGAAGAAATGAAAAGCTCGAGAAGGGAGAGCAGTTGATTAGTGGGTTGTGTAAATATGGATCATTTTAGGGGAAACTAGAGAGCATGTGAGATTGGACCGGAAGCTGCGGTGTCCATCTCTGCACGCTATCGTGACCGTCACGTCATTGTAGGTTTGGATGCCTTCAAGTGAGCGCGATGCGGCGCATATTCGATAGGTTGTCAGCTTTTGTCCAGGCACAGCGATCGATGTGCGCTATGGCTTTTCTGTTTTCTCTAGTAGTTGTACGGTACCAGAGTACAGACGCAATGGTGGCGTAATTGTCTTATCGTACTAGTATTTTATTTTTTCTTTGGGACATAGATTGTGCGCGATTTTCGGCATTGAGACCTAACAAATCAGATTTAGTGCCGTTCTTGTGGGCTGAAAAAAATACCTATAATTAAAATTTTATTATATCTGATTGTAATTATAGTTGATGGTTGCTTATTTAACGTAATAAATTTAAAAAATTAAAAATAGAAAAAACAGATTATCCCAGCACGGACAATACAAACAAATACGAATAAAAGAACCGGCAAAAAAGCTCAAAAAAATAAAAAAGTCAAAAAAAGATGAAATTTAGGAATAGTAAAAAAATAATCCAGAAACTCAAACTGAAATAACGGGGCTTAATAATTTCAATAACTCGCATGCTTTGGCTTGTCTTGCTTATCTTCTTTTGCAAAATTGTAAAGATGGGTAGAATCTATTGTATAACATAATTTTCTACTTCATGCAAAAAATTGAGAATAAACGCGAAATGACCACTACAGTTGCGCGCTTGCAGAGATGGCTTTTGTGTTCTACTGGAAATATAATTGAAGTACCTATATATCACAACAAATGAGGAAGTATGGATGGGGTCTATACACATACGTCTGATCTGTAACTAAGAAGTGTCTGTAAGATTTCGCAGTAAATATGGAACTAATTATGGCGTTGATATGCATATACATACGCTGCTCTATGGGTAGGCTAAAAGTATCTTAGAATCTGTGTAATTTTCTTTGTGATGTGTGGATCTTATAAGTCGATTGGGCTTGACTTAAGCTTGTTCTGGACAAGTACTGAACATCTTGTGAGAAATTATGGAGCTACGCGCATGCAGCCAGCTTCTCTCCAATTTTTCTGTTGTTTTTGAGTCAAAATAGACCAGGTCAGCCGAATCAGTTTTTCAGCAGCCCGACTTGGCCAGCATCTGGAGTTTTTTTTCGGTCTGATTTTTCCCAACAACGACTATTTATTAAACTAATGAATTGTAACTAAAGGTTATAAGTCCCAGTCAAAAGATCGCACTTTGGTTCCATTTCAAACTGCTTCAGTTTCTGACTTCTTAATTTCGTCTCTTTTTAGTTTTTTTGCTTTTTATTACTTTACATTGTTCATGATGACATAACGTTTTTTAAATTTAATTAATCATAAAAAGTTAACAGCTAATATAATATATTTTTAGTCAAGTAGGTCCTTTGGCTCTACGAGCTACTTCCTTTGACGTGCAGCTTTATAAAACAGCGTGGGCTACTGCAGCTGTATGCCTGTATCATTGCATGGGACGACTATGGTCTATGGACGAGTCGGACCCCCAACACTGTGCAAATTAATTAAGCGCTCTATATATTAGAAAAAGCGAAGTATTGGATTCTGCGTCGCCCAGGCCTCTTTCTGCGCTTCCATCCAGACGAAAGCTCCTAGTTGCAGACGTAAAGGGCAGGCAGGGTACGTGGCACCTGCTCCCCCTTGCCCGCTGCAGAGAACTTTAGCAATCAAGCGATGCCATTGCCAACAATCAAAGAACAACTCGAATCGAGCAGATGTTCTCTGAACTTTCTCTGTGTACTACGGCGTTCTGATATAAGGATTCGACCGCATGCGCTACAGTAGAGCTACGGTCGGGTAACGCGCGATCCATTGGATGGGGAAAGAAAAGCCAATGCTCCCGATCGACTGCTTCGTTTCACCGCGTTGTGTTCTGAATCTGAAATGCACGGCCGGACGGCGTACGTCGTTGGAGCCAACTTTTGACGGTTATGAGCGTGACAATACGTGAGACCACGTCGAGGTCATCTCAAGTTAACGGTGTTAATCTTGTATGTGCTAAAAATATTGTTCTTTTGGGTTTTTTGTTTCAGCTTTTGATTTTTCTATAGTAACTAGCTTTTAAACGGAGTGTCTTTTTAAGATAGGGTTTACTAGTTAATTATAGTATATAATTGCCAACTTCATTTATACAGGCAAAAGCCGCATATGAATTTCAGTTACTCTGTAATCTCTCACACAAACAGCCAAAAACTACAAGCCGCAGCCATAATCCATAAGCCATAAGACGCAACCACAAAAGAACAGGCCCTATGACCAAATGAACGCTAACTTAACTCTTATTTTAAATATCAATAACTTGGTTGTGCTTCCAATCTATTCTCCTTTTATTAAACTTAGATGCATTGGCAAAGAAGACAAGAAGTGTTAAGATGGGCCATTCTATTCTCGTGATTTCATTGTTCTCCAGCGAGTCCAGGCATCTGTGTGTGTCGAGTCTTTGTGGTCGTAACTTGTTTCGAGTATGTTTCTTCGTGGTCGTAACTCATTTCGAGTACGAGTTCATCTGAACAGTTCTTTCGAGTACTCATAGTCGAACGGTCAAAACTTTCAAGTACTCACGGGTAACAGTTGCACAAGCTGATCAATGCTGTGCGAGAACTAAAGAGTCAGGCTCGAGTTCCACCCAAGAAAAGCCTTCAACTACTCCAAAAAATTGTTTAGCTTCTATTTGCTTTCACACCTAAACTAGGAGGGGCGTTCCTAGTATAAATACCCATGTACTACATCCATTTAGCAACTTTTGATGATTATGAAAAGCCAATATATGAAAGTGTAGCTAGCCTGCTTGAGTTTTACTCCCTTTGCTCTTGTGAGTTCTCTTGGATTTGCGAGAAGGATCCCCTTGGGATTCTCCTAGTTCGTTCTCTACGGTTCCAGCCATTTTGTGCGGATTAGTCTCGGCTTGTGGTTCTGCGATTGTTCGAACAGCGGGTCTGGGTTCTTGTAGCTTCGGATCGTCTTCCCTAACGCAAGGGTCGCAACCAATCTTGGCAAGTATAAAGCTAGGTATCTCCGTTGTTCTTTAGCAATTTATCCTCAATATCTTACTTACGTCGTAAAGATCAGGCCACCGATAAAACCCTCCTTCCATCATATGGCATCAGAGCTTTCGTTGACACAGTAGGTTTTCGCCATCCACATATAAGCCTTTTCGTTCCATCATGTGTTCTTGTTATTTTGTTCCCTTCCTAGAGTCCACAAATTACCCATAATATACCTGGAGCCCTTGTTTGGTACTGCTAATCTTGTGGTTGCTCATGTTCGTCTAGTTGCTAGTTACAATCGTTATCTTGCACCGTGTTTATTTCCTTTCCGCACCCCCTTAGAATCAAGTGGTTGTTCTTACAAAGAAAGAGAAAAAAAGAAGAAAACTATAGCACAAAAAAAGGGAAAAGAAAAGGGTTGTACTACGGTTTAATTCAGATTCATTGATTTGACTTGTGGTGCTTTGGACCTGCAACATCCATTGTTATTAGCATGGTTTATGCCACTTGATTTCAGTACCATAACCCTACTTGAGTAGCCCACTAAGCTCCACTCAAAACCAAGGCTAGTTCTTGTGATCCCTGTTGTTCAATCGCTGAATCACTTTCAGGTAAACTACCACATTGCACAATCACGATCCAATGAGAATACATAAGAGCATCGGTGAGTAGAAGGTGAGATTGTGTGATTCCACAAATTTTACGTATACCACTATATATTGGTTCTAACTAACATGGCAGGATCTCAGTTAAGTGTGCATAGAGAAAATCAAGGAGAAGCCGATGCCCCTGTAACATGTGCTGAGGTGCAGCAAATGCAGAATAATCATCTTCAGGCCATGGAGAGGATGCTTAATGAATGTTTTCCAGCAACTGGTGGTATGGTTCAACAACCACCAAATCTTGTTGACCTACTGGTCGAAGTCTACGATGAAAATTCACTGGGTGTTCAAGATGATCGAGAATTCAACAACCTCCACCCTAGGGCTGGTCATGGCGTAGGCGACCGAGCTGCGACTGGTGTGCATGACCGAGGAGTGGCTGCACAAGCTATGCAGCAAGGAGGAGGTGCACGTGGGCGAGGCCAAGGCCCCCATGTGAGCTACAACGATGATCAAATGTCGGCTACTCATGATCAATATGACGAGTTTGATGATTATGGTGACAATGAGTTTATGAACAATCGCTACCACCACGTTGTGGTGTTTCCCATGGTGATAATAACCGTTGCCTTGGCCAACGTGGTCGTGAAGACCCTGATAATGCTGCTCGAATCAAGTTGAGTGTTCCAAAATTCACAAGCAAAGAGGACCCTGATGCTTATTATGATTGGGAAGAACAATGTGATCAGATTTTTTGAGTGCACAATTTTTCAGATACAAAGAGAGTAAATCTAGCTTGTGTTGAGTTATCTAGCTATGCCTTGGCTTGGTGGAACCAGTTGCAAGAAAACCAACTTCAATTGGGATGAGATCATATGAACACATGGGAAGAAATGAAGCATGTGATGCGACGACGTTTTGTTCCATCTCAATATCAGCGAGAACTCCGGAATAGGCTGCAGCACCTTACTCAAAGATCACACATAGTAAATGAGTACTATAAGGAGATGGAAACCCTTTTGATTCATGCTAGAATCAGAGAAGATGAAGAGTCTAAGATGGCTAGATTTTTGCATGGTCTTAATGAAAAAAATTCAGATTTTGTTGAGATGTTCCCCTATAATACTCTACAGGAACTAGTGGACCAAGCCAAGTGAACTTAGAGAAAAGTTCAGCACCATGGATATACTCGTCCTTCTTTGAGCCGCCCTTTTGTGGCACCTTGGCGACGTCCACAACAGGGCCAATCTCATGCTAGTTCCCGATCTCAAAACACGGTGCAACGACCAACTTGCTTGCTGCTAGTGGAAGGCAATTGGCTTCATCAGCATCTTCCCCTGCTGCTCATGATGGTGATAAGCGTCCAGCTGCATCCACGGGAGCATCATCAGCAACGCCAACTCCTAAACATAGCCATGACATCAAGTGCTTCAAGTGCAAAGGAAGAGGTCACATTTCTTCTGAGTGTCATAGTAGGACCATGCTCACTAACGAAAAGGGTGAATGGGAATCTGAAAGTGACACTGACGAAATAGGGATACTTGATGAAGGATCAATTGATGGTGAAGAGAAATCTAATTGTGACATTCAAGCTGATGAGGGAGATAATAATTGTTTTATTTCTCATCGTGTATTAAGTGTTAATGCAGCAAAAGAGGATAAGGGACATCGACATAATATCTTCCATACCCGTGGCACTATCAAAGGGAAGGTATGTCAGATCATTGTTGACAATAGAAGCTACAATAATATTGCTAGTTCAGATTTGGTGGAAAGATTGTGTTTCAAAACAGCGGTGTCAACCCAATCCATATAAGATGCAATGGCTCAATAATTGTGGTTCACTGCGGGTTAATAGTATTGTGAAATTCAATTTTCTATTGGAACATTCAGTGATCAAGTGAAATGTGATGTGGTTCCAATGCAGGCATACCAATTACTTTTGGAACATCCTTGGTTATATGATCATGATGTTCAGATTAGTGGCCGAGCTAACAAGCTTACTTTCCAGTAACAAGTGGAGCGCATCTCTTTGGTTCCTTTAACACCAAAGGAGATAGCACTGGATGATCTAAAAAGAAAGGAGAGGGAGAGGGAGAGCGAGAAACACTTGCGTGAGAACCAGCAAAATAGTGAGCAGTGAATCCAAAGCCAAACAATGAGAAACTGGCATTAGGGTAGACTTACGAGTGAAGAGTTTTATGCAAAAAAGAAAGAAAGAAAATGAGGGGGTTGCATGAGAACATGTGATACATAACATCTCAGCTAGATATACAATCCTCTTTCAAGATCTCTACCCTACAGACATTATCCAAGAGGAGCTTGGGCATTCATCCTCTATCTTGAATGGGCACACAGCACCCTTGTATACTATGAACACAATCTACGAAAGTGCAACTTCTGGAAGGATCTTCCTTCAACGTACACCACGCAATGCTTGGTTACTTCCAGTGTAACCTTTGTAGTTCCGTTTCCATCAGCATACCATTGAAAGAATATTTTATAAATGAAATGAAACCTGAAACCCCTCCTCTGTCCTGTTCGAAAACACAACAGAAAGGTTGACAAAAATTATTCAGAAGATCGTTGCGACATAATTACAGGCCAAAAAGCTACAAAAGATGAGCTTCTGGAAGCGCCCAATTGAAAATTTCTAGGTTTTAAGTGACCCAAGACAAGGACTGATTCGAGTATTTCTTTGTAAAATTCATATACTCTAGTTGACTAAGTTGGGCAGTATAAAGGTAACATGAATGTAAGCAATTGTTGAAAACAAGGAAACAATGAAATGCAGAACCATGTGTACGGGTGAAATAGTCACTTACACTTTACAAGTAAAGACAATCAGAAGTATACTCGTGTCTATCTGTACATGGTTAGCTTATTTCACTTGGTCACCTCCCGAACAACCTGCCTCTACCATTTCTTCGCTGCTGCCTTCAGCAACTTCCATTTCCTTCACTTTGTCAAGCTGCCTGAGGAGGCCTAACCTCTCGGGGGCATACGTGGATGGGATCTACACAATATCAAATACAGAATGACACATATTGCAACAATGGGGAGTAATGAGGGGTCACAAAAAGTTACAAACCATGGAAGGCACATATCTCTGTATGAAAGCTAAAATAGCAGCATGCCCAACAGCAGTAACCTGGGAACAAAGGCACTTGTTCACAATACTATGATGATGATGATATTTGCACTGAATAATAAGTTCACGAGCTAAGAAATATGATTGATTTTACTTTTGCAGCACAGAGCAAAATCCTCGACCATTGCAATTTGGATAGTAAATGAGAATGGGTTACCTTGCAGTCAATGTGTAGACATAAAGAGATAACGCCTCTTTTTTTTTTCAACTTATAGCTTATGGCTTATGACTACCCTTGAACAAACAAATAGAACGGCTTCTCCGCCGTCGTTTCGAGGCAGCTTATCGGATAGTCTTTTAGAAGTGATTTATTGACTTTCGGTTCGTTTATATGAGCACTCGCATTTAGGCCAAAAGCTATAAACCGCAGCCATAAGCCACAACTCAAAAGAACATGCCAGTATTATGCTATCCAAATTGAAACAAACAATAATGTAGACCTAGAGAGCCTTGTTCAGTAGGTGGAAATCCAAGTACGAGAAAGACTCACTGGCAGAAGCATGAGTATTCCTATAGGAACAACAGACGCCAAATCTGTCAGGGTTCTTTGAAGAGCCTGCTTTTCCTTCTGAGTTAGTTCATCCCCAATAAGAGCTCTTTTTATCAAGCCCATAGCAGCTCCTGTATCAATTGCTAAGAGTTGCGTCCCTTGCAACACAGTCTGTGCAGGAAAAACAGAAAAATGAAACAAGTTGTAGGCCTGCATTTTAACCTTTTTTAATAATTTAATGGAAGCAATTAAATATTATGATCAGCCCTGGCGGCAAAGGGGCTTCTTACTAACTAACTAGATTATTTAGATCACCTACCCAAATAATTCACAATGATACTACTCAATCAATACTATTATGAAAATCTATCACCATAGAAATATTAACGTACTGTGAATGACTTCAAGCATTAGTATTGTGTCATGAACAGAATCAAAAGCTGGTAAAGGAATGGACATTTGTGATATTAACCTAGACATGTTTTTCTTACTGCAATGGGGCCAATTAAATTCAAATGGACATACCGTCGTAGTCTCCTTAACCTTCTCTACTGATTTGGTAATAACATTTTCTTTCTTGCTAGCCGGACCAGAATGTCCTGACACAAGAGGCGATGACACAGAAGCATCTTTTGTTTCATCTGGGACATCTGTCTCCTGGAAAGCAGGACATTACTTAATAACTATTCAAAACTGAAGAAATTTTTACAACAGTGAAGCCAGCCATTATGGTTTAAAGCAATAGTCATAATATCCAACAGTGTTAAGAATAAAACATGAAGCAATTAATGCTCATAGTATATCCAGCATTGCTGCTGAGTTCCAGGTCCAAGTGTCAACTCAAATACCAACGGCATTCTCATTTGCTATTTAAAACAAATGTTAAACAAGCATACCTCTTCCTTTTGAGCATCATCTGCACACTTCTGAACTCTTTTTCCTAACTCAATCAGCTCACGCCTCAACTGTTCAAAGCGAAGGATATCATTTGAATCCATGTCTTTGTCAACCACATTGGCAACGGAAGCCTTCCACAAGAAAAGGGGGGAAACCCCAGTACATTAGGAACATGGTGCAACTAGACATCTTTTGAGATAAAATTAGATGATATTCTCAAGAAGATCAAAATTATTTTCAGTAATTATACTAAAGCCAGTGTCCTAGTCAGTAATCAATAATCATTCATGAATTATGTAATCCCTTCACTGTTAAATGCAATAGCTCAAACACATACTGCAAAACATTCCCCCTCCTTTTATTTTCCATATTTTTTAGTTTGGGAAGTTACTAAATGCATAAAATAATAAAAGACATATGGTACAAATCCATACATCTTGATCTGCAACTTGTTGTACTTGCTCAACTTTCCTTCCAGAAGTCCTACCAAAGAAGTCCCAAAATGGTCGGCGTTTATTCTCCACCCTGACAAAGAAATAAGTATTACAAAAAAAAAAGAGAACAGTTTATTCTCCTCCCTGAAATCACAGAAACTATCACAACTATATTGGAATTAGTTGCAAGAGAATATCACCTGTTTGCTGGTTTTTGCGGTGTTGAAGTCTCATTAGCCCTGCTACGTGTCTTTCCGCGCCCTTCCTCAACAACAGGGGATAATGGTCTGCTACTAGCGTCAGCCTAGTCAACCATCAGAAAAGTTTATTACAGCTATCATGAATTCATGATAGTAAATAATAGCTGTATCACCTAGTAATACTATCCAGTATACTGCTTGGGGGGTCAAGTTGCCAACAGGTACACTGTACACACCTTCTATTATGTCAGACGCAAAACCAAAGCATCTAACGACTCACTGTCAGACAAACTTATGTGCGGTTTGTTCAAAGCGTGTTAGCAGTTATTTTGAAGTGATAGTACAAATATTAAATCTTGAACAGATATCTCTACCCATTCCAAATCCTTTAGCAATTTTAATTTCTGTACATTTTTAGATATTAGGAAAAAGAACTAATGAATCAAACATACTAAATAATTAATAATAGATTTGCAAATAAATTTGATAATGTGTAGTCTGCCCTTTAGAGCTATGTTAGTACTACATGGAATCAACTAAATAACTTAATTATCTATAACACCTTTATCCGTGGAAGGACTGACACAACTTTAAATTAAAGTTTAAACACAGCAAACAGATAGTCCGTCCTAAGAAGCTATTCTAAAAGGAGCACAAGAGCACAATTATTAAGTCTGTCCTAAGAATCTATTCTGAAAGGAGCACAAGAGCATAATTATTTTTTATGTTCCCAAAGAAATAAGATTTACTGTTCTATATACAAAGTGCAATTTATTTACGCGGCACTTCTGTCATTTTGGTTACAGTGAAATATTTCAAGAAATCATTGGGATCATACTTGTATTGATGCATGACTACCCTTTTTTTACAAGGAATATGCATGGCTAGCAAAAAAGCATTGCAATAAATATAGCCAACTAAGCTCACCTCCAGATATTCTGCTTTTGCTCGAAAGGAAGCCTCAAGAAACTCAGCTTCTTTCTTCAGCCTTCTGATCATTTCAAGATCAGAACATGCAGCCTTTAGATCCTCCTTACCAGAGTTGGAACTGGAAAGATGCAATTCTTGAAGCAAATTTTCTAACTTTACCAAAGCTTCCTCAACACTTTCAAGTGACTGCAATAGTTGAAAGTAATTTCATCAAGACTATAACAACACGAGATAGCATATATTCAGAATCAGAGGGAACTACCATTGTAAACTAAAAATGAGCAGACAACTAAGCAAAATAGAGCTCACTAGCTCAGAGACCAATAACTTTTGCTTTTTGACGAATCTAACAGAGGCCAGAGGGAACGGAAAATTGCCTCTAAACTAACAGTCTGTGTGTCTTTGATGGTGCTTCGCCTAATCTGCAGGGTGTCCTAGCTTCGGTCTGCGAAGAAGCAAAGTTCTGGGGTCTAGCGGGTGCCAGGGGCATAACCTTGTTGACTGAGCGGGTACTTGGTGTTGCCTAATTGTTTGGCTCCTTGGTCGTTTCGTCCCTTGTTTGTGAGTGTGTGTGGGTTTGTTGTGTCTGAGAGTGTTTGTTTGTTAGTTTGTGTGGGCTTTTTGTGTCTGTGTGTCGAGGTGTCGAGTTGTTGTCTTTGTTGTTTGGGGTTTCTCGTACCCTTTTTTCCTTCTTAATATGAAAGATACGCAGCTCTCCTGCGTGTTCGAGAAAAAAAAACAGTCTGTAAAAGAAAAATACCACATCTAACACTATCTTCTACTGTTCGTTGTTAGGAAGCTCATACAGAGAAGCTATATATGTGTTAAATGCTCCATCCTTTCACTCCAGTAGATCTTACAATACATCTAATGAGAGTTATGCTTTGAATGCATAAACAGATCCCATGTACAGACCAGGGCATCTCATTGTTTGCAACAACATAGTGTTGTGATAAAAATGATAGTAGGGCTTATAAGTTATAAGAGCACTATAAAAGCAGCACTGGTATTACCAATAACATGTTTGAACATATCAAATGTAAAATAATTTCATCAATGGTATAGAACATTGCTTTTGTTGGGACATGCAAAAAAGGAAAATATATTAGCAACTCCAAAGTGCATCCAGTAACAGATACCTTGTCAAAAGAAGCTAGCTCTGTTCCAGCAACCAAGTGTTCTACAGGTTCTGGCAAGCTTTGGTCTTTTGACATATTATTTCTACAACATAGCACGCAAATAAATAGTATAATATAAACATTATTTACACAATTCACAAATAAAGCACATATCCACTAAGTGATATCAGATACATTGGAAGATCCTGCTTACTTTGTTGCATCAAGCTCCTTCATGCAGTCACTCAGCATGGCATGTCTACCAAAATTTGTTTACATAAGAAATGTTAGTTACGTATTGATATCTGCAAAACAAAGAAAGAATCATCACCAGGACTGAATGTTGACGTACCCCTTGGATAGGAATCTTGCTGCCTTTATATTTGAAGGGTTCTCAAGCCATGAGCTATATTTTATAAAATTAGTCATCCAATAAGAGCACACATTTAGCACTCTTGATATTACTTCTCCCTTAAGCATTTCTTCTCTACCTTCAGTATCAGTTGTTGCAGCTGGCACATCACCATAGTAAAATGGAAGCCACTCGAGCTCTTCACAGACTACCTGAAGGCGAGAAACTCATATAAACACTTAAAAAGCTGAGTACCATTAGATTTAGAAGCTCAGTGTATTGCCTGCATACTAACCTCCACATACAACTGATAAGAACTTATCGAAGACAACTGTGGATAATATAACACACTCCCACCAATAAGATACCTGGATGATTCTAAGCTCGTTAAGTTGGACACTAGATCATATTTAGGCAATAAAGCAGGTATATTGAAGCTTATGTACTGAAACTTCATTTCAATGAGAAAATGAAATTCTAAATTCACACCAATCACACCTTACAATACGATTGATTGAATCATCTAAATCGGTAAGACATTTGGAAGACAAATATGATTGTGTACTTCTGCCTAAAGCAATGAAAAAACCAAATATCGCTAGATCATTTTCCAAAATCTGCAATAAGGAATAAATAATTATTTTGGATAAGGAGGAATGAAAGAGGTTTTTAAGACTACAGGAAAAAATGTTGGGTTCCAACCTCAATACTTTCACTTGTTGTCAGTCTTGACCATATCTTTTCACGATCAAGCGCCTTTAGTAATTGTTTCTGAACCAGATCAATCCAAAATAATATCTCAGCTCCATGATCATTAGTAAACTTAGGAATAGCAGCACGAGGACCAAAATTGCACAAGAATTCTCTCTGAAGACCAATATCTTTCGTCAAGGTATATGCTTTACTTAGAGGGACAAATTCAACAAGCATATCCATGAATCTGCCAATAGTATCAGGGACCGTGGAGGAGAACTGCTGACAAGAAACTTTTGCTGATCCAAGTTTTGTGATAGCAGCAAGACATATCAAACCTAGCATAAGAGAAAGGTCACTTTCACTAGTGTTCATTGACTTGCCTTCACCGCATCTGACAACAAACAAAAGAAACATATCCATGAGTCATATATTAGTTATTGATCATAAACATAACATAGTATTGTAAAAGAAAGTACGACAACGTACATTACTGTTGCAGAGTTAAATCGTCGATCATTTTCAAAAGTGTTTACAAATGTCCTCACCACCAAAGGATTTTGATCGGATGAATAACATTGATATAATGTGGGTTCCCTTTTAGACAACTCATTCTGGATAACACCCTCTAGAGGGCTGAGCAGGCGGGATAAACTGCAATCAAATTAAAGATCATTGAATAGGCGCCCAACTGCCCAAGATGAGCTCTATAACTTAGAAACTGAACTGTAATGTTACATATAACACAGACGATGAATCCAACGTTGCTTCACCACGCCACAAGAAAAAATATCAATATGGAAGAAGATAGAGATTCATTTCCATTTAAGCAATCACTGACCAAAATAAAAATGTATTCAGCAGAAAACACATTTTAGTGGGAATCGTCAGCATAATACATATACATAATGTATTATGCCTGGTGATTTCAACTTTGGAAAGACATTGCTTGTTGGTGTCAGCACATGCAAGCATCTCATAATTCTTTTGGTTAACTATGTGTACCAACAGGCCCAAGACTAAGGCACCATGTACACCCTTTTTTTTTTGAGGAAAGGCACCATGTAGACTTAATATTTGAATCATGTGAAAGCCATATTACTTCATACTAAGATCATTCCAACTACCTACGCCTTGCTATCCACTCCTATCATCAATACTTTGGTTATGTGAGTTTGACTATTGAATGCATTGTCAGGCTACTTCTGGACCAGCGAAACGCAAATACAGCCTAACACAGTAGGCCTCAGCAGTAACTTTGTTTCTTCATGAATCATGATAGATCAATTATTTTTGCATGCTCTGCTGAGAGCGAATCTTCAGTTGACATCCGAACTTCTGAAAGCAAGAAGTCAACAAAGAGAGGAGCATACTTCTCTATTCTCTAATAATCAAGTTTTAGATGGAAAGCAACTTATGAAATACGAATTTGCTGCGAGAACTGCGCACATTCAACACAATTTGAAATGAGGTAGAGAAAAAAAAAATAGAATTTGCTCCAAGATGTTAAAGTCTTAGAAACACACACGCCAGAAAAGGGATAACTTCTGAGCAATTAGACATGAAATTCAAGGCAAAAGGCTAGATGGCAGACCTCCTCTGAACAAATACATTAATATCACTATCTATGCCGTTCCGCCTAGATGAAACATCAATAATTGCTTGCAATAATGAGCCAACAGCAGCCTGCAAACAACTTTTGTAAGACTTCAGATGATAGACAATTTGTATGTCACCAGAATTTCGGAATCTGCAGCTACAATGGGGTTTATTGAAGGTCTCCATAAAGAGCTCAGAAACATCAACTATGTGGTGCTTGGCTGTTGGATCTAAGTTGATTAAAAGTGGCAGCATCTTCACATATGAAAAATATTCCATAGCAAAATCACTTCCACTATTGGCACCTATTACCATTTCAAACAAGCTACTGACTTCAGTAGCAAATGATAACGTATTCATAGCTTGCCAAGCCATGTAGCATACAAAGTACATCCATCCAGGCATCTATATTTTAGGATGCATGTAATAAGTCTGGCTCACACAAAATTACCAGTGGCTCGTTTTCTGAATGGAAGACCAAATAAGAAAACTCAAGAGAAACCTAGTTGTAAATTGTCGATGTTCTAGTATTGATCTTATGTATGATTTGTTCGGATTCGGAGAAAATCTAGAAGACTCGGTGTATAAACATGCAAAGTAAAGATACGGAAATTTTTATACAGATTCGAGCCTTCTTCTGAGAGAATAATAATCCTACGTCTTGTGTGGCTATTGCTCAGAGAAAGAATTACAACTGAAAGTAATGCGAAATGCCTAGTACTATCTTCTGATCCAATGTGTTCTCATCTCCCTCTTTCCTGGCGTCAACATTTATATAGTAAACGAAATGGTGGCCGTTGCCCCGTGCCAAAAGACGCCTCAATGCTTTGGAAGATAATTGTTTGGTGCACATGGTGACCCGTTTGTCGTGCAATAGTTGTTGCCAGAGAGAGATCGTGTGCGGTTATTAGGAATAAGCGCACGTTCTAACCATCTTGTCAGACGACTCTACAATATAGCATGACGTCGTTTAGACAAGTTAATCGGAGATAAATTAGTCGTAAGAAGACTCACGACCACAAGGTGGTTTCAGGATAACTTACAACTGCATGGTCATAAAAGAACTCATAACTATACGGTCGTAGGAGTACTCACGACCATGTGGTCATGATCATACGGTCATAGAAGAACTCACGACCATACAGTCGTATGAGGACTTACAAGTTACAACCATCTTGAGAATTCTTTTTCCTTATTGATAAGGGGTATACTAGGGGAATGACGTAATAATTAGATAATCATTATATCCTTGTCATAAATAATTCCATCATTAATGGTTTTTATGACATTATAATGCATCACAGGTACCAAAATTTTTGGAATAAGAAGATAGGAAGACTGCGCAGATTCCTCACTTTCTTTGCACGAAGCATAGGGCAAATGTACATCTGAAGAATGTTCAGTTAGATACCTTGTAAGACAGTGATTTTATCCATGCATTGTTATCTACACCAAGCCATGTCTTTGGAAGCCAAGAGTTTTTTGATGATTTGCTTTGATCTATGAAAGCCAATTCAATAGATCTCGCAGCATCATGTATTGACTGGACAAGCCCAGCGCTTATATCTTCGCTTTGCAATGCTTTATCCAGTTTCAACCTTATTTCCTCCATCTCGCTTGCCGAATCAACTTGCGGGACTCCATTAACAGATACACCACTGCCATCATCTTGAGAAGCCAAAGGAATGATATGGACTAACATTCTAGTTCTCTGAAAGGCTACCCTCTGTCTCCTAAATTCCAGCCATCTAGCACTGTGAACGATCTTCTCACATTCCGATGGTGAACTCCAAAAATAGCACTTTCTCTTAGAACTGCGCGGATGAATTTTTTGACTCCTTAGATCAACAACGTTTCTGCATACGAATCTCAATCCATATACTTTCTCCAGGGTATAAATCTTGGATGTGCTGCAAACACATTCCATTTGGTCCGTTAATAGTCAGAAATAGTAAAGAAAAATGTAAAATGGACTTCATTACATCAGGAATAGATTTTTTTTACTCAATATATCATCAGCAGATATTTGTACCCCATCAAACTAGTTCCGCCAATCAGAGCCAGGGGCAAGCAACTATTTAGGACAAGTACGAAGTATCCCTATTTGCTAGTAAAGCTATAAGAAAACACACACGGTGTCGATATCATATCGGCAATATCGTTCATCGAAAACCTCAACAGAACAGAAAGCGAAAACTAGTAGAGGAACCCAATTCCCAGGTCAGTTTCGAAGCCCAGGACGTGAGGCCGCAATGGTAATGCGGCCATCGCCATCACGGCAAGCTACCAAACCAACTAGGCAGAATTCTCCGGCGACACACATCCCCGAAGCACCAGCCCAATTAAGCGACCAATTCAACCAACCTGCCGCCACACCCACGCCTTCCAGTACTCCAATCCTAATCGGCACATTCCTGCGCAATCCACCCACCCACCTACGAGCTAACGGGAACGAGCGAACCAACCGTGGAGCCGTACAAGGAGCAGGGGGGGGGGAGAGGCCTAACCTGGCGGCGCACACGGCCGCCCTCGGCTCGCCGCCGGCGCCGAGGGGGAGGTGGCGCGGCTGCGACGCCACGGCGGTCGCCATCAGCTGCCGCTGCTGCTCTCCCTCGCCGGCGATGAGACCGGCGCGAGCGTCGTGACAAGCGAGGGGGGAGTGAGGCGGAGAGTGGTAGGGTTTATATTGGGAGGGAATTAGCGGTGGGAAGGAGAGGCCGAGGGAGGAGGTGGTCGAGGGGAGGGGCCCGGAAACGATAGGAGTTGGCAACGGCCACCGGTGCCTTCACGGGGGACCAGACCATTCCGGCTTCTCGGTTTTTCTTTTCCTCCTGCCCTTTACTTCCTTTCCTCGACTAGACATTTCTCTCTCGGCCTCCCTGCCACTGCCAGTAAACGACGTCGAAACTTGGAAGTAGAGAAGACAACTTGCCTCGCGCAGATTCAAACCTACGGCTCTCGTCTTTTAAGTCTGCAGTTGATGTATTTTATTTACCTTCTCGCGACGAAGATGACAGTAAATCGGTGAAGATGTTAATGTAAACAGTGCAGATGATTTTGTATTCGTGGAGCTATTTATAGAATTCTCTTCAAAAAATCATCTCGTTTGTCTTGAATTTTAAAGAAGCCAAAAACTAAAAACCCAAAAGGAAAAAAGAATAGCTTGCGGTGCAGCAAACATTCCTGTGGATGATAAACATGCGTAGCGTGTGTGGTCTCCTATCTACGAGTCTGCATACTGAGGTCAGGCGTGACTGTGTGAGGTGTGTTTTTGCCTGACAACGCGAGCATCGTTGCTGAGTTAAGCAAATTGGCCGAGCTAATGCATCGTCTAATCACATTCTTTCATTCTGATGGCAAAATCCATCCCACATTTTTGTCCCAAAGGAAAAAAAGAAAGAAAACTCGTCCCATATTCTGATGGCAAACGCCTCGGTTAAATATACGCAGATCCATCCTTATAACGTTCGAATCCACTGGTGAAAGGCGAGCGATCTACCTTAAGTACAGTGTACACGATAAAAAGTTGAACAAAAAAAAATCCTGCAGAATATGACGAATTTTGGACACATGTAGCCCTGTTGCTACCAAAAATTCTAGTTCTAGCCTCTTTCGCATGATAATTCCGTTCATAGCCCCCCGATCCACCGCGCGACTCGCCGGCGCCGACACGTGTCCGATCGCGCGGTCCCGGATCGTACGACCGCACTATAGCTAGGTGGTGCAATCCCAGATCTAGTAGACATCAAACTTCCCTCTCAGAAGAGCGCCACGGTACACCACGCTCAATGAAATGTTCTCAGCCGAATCTGTAAATTATGCCCAAATAAAAAGCATCGAACTATCAAGGAAAGTATATCCACTGCCTTGCAAGGGAACTTATTGGGCATGGAACGTGCTCAAACCACAGCCTAAAGTGAATATCATTAGCAAACGACACGATGATATATCTACATATGACCAAAACTGGAGTATAGGAGAAGTGCTTACAATCAAATCGTGGATTCTGTTTTTACTAACAGAAAAAACATAAAAATGTTTAAGTTTCTGGAGCTTAATCTTGCTCACTACCACTGTCAATCCTTATCTTGCTCTTTTTTCAGACCACTGTCACCCAAGCCACTTATGTTACCATCAGGGCGGGATACATAAATATGCATATACCCTATTTTTAGAATCCGTTCATATTAACTTTTATTTTTAATTTTAATTTATAAATAGTAACAGCTTGTAGAGAAGTTTGGCTAGAAATAGACCACTCATTTGAGCCACACCTGACGATCCCAATCTCCTTGCTCACTGCCACCGGGTCCCACGCCGATCCCCAGATAACAAAATTGTGTCTGTGAACAGCAAAGCACCGAACTGGATCCAGGAAATACAAGCAAGAAATACCATCGACTGTTACACAGAGACGCTGACAAAGGGATCCACGAGGCGGTCACGGAACACTGGCCCTACCTGTCAGTAGAACCCTGAAGGAGTACGCCTCTCCCTACAAAACAATCCAATCTTTCCTGTAGCTCTCGGAAGGCCGCAACCATCTCTACCCCATTACGCCGCGTCCTCCCGCTCGGCCGGTCGCCGCGCCGCCGCCAGCCGCCGGCCTCTAATGGAGCGCCTCCGCCTCGCCATATCCCACCGTCCGTGTCTCCCCCTCCCTACTCCCCACAACCACCTCCGCCGCCGCCATCTCCTCCTCCAACCCTCTCCCAATTCTCTCTCCCTCTCCCTCCCCATCTCCCCCCACCTCTCCCCGGCCCCTCGCCGTCACCTCCCTCCTCTCCTCGCCTCCGCATCCGCCGCCCAAGCCGCAAGCCCGAACCCTAAACCCGCATCGGCTCCAGCCCCCGCCGCGGCCGGCGCGAAGCCCCTCCCACTCCTCGCCTCCCTTGCGGTTGGCCTCGCCGTCCGCTTCCTCGCGCCGCGGCCCCCCGAGGTGACCCCGCAGGCGTGGCAGCTCCTCTCCATCTTCCTCTCCACCATCGCGGGGCTCGTCCTCGGCCCGCTCCCCGTCGGCGCGTGGGCATTCCTCGGCCTCACCGCCACCATCGCCACGCGCACGCTCCCCTTCACCGCGGCGTTCGGGGCGTTCACTAACGAGGTCATCTGGCTCATCGTCATCTCCTTCTTCTTCGCGCGGGGGTTCGTCAAGACCGGCCTCGGCGACCGTGTAGCCACCTACTTCGTTAAGTGGCTGGGGCGCAGCACGCTGGGCCTGTCCTACGGGCTCGCCATCAGCGAGGCATGCATCGCGCCGGCCATGCCCAGCACCACGGCGAGGGCCGGAGGGGTGTTCCTTCCCATTGTCAAGTCGCTGTCGCTATCGGCCGGCAGCAAACCGAATGACCCGTCGGCGAGGAAGCTAGGCTCCTATCTTGTGCAGTCTCAGCTGCAGGTAAACAACAAGTTGCTCGTTTGATGCAGTCATGCAAATGCCAAATGGCTATGCTTTTTTAATTGAGATATTGCAGATGAAATGTAGTGATATGGGAGATGCATTTTGCCCAAATGCTTATAAATTTTGCTCCAGATGTGCAAATTTATGAGATGCGCTTAGAGCTAGTAACGTGCCTTTTGTCTTATCCTAATGGAGTAAGGGAAATGCATTTGATCTCTTTGACATATTGCTTAAGTGGTGCTCAGAATGAGTTCTTTAGTTGTTGCAGATGCTATAGGTTGAAACTTAGTAATGAATATTCAACACCTGATATTATAATTTCGCGTGTAGGAATTTTCTGTCTAGCTATCACCACCGAATTAAGAGTTTCCTTCGCTTCATGAATGCATCCTGAAGTGTGCATTCTAGGTTATACTAGATTGATCATTGCTTTCTAATGGTACTCTACATGAAAATAACCTTTCCTCTGAAAGGAGTGGCAAATATGTGGCATTTGTATCAATTACAAGATATGGATTGCAATCCATTTTGCTAGGATGCTAGTGACAGCTGCCTGTGTCAAACACAGTGGCAGTGGCAGCAGAACTTGATGCCTCATGCCTGTGGTAGTGTTGTGTTACTTGTGTCCAATACAAGGTTTAAAAATACTTGTGGGGTCTATTCTTTTTAAATTTATTAATAAAGGGTTTTTGCATAAATTCTTGTGTATGTAGCCCACTGTTTGGGTCCGGCACTGAGCAATTGGTGGTCCAATGCTCACATTGGAGTATTATTTTTGATATTTCAACCTAAAGTCCCTAACTAAGGGTGTGATTTTATCTTCTTTGGTGATTATACATAATATTTTGTTATAGAGTTCAACTCATCTGACTAGATGATATCATCAAATTGATAAATGGAGGTTAAAAAATCCTTGGGAGTTTTTATTGGTGCGTCCTTGGTTGCTTTGGAAAAACCAAAAAAATGAAAAGCAGTGATCAATTAAGTGTGGTAGAAGAATGTGGTCTGCTGGAAATAATAGATGGTGGGAAGCCTTGAAGTGTGGTTTTTTAATGACCACCATTGTTTGCCTCGTCTAGAGCCAAATGAAATTCTCGCCTAGCTTATGCTTCTTGAAATGACCACTTTGGTGCATTCATAAGTCATAACCATATTAATCCATGCAGCACAATGAAATATGCATATGCTAGTGTGGGACTGTTTTCTGGTAGTTGTGTGGGTACACTAGTACCTATGTGATTTGCTTGGGAAGTTGTCAAATCCTACTATGCATGGAAGGTAATATCAAACTCCTGGTGCTGTGTTTCTTTTGAAAAATCGTACTTGATAAAAACTTCCAATAATTTGCTTCTAGGCTTCTAGCATGTTAAGATATATATGTATGCTTTGTATTAATTATTTTTTATGTTTTGACTTCTTAACCATTAAGATTGTATTAAAAAAATGTCTAATGGCATTATTGTGTTGATTTGTGCTGCTTGACAGGCATCTGGCAACTCCAGCGCTCTCTTCCTGACTGCTGCTGCACAAAATCTGTTGTGTCTGAAGTTAGCGGAGGAGGTTGGTGTCAAGATTGGAAACCCGTGGATATCATGGTTCAAGGTTGCTAGTTTGCCTGCCATCATTTCCCTCTTAGTGACACCTTATTTGTTATACAAAATATTTCCTCCTGAAATAAAGGACACTCCTGATGCCCCTGCATTAGCTGCACAAAAACTTGAGAACATGGGCCCAGTGACAAGAAATGAATGGGTCATGGTTGGTACAATGATTCTTGCAGTTTCACTATGGATTTTTGGGTAAGATTTTCTCCTTTTTTTTTACTGAAAGAATTCTTCCCAAGTTGACTTGCAGTCTATATAATATATACTTTGGTTTATGATTTATTTTGCTTCATTGCTTGTTGCATTTTTCATGAGCTGTATCTACTTGCTTCTCTTATTGTCTTACACTGTTTTATGACCAGAGGAGACACATAATATACACAGGACAAGTACTTTTATGGCTCGTGCCTACTGACTTAGTAGTTGTAGTGAATACCATCTCTGCATCAAAAAAATTTGTTCCCTCTAGCATTTTCCTCTGAAGGCACCTTTACCGGTGTGAAATCAGTAAAGCGTTCTTTCCAATTACGACTATCGAGATGTTTCACTTTTCTGTTGGCAAAAGGTTCAACATGATTTAAATAATTCATTTTTCTGAAATAGCATCTTATTCATCGCTTGCACCTTGTTGACATTTGCACATAAGCAAAGATTCAATCAAATAGTAACTAAAAAAAGAGATCTAGTAAGCTCTGTTTCTTATGACATCATTGTTCTAACTACTGTTATGTTTCTTTCTAATGTGTACTGATTTGGTGTTCGATTGCTTCCATAATCTTTATGCTTGGTTGTCACTTCCATATACTACAGAATACAGATTTTAGTACATGTTGTCTTAAGATGCAGTACGGTGACAAGATCAGAAGTAGGAAAGTAAAACATCAACAGAAGTGCTTCAGAGTGCTAAAAGTGCAACCTGAACTAGGAGTTATGCCTGCATTGTTAATAACATGTTTGCCTGCTTTGAGCAATAAACATAAATGTTTACTTCTTTGTGTATTGGTGTAAATGCAGCCTCTGTATAATTTGTTATACAATATGTTGTGCAGGGATGCTATCGGTGTGTCGAGTGTTGTTGCTGCAATGATTGGGCTCTCAATTCTTCTTCTGCTTGGGGTGCTGAACTGGGATGATTGCTTGAATGAAAAGTCTGCATGGGACACCTTAGCTTGGTTTGCTATTCTAGTTGGAATGGCGGGGCAACTTACTAATCTTGGGATTGTATCATGGATGTCAAATTGTGTTGCGAAGGTTCTGCAGTCTTTCTCATTGAGTTGGCCTGCAGCATTTGGTGTTCTTCAGGCCTCCTACTTCTTTATTCACTATCTATTTGCAAGCCAAACTGCACATGTTGGAGCTTTATACTCGGCATTCCTTGCCATGCATTTAGCTGCTGGTGTTCCTGCTGTCCTGTCGGCACTTGCTTTGACATACAATGCAAATCTCTTTGGTGCACTAACACATTATAGTAGTGGGCAGTCTGCTGTATACTATGGAGGTAATTGTATTTATCCACCTACTTAAATTCAATTTGTTCCCATGTTCACAAGCAATCCACCACGATTGTATCATACATTCCCTACTTGTTTCTTCTCCCAGCCTCCAAAGTAGATGCATAGGGCAGTTCATCGACTCAAGAGAGTTTTGTTTGGTATTGTAATGTTATTAAAAGCACACAAAGTTTGACAAACCATTCTAATATTTCGCACTGTTTTTTGAATTTATTTATTTTTACAAAAAGTACTTCCTCCAATCACAAAAGGAAGTCATTTTGGGTTACATGCAGTCAAACATTATAAACTTTGGCTACTAATATCTGTTTGAATATTTAGATTTGACATGTGAAAATGATATGTGTAGATTTGTCTCGAAAATATTTTCGTAATACTATAATTTTATAAGATTTTATAAATATATTACAATAGAAATGAGTGGTTAAAGTTGTATTTTGGGGACTATGTCAATGGCCAAAACGACTTCCTTTTGTGACAAGAGGGAGTACATAACCAATTTTTCACTAGGTATGGCGAGTGCGTTTGTTGACTACCTTATTTCATATCTTTGTGTTGAACAACATTGATATTCTGAACCTTATAATAAATAAAACCACAAGCCAATGCATATAAATGGACAATTGAAGAAAATCTTTTGGTTTATTTGACTATTAGGCTTGCCATATTGAGATTTTAAAGCCTTTTTATAATATATCTTTTTACTAAGTACCTGTTTTCCTTGTGCAGCGGGGTATGTTGACCTTCCTGATGTATTCAAGCTAGGTTTTACAACAGCCGCCGTTAATGCTGTGGTCTGGGGAGTTGTTGGTGCATTTTGGTGGAAATTTTTGGGGCTTTATTGAGAGTTGCTGCAGCGTAAGTTGATGAAAGTTGTTCTGTACTACACCAGTAATTCATGGCTCACCGTTCAGGAGGGGGCTCATTTTTCTTCACAGGCGCTTGATGAATGCATAATAATAGAGCAATGCTCATCATTAGAAGTTTTGAACATGCTACATTTGTACAAAATGATCAACCCTTCTGGTTGTCATAGGGGTTGTTAAGACTCTTGTATCTCCATTTTGTAGAACTCCCATTTTCCTGATGTACGAAATTCACTGCAGGGCATTTCTTGGTGTGGCAATTATGTTTCATATGTTCTCGAACTGTATCAGGATCATGTGGTTTCATCTGACAAGCCAGTGTCGCTCTGAAAAATCATGTCTGGTCTGCCGATTTATAAGCAGACTACTAGGGATGCAAGGGATGCAACTGGGCCGGTTTGGCCCATTAGTCCACGTGACCCGCACTAAATTTTTAGCATCAAAGGGTTTAGTAGGGTTTAGTAGGGGCATCGACCCAATTGATCCTAGGGTTGACCCGACCTTTCACACGCGAGACGTCAACGCCCCCTCTCCGCCTCCACCGCCATTTCGCCTCCGTGCCTCCGCTCCTCGGCTTCCATCGCCGCTCCGCTTCCGTGCCTCCGCGCCTTTTAATCCTTATCGCCCACTGGTTGGCTCGCTGGTTGCTCACTACCAGTCGCGAGGGCGAGGCTCCTGGGTGCTACTGCTACCTGCAGGTGATTCCTGAGCTTTATTTTCACCTGATTCAGTACAAGCCAACAACTCTTTGGTTCTTTTATGTTCTTGAGTTCTTTGGCTTCATACAGATAGTTAGTCCATTGGTTGTGTTAGGTGCATGTTCCTTTCAGACAGATAGGGCCGCGATTACTTGTGACAAGTTTCATTTCTTCAAATTGATGAGCAAATGGGAGGGATGACACAAGGGGGCACGCACTTGCGCACCGGCGCCCTCACCTGGCCACGTGAGCCGTGAAACGACACGCGACACAGACCACGCGAAATGTTCTCGCCTACCTCTCCTCTCCAAGGCCCGTCCTATCCATGTCCCTTTCCCTCCCCTACTGGCTCGGGCCAGGGGCTATCCATTAGTTGCGCATGGGTAGGGCTCGAGCGTTCGGCTGGGCTAGGCTGGGCTATTGCGCGGCACATGTGGAAAGCGGTCGGCGGGACGGGACGGGGCGTTGGCGCCAGAGGCCCGCCTAGAGCGCGAGCCCACACACCGCACGGGCAACGATTCGATTGCTTTCCTAGCTTGCCACGACAGGCGCGCGGGGGCAGGTGCGGACGTGCGATGCGTGCGTGCCAATCCTTCCCGGCCGTTTGCGTGCGTGCGTGCGTGCGGGAGGTGGGACTCCGCTACTTCTCCATCCGAAAAACGGCAGGAAGTGCCTCGCCGAGCACGATTGCTGTAGTCTTAAAATCGCATAGGTGCGCTTGCGTACGTTCCAATGGTTGATTCGTCATAGCATAGTAGAATACGACCGAGACCGTCGGCATGTGGTGGGGGTTAGGGGGGAATCGATTGTCTGGTACCATACACTTTTGTTTGGACTCGGCGCCAGCTTGGAAAGCTTACAGTGGGCTACGCCATGCACTCCGGAGTCGATATCGGAGAACAAGGTGCAGGTCTTTTAGTATGGTAAACCACTCATCCAGACAATACGGTTAGGCTATAGGAATATACTACTCTTGTAGAATGTAGACTATTGGAGCTCGTGTGAAAGTAAATCTTTCACTGATTTTTGCAATGTTCATTATGCACTTGTTGGGGGGAAGGTTCCTCGCACTCCCTCGAGTCCATGACTACATCAGCAAGGAGTCGGCGTAGGTGCATGCTAACAACGCAACCAATGTCACGAGGTGCCACCTTAGTCTCGAACCTGGGCTGGGTTTTGAACCTGGGCTCAGTTTTGAACCCATGCGTCATCCTCGCTCTCGGTGGAGATGACATCATCATGTGGGTCCAGTATTGGTGGCCCCCATCTGACCGGAAAAGATGATGCTAACCTCAAGATTGTACTAGAACTAGGGGCAATTATGTAAATTCGCACTTCCTTCTCTCTTATTCTACAAATAGGGCTCATTGTAACAAAAAAAAATCTATTGTGTCACAGTGATACAAAGCAGTTTGTGTAAAAAACCAATTAGAGAGCGACACATGGCATGGTGCACTGTAGCAAACACTGTAGTAGCACTTTCTAACAGCGGAAAATCCCAGAAAACAAAATTGGCTACAGTGTTTTCACATGCTACAGTACTTGCTACAATATTGTTCACCACGTGTCACCCTCTAATTAGCTCATTACACAATCTCGATTGTATCACCGTGACACAATAGGATTAGGTCATTGTAACATGAGAGGGGGAGGCCACTTGTACTTCATTTGACACTTGAGCAATAAAATTTAGTGATTCTCTACCAACACCTAGCATCGCTTACACTTCGCTCCCCACCTACGCATTCCCAAAGGTTGGCGTAGCCAACCGGCAGTGGACGTAACTTTACTGTCTAGACATGTATCGACGACACCCCTTTGAATCACATGAATCATGTAAAAATTACTATTTTCGACACAATTTTTGGTTTTTTGTAAGTGTTGTGGCATAACTACAACAATGGGTATAGGGTACCCATCTCTACAGGAGACATAGCACTAAGAAAGCTAGAGAGAGAGAGTTGGTGAGTAAGAATGAGTGGATCTGGCCCCTCATGCCCCTCTTGGGGGCTTATATACATGAGTAGGGTAGGATAGGAAATTCCTATCCTACCCCTTTAATAATTACAAAAGGTAGGGGTATATTGGTATATTTCTTTATATACATGTCTCTATACTATTGGGCCTATTACATATTAGGCCAGTATAGCCTATCATCCTCGGACTGGAAGACAGACATAAAGAACAAATTAGATTCTAGAGGATATGTTAAGAAATTGTGCACTTGTATATGTAGCAGCATGGAATACTTGCTTACCGTTTGTACGGCTTTCTTACAATAACATCTATCAAGGCAGTATTAAAATAGCACCATTTGAAACACTGTATGGAAGAGAATGTAGGACCCCACTGAATTGGACAGAGACTAGAGAACGATAATTTCTAGGTCCTCAGATTTCTCAAGATGCAGAAAACTCATGCGAAGATCATTAGAGACAAAATGAAGATTGCACAAGACTGTCAGAAGAGTTACGCAGACACCTGTAGAAGGGACCTAAGCTTTGAAGTAGAAGATTTTGTATATCTCAAAGTCACTCGCTTCAAGATCGTCAAGAGATTTCAAATAAAATGAAAATTAGCTTCAAGATATGTTGGTCTATTTAAAAATTACAAAGAGAGTGCGAGAAGTGGCATATGAGTTGCAGTTGACACCAGACATGGCTAGAATACATAATATGTTTCATGTGTCACAGCTCAGGAAGTGTCTACGACAGCCTACAAAAAAATCCCAATAGAAGAGATCGATTAACAATATGATTTGACATATTCAGAAGAACCCTTGTAAATACTTGGAATGACATAAAGGCAGCTCAGAAATATAAATATCAGATTCAACAGAGTGCAATACAGAAACCACACTACAGTCAAGTCAACTTGGGAAAAGGAGTCAAATCTGCAGTGAGATTTTTCCAACCTGCTCTCTGAACCAAGTTAATCTCGAGGTCGAGATTCTTTTTAAGGGGGGTAGGTTGAAACACCTTAAAATTCAAATTTTTGATTTTGTTTTGGAGTTTGATTGAATTCCCAAAAATTTTCTTAATTTAGCTATCCACCTTGATTTGTTTGCCTTTCCTCTTTTGCTTTTCCATCTCCCTCTCTTGTTGGTGCCCTCCTAAAAGCTGCCTCCCGCCACCGCCTCTCTGTTCCACCCCGCCCACGCGGCCACTCGCCAGCCCCGTTTTTGCGGCTACGCCACCCACGAGCGTTCACACTCGCCTGCCAGCTCCTGGCATCACAGTCCCACCAGCCAATCACCCGACCCTCTGCCCTCTCCCTCGCTTTGCATGTCGTTTGACTCGCATTCACTCCCACCGCAGCTCGTCGTTCTCTTGGGCGACGCACATGCTTGCGCTGTACCACCTTCGTCACTTATCATCAACTCTTGTAGAGCCATAGTACTATACTTGGACACCTCACCTATAGCCTTCCATCACCAAGCGCGCCACTCACCATCTCTCCTTTCCATGCGCCGGTGCCACCCGAGTAGAGCCACTACTCCTACCGCCTTTCCTTGCCCTTAAAGCTCGATTACATCCGCAGAGAGTGTCACACCACTCCCAATTGCATAACACCACCAACCATTTGAGCTCAACCGCACCACAACTCCACCGATGTTCTCCCTTGAGCTTGGTGATCCGCTCACTCAATCTTCTTCTCCCGACCATCATGTTTCAATTGCTCATTGCTATAGCACCCTTTGAGCACTACAATCATATAGCCAAACTCAAATCCCTATGAGCATTTCCCTATTGCTCCACCATCAAAAACCATCACCGGCCGGACCACCACTCTTATGGACAGCTCACCCCAGAGTTTCTCAACTCAAACCACCACCACCACAATGAAACATATACTCTATAGATGGACAAAACGCTCCCCATTTCACCAAAAAATTGTCAGAGAAGCCCTGAGCTGCCATGGAAGACGCCACCTTCTCTCCCACTGTTGTCCACCACCACCCACCCCCACTTCTCCCAAAGCCCAAAAATGGAACCATCTCTTTGTTTGGAACCTGTTCGTACCGCCTTCCATCGTTGGAGTCCTCCACTCGTGCCATTTCCCAGAGGCGACCGCCCCTCTGTTTTTGCTGAAGAGAGAAAGAGCTGGAGGTAGAAGAAGAAGCGGGAGGCAACGACGTGGCGTGATCTAGCCTGTGCATTGTGCATCGTGCAGCCGTACACGTGCATAGCTGGGCTGCTTCAGTTGCGCATTGCTGGGCCGAATCAATCGGCCCATTTAGCCGGTTTCAATTTAAAAATCGTCGAGTAGAATCACTTTGCAATCGGGTTGGCTTAGTACTGTTCACAACTGTAGCAGCATTGTTCATCGAACCCTAATTTCCAAAAATACCACTATCTTGATCGTTTCGACACCACGAATTCATTTTTGACCTCTGTTCCACCAAATCAAGCTCTAGTAAAATCCAAACTAACTTCATTTGATTTTTATTGCATTTTACTCCTTTTTGTTTTTATTTTATTTTCCTAGCTTGATTAATTTCAAGCACGGAGCTTATGTTATTTTATGTGTTGCGCTAGCTCCTGAGTTTTTTTGAGGCGACAGTCTAAGGACCGAATTCAAGCATCGAAGTGTACGAGATAGCAGAGTTTGTTGATCTGCAAGGCAAGTTACAAGTTTTTGATCATATTAAACCCCATGGAAATTAAATTATTTAAATACAATATTGCATTAATGTTATTTGATTAAAATAAATATTTAGAATGACTTGTGAATTAGTTATGTCCTACCACCGGAAAATGCCCTGTTTAATTTGAGACCATATTCATCTTGACAAGGTTAGTAATATTTAATTATTGTATAAATAATTACAGATTAGCTCACTCAAAAATTTGTACTACTAAGTGACTTGGCATTTAACCGTAGATTTATTTGAATAGTTTTAGGGTAAGGAGGTGTAAGGATGTATCGTGGAAAGTCACTAGATTGTTTGAGTCCACGACATTACCCTAGCGAGGAGGCTTGAGCAGATGGGTGGCAGTGCCGTCGAGCACTGGGGATCTAGGTTGTGGTTGGCAGCCTCAAGGTGAAAAGTAAGGACTGGAACCTTATGTTGAGTAAATAACAGAGTAATCATTAACCACAAGAATTAACTTGTCAATCCTGATCTAGTAGCTGCTCAACTCGATTGAATCTCTATAGGAGGCAGGAGTATAGATGGCGGGGAGTTGGTATGGAAGCGGTGTAACCATACTTAACAACGGTAGGTGCCACTTAGGATGAACAGAAGTGTTTAGGCCTGGTGTGTAGATACCCAGATCTGAGTGTGATCTACCGGGTAGAGGCTATATAGAGAGATGAGCAGCAAAGCAACCTTATTTTCTTAACTCAGTCACGAGGGTTAATGAATCTTATGGGTAAAGTTGGGCAACTCTACAGAGTGAAACAAATGGTATTCGAATACACCGTGCTCCCAGTTAATGTAACTGTATTTAATGGGTGATTCTAGCAGCAAAGTATAAGTAGATTTCTTTATGTTTTAATTTGAGTAAGCTGAGTAATCAAGTGTCGAAAACTCCCTAATCATAAGAAGTTCTTGTTTTATAATTTCTTGTTTATAAATATTTACAACTAAAATTGCATTCACTCTCAATAATAAAATCAGTATATTCCCATCCATTGACAATCCTGATAAATAGTTAAATTATGATTTATGCTTGTGACTTGCTGGGTACGGTTACACTCATTACTTGCTAAATAATAAACAGAAGATCAATGGAACGACGATGAACAAGTTGTTGATGAAGATTCATAAGAGCCTTGTTTCGTCGACAACCAATGGTTTTAGGTCTTAGCCGCGCCCAAGTACGACTATGGGAGTTTCTTTTGTATTGTAAGTTAATTTTGGACTTGCACGCCCATCACGTCCAAAACTAGGCTGTTAAACCTTATTTATGTAATAAAATTTGGTTTTTATTTGTAAGCATGTGTTGAACTGATGCTCATTCATATACAGTACTCTGTAACTGAACAGTTCTAAGCAGTTGCGGGGATTACCAGTGCCTCCAGAAATAGAAGCGTTACATGTAAGGTGATCCTTTATCCCAAGTAGCAATAAGCAAAACCGTGCCCAATCCCTGGGGCGTTACAAGAGGCAGGAGAAGTGGTGAACCACTCCGTTGGCTCCATGTCGAGGGCTTGAGGAGGGGACCCTGTACCTGCACACATCTGTTCCATTTCATGGTCCATGCATGTGTGCATGCACCTCAGCAGTTCAACCTTTAACGAAGCAACCGGTGAGCCCCCCATCGCTCGTCATGTTCCGGGGATTTCTTGGTGATCCATCACCGTTCGGTCCCTGGTCCTTTCTGCAGCAAGGCTTTAACTGTGCACACAGTGCTGTGAGTGGCAGTATGCACTCGACACAGCAAGACCTAACCACTTCGATCAACGCTCGCTGACCACCGTAGTCCTATAGGAGTTGAAACTTCTCTCACAGTAAGGTGAATTCTTTCTATCGGTTTAATCGGACATTCCGCAGGTATCTACCGCCGTCAAAACACAGTTCCTTCAGGCTAGTTCTACATCTGAACGAGCAGAATGAAAACGAAAGATGTCAATGTATTTAAAGAGTACTGTATCACACTCGTATGAGTTGGCTGAACAGAAGCGACCGAGAAAGGAGCGCAAGTTTAGTAAACTATCTTATTAATTTGTGTTCATGAAAAACTTTTTTTTCTTAATTGTGCTGTTGCTTTAGCTCAAGGGTGGATCTGGGTATTAGAGCAAGTTTAATAGTATAGATAGCTGCTACCTCCAATACATTTCCATGTCATCAAAAGGTAAGATGCAGCCAACTCATACAATAAGCTGACTATAAGTTGTCTCCACAAGAGCTCTCAATCATTTAATACATACATGGGTATTGGTCATTTAATACATGCATGCGTATAGCAGTTAGTTCTATTGGTACATGCATGGATAACGCCTCTTTTCCTGTGCTATAGCCTGACTCTTGCATGGGAGCCGGCTTGGCGCTCTCTCTCCTTTTCTCTCCCCTCCACATAGGACTATGCTGACATGGATTCCCTTATAGCTAGCACAGTCAGCCTTATTAAACTTGCTCTTAGTGAGAACTGGAAAAGTGATAAGGACATCTTCAATAATGTCATTTCAACTATCTCTTAATTATACCATGTCAATAAATTTCAATGTAAAGAAGAGAGGATGTGAGGAAAGAGAATACGCTATTTCTTATATAAAAGACAACCTAAACACACAAAACAATGCAAATGGTAATGAAGTGTGAGAGAGAAATATGATGAAAATAATATTAAATAGTTAGATAAATTAATTTTAGAGACAAACTGTTGGAGATATTATCTTTAATGCTATCTTCAGGTAATATAAAAGTTTTAAAGATATCTATAAAAACAGACTATTGTTTACGCTCTACGATACTAATATGCAATTGGAAGAAGTGAAAATAGTGCACGAGTTGCACCCACGACACAAATCTGGTATGCTACTTTTTCCCTCCTTTTTATTCCAGGGGACAAGTCCCGTCGCCTTTGTTGAAGAATCCGTCCACAGCTGAGGAACACCCTTTCTTCAGAAAAAAAAAATCACGAACACCTTTTGTCCTCTCTGGTGGTCTCGTTGTCTCAAGCCCCACACGTAACATCGCAAGTGTACATACGTCTTGTGATGCGAACTTGTTGCCAAATTGCTATTGTTCTCGAAAAGAGAAGAATGCGATGTATTGATACATCACAGAACTGTTTACTCTAGGACAAACCAGTTTGGAAGGATTTTTAGAGAAATTGTGTTGTTTCTTCTGATAGGAAATTTAAAGAAATCATATTATTTCTTATTAATTCACGCGAAATTCCCACGTCCAAACATATTCATACGTAGTAGAATTGAAGTGGTTGATTAGACTGGGTTGGTAGGGAAAGGCCGGTGTACTATAGAGTATACATGGTATATATGTGTTTCTTCTATGGAAAATGCTAGTGTCCGAACGTTTGATTTGGGCATTAGCTCTGTATGCTTGACTGCAATATTTTTATGTATGTTTGTAATATATTTTTTTTGTCTATGTTTACAATATTTTTAGTCCATGTTTTTGTTGTAACATTTTTCATTTTGTGTATACAACATTTCGATTTTATATGTGTAACATTTCAATTTCATGTGTGCAATATTGAGATTTGTATTTGCTTTCATGTGTGCAACATTTTGATTTTATGTATGCAATATTTTGATTTAATGTGTGCAATATTTTGATTTTATGTGTGCAACATTGAGATTTTTATTTGATTTCATGTGTGCAACTTTTTTATTTCACATGTGCAGTATTTTGATTTCATGTATATAGCATTTTGATTTTATGTGTGTGTTGTAGGGGTGACCCCCACCTAAGCCCAGCCAGCCTGTTAGAAGGCTATAAGGCCCCAGATGGGACATGTATAATGACATAAACGCTCTTGAGAGGGATACCTGAATGTAAAGGGTATTATTGTAAAACATTCCCCATGTGAATATATATATACCATCCAGACCATAGGGAAATCCTAAGCATTGCTCACCTAACTCTCCACTACCATATCTCTCTCTTTGTTTGGTCTGTAACCACAACAGTGTGCAATATTGAGATTTTATGTGTACAACATGAGATTTTTATCAATTATTTTTATTGCATACATGATTAGAAAAATATTGCAACCGAGTGTACGGAGTTAGCATCCGAATTGAACATCTGGACATTAGCAAATCTCTTCTTCTAAAGAAAGAATTTTTACATACTAAATAATTTTTTTGAGCGCAGAAATCTCACCTAAAACAGTTCAGTTTTGACATGAATAAAAAATTCCTGTGCAGTGGGCCTTAAACTCGTGTGGTTCTTTATAAGCCTACGTGTACAAGCAAATGCTACTGAAACGGTTGTTGCCCTTTTCCCTGTGTTAGCAAGGAAAAGGGAATCCACCACAGCCGGGCTTGCAACCTATTCTGCTGAGTTTCTGACCCGAGCTCTCTTTTGGCAGAGACAGGTCTCACCATCCGTGTTTTTGCCTCTCTGCCATTCTGAACCAACTTTTGCTGGTCTTCATAACAACTCTCAATCTTTTCTTGTGGGGTATAATACATGGAGAAAATAGAAGTGAGGCATGTAAGAGTCTATCGAACCACTTGTGTAGTTGGTTACTGTAGGACACATCACTGGATCTGGGTATCAATCACCTGAACATGATTTCTTGCTGGAGGAAGCAGTACATCAGTTTTGGCCCATGGTCGGATAGTACGCAGAGGCAGCAGAAAGCTCACCGAAACCAACAGTTTACACTTGAGTTCTTCACACCGGCTACCATAGTGCCACCATGCAGATGCGCTACTTCTTTGTAGTCGACTTGTAGTTTTGGGGACTGTAGAGTGACTTGAGTACACGTTTCATGGCCAGGGGACGTATGATTCAGACGTCCTATCAAACAACTCACCAAAAAAAAAAAATCATGGCCGCATATATATATATGATGCCTTGCATATATATTTCCTACAAATGCTCTATAAAAAATCATGCATTGCATTTGCATATATATGATGCCTTTAGAAACCCTAGAGCCCTCTCCACTGCCGCTGGGTCCATGTACTCAAAAGACAAACAAATCACCAAAAAAAAACCATTAGAACATCGCCAACAACTCACAAAAAAACCATTAGAACATCCAAATAGCTCCATCTTTTGGGACGCCTTTTCCTTAATGCGTTCTTTCTCTAATCTCGCAGGATGCGTCGTTTTCATGGCCGCCTTCGATAATCCGATGGAGGGGGTTAGAAAAAACCGGACGCCTTTTGCGTCGAAGGGATTCGATTGGATTTAGTGAGATTAGATTACAAAGCGGCGTCCTTCGTGGAGTGATTAAACAAGCTGGATCGTCTCGAAAGCCGCGATTACTTTCTCCGTGACAGCGAATTAAGGAAAAGAAAGTGAAAGGGTTTGTGTCGCGATCCCACCCCTGCTTGGCTCGGCGCGGCTCCATCTGAGTCGACCCGTTTCGAATCTTCCAACGACGCCGATGAGGCACCGGTGCAAGGGAGCGTCTCACGAGCAAAATTGCAAAACGAACCCCACACTTGCTGTTTGCATCATATGCATTGCAGCAAAAAAAAAGTGTACATTTCTGAGGCTCCGTTCGGTTGGGTTGAAAAGCTATAATTTATGGCTGAAATTGCACTGTAACTGAAGGTGGCTTATTTGGCGTAATTAAATTTAAAAAAAATTAAAAATAGAAAAAAATATGCTAGCTCATCACGGACAACGCAAACGAATACGGGAAAAAAGAACAGACAAAAAACCAAAAGTTCAGAAAAAGACAAAATTTATGAATAATGAAAAATAAGCTAGAAATCAGAAACTGAAACCGAAACAAGTGAGGTCTAAGAAAGAAGGGATTTTTTACATTTCTCATTGTACAACAACACTATGATGTATACAAGATTTTAGTTCTTGCGCAAAACATTTCACGATAGATTCGGTGGGTATTGTACAAAAATATGCGACAGGGTTTAGCAAAGCTCAGATCCGTTGGTAGCGGCAACGAGATATTATTTCAAAACCACACATGAACCACCTCCGATTGAACAAGCTTATGAACACAAATTTTCTGTGAAACTTCATGATACCGAGTGTTTAGAAACAAGTTCAAACATTGGTGATACCTTGACTTATGGACACGCTATAGTCCACATGCTAGTAACTGTTGCAAAAACTCATTCAAGGAATCGAAGAAACCCAACCTCTCTAAATCCAGCCGGGCCTAGTAATAAGCAAAAAGGTGGAGGAGTTATATGTACATGTGGAGCAGGTGGACCCCAGTTAAAGAGAGGTGGCGCCACCATTCCCGATAAAAGCTGTTCCCCTCCGTCCGTACGTATTGGCGTCTAGCGCTGCCCTGCCCCCGACCAATGGAAGCGCGTCACCTTTTGGGCTTTGCCCCACAGCTAAAAGCCCGTTCCCTTTTCTAGTGATATAGGCACTGGGCCCCACCGCACCACCAGAACAAAAGCCAAGCCAGCCCATGCCCCTATTCTATTCTGATCACGCTCCACCAGCCGCTGGGTTGGTCATACATACGTACGTACGTGTGTATATATATATATATATATATATATATATATATAGATAATTGATCTAACTAATTTATATTTATATTTTTAATAAATTTTAGCTTATTCCCACACCTTTCCCTTCCTAATTCGTTTAAAAAACTACAACCCAGCTGAAGGTTCAAGAACACTGACTAGAGGGTGCGGGTGAATAGCTAGTTTAAAATTCTTTTGACCAAAACCGAGTTTTATGTAGAAATTAAATTCAAGGTAGTAAGCGGGTGGCAACAAGCGCCAAGTGTGGCTTAGCCAGATTGTCTATAGCCAGGGTCCTGGGAGGGAGCAAGCGGCGGCGGTTGGCTCATCGGAGTTAGCAAGCCAGGTTTCGCACGTTGACAACACACAAGTGCATCCCTATTTTTAGGTTCCAAGTCACATATTCCCAATTCAAAAAAATGTTCTTAATTGTTTTTGTATTTTTATAAATAATTTGAGATGTTGTCTCTATTGTGAACAATTTATACTTTGATTTTTGCTACTATCGACCTCTACTTTTTAATTAAACAATATTTTATATTAACTCCAAACACCTATCTTGAAAATCCTAGGTCCACCACTGCGACAAATGAACAATAAGCATGACCAGACCAATTTTGGAATTTGTAGACACACATCGAGTGCAGTTGAAAGATTGTCTAATCGGAAAAATAGCAATCCAAACACAACCTAGATGGGAAATTGGTGTTGACCTTTGTTACAAAACTTAGCGAAACTATCGCTATGTTTCAATCTCATGTCCAAATATATCAACACATCTCTCCCGACCATGGTTCACAACTGCGACAACATCTCTGGTGCACATGACACAATCTATGGACATATGCACAAATTGACTTGTTACAGTTGGATTGAATTTGAGCATTCGAGATGGGGGTGGACGGCTCCCCTTCCCCACTTACTCCTTTTTTTGTTTTACCCCACATACTCCCTCATCATTATGCGAAAACACCCCTGTGCAGCCCGTCCTCTCCCACTCTTCGCCTCCTCTTCCTAATCCCCAAATGGTAGGAGGTTGAGCTAGGGTTAGGGCTTGACGCCACGCTGTCGCCACTCCGCTGACCCTGGCCATCATGCTATGCACCTCCCCCAAGACGCTACAAGCCAACACCGTATCCCCAATCCTCGCACCTCCAATGGTATGACTCCTCCTCCATACACAACACCGCCCTAACCCATCCACCTGCTGATTGTGCAAAAATAGCACACCCGCAAGTGCATGGGTTACCACTGAAATAGCGGTGAGTGTTGTATTCTCCACAGGGAGTGCTCAGCTAAAGCTAGGTCAATCTAAACAGGGAGAAAAGGGAAAACTAATCCTAAACGACCACCGAATCGACCGAATGAACTAATATAAAAAACGATCGAACGAACCCTATTTCGTACAGATGAACTGACAAACTAACTAGATGAATGAACAAAAATGATAGAATGAATGACCATAGGAATTGATGTCGCATGATTGAACGAACAACATAACGAGAGACTACATGGACGAACACGCACGAACAACAACAACAACAACAACAACGACTAATACATGAACAAACACGTATAACTACCGAACGAACACAACTGTCGACCGGCGACCTAACTAGCTACCAACCATGAGACAGAAGAAGGGAGTCGAGAAGCATTGAGAGAGTCTAGAAGCATATAGAGAGTCGAGAGAGAAAGAGGGAGAAAATGGTCGACGGCTAACCATATGATAGCGGCACAGGACAACACAAACAAACAACTATAATGAATGATTGCATGACCTAACTATCGACAGACTGCGAAAGGAGAAAAGTGGGAGTCAAGAAGCACTAGTGGGTCTAGAAGCAAGGAGGGAGTCGAGATAGCAAGGGGAAGGGAACATTTGCTAGCTAGCTAACTCGCACAACACAACACACAGACAACTAACACTGACTATAGCGCAAAATAGGAACTATCCAGAAACACCAATATGGAGAGAATGCACCTCGATCGTGTCGGCCTGTGGAAAAAATTACAAAAAAGTAAAATGGTCCAATTCATGCATTTAATTATAGAAAAGTGTGTAAATGATGATAAATTCTCCCAAAATACGAAAAATATAAGGGTTAAATGACAAAAAAATATATGAAAAAATGACGCATGTCATACCCCCAACTTAAACTTTTACTTGTCCTCACGTAAATGCTATGGTATTGTCGAACCTAGACAACAAGTGAATAAGGTAAAAGACTAGTTAAATGCATATAATAGGTCAAAAGGCATAGACAATATAAAATGCGATTATCTAACTTGAGGTTTGAGGATTATCCAAGATAACAATGAAACATTCAACAATGATCTTAAGTGATAATTACAACATTTGACCAAATCAAGCTACAATCCAAAGTGTAAAAAAACACTAAAGCGATCACATGGCATCCAAACTAGGTATAATATCAAGAATGAGCATATCAAAAGGTCATGCTAAGGCATTTGTTATTTGAGACAAAGATACTAATATTTGCATGATACTTATGAAAAAGTCCACCCTTGAGCCATGATACCTATTTTCTTTGTTAATTTTTAGCAAATTTAGAATATACATTGGGCAAACTTTGTCGCTTATTTACACTTTGATTGCGCAAATATGGCCACTTATTCAGCACATTTCTAAACCAATGTGACATAGACACTTATTCCACACACCCACACATTGCATCACATTTTTTCTTTTCTTTTTTTCTTTTTAGTTTTGATTAAGTATTTATAACCCATTTTCATTAATGCTAAGTAACACGTGTTTTGACATATGGATACCTAGATAAATCAACAAGTAATTGGTTCAAGTTAGGACTACCACTTTCACAAATTTTTCATTCAAGTAAAGTATTAATATCTAATATAACATAGTATGCCAAAGTATGAATCTAAGATATAATCATTCAAGCGGTGATGATTAGAACCAATTCAATCCGTAAATGGTTAAAACACATGCGTAACTCACAATGAATCAAATGCTATAGGATCATAAGGTTTCTAAGCACATCAAGGATAATAAACAAACTCAAGTTCTATAATATGATACCAAGTGACTTAGGACATGCAAAAAACTAGTAACAATATAGTTCAATTAAGAAAATTTTGGCACGACCTTTCTAAATTAACCATGGCATGGGCTCACATGGCCAAGATACACAATCAAGCATAACACGAGAGCAAATGATAAAGTCCATATATCATCAATATAATCATAATATAAAGCATAAGAAAGGCCATATATCATCAACTACACAACAATAAGCTCAATGCTCACAAAATATGATACAAACATGCTAGAACATCATTCATACACTCACAAGTCCTCCCCCAAGCTTAGATTAAGCAATGAATCAAGAATGTGCTTGAAAGGGTAAGAAACAGCTCACCGGGCATATATGATGTAGTGGAAGTAGATGAATTATCCCGTTGTAGGATCAATGATAACTGACTAGAGGGGGATAAATAGAACGTTTTAAAAATTCTCGTTTCCTAAAAGAAATTTCTACAAATTAGGAACTAAGCAAAATTTCTATTGCAATTCAAGACCTACACAATTTTAATTAAACTAGGGAACCACAAGCTAAGTCTCTACAAATATGTTTTGAGCTCAACAATGTAAGACAATTTTAATTGCTAGAAATATAAATGTGGAATAGTAGAGGCAAAGAAATAACCAAGTGGAGACACACGATGTTTCGACGTGATATCAAAGACTTGTTGGTCTTTGCTAGTCCTTGTTGAGGAAAACCCAAATGAATTGAACTGACTTCACGAATTAAACCTTACTCCTTGATTCCACTAGTGGTTATTCTTCCTCTGCTTTGGAGATGGTGAACACCTAGCCAATCACAATTGGCGCTGGGGCTCTTCACAATCTTCTTGAAGAGATCACCGTGTGAATCACCTTCAAGCCGTCTAGGTGCTGGTAAGCACCAAGAGTAATAAACCATGGGTTTTGTTTGAAGGCAATCAAGTGCCAATGATCAAACTAGGAATGAATGCACTTGAATTAGCTCAACTACCTCAAATGATGCAAATATAGTGAATGATGTGTTTGAGAAGAGAGTTATATCTGTCCTAGAGCTGGTGAGGGGGTATTTATACCCTCCACAAACCAAATTCGACAGTTTGGGACAAGATCATAAAAATCAGGGAAATTGGTAGTACCACTGTTGTATGGCCGATACTACTGCACTTCCCGTAACAGCTATAGCAAGCGTAATTAATTTTTCTAAACTAGGCGTTACTGTGTGGTGCGGTACTACCGTCGTTACAAGTGTGATAGTTCCGATCTTAGGTAGTATCATTTTCTCGGAGCCGTACTACCATTTTTTCAGAGAGCAGAAAATGATCCTCTTTGGAAATAACGTAATGCCATACAAATTTTGGTACTACCAGAGTGTGGTAGTTCTGATTTTATGGTGTGGTACTACCATTTCCAGAATGGCAAAAATGCTCTAAAAAGTGTCTCTCTAAAATTTATGTACCACCAACTAATCTCCAGTCATATCGGAGTGCGGTAGTTCTGATTTCAGAATGCAGTCATACCGTTGAGTGGTACTACCACCATTTACACACCGATACTACTGTTTTTCCTATCAATGCACAGTTTGCTTTAGAGAGGTTAACTCAAATGCATGCATGATTCTTAGTTGATCCCAGTGGCTCAAGAATTTGCTTTCAAGCTACTAGCCATGATTCCTCTTAATAGTACGGCATGTAACCTAAAATCTGGTCTTCTAACTTTTTTCTCCTAAAACCGGTAAAAGATAAAAGATCCTAGGCCATTGATACATTTGTTTTGGGCCATATTGATCCTCATGTTAACCCTTAGAATGCCTCTCCAAGTTGTCACATGTGTCACCGGGACTGAACCTTTCAAAGACTTGATAAACATGTTAGTTCCATATGCATATATTGTCATTAATTACCAAAACAATTTTTAGGAGACTCGATGCTTTCATCCGTGACCTCTCACACGTATATGGATGAGAATCTAGCATGGGACTGGAAAAAAGATAGAAAAGCAGAGAAACCAACAAAAACTAACTAAAAATATGAAAAATAAAAAGATAAAGATAAAGATAAAGAGATACTCATATGGGTGTAGTGGGAGGAGGGCCTAGGATGGGACATGGAAAAGGCACATGTCCGCTCTCCTCGCGAAGCAGTATACCTTGAAATCCTCCTAGATGCCAAGGAATATCAACTCGAGCCAAGTCCGCTCATAGTCCATGGTACACAAGTGTAACCCTACAAACAAACTCAAAAACATGGCAAGTATATGCGATAGGGTTGATGCCCTTAAAGTTATCAATAAAATATCCAATCACACAAACATATTGATAAGGCATATCACAGGGACTACAAGTATCAACATAAGTGATACGAGCAACATCAATTAAAGAACATGCCTCGCAAGACCATAGAAATCATAATTGAGATGGCTGGGGAAGAGTTTCAATACTACCTGAAGTGAAGGTGAAGTAGAATGTACGGTAGTAAAAACCTCCAGAGGGGTAATGTCGATGAAGGAAGAAGCCATTGGTGGATCAATATAAACGTGGTCCTCCTCGACATCAGAAACAACTCCGTCATAATCAATCATGAATATCTCCATCTTAGGCTCAAAGACACCGAACACTCCGGGGGGTGCTCTCTGGAAAAAAAGGTTCCGCTCAGATTTTTGGCGCTTCCGGGAGCCGGAAGTACCGCTCAGGACTGCGGAACTTCCACTCTACGGTAGTTCCGCCGTTAAAACTCCGGTACTTCCGGTTTTCTAGACAGAGCACAGATTTGACTTTTAAACCAGATTTTCAATGAATGCACGATCCTAATTTGATCCAAATGGCACAAGAATTATGGTATCAACCTACTGCCATGATCCCTCTTTATGGTACGACATTTAACCTATAATCCGGTCTTCCACTTTTTCTCCTAAGACCGGTAAAAATAAAAAGAGGATCCTAGTCTAAGTGAACTTTTGTCTTGGGCCATTTTTGATCTTCACATTGATCCTTAGCATGCTTCTTATCATCCACTTAAGGATTTAATCTTTTAAACACTTATCAAACATATTAGTCCCATATTCACATAAATTCATTCATTACTAAAATCATTTTTAGGGGCATAGATGCTTTCAAAGGGTCAAAAGGCTATGTAAGCTCACTAAAACTCTCCCTTTCTAATTCTCTCCCTCAAATGATGCATGCTAACAAGTAAAGCAGAAAAAAGGAAAAGAAAAAGTATGCATGCATGAATAAAAATGCAAAATCTAAAAGTGTTTTGAAAATTACTCAAAGTGAGATTCAAAGGATGCCACTTGAAGCCATAGAATACATACACAATTATCTAGATCATGATGAGGCATATATAACCAATCTAGGTAAGATAGCACAATGTAAAATATTCAAATTAATTTCAAGATAAGCAAGGCTTCAAAATTGACAAGTTTGTCTAAAAGTATCCACATATAAGGTAAGCCATGTTAAAATGTTAAATAGAACCAAGAAGCTCAAATTGAATCAATTTAGAGTGCTACAAGTTCAATATTGAATCATTTTATTCAAGCACTTTTGGTTTGACTTGGAAAATATTTTTGGCTTATTTTTGCTATTTTTCACATTTTGACTTTGCATTTAATCAATTTTGATTTACCTCAAACCATTGTTGACCACCACAAGCCTTACACTTAAGAGTATGGTCTTGGTCATACAAAACTCTCTTAAGTTCATGCCTAGTACAATGGCAAGCTATCTCGTGAGTGAGAATTATTGAGGTAAAAAATAAGGCATACAAGAGATCAATTGTTCAATTTATACACTAGTTCAAGAACAAGAAGCTACTCTTTAGACCGAAAACAATACACAACCATAGCCGCAAAAGCTTAGGAAAAGTAAACTCATGCTTCAACAAAAAACTAACATAATTCAATCTAAACCTCAATTTAGATTCAAGATTCAATAGAGCATTTTTGACATGGCATATATTATAAAAGGATCACTAGAGAGTAAACAAGTCAAAAGATCCATCATTGCAAATTAAAAGATACCAGTTGTAAAAATTGATATTACTTATGAAATATGGTTCAAGTTTGCAAATTAAGCTAGCATGATAAAGATTTAATGATACATACAAAAGCATGACAAAACTAGCTAAGTAGGTATAATGTGGCAATGAGCAATATCAAGTTAGAGTTACATCACAAATGAGTAATAATTAAAACTCATACATAAATGCATATCTTACAATTTAATGCCATGTATGCATAATGCAAAAAGGAAGTAAGAAAATAAAACTCTCTCTAACTACAAGATCCACTTGCAAAGGAAAAACAAGCTATGATATAAGGCGTCTGAACACCGCGTGGTCTCTAGGGCAAAGAAATCATACTACTAAGGAGCGAATCAACCACACTAGCTATCCCCACTACTAGACACTAGTGAAAATAGAAGCGAGCTCAACCTAGACAGGATAAGATATCCTAAGAGACCTAGTAGGGAAGAGGAGTGCCTAAGAAAGACAAAAGCAAAAGGTATGACTCAAAACACCCTAAACTCAACACTTCTACTCACAACCCCAAATGATGAGCAATATAGAATATGGGAATCAAGTGCATACATAAAGCTCATTTTAACAAAATATATTATATCAATTAAAGCAAATGAGCAAGTACATATGACAGGCCAAGAAGTCTTATCATAAACTAAACAATCTAGAATAGAACTCATATATCCATAAATGAGCATAAGAGCAAATGGACATAAAATATATCATAACACAAAAGGAAAAGTCCCTTTGGACAAATAAGAAGAGTCGTCACCACTTCTAGTGTTTGTGTCGGCACTAGGTGCACACATACCATGAGATGCGTGTTGTGTGTCCCTAAAATCTTGATGACGTACTTGACGCTCGTGTTTGATATGGCGGAAGCAAAGCTCAAAAGTGTCTATCTTTCTTGCAAAAGGTACAATAGTAATTCTTCCTTGAAGATATAGTACCACGTGAGGAAGAAGCTCCCTTGCTATTAGAAGTCCTTTAGACAACACAAGAGGAGCCAAAAGAGTCACAAGACTTGGCGCACATATCATTGCACACTCTCTTTAAAGACTCAACTTCTTGTATCAAGGAATAAAAGATGTGCAAGATGATAATGATGCATTCTTAGTAAACTTGCAATTTTAATTTTTAAACTAGCACAATTCTTGCAATAGAGTAAATTACCCATAAGCAATTTTTTATTCTCTAACAACATGCTACAGGGACTAACTCTAATCTCAACTATTTCAGCTCTAGTATTATCTAATTGCTCAAGATGAGTAGAAATGCTCAGTTTTAATTTTTATTTTCAGTTCTAGAATTTTCTAATTGTTCTACACAAGTAGATTGAGCTAATTTGACATTTTTTATTTTCAGTAAGCATGCTTTTAGAAGAATCATATTCATTGCTAGCCAATGACCTAAGATTACCTATTTTTACTTTAGCGATATCAAGCTCATGATATAAGGCTATATGAGAGTCACATAGCATAGAAGCATTCAATTTCAATGACTCATTTTCAGATTTTGAGCATGCAAGAGAATTATTCAATTTATACATATCCCTAAGCAATGGCTCACATGACTCATAAGGCATAGAAAATTTCAACCTAGCAATTTCATGTGACAAATCACTATTATCCTTCTCTAGCATTCATATTTTCTCCTCAAGCTCAATCAATTTAGATGCTAGATACAATGAGCTCCCAATGAATTTCTCCTTACTCACCTTGCGTAATTCGAGTATAGGATCATCCTTGAATAGCTCATCATGATCATCCTTGATCGTCACTTCACAAAGGTCATCGCTTTTCTTCTCATCCTTAGACTCTAAAAGCTTATTATCCTTGAAACTAAGATAATTGAAAGCAAAGATTCCACCAGAAGTGTTGCAATAAGTTTGTTTCCTAATTGCCAATATGCCCAACTCAAGCTCAAGCCTCTTGTCACAATGGACATCATAGGCAAAGGAACTATGACAAGAAGCAAATAAGCACTCACACATCCTCACACTAGCCGCCATGCTCAAGGATTAGTAAAGATCTCGAAAGAGCAAACCAAGCTTTGATACCACTTGTAAGACCGAAGGCAGTGGCTAGAGGGGGTGAATAGGAGCTTACTATTTTTCAATATCAAATCGAACCCCCAGTTTGTCCACAACTTGAAAACACGTAGCGAAAGATCAAGCACATGAAGCCTACAAGCCAACCCTACAAAAACCGAGGCAAAACACTCCTCTGGCAGTTTGACCGCAAGGATGTAGCGGTCTGATCGCTTGGCTGGTATGACCACAGGTCAGCCTAACTAGTGCCTTGGGTCGATCTGATTGGAGCTAGGGAAGAGGCAAGAACAGCTCAGGTTCAAACCTCCAAAAGACTCAATTCAAAAACCACTACTCCAAATTTTTTGCGCAACAAAACGAGGACATCTCTAAAATACATGTACTGCCAACTACAGGCTGGTACAACCGCTTCCCGGTAAGACAGGTGCCAATAGCCAGTCAAACCGCTCCTCGTAAACACCTCTCAGGAAAAACACTATCGGCAACTAATCGTCGGTCTGACCGCACCCGCTGGTTAGACCGCTCCTTAACATCGATCAGACCATTAATCACCTGACAGCAAAATCAAAGAATGTAAATGACACAAAATCGAACTTAAATGTCAATAACGAAGCACAACAAAATCAAATACTCATCACGCAACATAGGGTGACCGCCACATGGTCTCACAAAAGCAAAAGGGATTGCTAATGCTTTGTCATGTATCCTTGTTCATTGTATAGATCTAAATTGAATAAAAACATGCAAACCTGTCATAACCTCTATTTTGTATCGACCAGATGGTGCTTTGCCTCTGCCATAAAGCCTCTGCTCTAGATTTTGTTCTTTCTTGAATGCTATGGCCATGATTTTGTTCACGAGATTGCAATGGCATACCATATCTATTCCCTACTTCTCTTGTCTAGAAGTGTGATTTTTAGAACTTACCTACATGTTACCATTCTATCGAATTTTTGGACAAAACATCAGTTTCAATGATACAAAAATGATTTACATAATTCCTCAGTTTCAATCATACAAAAATATCTGATTCAATCATACACCCTTGTACACTATGACAGTTCAGATTTAGAGTCAAATGTTATAATTCAGATATCAAACCGACACAACTATAGTCGATTGCAAAATTCTAGATTTATCAAATCAACACAATCCAAGGTTGCAATGGCTCAATGAAGAGTTGGACACCTAGGGGTCGTCGCCGCGACCGCAACCACCAACTCCTCTAGGGCCTGCGACTCTATGTGGGCATCCTTCGGCCGTGGCAATGACCAGCCCGCGAGGGAGTGGGAGGCGGCAGACCCTAAGAAGAGGAGGCGAGAGAGAGGGAGGTGGATGTGTAGGGGGGAGGAGAGGCCGACTATGAGGGGAATAGGGGCCGAATCCATGGCTGGAGGTGTTAATGGGGAAGCCGAGAAGAAGGTTGTCCATGGTGGAGGATGAGGAGCCGCGAGTCTATTTATGCATATGTTCACGATAGGTTCATGTGCACCAGATATATTACCCACAATTGCAATGAAGCTATATCTCATCGTTATGATCACACATCTTCACTGTGAATAACTTAACCATGGTCATATTTTAACAACACCACAAACAGTCCATGTAACCCAGATCCAAATGGACCAAACCCCTCTCCGGCTCTCCCCTTCTCTGCTCCTTTATAGCGCACAGTCACAGTTCTTTAGAGGAAACCGAAAATAGAAAAGAGATAAAGGGAAGGAAAACCACCACTCCAGTCCAGTCCACTCTCCACACACACGAGCACGGATCATGAGGGCATCAAGAACCTCCCGAGCAGCTCTCGATTGTACTAGGAGGCGTTTGGATCGGAGCCAGAGTAGAAGACAACCATGGTGATGGTCCTGGATAGCGAGCGAGACGCCAAGAACCATCACCGGAGGCACACCACCCCCGCCTCTCCCCATTCCCCAAACCATCTCTGGTCCTCCAATCAACCTCTTTAGCTTTCGATCGGAACCCCTCTTTTCTTGGAAATCTTTGAGAATTTTGCGTAAACCCTGCAATCCGGCATGAAGAGACCGAGCGGCGACGGCGGCGGCGATGGTCACGCCCTCCTCCCGATGGTTCCCAATGGTAAATTCTTGCTGCTCTTTCTTGGCGATTTGGTTGCGGTTTTACGGTGATCGAAGGTTTTGTCTGATGTTGTGTTTGTTTGTAAAGATGATGGTTTTGGTGGTATCGGGACGGAGGATGAGGTGGATGAGGACATGGTGATGTGCGGCGGCGGCGGCGGCGGTGGCATGGGGGAGAAGAAGCGGCGGCTGAGCGCGGAGCAGGTGCGCGCGCTGGAGCGGAGCTTCGAGACGGAGAACAAGCTGGAGCCGGAGCGGAAGGCGCGGCTGGCGCGCGACCTCGGCCTGCAGCCGCGCCAGGTCGCCGTCTGGTTCCAGAACCGCCGCGCTCGCTGGAAGACCAAGCAGCTCGAGCGCGACTACACCGCCCTCCGCCACTCCTTCGACGCGCTCCGCGCCGACCACGACGCCCTCCGCCGCGACAAGGACGCCCTCCTCGCCGAGGTAGCTAGACCAAATCGCTTCAGGAAACGCCTTACGCACACGCACGAATGCAAAATTGTGCAATGTTTGTGACACATGGTTGGTCTCTCGTCGTGGCAGATCAAGGAGCTGAAGGCGAAGCTCGGGGACGAGGACGCGGCGGCGAGCTTCTCGTCGGTGAAGGAGGAGCCGGCGGCGTCCGACGTCGAGCCCCCTACCGCGGCGGCGCAAGGCTCGTCTGAGAGCGACTCCAGCGCGGTGCTGAGCGACTCGGAGCTGCTACTAGACAAGGCCGCTCCCACGGCCGCCGAGGCGGAGGCGGTGGTGCCGGGTGCTGTGCTCCACGGGGAGGTGTTCTTCCACGGGCAGCAGCTGCTGAAGGTGGAGGACGACGAGGCAGCGTTCCTCGGCGACGACGACGCGGCGTGCGGGGGCTTCTTCGCCGACGAGCAGCCGCCGTCGCTGCCGTGGTGGACCGAGCCCACTGAGCACTGGACCTAGCAGGGACGTCCTCTGGGGGCGAGTGGGGAATAAAGAATTCGGTAGGGAGTTTTTCTGCAAATTTTGTAAAATGGAATTGTACCTAGTCCTTTCTTGTTAATTCTCTCGTACTGGTAGAACTCTATTCCTCCCCCCTGCGTGGCCGGCTAGACTCGCTCCATGAAAGCTAGAAACGACCCTTGGCCATGAACGGCAAGAAGAAAGGAAGGCGAAGAGATTCGAAGCAATCTGAAGGGAAATTCTGCAAAATTAGCAAGGAGAAAAGAAGGGAGAGCGAGGGGGAGGGAAAGCGACAGTGGCGAGCGAGCAGTGTGGAGGAAGCAAGGATGCGCAGCGCTGGAGGAACAGTGGCGCTGTCGGTGGGCCCGGCGCCACGTGAAAAGCAGACTTGTCACTGACGGCGATTCCCGGTGTCTACAGGGCTTGGTCCCTTCCCCTTTCTCCCGTGGCCACGGAACAACCTCTCCCCCACCGCAACTCGGGAAATTTAACTTTTTGTCACTTTTAACATTACCACCTATTCAAATACCATCATCTACATTGCAATTAATATTTTGTCATTCTCCAGCCTACATGGCGCCTAGTCACCACCATATCACGCCCGCGCCTCCCCGCGCCCGCGCCGCCGGCCGGCCACCCCGCGCCTCCCCGCGCCGCCGCCCGGCCTCCCCGCGCCCGCGCCGCCGGCCGGCCACCCCGCGCCTCCCCGCGCCGCCCGCGCCTGCGCCTGCGCAGGGGAGGCCGGGCGGCGGCGCGGGCGTGACATGGCGGTGACTAGACGCCACGTAGGCTGGAGAGTGGCAAAATATTAATTGCAATGTAGAGGATGACATTTAAGTAGGTGGCAATGTTAAGAGTGGCAAAAAGTTAAATTTCCCCTACTCTCAAGCAGAATCAGGAAACGACTCGCTGTCAAATACTCGCGGAATGTGAGCTCCTGGGGCTATAGACTAACAGTAAAAAGGAGAACTAAAAAAAAGAGCTAACAGAGAGAGATGGTCTATGAGAAATAAAAAAAGTGAACCCCTCTCTCCATCACGTCTTTACTGGGGATTTATATATATAAAGGGTAGGATATGGAATTACCACCTTATTCCTTAATAATTACATAAGATAGAGATATATTGGGACATTCCTTTATACTATTGAGCCTAAAAAAAAGAGCTAATAGATCACGGAGGGTTGGGCCACCCTTATGACTGAACTCTCTCGGTCATAGGGGTGGCCTAATCCTTCTGTAATTGGGTCTCGCAACTGACCCAATATGTAATAGACTCAATAGTATAAAGAAATGTACCAATGTATCCCTACATTATGTAATTATCAAGGGTAGAATGGTAATTTTCTATCTTACCCCACTTATATATATAAACCCCAAGAGGGGGCGTGAGGGAGAGGTCCACTTATTTTCCCACATACCGTCTCTCTCTATTGGCTCTCCTCTTCTAGTCCCCTCTTTACTGTTTGGTTTATAGCCACAACAATTGGTGCCGTCCGTGGAGACGCGCAAGAAGCTGTGCAAGAGAAGACGCTGGAAAGCGACGGAAACCAAGTGAAAAAGAGGTGCGGCGGTAGCGACTACCGAGCCCAGCATGCGGCGCCGGTGGTACCCCATGGCAACGACCGCGCTGCGCTAGTACGATCGTCGACTGTGATGCTCATGCTGGTACGACCGTCGACCGCGACACTCGCACTGGTACGATCGTCGACTGTGACGCCCGCACCGTCATCTCGACATTGAGGAGTCAGCCTCCGAACAACACCGACGAATGTCAAGTTTCTCCGGTGAGGATTCGGCACGGAGCACGCGTGCTCTAGAGCCTTTGCCTAGCTGCCAGCTGCGTCAGCACCCACGACCACATCGCGGTCGTGACTTCGACGACATCTTTGACCGTGCCATGATCAAGTCTTCACCGACAGGCACGATCATCCCGTGGTCGACATTTGGGGACGGAGCATCTGTCTCCGACTTCCCCGTCGAAGACTTCACATGGTCTTCGCCGAGGTCTGTGCACGATCTCCACGTGAAGACTACGCACAACCTTCGCGGGACTTCGCACCGACTCTGCCGAGCCCCGCATGGATGCCATCTCCGACGGACTTCGTCTGACCTTCGCTAGCCCCCGCAGGACTTCGCTTGGTCTTCGACGGATTTTGCGCGACCTCCGTTGGACTCCGCGCGGACCTCGCCACCGCTAGACCTCGCATGACCTCTGCGGGTCTCTGTTGGACCTCACATTGTCTTCGCTGGACCTCACGTGGCCTCCGCGGGTCTTTGCTGGACCTGGCGTTGCCTCCGCTGGAGTTCGTGTTGCCTCCACCAGGCCTCGTGTCTTCGTGGGACTTCGCGCGACCCACGGACGACGTCTACTATTGTGGCTACAGACCAAACAATAAAGATGGAGACTAGAAGAGGAGAGTCAACAGAGAGAGACGGTATGTGGGAAATGAGTGGATCTCTCTCTTTCACGCCCCTCTTGGGCGTTTATATATATATAAGTGGGGTAGGATGAAAAATTATCATCCTACCTCTTAATAATTACATAAGGTAGGAATACAATGATATATTCCTTTATATTATTGGGTCTGTTACATATTGGGCTAGTTACGAGGTTCAGTCACAGATGATTGAATCACCTCTACAACACGAGCATAACTGCATAAGATTAACAATTTACCGCAGAATTCTCCCGTAAAACAGTTCAATTATCGTAGGAATCGGAAAAAATTTCAAGTTCGAACGCAAGAATTTCGCAAGCAGGCGCGGCACGGGAAGGCTGGAATTTCTTGTATGGAATGGAGGCAATGGTCGTCATGCCAACTAGCCTTATAGGCGCAGCGCCACGCCGCGCCAGCCACCGTGTGTACCGAAGTAAAAGAGGCGATAATCCGTGAGGAGTTTGTAAAAAAATTTTTAAAAATCGAGGGCGTATGTGTATTTTCGAAAAAGTCAAAGGGTTTTTTCGTAAAAAAACTGAGGGCCTGTACGTAATAAACGATAAAAGCAAACGTCTTTTTCGAAAAAACCGAGGGCCTGTATGTAATAAACGAGGACCCGTACGTAATTTAGAAAACACGAGGCGCTATCCTGCAAAGTGGAGGGGCTTAAAAAAACTGGTAGGGACCTGTTCGCGAGGAAAAAGGACCTTTATGTAATTTCCAGGAAATACGGGGAAACTGCCTCCCCGGCCGTACGAAAAACCCCCCACCACGCGCCGACCGGAGCGCGCGGGTGGGGTGACGTGGGCGAGCGGGGGCTCGCGCATTCCCCCGGCTTTAGGGCCTGTTTGGCAGAGCTCCACCACTGAAAAAATGAATCTGGAGCAGCAGATCCACCAAAAACAGCTCCACCGTGAATCGAGGATCCCACCATGGAGCTAGACAAAACTGTTTGGCTTGCACAGCAGCTCCAGATCCACGAAACTGAGTTTTTGGTGGGAATGGCCTGTTTTGCCCATGGGTTTTATGGTGGTATGAGATGGGGTGTGTAACCAGTGGCAAAAGGTGGGTAATTACCACCCAACTCTACGAGTAGGTACGAAACAAGGTTTCGTGGAGCACCCCTTGAGGTGCTCCATGGATTTCATGAATCTGGAGCTAGATTCAGTATTTTGGTGGATCCAGATTTCGTGGAGCTGGAGCGTTTGGGTAAAAATTCGTAGAGTAGAGCTGTTTTTAGTGGATTTGAAGTTGGTGGAGCTCTGCCAAACAGACCCTTAATAGGGGTACTATGAGTGCTAGCAAAAAGCTGATGCATGCACGTAGGATCATATCATACGATATCATACGGTGCGATGAATAGGATGCAGGAGGTTCTTCGGGGGGGGGGGGGGGGGGGTCGGGTCGCGGGATATTCTGCGATATGGGGATTCATCCGACGACGCCATTATTGTTTTGAGTACTAACTAATTACAGGACGGTCGGGGTAATTACCGGCACTAGGTTAAATAAGACCTGCAGCTTTTTCTCCCTTTGAATATTGATATCTTCAGAAAATAAAATGTATTACGAGTCTTTTTTTCGGTTTTTAAAAGCTACTTTTAGCTTTTCTACAATAACTAAATTTCAAATAAAATATCTTTTTAAGTTAAGATCTACAAGTTGATTATATTACACAATTTAGCGACTTCATATTTATCGGCCAAAACTACATACAGTCTATTACTCTATACTCTTTCTCACAAACAGTCTCAAAGTTATAAGCCATAAATCAAAACAGTAACGCATTTAGTTAGTACGGACTTTTCAGTGGTGCACTCACATGCACTTTCTCCGATGCTTTTGGAACGGCGTTTCTCTACATACACAAGTGGATATATACGCTATCACTATCATCAAATGTACCTCGAGAACGATGCCTGTGTGCACAAGTGATTTTGCATTTTTCATCCTTTTTGCTCCTTGTGTTTTTTCGATGTGGATTTCCATTCATGAGCTGCTGCTGATGGGGCTGGCTGGGGCTGGGAGTACGTTGATCCCTTCCATCAACTTTTGTTCGCTTTCCTTTGGTGAAATAAACATTTTTCATCACTTTAAATAAGCATCGAATTAGGTGCTAGTTAGAATTTGGAATGTGGAAAACCTTTAGGGGCTCATGGGAATAGTTTCATTTCTGTTAAAAATTTGCGCGTTCTAAACATACTCGTAGTTTTGTTCACATTGTTTGTAAGATTGTGATAACCATCCAGTTTTAAGCTTCTCATTGTTGTTTATTCATGTTAGAGAATATGTCGGACCTAGATTTTGTTAATCCATAATTCTCTATGATTCTACCATACTATTCTCTAAATCAGTAGATAACGCTCACAGATACATTACTGTACATTAAGTTCATATCATGTGGAAACATAAATAATACAATAATAAACTCACACATAGGCCGGTCAGACCGAATTCATTATAAAGCAGCAGCGGAAACGAAATCTTCACATAGGTGGGATCCTCAGGACACACCCATAGGCAGCCAACTAGGATCCGTGACCTAGTTTTTGGCCTTATCGCCTTCCAACTCTATCGATTCCTTTAGATAATAGCAGGGCTTGACTTTATCCTTCTTACTGATTGAATAATACTAATTAAGCAACGATGAGTACAAAAGTATTTAACAAACCACCACACATAATGTAATAATGATAGATGCAAAGCTATTAAGAGAGATTTGAAGTTGTTTTATCTGCAAAAATGCCAATATTTTGAGATACAATTATAGAAAATTACTAAGACCTAGCATTTGTTACTAAACTATGTTTTTAAAATTATAAGAGTATGCAATATTAATAGTAGTGCAGGTTACATCTACTTGTAATGGAGCATAGTTCCATCAATCAAATGCTAGTTTTGTTACTAGGGTTACGTCCACCCATTAATATCATTGGGTTACATCCACTCAGCGCAATTCAAATTCAGGGTTACATCCACCTGATAAGTTTTTATCTCACCCACAAAGTTTTTAGAAAGACACTAACTCAAGTAAGTTCACATGTCTGCCCATGACCATGGGTACGGGCTGTTTGAACAGTTTTCACTCCGCAAAGGTCGTACACTTTACTCATAAGAGATAATCAACTTGTTATATTTTACACATTTCCTTGGACATGTGAATTAAGATGATCACTACATGGCCTTTACAATGCATCACCTAGTGTAAATTACACCCGCTAAAGTTTCATCTGAGAGAGGTTACGTCTATCACACCCAGACCCCCTCTTGTGTCACACAGTGGTTTACACCAATGACACAACTTGTGTCCACAACTGCTTACATCGGTGACACGACTTGTGGGTTACTCCAATAGTGCAACCCGTACTGGTGGATACAAATTAGTTAGCCAAGTCGTACCCATTATATACTTGTAATTGCACTATTTTACATTAAGAGGTCGTCACAAGATTCAGTCATTAGTGTTATCTAGATGGTGTTACCATAAACCATAATTTCTTGTGATACATCCGCACCAACATATCTTACTATCCACCCAAATATTTAAAGCAAGTTTTAGATTTTTGAGAAGCATAAAATATTTTAGACCAATATATTAGTCACTTCCCTCTAGTGTCTACCCAAAAACCAGTTTCATGTTTGAAAATTGATGACAGGGCAATTTAATGCCCCGAGTACCAGGCAAGACTAAGCATGTCACTTAGATACAACTTATAACTAGTATATTTATCATTAATTCTAGGGCGACAATGGTTCATATTCAAAGTCAAGGAGTGGGGTATAATTAAACAATTATCCATAAAAATTTAACTATGAACAAGTGTGAACATAATTTGCATAACAAGGTAAAGCATGCAATTTGATGTTTTCACATAAAATAATGTACATTCAAAAAGTAGGTGTGATATAATCAAAGTAATGACTTGTCTCACTCAATTTACTGTGGCCTTGATCTTATTTAAAGCCTTCTCAGTCAATGGTCTTGAACTCTTGGTCTTTATCTTTATTTGAATTTTGATCTCGCTCAAATAGTTGCTCCTTCGGGACTCCAATTTCTAATTACGCGATAAACGATCGAAACCCAAATAATTCCAAAGAACATTCAAAAGTCCAAATAAATTCAAATGAGCTTATTTAAGTTTTGCTATGATTAAGGATATGAGAAAAGATTTAGTGAGTTGTGGGATACTTGACATTGTCAAACGAAGTTTGAACGAAAGGAGGAAATGACAGAGAAACTTTGCTGTAAAGGGTATAATAGAAGGATTGATGTCAAAGGAAAATTTATAGGAATATTCCACTTCGGATTTGAAGATGGCCAAACATAGCCGATTGCAAGATATTAAGGCTCGGTTTTTAGTTTAAGACTTCTTTAATTATTTTATATTTATCAAAGAAGTTCCTTGAGTTGGGTTAGACTTATGATAGATATGAGAGTCTATCTGAGATACTGACATTAATTGATGAGTGCTAACAATTAGAGATTAGGGTGTGAGTTCAACATGCGCATAGTGTAACTTTAATTCATCGAGTTAATCTTGGAGTCCATATTTTACGAGAGTTCCATCTTAATGTTGTGCCTTGAATTGTTGATACATTAATTATTTTTAATTACCACTGGTGATTTTAAATCCAGAGATAATGATGGAATGATTGTTATTGAGGCAAGATTGCATTTTCATCATGATTTCTAAGTTAAATTTGTATATCAATTTAGATTAGATGGCAAAAGCATATTGGTTAATTACCTTTTCTTTAAATTAATTGCCACTTATACAAAGTTGTATAGATCATTAGTGTCTCTGATTAGTAATTGGATTTGAGATAAATATTAGTGACACCTTAATTATGTTTGAGAAATTCTTGGTCATATACAAGGCAAGCTTTTTAATTTAAATCTCAGTGTTTATAGATAAATATTATAGACTTAAAATTCAAATGATTTGGCTTGATTATTTAATCGCCATTTTAAAGTCTTTATGATTTTTTGGGGTATAGTTATATTACTAATTACTTTTGCCTAGCTTATTTTTACATTTAATTATTCTTATACAACAATTAACTTGCAAAACTATTTCGGTATGCAATTTTATTCAATATTAAAGCTCTACTATTTTTATCTTGCATGGATCTTATTTTTAATTCCATAATTCAACTTTATTCTTATTTTTATTTATAAATTATGCTTTATCAAACTTCTTATTTGAATAATTGAAATTATGTTAATTACTTAAACTTTCATAGAATTACTTTCTAATTGGAAAGGAATTCATGACTTGTGGGTCACTGAGAAAGTACTTGGGCCTACCCGCCATAAGAGAGGGAGACACATAGAACAAAACAAGAAAATAGAGGGTCGGCCAGAACAGGGGACACGGTGCACGGCTAGGAGGCGGCGATGACGCCTGCGAGGGGTGGCCAGAGGGGAGGCAGTGAGTAGCCAAATGGGATGCCCGGGTGGTGAGGAGGCTAAGGGAGGCAACTGCTCCGGCCGGGAAGGCACCATGGCGAGCCGGGGGTGGCTCGGGCGAGGAGGCATTGAGAGGCCATAAGGACAGTGGTGATTTGAGGGAGAGAGAGGAGAGGGAGGTGCAAGGAAGCTTACCGAGTGGTTCGTGGAGGCGGAAAGGCACCAGAGCGGGCCGACGGTAGGAGCCATGGGAGATGCAACGAGGGTTGTGGTGCTGACGACCTGTGGTGGGGGAGAAGCCCAAGCGATGATTGGGGTAACTCCATGTCACCGAGGTGAAGCTCCAGGAGGGACGAATTGGAAGGAGGGGCAATGGAGTAAAGATGGTGGTGGTGGTAGGGGCGGTGGCCAGACTTAGGGGAGAAACGTCGTTCCAGTGAGCTCTAAGTGCAGAAATCCAATTAATTGGGAGGGGAAGGAGAGGATACCCGGGAACGCATTTTGACATGAGTGGTTTGTGGAGACCTTGCCGAAAATGTAGGAACATCGAGGTGAGGCCAGTGGGCTTGGGCACAGCATGGGCTCGAGCCGAACTCGACTTGGAGCAAGAAAATAGAGGAGGGAATGGGGGTGGCAAAGGCGAGCTTGGCTACTTATAGCGAGGAGGGGATGACACTGCTCTGTTGCTCCATTGGGGAGGGCGATCGGGGCGATGCATGTGGGTTGGGTGGCACGGCATGGGGTGGCGTGCAGCTGTGGCATGGGGGCGTGCGCATGCAGTGCGGGCGTAGTTTGCGCATGAGGCGATGCACGTGAGGCAGAGTAGGGTTGGGCGGTGAGGCGGGCGCGCATGCGTGCACAGGCAGCATGTGTGTTGTGGCTGGGTCAGCCAGGAAACATAATAGGGGAGAGAAGGAAAAGACAGGAGAAGCTGGGGGGCGGTGGAAGAGGAAGTAAGGAAGAGAGGAAGAAAGAAAAGGAATGGGTGTAGCAAAAATTTGGAATCTTGAGTTGAATTTCCATTTTGGGGTTTGAATTTGCATTTGGATTCAAAATTGAATTCTTGTCTCAATAATTTAATGAAAATTCTAATATTGCTTTGCTTTTGATGTTATTTAAATTGATTTCATATATCAACTTTTGATTTGAATTTCAAATTTAATTTTTTTGCCTAATTTCATTTCCGAACATTTTGGTTCCTGATTTTAGATTTTATCTTTATTATTTGAATTGTTTGGTAAAACCAAATTGAGGTTCTCAAATAAGCACCAAAAATGCCAAATAACATAGAAAAGCAATAAAAATTTTAAATCCTACACATTTGCAAACATCCCCAAATTTGGGATGCTACAGAATACCATCGATATACCATCTTAGGGACCATTTGTCACCTCACATGCAATAGTATTTTCTAATTTGTACATCTTTGCGATGGTAGTAGCTAATTTTTTTTTGAAAGATCTTATTGCAACAAAACATACCGATAACAAATGAAATTGTACTGTAGGTGGTATGGGCCTCATTTTGTTCATTTCATCATGAGCAATAATGCAAGGATGAAAGGAACATGCACCATGGGGCCACCGCCAAGAAACCTAGTAGCCGACGCAACTCTGTCAGCCTATGTCTTGCCGGTATTGAGTGGGTGGGGGACTTGTTGATTTTTCCAAAAGCAACTTTAGTTTTCTTTAGTTTCTTTTGTTTTTCTTCCTAGATTAAATTTTCTAGTTTTTTTTCCTTCTCTGGTGAGTTCATAGCTGGATTTTATTTACCCACGATGGATTTTATCATACCAACTCACCTAGACAACGATGGTGACGCCTACGCTGGAAATCAACACCAGGTTGAGATAGGTGCAGATAAATCACCTGTGATTTTCTTCGGATGAACAACAGCACTACTGAGACATAGGTTCTACACATCAATAAAGATCACCAACAATCTACTTCCCATTGCAATGTTTGTCGGTAGCCAAGACACCATTGCAAGATACAAAGTCGATAGTGACAAAGTTAAAGAACTAGCATTCATCAACCCAAGGATTTAATGGTGGCATCTTGTTCGTCTATAATCTTCAATGTAAAAGTTCAATACTTATGTACTTTATTCATTGAATTATCAATATAAATCAGAGGATTTTTCTAAAAAATGCAATGGTTTAAGTAGATTGCAAATTAGATACTCATTTAATCAGGGTGTAAGTGGGACGTTTTGTGGTTTGGTCACGTTTGCCCACATCGGCCGCAGATGTTTATGCAGGCTAATGCTGCAGCCCGCCAAACATTTAAGCGGGACATACGGCACCCGCAATTTCTAGTGTATTTGGTGCTAAGATAACTGTGGAGGTTCTAGTGGCTCAATTTGCGTTATTGGGAAGAACTACCTTAAAAGCACTGAAGAGATTGTCGAGGTAAGCTCATATGCTAAGCTTGCAGTCACAGACGGTTCGTGTAAATAATCGTTTGTGAAAATATCACAAACGGTTGTTAATATGAACCATCTGTGATTGTTGCAGTATAGATGATTCAAAGGAACCGTCTGTGATGCAGTCCAGTATAGCCTCTTTTGTAGTAGTGTAAGCTCATATGTGAGCAGCGAGCCAGCGATGCAATTCTTTCTGGATTCAACACGTGGTTCTACTCCAGCAACTCGTTGTGGTGCTTTGACACATATAATATATGTTGTTAGTTCAGCTGGTGTGGGCAATAATAAGCGCTTTGTGGGGGCACATTCTTTCTAGATTCAACAGCTTCATTCCACTCTGTCGATTCATTGGGTTACTTTCACATGTATGTTAAAACCATCTGGCCTGACGAAGTTGTCACAGTTCCATGCAGCCACACCCACATGCATGAAGGACCGGCCAACTGGTAACATTGGCGGGGATGACGGCCTCAAAGTGTAATCGCACGTTAGACCCTAAAGCGACACGTTTGGCTGTCAAGATGACTCGTCTTCTAGTCGAAGCCTTCCTAGCACCATCACATTGGTGCTTCTCAACTGGAATGGGAATAAGGCGAGGATGTGGGATGTATGCGGGCAATGTGGGCAGCCGCTTAAGTCCACTTAAGTGAGAAATTGGCTCGTGGAGGCCATTTAGTGTTTTTTTTGTGGAGCGGGTTAAGTGGGTATGCCAACTGCCCGCATCCACTTACACCTCGATCATTTAACGTCCAGAATTTTGGAAACAAAGATATCAAAGAAGTCAGCATTTTCTAGCATGCCTGTGAGGCAAACTGCATGTGTTCACTGTGATAGATAATGCGGTATAAGCATATAATTAGATTTAATTCCAGCATAATTGAACATTATTAAAGCATATTTCAAGTAGTATATAAATGACATAAATTGCATATAAACATGTAATTCTACCATGCCATTTATATCAGAACATATTCTCAACATATGAACCAATATTACTGCTGAACTAATCATGTAAAGCATTATCATGAACAGTGAATAAATTAAAACTAGCATAGAGCACAAGTTTTAATGTTGATCAGTGCTCTTAGATGTAGGGTTACACAAGACTTAATCTTGGCCGTCCTACTACTATGTCGCTACTCTTAAGAATTGAAACGACAATCAAAATTAAGATTATGAGCTCTAAAATTGGCTTTACTATGCTGTCACAGAAATGAGCATTGAAACATATTACTGTCGGTGCAACAGAGAACCCACAAAACGATCTCAATTAACAGTCTTCTTATTAGCTTTTAGATTATATGATCATCTATTTAACACATGATCACAGATTATCTAAACCAGCGAGAACTTCAGTTGAAGAATCGGAAAAGCTAAATGATACTGAAACCAGATATCACAGTAAGGATAATAGCCAGCAGACCCGACAGTAATCAACCAAAATACTCAGAATCAAATGACAGAAGAAAGCACAAACAACAGAGCACAAATCTTGACTTGATAATTAGATCAATTTCAGTATATGACAAATTTCATCACAGAGCAATTAATCCTATATCCCACAAGCATTGCATGTAATATCTCCCGATACTAGAGCAATTCACAGAATGTAACCAACTAGTATAGCTCACAAGACATGAAATGCGTAAAGGAGTAATCGAAAATCTCGAAGATCAGGCAAGGCACACCCGAGGGTGCTGACCCAGAAAACCTAGCACCCCTTTGTTCGCCACAAGAGAGGAGCGAGGTAGATGGAGATACAATGCCCTCCTTTATTGTTCGGGACAACCAAGCCAACAAAGTCGAGGTGAAGGGAACACCGCACAAGCACACGAGAAGCACTGGCCAAGTGCCTCACCGCCAAGCACCAGGGGCCAAGAATCACTGCCGGCAGTTAAGGACCGACGAAGAAGCCCCAGGACCAAACTCCGAAGCCAAAGTGAGAAGAAGGAAAAGGGGATTGAAGAGATAGTGCTCACCGTTCTTTTGATGCGATTCATGAGAGGAGGCGACCTCCTTTTATAGCCGAGAGGAGGAGGGGTAGAGGCCATCGGTGCTGTGGCTACCAACGGCCGGAGCCGAGGCTCCCGAGCCGCCTGTGCCCCTTACCTCTCTTCCGAAACCGCCACTTCTCAGATCGGATCTGAGGAATGAGCTGTCGCCGCCTCTAGGATTTTAGATCGGAAGAGACACACATGCGCAGGAGGAGACCTCGTTTCCTCCCCTTATCTCTTTATTTGGTTCACCGACAGGTGGGCCCTTCTCTCCTTTTTTTTCCTTTTCTTAATTGGGAAATTCCCGAAATGCCCCAGAACACAACATTCTCTATATAGTATCCTCCGTTTTTTAGGGTCTTGTATCATTGTATGGACCAGAGGAGAGGTGCGCTGCCCAGGAATATAGCGCGCAAAAAGCATTCCCCATCGATAAACTCCCTCCTCCCTTATTATTTGGCTTTGCCTTTCTTTTTCCTCCTTCGTCTCAACTCACTCGCATCCTCTCGATTTCTCTTCTCTCTCTCTCTCTCTCTCTCTCGATCGCTTAATGCCGCATGCCGCCACCGATGCTGCCGCCGCCGTCCCCGGCCGACCCCGAGCCCCCGGGGGAGAGGGAGATGGACGACGAGGACCTCGTGGAGGAGCTCCTCGCCACCGTCAACTCGGCCCGCGCCTTCGCCGACTTCCGCCGCACGCAGCGCAAGGAGTGCCTCAACCTCCTGCGCTGGCTGCAGCTCGTCCTTCCGCTCCTCGAGGAGCTCCGCGACTCCGCGCCCCGCCTCACCGAGGACGCATACCGGCGCCTCGCCCTGCTCGGCCGGGCGTTCGCCGCCGCACGGCGCCTCCTCCGCTCGTGCCACGACGGCAGCAAGATCTTCCTGGTTCGATCATGTCCTCTTAATTTGGCTTCCTCTTGCCCTGCTTAATTAACCTTAACTAATGGAGCTTCATTCCAGGCGCTGGAAAGCGAAGAGGTGTTGGGGAGATTCCGCAACGTGTACGAGAAGATGAATGCTGCATTGGATGGGATGTCCTACTCGGAGCTTGCCATCTCCGATGAAGTAATGGAGCAAGTAAGTGTGGTATCAACTGCTAGTTTGCTACTTCCTTGATGTCCTATGCATATGTTAGACAGAATATGCACATGATATAATATAATATAATAATTATTATTTAAGGTTGAGCTGATGAACGCACAATTGATGAGATGCAAGAGGAGAACGGACACTCAGGACATAGAGCTGTCGATGGATCTAATGGTGATACTCCAGAACAAGGAGGACGACAGAAACGCAGACAGGGCGATATTGGAGAGGTTAGCAAAGAAACTGGAGCTGCAAACCCTAGCAGATTTAAGGGCGGAGACGATGGCCATAAAGAAACTGATCAACGAACGGAATGGGCAGCATGCAGACAGCACCAAGCAGATCGTGAAGCTCCTTAACATGTTCAAGGAGATCGCCGGCATCGATGAGAAGAACGTCCTGGGCGAGGTCTCCTTGCCGAAATCTCTGGACAAGTGCCCCTCCTTGATGATCCCCAATGACTTCCTCTGTCCGATAACGTTGGAGATCATGACGGATCCTGTCATTGTCAGCAGTGGACAGGTAATTTACTTGGGGTCCGTTTGTCATTGCGGTGGCTTTTCAAAGGACTTGCTTGTTTTCCTGATGTCATGGTTGGTTGAAAGTATCTTTGTTGGAGTTGTAACGACAAAATCTTACCGGAATTAGTAAAAACTAGTAGATGGCCCGTGTATTTTTGTGATTGGATTTATTTCAAAGTTTATAGTACTAAATGATATAACTTAGATGCTTGAGAATATATTTATGTACTTGTAAGCTACTTAGATTTTTAAGATGTCATAAATATTATAAAATTGCAATTGAAACTTGAACGAAATTATAATTTGTGGAACGTAATTGAAGTATGAGTTTTGATATAAGAAGATCACTGAGCATGATAAGTTGTTGCGGTTCTTAGAAGCATAACCACTTTTCATCATGAATGGATCATGTAGATGCATACCATTACTCTTCCTCCATTAGTTACTCTCCTACAAATATATGCATGCATATGTAGCTCTATTTAATCTCAAGTAATATGTTGATTATGTGTGCGGTAAATTATCTTATTAGTTTATATGGTATCAAAGTACCTTACTCGCGCATACACTGATAAACCATGGGCAACCTACCTAGAATCTATCTTTCCTCACATATCGGCTACTCCACCGAACTGTATGTCTTCTATCTCTTCTTGCTACTACAACTTTTTTACTTCAATCTCTAACAACCAGTCTAATTCTTGATCGATTCTTCTTAGCTGCTACCTATTCCAATACAATACTCTACCATATAGTTATCTACTTTTCTCTAATTATTGCTTAATGCTGACCTTTGCGACATTAAAATGCATATACGTGCAACCATCATCAACCCCTGCCGGGACACCTATTAGCTCTCTCTGGTGTCCCAAAGCTTATTCCCTACTATTACATCATCTCTACTCTGAGCTATTTGCACCTCTATTTTTGTATGCCCATACTTCTATTCATACAGATGCATGCATGTATATGCACATGCACGATGTATACATGCTCAATTTAGTCGCTTTCTATGGAGAATCTTGTCACCATCGCCGGTCGTCGCACCAGCAATGGCATCGCTTTCTATGGAGAATCCTGTCACCATCTTCTCTCTATCAAGGCTTTCCCAACATCAAGGTTCTTTGGCCACTGATTTCTTCAACAACGCTAACGCTTACCATGTCATTGCAACCCTTGGCTCCTTCGACTCGGGTTTTTCTCTTCGACGGCTCTAGTGAAGAGCATGATATTGTCCTTGTCGAATGGCTATGTTGAGCAGCACGATATTGTCGTCCTCTCCGATGTCGCTGCCTTGGCCGTTCACATCCCTATAGATCAATGTTTTCTTGTTGGTCAAATCGGCGCAAATTTTACTATTTCGTGCTCTCTTCCGACAACATTTGTGCTATTAAAAAATTTCAATTATTTTTTATTAGAGTTTTATATGAATCAAATTGCTAATTTTATTAATTTATTCAAAATTTTATATGTTTAGCTATTTTTATTTGGAATTCATATAGAAATCAACTTGTAATTTTTTTATTTTTTGTTATGAATTTCAATGATTTTCTTGGAATTCATCTAAAAATCTAATTGTTAATTTTCCTTTAATTTTTCTTTTGAACTAGTTATTTAGGGATTAACTTTGGAATTCATATTGCAATCAAATTCATAAATATTTTGTAATTTTTATTCTAAAATTTACTTATTTTTTGTCAAAACTCATATATAAATCCAATTGCAAGTTTTTGTTTAATTTTTTATTCTGAATTGTAATTATTTAGGGATTTACATGAGAATTTGTACAAAAATTATATTACTAATTTTATTTTTAATTACAAATTTTAGTTATTTTTATTGAAATTCGTATACAAATCAAAATGTTAACTTTTTAAAATTGTATTCTAAATTTAGGGATATTACACAGGAATTTGAAATCAAATTGGTAATTTTATTTTTTATTCCAAATGTTATTTTTGGCTGAAATTTGTATGCAAATCCAATTGCTTATTTTTGCTAAATTTTATATTGAATAATATTCATTTTGAGATTTTACTTATGATTTGTGTATAAATCAAATTGCTAATTGTTTATTCTAAATTTTAGTTATTTTTATTTTACTTGATATGGATTTTTTAATTTAATATAAATCATTATAATTTAGACCCACCACGATCAATGTTATAGATCTCTTCTCATATTTTTATTGTTTATTCTTAATTTCAGTTATTTTTTTGTTCCACTCGTGTACAAATGCAATTGCTAATTTTGTTTAATTTTTATTATGAATTATATTTATTTAGGTATTTTACTTAGGAATTCGTATGGAAATCAAACATCTAATTCTATTTTTTTATTCCAAATTTGAATTGTTTTTGGATTGTACTTAACATATACTTTTTATTTTAATATAGACCATTATAATCTAGAGCTACTAAGATCAATGGTGTACATCTTTCTTGTTTCTTCCTATTAACGTAGGAATTTATAGCCCTTATGAAGGAATATTGTCGCTTCCTTTTCTTATGCTTTAATAAGATAATAAATTTTTATTCTAAATTATACTTATTTTGGAATTTTACTTAGGAATTCGTATGGAAATCAATTTGCAGATTTTATTTTATTCCGAATTTCCATTATTTTTGCAGGGATTCGTATACAAACCTAATTGCTATTTTTTGTTTAAATTTTTTGTTGAATTATGTTTATTTAGTTATTTTACTTAGAAATTTGTATTGTAATCAAATTGCTAATTCTATTTTTTTATTTTGAATTTCAGTTATTTTTGGATTATACTTGACAAGAACTTTTTCTTTCAATCTAGACCACCACGATCTACAATGTAGATCTTTCTCTTTTTTTCTGATTAATGTGAGAATTTCTAAAGTGAACAAGATAGCTTCTTAAATATTCGTATACTACATGTACACACCCTCCGTTACGTAAGATACTCCCTACATTGCGAGACACGATATAGGGTGTAATTACACCCGGGTGTAGAAAAGAGGCTTTATATATATATATATATATATATATATATATATATATATATATATATATATATATATATATATATATATATATATATATATATATATATATATATATATATATATATATATATAACTAGATTTCACACATCGCAGCACAACACAACACATCAACTGCAAACCGACCCTTACTGGAACACATATCCTTTTATTTTGCTTTAATCGCACATGTTAAAAAAATGAATGAATTGATTTTTTTATGTATGTAACAATGAATTTGAAAGTAAATTCCTTAAATTTTGTAGACGTACGAGAGAAGAAGCATCCAAAAGTGGCTAGACAGTGGGGAGAGGACCTGCCCAAAGACACGGCAGCCATTGGCTCACCTGTCGCTGGCGCCAAACTACGCCCTGAAGAACTTGATCCTGCAGTGGTGCGACAAGAACAAAGTCGAGCTGCAGAAGAGGGAGCCGGAGCCCGTCGCCGAGCAGGACGAGCAGCGCAAGGAGGACATCCCGTCGCTGGTGGAAGGTCTGTCGTCCATTCACCCTGACGTGCAGCGGAAGGCGGCGAAGAAGATCCGGATGCTCTCCAAGGAGTGCCCCGAGAACAGGATGCTCATCGCCGACAGCGGCGGCATCCCCGCGCTGATCGGCCTGCTGGCCTACCCCGACAAGAAGGTGCAGGAGAACACGGTCACCTCGCTGCTGAACCTGTCGATCGACGAGAGCAACAAGCTGCTCATCACCAGAGGAGGAGCGATCCCGCTTATCATCGAGATCCTCCGGAACGGCAGTGTGGAGGCGCAGGAGAACTCCGCGGCGACGCTCTTCAGCCTGTCCATGCTCGACGAGAACAAGGTGACGATCGGGCGCCTGGGAGGCATCGCCCCTCTGGTGGAGCTCCTGCGGAGCGGCACCGTCCGGGGGAAGAAGGACGCCGCCACGGCCATCTTCAACCTGATCCTCAACCAGCAGAACAAGGTGAGGGCCACCCAGGCGGGCGTCGTCGCGGCGCTGCTGAGGATCATCGACGACAGGGGCCTCAACATGGTCGACGAGGCGCTCTCCATCTTCCTGCTGCTGTCGTCCCACGCCGCCTGCTGCGGCGAGATCGGGACGACGCCGTTCGTCGAGAAGCTCGTTCAGCTTATCAAGGAAGGGACGCCCAAGAACAAGGAGTGCGCGTTGTCCGTGCTGCTCGAGCTGGGCTCCAAGAACCTGCCGCTGCTGGTGCACGCGCTCAGGTTTGGCCTCCACGAGCATCTCTCCCAGATCGCCAAGAACGGCACGAGTAGAGCGCAGAGGAAGGCCAACTCTCTCATTCAGCTGGCACGCAAGTGCTACTGATGAATATGAGTACCCATTGTGACTGTAATTCATCTTTTTTTAATAGATATTTTGTTGTATGTCCTGTTCTTGCTGAAAACATATGTGATTTCTTGCTAGGATGGGGAAAAAATTGGTAACTGTAACTTTTTCGCCTTTAGAAAATACTACTAGTTGAAATTTTGGAGAAGAAATTGGGACACCAGGAAGCTTAGGCCCTATTTGTAATACCGGAGGCTTTTTTTTCTAATTCCTATAAGATCCTGTAAAATATCTCCGAAATTCATATGTTATCAAGTACTATGCCAGAGAGTCAAGGATGCTGGAGGAGAGAGTTAAGTCCCGTAAAGATCAAAGATGGATGCTGAGGCCAATGGGTTCTACGATAGCTTCACGGTCTAGAGAGGAAGAGAGTTTTTTCTTGTGTCAGGGGAGAAAAGAGTAAACAAGTGAATTTGCTCACGGGAGGATTCATATGCATGCAGGAGAAGAAATTTCGTGAAAGCGATGTTTCAGGTTGGAGATTAGAGTGAGGAAAAAACTTCTGCTATGGATTATAGTCATTCATCCTTCCCTAATTATTATTGACGATCCTACAAATGGTATCAGAGCATGTTACAATGGTATCAGATCGAGACCATTTTTTAAGTAAGCCACCGTTTTTTTCAATGGATCAGATTATCTCTATTGAAAAATACGCATAGAGATTTTTCTACAAGCACAAGGTCATACTATTTAGTAAAAAAGTTGAAAATTCATATATAGTGTATCATGTTGTTACTATTGAAAATACTGTTGATGTTGAAGCTAATGTTAAAGCTAGAATATTTTGTTGCAAGGTATAAGTAGAAACGAGTTTGTTAGAATTGCTCATATTAAATCTGTAAATAAATTTAGACTATTCTAGTTGATTATCTTGAGGTTCTAAGTCTATTAAATGTGTTCGTCAAAACCAATTCAAAAAGGAGTATTCTAACTTTAAGATGAAACTAAGAGAATCAATAGATGCACTTTTTGATTACTTTAATCAAATTTGTGATTTGCAATATATTGATGTCATATATTCTGATTTTGACAATGCTTATCAAAATTTAAATGCTTTATATATGTCTATTTGGAATATGTTAGTCACTACTACTAGTCATTCTATTAACATGAAAACACTCACAATGAATTATCTTTATTTCAAGATAAAAAACACATGAGATTGATGTTTTGGCCAGGTTAAACAAGATTAATTCTTTAGGTTTAGTGACTAGCTAAACTGATAGTTCTTCTAGTTCTTCTATTATTTCTTTGTTTGCATTGTGTTCTATTTTAGATGGACATTTAGAGGAGATTCCAAAAGAGCAGTTTGTACTCCTCTCCAACAAGGTGACCAAAGCAATTAATAACATCAGATCAAGGCGGAGAGGGGGTCCAATCAGATGCTATAAATGCGATGAGCCAAACCATGTCAAGATGAATTACCCTAAACTGAGGAGCAAGGAGGTCAAGAATAACAAAAGAAACTCAAAAAGTATAAAAAGAAAGTTAAAAATCATGAGTTTGTTTTTGAGAGCTTAAATTTTGAAATCAATAGACTTAAAGATTCTATTTTTGATGATAAATCTTGTGAGTATTGTTAAGTTTTATATTCTAAGTTGGAGTCTGCTAGAACAATTATACATCAAACTTGTTTTATCTTAGTGATGCAATTGTTAAACTTGATAAATTAAGATTGGTACATTATTCTTGTGATGAAAAGTTAAAACATGCAAATGATGAAATTGAAAAGTTCGAGTCTAGTTCTCTTACATCTGTAGAGTCAATATTTCAAATGCTATCTCTAAAGCTTGATCTAATTGTGAATTGCTAAAAACTAGACTTAATTTATCTCAAAAAATAATTCAACGGATGTTTTATCATGAGATATCTTCTTTCTCTAACTATTCTAAACTTAACACAGAACTAGAAGTTTTGACTAGAAAACTTAATGATTTTACTAAAACAAAATATTGGCTCAGTCTAGTGCTTCTAAGAATCTTGTCGATGGCTCCCAATTTAGGATATGCTTTAGTAGATAAGCTATAATCACGTGTCAATAATAAAGTGCTATGTATTGAGTTATATAAATCTATGTTAAGCTTTGTGCTTTAGTTTGACACTTGTGGCTCACTTAGTTTTTTATTCTAGCATCTAGATTTAAATCTGTATTCTTATATGACTATCTTATTGAGTGAGATCTTTATGTTAACTGGTCATTTTGTGAAGGTTTGCCATGTATATTAATTTGCTTAATCACATTATTAAGCTTTTTTGGCATGTTTTATTATATATGCATGCTTATGATCAAGCAAGTTTTACAAGAGCATGAATTTATTCACATCAATTCAATTGGTTTAAATAATCTTTTATATTTTCATAGTGTGTTTTTCTTAAAACGAAACAAACAAAAAAATTGGATCAATGTTTCTTGGTTGTGAGTACTCTTTTGCTATTTTAATCTTTTTATGCCTCGATACTTACATTGCCAAAAGGGGAGAGATTTGTGGCTTCGATATGCTTTGTGAGAGATTTGGGAGATATTTGTGGCATATGACTTAAAATGCTTTTCCGGCTTCAATTCTTCACTTAGAACTGTTTGAAGTCATATTATTTTAAGGTGTTGTCAATATATTTATCAAGAGAAAGATTGTTAGACGATGTGGCTAGGTCTAGAATATTTGTGTGATGAATATTTGACAACATTGCTTACCGTTGTTATTTGAGGCGTGTGGCATGTGTGGACTTATGTCGGTCAAGTTGGAATGAACTTGTGCCAGAAAAGATGTTGCTTTGGTCTTTGCATGTGCAGGGTAACTCAAAGGCAATCGAGGTCTACGGCAAGGACTAGGAGATAGCTTGGTGCAAAGTTATGGTTCAAAGGGTTAAGGATGATGGAGGAGATGATTGTGCTTGGGTTGGGGTGCATGGAGATCAAAGATGGATGATGTGTTGTAGCTACGGAGGTGTGGTTCGGAGGCTACGACATGTGATAATTTTAAAGTATCTAAAATTGGGTAGTGTGAAAAACCTGTGTTACGTAAGGGTTTTAGGTCCTTTATTTGGAATTAGAAAAGAACTGACGGTCTTAGGGATAAGATCATGGTTTGGACTCTAAACTATAAATAGAGATGGTGTTAGGGACTAACCCCAAAGATAATAGATGCAATTTTTATACTAGGGTTTGAGGGGTGGAGAGAGGGCACTTTGCAGTAACAAACATGATGGAGAAATAAAATAGATCTATTCAAAGAAAAATTTTCGACGCATTTGAGGTCCTCGTCAGCATTACTTTGCCCTCGATCTCATGCACGATCGTTTGCCTTCCTTGATCTGTGTGCGATTTGAGCCGAGCAGTACGAGTCCCTGGCATCCTCATGCGTGGGTTTGATCGTTGTTTAGTTGGCGTGAGTTTTGTTTTGTCAACATGAAGCCATCACCGATCAGTGTGTCTCAAGAAGTCATCATGTCTAGCATCACATGAAAGAGCAGATGCGCTACATGTGCTCTCGTGTGTAGATGCTAGAGGCCAGTGGGTCCTACCATAGCTTCATAGTCCAGAGAGGAAGAGAAAGTTTTTTCTTGTGTCAAGGGATAAAAGAGTGAACAAGTGAATTTGTTCACAAGAGGATTCGCATGCATGCAGGAGAAGAAATATCGTGAAAGCGATGTTTTTGGTTGGACGATTAGATTGAGGAAAAAGATTCCGTTGTGGATTACAATCATTCACCTCCCTTTAGTTGCCATCGATGATCGTACAGAAAGTAATCTGAACTTGCCAATTAATAAGGCATTAGGATCATGATGCAATCATCATCAGATTAAAATTAGTTAGTTTATTTCCTTTGATAGGCTTTCTATGTTTAGTTGTTGGTTTGGTTAGCAAGTTGACTAGGTTATATAACTGGGAGGCATGTAATCTATTTTGTGAGAAAGAGAAGAGCAAGAAGATAAAGAAAAGCTCTGGCTAAGCAGTTGCAGTCGAGAAACACGTTCTTGCTCTCTTCCACTGTGAATTTGTATCTTGTGTGCACATTCTTGCTCTATTCCACTATGAATTTGCATGTGTGAGTTTTCTTCTGGGGCTGTGCCAACAAAGACACCTGCTATCCCAATGCACGCAGTGCGTGCTCCTGCCATCATCACCTCCTGCCTCCCCCTCCACGACAACCAGCGGATCACCATCCTCGGCCGCATCGGTGACCTAGCTATCTCATGTCGGGTGTTTGATGCCATGCTGCTCTGCAATGTCATCTCCTAAAACACGCTCCTTACCGCACTTTGGTGTGGCATCCATGACCTGCTTGCCACGTGTTGCCTCTTCGACACCATGCCCTCTTGTAACATCATCTCCTGGAACTCCATCGTCGCTACCCGTGTGTACGTGACACATGACCTTTTGTCATTGTGGGTGCACTTCCAATATGTGAGGCAACCCCAAGAGGTGTTCTTCACATCATTGTGGGCCATGTGCTCTATACAATGACCGAGGAAGTGCTTCATCAAGTATTTGATCCTTTGGGAGTGGTGGAGAATGTGTACGTGTACAAGAGGACAGATCATATAGTGGCTCTCATCACCTATCGATCATGTTACGAAGCTACTCAAGCTCAGGAAGTGAGGCATGGTCGATGCATATATGATGGTTGATGTTGGCTATACATTCAGCTACTCATAGTCCCTAGTAGTAGCACCATGGTGATGCCTGCCAAGTGCTCAATGTTGCACCCTAGCCACGGCACTGGCATGCTGATTGTGGCATCCACCCCCTTTGTGGCCTTGGTCATGCCCTCAACCACCTTCGTGGCCATGACTGCCTCCTTGCCAATGCAGCCCTAGGCATGACTGGTGTCAGTGTTGCCCCGCTCACCATCAAGGTTGTCGACGCCATTCCATCCATACAGTGCAAGGATGTGCGTCAAGGCATCATCAAGTGGGTGTCGTGGGTGCTCATCACTCGTCGTTCGGTGTGCTAGGCTATGAAGAGCAAGAACAACAACTCTGGTTGTGGCTTCAAGGTTTCGAGCATCAAGGAAGATGAGGCTACGGATACGAATGTCCTCGACATCGAGCTCAAGCACTCCGTCAAGATCGAAAACAAGCAGCCCGCCAAGGTGTTCAATGAAATGACTCCAAACGCCGGAATGATGGAAGGCAAGACCGACGAGCCATTGCTGTGTGAGGAAGGAGATGACACCCATCACATGACAGTGATAGAGTCTAATCTTAAGGTTTGACCAGGTGGTGTTCATCGAAATTCCACAAGGCGACAAGTTGCAAGAGTGGACATCAATTGAGCATCTCAAGGCATGTCTCCAGCTAGGGGTCATTGTGACAAGTCTTTTGGCTGTGGGAGTCAAGCAGTGCACAACCCCCATGAGTGGGTGGTGCGTGTGCGGACCACCATGGCATATGTGGTTGTGTGGTGCGTATGTCATGGCCATGGGCGACATTGAGCGCACTTCCAATATGTGGGGCGACCAAGACACTCGTTGCATTGATGAGAATGAGTGGCTGGCTCGAAAGTGGGAGATTGGTGATCTATAGCTGATGTTCAATGAAATGCTATCATGGAGGTGACATGCTTTTCGCCCCATAAAATCTGGAATAGAAAGTGGCCATTTATGTGGGTCTGTTCTTTTTGGCTTCGGCTTATGATTTATGGCTGCGGCTTATGACTTTTGCGCTGTTCATGAGAGAGAGTATAGAGTAACAGAAATTCGTGTGCGGTTTTAGTCGATATAAATAAAGTTGCTACAGTGTATACAATAATCAACTTATAGATTCCACCTTAAAAAGACACTCAATTTAAAAGCTAATTACTATAGAAAAACCAAAATCCAACTTTTAAAAGCTGAAAAGAAGATGCCATGCATTTGATATTGTACCACCATGGGGAAGAAATGGTTTTAGTCATGGAGACGATGAGCAGCGGGCCTAAGCTACCAAAGAGAGCATACTATCCTACAAGGCAGTGGGATCTAGGTATCAAGAGGCTAATTCTTATGAATCTGACAGTCAAATTGGGTAGAACACGAAGCTTAAAATAATATGTTCAGAATTCATTGGAGTTGCTGGTAGAAAATGGCAATAGCTCTGGTAATATGAAGAATCGACTTGGCCTCTTGACCGCATTGATCATACCTTTTATCTATGGAATTCATTTCCCTCATCAGATTGGTATTTCTGTAAGTCAGCATCCCAAATAGCAATGCACACATGCTGATTGGGGTAACATCGCTTGAGGAACAAATAATTACTATTGAGATTGGTCGAGCATTGCAGCAGAAGATCTTCATCTACTCATTCCTAGCATGCTTTGTAGTGGAGAATGCAATGCCAAGCATGTTGTGTGTCGGTGCATCACGGGTGCCAAGGGAAAAGGTTGAAGCATGCTAGAAGAGTTTTAACAATGGCAAAAGTACTAATCTGGGACATGGTTGGCATGGGAAAGAATGCTCAGTCAGTCATATTGGTTCTAATGCTGCTTGAGGCTTCACTCGTTTGCACCTTACATGAGCTTGATACAATACCATTGGAAAGTGGACTGAAGTTTGGGTTACTTGAGCTTGAAAACTCTTGTCTTGGTTATTTCTCTGAGGCTAGAAACAGCATTAAGTTTGCGCCAAGCATTGCTCCTGTTTTTGTGGTTCTCCATTGCTCATTACATGAGACATCACTCAGCTTGGTTATAATCATGCAGAGGATATATATGAGACGTCCTATGATCAACTATCAGTCTACCAAGCCACCATCGTCACTCGTCAGTTAAAGTTCTGAATGTCGTTGCACTATGGGAGCTTATTGAGACGGAGTGGTGAAAAAGCTTTCTTTTTTTTTTTGCAATCTTGTGGTCAGCACAGAGGCTACAGTTGTGTTCGACAGCATCAACAGTACATCTCTACTGATTTGTTTTTATGCATCGGCATTGATAAATTTTGAGCACAAGTTGGGAACAAATTGGAGTCCTGTTTATTAGTTCTTGAAGTCCATACAGTGGAAGCTAGTACTGTTGTTTTCATATATGATCTGTCAAGGGAACTTGGCTGCACTCTGGCCAAAAAAGGTTGTGAGATGTGATACCTCTCATCTTATTTCAATAATGTTCCAAGCTGTGCAGTTTCGATATTGCCATACCATTGGTCTCATTAGGCCATGGGATCCCGGTGTTCAAAGAAACATATGGAATGTTATATGTAGTAGAAGTTATGCTTAATAATTGCTGCTATTCTACTGTCAGCTTAAGGACAAACTGAGTTTTCAGAGGAAGGTAATAGCTTTATTCTTTTTAGATTTTTAGTGGTTTTTGACTTCTCTAAACAATCATTATTTATTATATTAATATGGCTCAGTTAAAAACCATAATTCACACCTAAAAAGAACAGGCCTAATGGCATACACTGTAATGCCTAGAGAAAGTATTAGATGCAGTCTGAGTGGACTTGATCCATGAGTGCTGGTTCCCACTGATCAGCATGAAGTGTGGGTATTTAAAAGAGAAGTCAATTATATCTATGGAAGAAATGAACTGTCTGTTATCCTCATGTTTTTCTGCTTTCCCTATCCTCTTTTCTAGTTCTTCGGTCTGAATGTTTTGATTTTGGCTTATGACTTTTATCTACGATTTATAACGTTTTGGTTGTTTGTGAGAGAGTACGGAGTAATAAAAACTTTTTTTTCTCGAACACGCAGGAGAGCTACGTATCATTATATTAAGAAGAAGAAAGGAGTCAAAAGAGACTCAAACAAAGGCTTGGAAATACAAAAGGCGACCAAAAGAACACCCACACAACTAAGCTAAGGCCAAATGCATCTGAGGCCTTTGGCCCCTGCCACACACCACATTTTTGCCTCATCTCTAATCTCTTGCACTAAAACGCTAGAGTTAGAGGAGGCCCCCTCAAAGACACATCTATTCCTATGCTTCCAAATCCACCAAGCCACCAACAGAACTAAAGAATTAAAACCCTTCTGGTACTGTTTATGCAGATGTAGCAGAACTTGACGCCACCAACCAAAAAGGTTAGAATCAGTGGCCCCAGGTGTATGATGCTGCATGCCAACAATGGATAAAACCGTGACCCACACTGTTCTTGAGAACACACAGGTAGTGAGCAGATGTTGGATATCCTCCTCCTCTTGATCACAAAGCGGGCATTTTTCTGGATGGTCCAGACCACGACGAGCCAAACGGTCAGCGGTCCAACATCGATTGAGAGAAGCCAACCACATGAAAAATTTGCAGCGAGGGGGTGCCCAAGATTTCCATATCTCTCTCCATGGCTCAAACTCAACAGCCCCCATAAAGAAACGCCTATAGGCTGATTTGGTGGAGAACTCCCCTGACGGTGAAGGAAACCATAAGTGCTGATCCTCCACTCCCGGAGCAAGGGTCACATCAGCCAACAAAACCCACAGCTGAAAATACTCCAAAAGCGCCTCTGTAGACAGACCACCACCAATATCACGGACCCAAATAGTATCAGTTAAGGCCTCTTGCACGGTTCTGCAGTTTGCAACTTTCCGCTTCACATGCTTACACAAGGATGGCGCAAGGTCAGGCAAGGATTTTTCATGTAACCATTTGTCAAGCCAAAAGAGGGTTCTGCGACCATCACCTATAATTGAGATGACTGAGTTGGTGAACAAAGCAACCGAAAAGGGGTGTACATGGATACCAAGACCAGCCCAAGGACGGTCAGGTTGCGTCTTCCTTAGCCATAACCATCTCATCCTCAAAGCCCACCCAAGCACTTCTAAATCAAGTATTCCTAGTCCACCAAGCTCAATTGGCCTCTTTACTCGTCCCCAAGCAACAAGCCAATGTCCACCATTTACTTCCTTGCGACCTTTCCAAAGAAAAGCTCTTCGAATCTTGTCGATAGTTTTAATAGCCCATTTTGGAAGTTGTAATGCAAAGAGCTGAAAAATAGGTATTGCCGTGAGTACTGCGCGAACAAGAGTGGCCCTCCCAGCCGGATGCATCATGGCTGCTTTCCACCCAGGTAGCTTATTTGCTATCTTATCGATGATTGCATAATAATTTGCCTTGGAAAGCTTTTTAATGGACAAAGGAAGCCCAAGGTACCTACATGGGAAGTCTTGAACTTTGCAAGGAAAGGATGTTTGTATTACCTCAATGTCTTGCACTCGGCATTGGATTGGGCTTACCGAGCATTTATTGATGTTGGTGACCAAACCCGATGCTTCACCAAAGACTTGGAGAATTTCTTTAATCATTTGCATATCTTCCACACAAGGCCGCAAAAACAGTACTACGTCATCAGCATAAAGAGAGACCCGTTGGCTTGAACCTCGCAATAGAAGGGGCTGAAGCAGGCCATCATCGCTCGCCTTGTTGATTAGAGCATTAAGCACATCCATGACAATAATGAACAGCATTGGTGATAGGGGATCGCCTTGTCGCAATCCCCGTTGATGATAGATTACTTCCCCTGGCACTCCATTCACCAACACTCTTGTAGAAGAAGACCCCAAGAGCTTGGACAGAGTGTTACACCACATGGGGCCGAACCCCAGGTGTCTCAAAATCTGCAACAAGAATGCCCAGGATACCGTGTCGAAGGCCTTAGATATATCCAATTTGAGGACTACTCGAGGCTCCTTTTGCTTGTGTAGCAATCTCGCTGTTTGTTGCACCAGCAAGAAATTATCATGAATGCATCTTCCTTTAACAAAGGCACTCTGGTTAGGAGAGACCAAATTCTTTAGTTTAGGAGCCAACCTATTGGCCAACAGCTTGGTGATCAATTTTGCAAAGCTATGCACCAAGCTAATTGGTCGAAAGTCTTTTATTTCCAATGCATCCGGAGTTTTGGGCAGCAAGGTAATGTATGCCGAATTAAGCAAGAACAAACTGCTCACATCTCCCTGCAACACCTGATTAAGTGCAGCCATGAGGTCCACTTTTATGATATTCCAACAGCTCTTATAGAAGCGACCTGTAAAACCGTCGGGGCCTGGAGCCTTATCCGAAGGAAGAGACTTAACTGTTGCCCAAATCTCCTCCTCAGAAAAATGCATCTCTAGGGGAGACAAGTCATGAGAATCCTGATAAAAGGATTGTAAATTGAGCGTACAATCCCGCTGCGATACTGAACCGAGGAGATTAGAGTAGAAATCTCATACTGCCTCTTGCTTCTCAACTTGGTCAGTAAGAATGCTATCTCCCACTTTGACCTTGGCCAAGAAGTTCTTCCTCTTCCTTTGTCGAGCATGCTGATGGAAAAAGGACGTGTTTGCATCACCTTCTTTTAGCCAACATAAGCGGGAACGAACCCGAGCAATTGTACGCTCAAGCGAAGCCAAAGCGAGAGCGTGTAGCTTGAGCTGCCGTCGCAACCAGTCCTCTTCCCCCGAGTAATAAAAACTCACATGTAGTTTTAGTCGATATACATAAAGTTACTATAATATGTACTATAATCAATTCATAGACTCAATTTTGAAAAGTTCCACAAATTACCACGAATTATGCTACTAAGTTGTAGGATTCGATCTCTCACGAGTTCGGGACATTACAACACGGCGACCTCGTTGCAGTCTCCGCCTACTTCACGCGCGCCCCGCGGCACAGCGTCGCCTCGTGGAACGCCATGCTCGCCGGCAGAGGCGGAGCTGGGCCTCGGGCCCCTGGGGCAACGGCCCGAGACCTAGCTAAGATATTTCTTTTAATTTACTGTAGCAATTAATAAGTAAAGGTCTTGAATTTTTTTTGTAGTGGGCTACGCCCAAGGCTGGCTGTTGGGCTGGCTACGCCCCTGCTCACCGGCCTCGTCCGGCTCGGCTGCATGGACGACGCGCGGAGGGTGTTTGGCTAAATGCCCGAGAGGAACGTGGTGTCGTTATGACACCACCATGGTGGACGGGCTCGCGCGGCGCAGGGAGGTGGCGAGGGCGCGAGCGGTGGTTGACCCAATGCCAGAGAGGAACTCGGTGTCGTGGGCAGCGATGATTAGTGGGCACGTTGAGAACGGCATGTTCGACGAGGTAAGCATATTGCGTGAAGCGATGCCGGAGAAGAACTTCGTGGCGTGCACCGCGATGATCACCGGGTATTGCAAGGAGGGGGATGTGGAGAGCGCCAGGAGGCTGTTTATTGGGATTCGTGTCAAGGATGTCATTTCCTGGAACGCCATGATTGCTGGTGCGTTGAGCAAGTTACATTTCCTTTCTTACGGTGCCAACGGTCTCAGATTTGGATGATTGTTAGGAAGAAAACATCTGGATGGTGCTTAGAGCCTTAGACATACCCTAGTACAATACCAGTGAAGGTCCATGGATTGTGACCTAGCTTAGATACCGTCCATCAAATGGCGCATATTTACGTGCATATCAAAGCCATGGTGGCTGTCTAGTGCCTACATTGTCAAGCTGGAGATGAGGCTGTGCATATGTATTCCTCATCTACTTGTGCCAGTGTATGCATTTGCATGTGCTAGCGATTGTGAATGATTTGTGTTATTGTTGTTTTGAGTTGTTTCAAAGAATTGGCAATAACTGGTGGCAGTTTTATATCTCTAATGAACTTTTAAATAATATACAAATACAAGGAATTAAAGTTTCTTTCTTGCCATGAATTACAGAATGTATGCTAGCTGTAATACTCTGAACAAGCACTTCTCTTGGAAGTCTACAAAATGCATGCTTCCTTTGATTTATTTATTGTATAACTTTTTTACAATTTTGAAATTGTTAGGAACTCATGCCCCAAAATTTGGATTTTTATATATTGTGTATGTACTTAATTTCCACACTACAGCAGGGTTTAGAAAACCTGCGAAAACCGGCTCCCTGTTTTCCAAGACCCAGTCTTCAAGGGGCCGGTTCACCCCCTGAGCCTCCTCATCTCAGATCAGCATCTATACCAAAATGCTTGTACTTTATATCCCTAACTTCGAATATACAAAAACTTCAAATTGAAACTTGCAAAAAAGGGCCGGTTTTTGGTCCTGGAAACCAGGCAGTTTCCAGGCGAAAATCGGAACCACATCTGGTTTCAAAAAGCCTGCTCGAGAGTACAAATTTCATGATGAGGTGGTAATATGGGATGGTTCTGTTCAACAGTTGAAGGCTTGAGGCATTGGACTTAGCATTTCAGGCTTTCCATTTGTCTGTAATTACCTATGCCGTTCATTCAGAGAATCCTTTTACTTCATCTTTTGTTTAAAAAGGGGCTTTGACAAACAGAATAGAAGATACAATATCTTGGGTCTAGCCTCTTTTTATTCTGCCACTGAGTCTGCATTGAAAAAATTCTCACAGTTCACTTATCCATATTTCTGTAGGGTATGTTCATAATGGACCCGGAAAAGTAGCTATGAAACTGCACATCATAATCCACAAAGAAGGTGTAAAACCAGATCATGCAACTCTTATTGCAATCCTGACAGCATGTTCTGCCCTTACATTGCTAAGACAAGGAAGATCAACGCATGCTGTTGCCATCGAAGCAATGTTAGAATCTAGCATATCTTTTTGTAATGCTTTGATGACAAGTGTGGCGACGTTGGCGAGTCCGAGTTAGTCTTCAAGAATCTTATAAGGCAGGATATTGTTTCTTGGAACACAGTAATTGCTGCATATGCACACCATATCAGAAAGTTTTTTGCTGGGCCGGCCAAGGATGCCGACCAAATTTTATTAAAATCAAGAAAGCAAAACGAAACCGAGTACAAACATTGTCGACAAAAAGGCTGTCAACTTAACCAAACAGGAGAACAACCGGATCCCCCGACACATGATCCAAACTACTGAACAACTTGGACACACCAATCTAAAAAAAACTAAGCAGCTAGACAGGCCTGTTCAGGATTGCATGCCGGACTCCTCCGTGAAGAAACCTGAAGCTCACCAAGACCACAGTTCCTCCTTGATGCTCCACAACAGGTCTACTAACGACTTGCTCTTCGCTTGGAACACACCTGCATTCCGTTCTTTCCAAATGAGCCAGAGGACGAGGATAGCCAGAGAATCAAAAGACCGTCGGAACCTCTTGTTGAAGCATGACCGAGCTGTGCAGTGCACCACCAGAGTTCCAAATCATCTTCATCTGAGGATGGAACAGCAAAGGGGACGTTTACCATTCTTGAAGAAGGGTCCATGTGCGCCTGGTGCAGCTGCAGTGAGCAAACAAATGAATGCAGGTTTCCGGTTTCCGTAGAATAGAGGGTGCAACAAGGTTGATGAGGCCACCCTCGCTTCAGCAAGTTATCTGCGGCCGTCAAACACCGGCCTTTCACTGCTAACCACATGAAAAATTTGCAACTGTTGGATTTGATCTAAGGCCAAAACGGCCAGAAAAGGAAACATGGGGAAATCCACGTTTCCCTGATTTCTAGCGCCCTGATCGGGGGGGCTAACCATATTGGTTACGGTCCCCCGTTGCAACAGCGCCATATATAAAGTTGAGGCACCGGCTTCTCATGGGCGAAGTTCGTTCCCGTGAGAACCAAAGCCCCGAACAAACCCTAAGAAAACCGATCTAGCGTGCGCTATTAAGCAACGGGAAGGCCGCCAACCACCACTGCAGGACGACGCCGGCGACCCTGAACCGCGAGCTCTCGGATCTGCACCGACTCGTCCCCACGCCTGCATCACGCAGGCACGAGGTCTTCGCTCATATGGCGTTCATCGGCGACCGTGAGTCTAACGATCTCTCTCTCTTTTCTAGGTGTTCTAGAGCTAGGCTAGCAGATCATGACATGCATAAGGTTTAGGCTCTCTAACAGCAACATGATGGAGCTCTCGCCTTCCAAATTAGCGGACCACAAGCTAACTTTGTTGTTGCAATGAAGAAGAGCTGATAGGCCGAGGATGCAGAGTACTGACCCGACAGTGATGCGGGCCACCGGATGCTATCCCTCGCAGCAGGGTCAAGAGAAATTTGTGAGACAGCATCCCAAAGGTTCAAATACTCCGCCATCGCCTGGAGGGATAAAGCACCTCTGATGTCTCTAAGCCTACGCTATTGATGCAGTCCCTCTGCAACTGAAAGCCACTGATTCTTAACATGGCTAAAGAGTGCTGGCACAAAGGATGCAATTGGACCATCCGGCAACCAATTGGATTGCTAGAACTCTGCACACGTGCCGTCCCCTAGCTCAATTTTTACATTGAGTGGAAGAGAGAGTCCACTTCTCTGTCAGGGATAGGCCAGCTTAGTCAATGGCCTTTCCCTTGTGGTCCATCAAAACCAAGGCCAGCGGAGGTGTAACGCAATGCCCAATCAGTTCAGCTCTTTCACGCCGAGGCCACCATTGGGAATCATCATGCACACCTTGTTCCATGCTACCAAACAACGGCCTCCACTTATGTCCTCCTGGCGCTTCCAAAGGAAACCCCCTACATTTTTCGCTCGATTAACTTGATCGCCCATTGTGGAAGTTGCAGGACGGCCATGAGATAGATGGGCAGCGCCATTAGCACTTTGTTCAGAAGGGTTAGATTTCCACCCAGTGAGAGAAGCTAAGGATTCCACCTTGCTAACTTCTTGGAGTATCTATCCATGAGAGGTTGCAGCTCCATTTTCATAGGCTTCCTCTTCAAAGATAACGGCAGCCCCAAATAAGTAATCGGGAGGTTTTGTACAGCACACTTTAGGTGTTGTGAAACCTCGGAAACCTCCTCGGAGCAGCGAATCAGGGTAAAAGCGCTCTTGTGGAAGTTGGTCTCCAGGCCAGACATCGTGCCAAATAATTACAGGAGTTGGCTCACTGCTTGATCCTCACGGGCAGATGGCGCGAAGAAGACAACAGCATCATCAGCATATAAAGAGGTGTGAACATGAGCCTGACTGTTGTTGATGGTAGCGAGGATGCCATGCGTCGTCGCAGTAGCAAAGATTGCATTGAAGGCTTCCATAACAAGGATGAAGAGTAGGGGAAAGGGGTTGGGTCGCCTTGACGCAACCCCCTAGCAAGTTGAATGTGATTACATTCTGAGCCATTGACACACACTATCGTGGAGGCCGAGGACAAGACGAGCGAGATCCAATCCCGCCAGCGCTGACGAAAACCTAGGTGTGATAGGTGTTGGACAAGGAACTCCCAGGACACCGTGTCAAACGCCTTTGCAATATCAACTTTGAGCAACATCAACGGTCTGAGGGATCGGTGGGACGTGTATGCCAAACCCCTAACAAACATAAAGTTTTCATGAATGCTCTGGCAAAATAAAATATCAGAAAGTTATTGCTCTGTTCAATGAGATGGATGTGCGTGGACTGATTCCAAATGACATCACCTTCCTTAGCATGTTATTAGCATGTTTGAAATTGTATTGTGGTATATATTAAGCTGTGCAGGACAATTGGAGAAAGCTTGTAGTTACATAAAAGAGATGCCATTTGAAGCTGAGAAGAATGTTTGGGGCACCTTGCTTGGAGTTTTTCAGAGACATGGTAATGTGCTGCAGTTGGATGAAGTTGCTGATAAAATGCTTGTCCTATCAAACTCATCAGGGCCCTATGTGATGCTTTCCAACTATCACGCAGATGTTTTCTTTCTAACTATCATCCAGATTTATGACCGTTGAATTAAAGATCCAAAAGCCACAAATTCTCCCCCTCCCTCCAAAAAAAATCTCCCCCCTCAATAAAAAGGGGCTGTTAGATCTTTAATCCAACGGTTCTAAATTTGGATGATTATTAAGAAGAAAACATCCGGATAATTCCTAGACACACCCTTCCAATATAGATGCTGCTGTGGGCATATGGGGTGAAGTCAATCGAGTAAGCCCAAATGAAGGAAAGGGTGTGAAGAAACAGCCTGGATACAGCTGGACTGAGATTGCTAATAAAGTTCATATGTTTGTGGGTGGTGATGCATCTCATCCAGAGATGAGCAAGATCGTATCTGAGCTGAGAAAAATCAGCTTTCATATGCAAATGATCACCGATGAAACAAATATCATGGCAGAGCAGACTCAAGAATGTGGTTAGTGCTTTTCATATCCTCCAAGCTCTTATGCCATTCGAAACATATGATCTGCTCGGAATCTTCAGTTGTGAGTTCAAAGATAAAATTTCTAGGGAGTATATTATTCATCTCAGGTACATGGATTTTCAGCATCGACTTTAATCAGACGAGTCCAATGGATGTTGCTATGGCGACAAAGACGTGTTTCTTTGCTACAAAGAAGGGCAAGAAACAAAGAAGGGATCATATTCATTGGTAAAATGATGGTTGAAAAGAGAAACTAGATGAAGAGTTCTTGAAGGTAATAACCATTTTCATTTCTGTTGATCTTGGAAGTAATATTGTTTGTAGGATCGACAATGACAATCAAAGGAGGGTGAATGATTGTAATGCCTCGCAAAAGCTTTTTCTTTAACCCTATTATATTTTGGTTGTCCAAACCTGCAAAACAACAAGAACAACCGAACCAAAAAGAATTGAAAAGGCAAAATAATATTTTTACCCTTTTGCGATGCTGGTACTGTTGTTCAACCAAAGAACCGAAGATGTGCTAGCTAGTGTGTCTGGTGTATCTCCAGACCGAAGAAACAAAAGCCGTCGCTTTCGGTCTCCTGTGCAAGCTGCACAACAACTCGGCCAAAGACAAGAAGATGTCCTATTGACCTCCTGTGTAAACGCTGAGCACAAGACAGAGCCTTGATTTCTCTACTACTAGTTGTAGATCAATAGAAAATGATGCAAAGTGAAACGCACGTCGGAATTTTTATTTTGGAATAGATCTAAACTTTATTTCTCAATTATAATGGCTACAAAGTGTTCTTCTGACACCCCTAAACCCTACCACGAAATTAACATCTCAAAAGCCATTAGGTTAGCCCCTAACCACATCTCTATTTATAGTCTAGGGTCTAAAACTTGGCCTGAGCCTAAGCCCGTGAGATCTAATCCAAATCCAACACCAAAAGGATCCGAAACCCTTCTTAACACAGGTTTTCCAAAATTCTAACTTTTCTAACTCATTACGTGTCGAAACCTTCAGGACCGCACCTCCCGTAGTTTTTCCACGCATTGTCCACCTCTGATCTCCATGCGCCCTAAGCATGAGCCCGTCCATCTCGTGACATCCTTAACCGTCTGAACCTCGAATCTCCCATCCTAATCCCGGTCCACTTCATTACCAACCATGATCGCCTCGATGCTTAATCTGCATATACAAAAACCAAAGAACATTTTTCCAGCACAATTTGTCCTAACTTGATCAATATCAATTTATGTACACACGCCACACACCTCAAATAACAATACTAAGCAATGTTGTCAATTATTCATTATTACAAAAATATTAGACCTAGTCACATGGTCTAACATTATTCCAGACAATAAATAATCTAAATCCAAATTTCACTAGGAATTTTTAGTTGCAAGCTTTGCAACAGCCTTGACTAAGATAAATGAATGTTGATTGGTCAATTGACCCAAAGGGAAGTGATATGGTTTTTCAGAATCAGTTCGTAATCTTCCATAAATCTACTTGCGGGATATGCTTGATTTATGGAAGATCACAGATTGATTCTGAAAAACCATATCCTTGATGCGATGTTACTTTGGTCTATTTGGACAGAAGGAGACTAGTGCTCCATAGAGCTTACATCATTAACATCGCAAAAGTTTGATCCTTTGCCCCCAAGTTCTTTCATTCTCTTTTGCTATCTATATTGTCATAAAATGGAATTAGTTTCCCTGCCAAAAATTCAATGCTCCACAAAGGTTGTTTTGATGGCATAGATAATGTGAAGCATACAGGAACAACCGTCTTTGAGAAAACAAAATCAATAGGTACTTACAGAATATTACTCTAGCAGCCTGTTGTTCGCAAATCAGTGTTTAATAGCCACATTTTTTTTGATAAATTGTGGAAGGATGTTTCAATTCTTATTTCTAATCCTGAGTAATATAGCTATGGTTCTGGGGACTGCAATGCAAAGTTTCATTTTATTTAATATTTCACTTCACATAAACAAAGAAACTTGCAGCACACTGATAAGGAGCCTTAGATATGGGAGACTGGGTGTATTTGTATTTTACCTGATCGTTCAGTTATTTTTGTTTTGTAAGGTAGAGAGCAAAGACCAATAGTGACTAATGACAGGTCTGAATATAAACATGAAAGAGCTTTGCTGCGATAGATATATTAATAGAAGTATTTTCCTAAATCTGAAAAGGTAATTTGGACAGACTGTAATCTCAAAACAAGGATTGCTTAATTGCGTGTTGTTAGATTTCTGCATTAGTATGAAACAATTTAAGAATTTCCATATCAAGCTTCTAGAGGCAACGGATTCAAAAATGCAAAAAAACATATGCCGCTTTCATATTTCAATATCTGTATTATTTACATATGTGACTCATTCTCTGTAGTTTACATCTGTAACACTGAGTGAAAAAAGGAGATTTACTCCACATGTACAGTTTTTGTGTTGTCGGAGTGAAACTGTCTTGTGCAAGGAACCTAAAGTTGTATTTAATTGCCTCCTGAGGATGCTAGATTGAACTTTGGGGGCTTCTTTTCTTCATTATGCCACTAATTTTTTTAAGAATTGTCTTCTTTTTCTGCCTTGCGGGAATATCCTCCAAACGAGGAGATCTTTCGACGTCAGAATACACATCATCTGCTGCCACGGGCCTTTCTTTCATCTCGCCTCCCTTGGCATCTCTGGGTGAAGCTTCTACTGAGGTTTTAGTCGATTCTGAACTGAACATAGCATCAATCATGTCCTTCAATTCTTTAATACTACTTTGAGCCGTAGCCTCACTGACCTTGAGGGACTCATAGTCTTGCATGACGCTCTGTAAGGTACCCTCTTTCTCAGATATGTCTTCTTTAAGCTGAGAGTTCTCCACCCTGGCAATCTCCAAGGATTCTTTTGCTACATTAGCTTCACTAACCGCATGCTTCAGCATTTCCCTCAGCCTGGAATTCTCATCTCTGATCACCCTCTGTGATTCAAACAATTTGTCGTTCTCCTCCTTTGCTTTGGTGAGCTCTCCCTCAAACATCTTGATGCAATCAACGAGTCCCCTCTCTTTATCTTTTGAAGCCGCTGCCAACTCATCTGATTCAAACTTCAGTCTCCCTGCCTCTTCCAGTGCGCATCGGTGCTTCTCCTCCGTGCTTTCCAACGAGGCCTCTGCGTTCTCCAGTTCAGTTCTTGCATTATTCAACTCAACTTGCGCCAATGAAAGCTTCGCTTTTGCCTCTCTGGCCTCTGTGGTTTGTTCCTTCAAGGCTATGGCCAAGTCATCCATGGCCTTCTTGCATTTCTCCTCAGATTCAACAGCCAACTTGAGCTCACGCTGCAATGACCATGCCTCTACTTCACCGGGATCGGCAAAGGAGAAGGACATTATACCCCTTCTCCTGAAATTCTTAGCTGGTTGCCTACTGGGATTAGAGGACAGTGCAGTGAAGGTCTCCATGCTCTTGTTATTGTCTTGGAGCGAAGCAATCTCAAGCTTGGCCTCCTCCAGAGATACCTTGGTTTGTTCAAGCTGCTTTGTTTGGGCGTCCAACGACACTAGCATTTTCTTCTCTGCATCCCTTGCTGCCTCCAATTCTCCTTCTAACTGCTCTAATCTGCGTGCAAGGTCCGACTGATCATCTCCACCATTGCTTTTCATCTTGTTCTTCTTCTTATTTTTCTTCTTGAGCTCTTCTATCTCATCCAGGGCACGCGCCTTCTCCTCTTTCTCCTTCCCCAGCTCCTCCTGCAGCTTGCTCAATCGCTCCTGCATCTCTGATACATCAATCAAGCGCGGATTGGAGACTTTGTTACCATTAGATGTTGTCTTGACGCTGTCAACAAAAACAGAGCTCCTGTTGGTTCATGGATTGATGACAGTAAGCGAATCAAGAAGAGGAAAACACAGGAGATTCAAAAGAAATCTAAATTCAATGGAAACCTAGTTGTCACAAACGATGATCCCAGGATTTGAACAAGAAAACCCAGGAAGAAACTAATACTCTACCTGGACTTGAAAGAGAACATCTTGTCCGGTCAAGAACCCTGCGGCCAGCCCAGAATCAACAAACCATCCCACACGCGGTGCTCCTATGAAACCCAAGTTTTATGTCAGTCAGATACAAAAGCCGGGAATCAGGTGCTGCACGGAAAAGGTGTGTGCATACCGGAAGGTTGTCTCTTGGAGCAAGGATTTTTTCCCCTTACTGTCTCAAAATCAAAAGCATAAAATAGGGCAGAGAAGCAGAGATTATACACCGCGTTTTTGTGCTGTGTTAAAGAAAGGGGAAGAGTATTGGTGAAGTAATGGTGTTGAAACGGTCGAACTCTCAAGAGCCGCCTTGAAGGGGAAGTACAGAAGCGGTCCAAGTTTGTTTTCTCTGTATCTTAGCTCGAACTTTTTCTTAGACAGCATACCAGTTGAGCTGTGCTTCTCTGACCGGACCGTCGGCATCAGCTGGCCCCAGCAGTCAGCCGAAGACACCATTGGTTAACTCCTTATGCGGCTCAGAATGGACCATCCTTGTGGTTGAAACTGTTGAAGACAACAATGAGGCCTCCAGGTAGGATCCTTTTATATGACTTGCCTTCCTTTTCTGCCTTCTTTACCATTTCATGCCGATCTTATCAAGACTTTATTATCTTGGAACTTATTAGCTTGCGTGCACGTATTGGCCATTGTAATATTTGGATTGATGTGGTCCTACTCAAGTGGCTTATGCTGTGATCGTTTTGGCTTCAGTTTTTAGCTTTCGGTTTATTTTTTACTATTCATAAATTTCGTCTTTTTCTGAACTTTTGACTTTTTATTGAGCTTTTTTGCCGGTTCTTTTTTCCCATATTTATTTGTATTATACGTAATGGGCTAACATATTTTTTAATTTTTTTTAATTTAATTATGCTAAATAAGCATTTGTCAGCTACAGTGTTTTTTCAGCCAACTACAGTACTTTTCAGCCATAAGTCACCAAAAAAAGCCCAAATAATCACCGCCATAAATGTAATAACTGAAAATGTACTATAATAGCTGATAGTTTTTCTGAGTAATTAAATTTTAAAAATAAAAAAATTATACTATCACAGACAATGCAAAGGAATAAACAAAAAATAAAAATAAAAAAAATCCAAAAGGCCAAAAACCAAAAAAGACGAAATTGAGAAGACAGAAGCTGAACCCGTTTGGAACAAACCGATATCCTTTAGAAAAAGGAAATGTATTGAGAAGACAGAAGCTGAACCCGTTTGGAACAAACCGATATCCTTTAGAAAAAGGAAATGTTGGATTAATGTTATGGGTTGTGCACTAGATGTACATTTGATACGTTGCAAGTTTGGTGCTATAGCCTTATAACACACTGCTGTTCTCGCTAACTGTTTGCAAAAAATTGGAGAATCGGATGAGCAACCGTATATATGTTCTTTTGGGAAAATTGATTAGAGCGTGCAGATCAGGATGTGTGGGTGCAACCAAAAACAGGCGTGAAGAGTGCTTTAAACGGTCTATTTTCTAAGCAGTGAGAGCAAGGCTAATAATACAGCCTTCAGCTGGCTATATGGACACTTATATCTCACTTATCAGCCTATTCGTATAGTAGTTTACAGTCAGCTGAAGGTTGTATGACCCACTCCTTTCTCTCACAAAGTTTCTTGGTTCTTGTGCTTCAGCTAACTGTAAACTTACAGCCCACCTTTCTTCTCTCTCCTCCTCTCTCTCCTTCACCTCAGCATACAGCCTCTTATTATGCTTGCTCTGTAAACCGTCTTTGGCCTGCTTTGCACATTTTGTCGTGTCGCGGGCCACTAACAAAAAAGAAGGCCAATATTCAAGCTCTACAAATGAAAAAGCGAGTACTGCGTGAAGCATAAGAAGATGATCAGAGTAGTATTCTTGTGCATGCTGAAGATCAAGAATAGTATCATAGACGGCGAACTGGTTATTAGTAAAGTGCGGTCTTTCCGACTTGCTCCGTATAAGCAATGTTCAAGAAAACGGCCAAGGGGCTGCGCAGGCGCCATCTAGTCGTTGGATAGCATGGCTCGACCGCACCTCAGATGGTAGTCGGTTGGTTAGACGGCGAGGCGGTCCAAAGCGGCAGTAGGTGGGCTCGGCGTGGCGGTTGGTCAAGCAGTCACGACAACCAAGCGGCGTTGAGGCGGTGGAGTCAACGGGATGCACGGCATTGGTGGAGGCAAAGAATCTGAAGGGAGACGCACGGTGTCAGCCGAGCAAGGACTCCACTGAGAAGCACGGTGTCGGCGGAGGCAAAGAATTCGGCGAGAGACGCACGGCATCAACGGATGTGAAGACCCTAGCAAAGATGCAAGGCGCCGACAGAGTGAGGACTCTGGCAAAGTACGAGGCGACGGAGGAGCAGAGGCTCGGGCGGAGCACGGGGCATAGGTAGGATGCCAGCATCGGGAGAGAAGGGAGGAAGAAGGGACCGAGGTGCGTGCGTATGTGCGACGGAGAAGGCGGAGGAGAGGGGAAGAGAGAAATGAGCCAAGGCATACGTGTGTGCGGTGAGAATGGAGAGAGAGAAGAGATAAGGAGGGAGAGAGGCACATGGGCCAAAGAACTAAATAGGCTAGGAAGTAAGGCATGTACCAAATAGGAAAATGGATCAGAATATGTCGCTCTTTTTTTTTTGCTATAGACTCCACAATGGGTAAGGAAAAATACGCGCACGCATATATAACACAATGGAGGGTATATATGCGCAGTATAGTATATGAGTAAATCTAACGTGATAAAGAAATATGTTAAGTTCGTTTAGGTGGTATATCATAGGTGAGAGTAACTACACCTAGGAGTAGAATGTATTTTATGTATATACACGGTTGCGCTGATCAGTATGTGTGTGCATGCTCGCGCGGGTCGCTATGTTTACAAACTAAAAATACAATAACTCTTTCATCAAAAATCCAATCTGCGATCCGTTTGCATCGTTATGTTTGAAATTATGAGCTTAACAAAACAAGATATATATTGAATATATTTTGATGCTACGAAATTTGTGTCATATAAAATTACTATCACGTATGAGTATAGTTATTGTCAAATACATATAGAGTTACTGTCAGTTTTATAGTGTTACAACGGACAGTAACTCTACATGTGTTTGGCAGTAACTTCACTCATACACGGAAGTAACTTTCCATACGAGTTATTTGCTATTGACATACATGTTTCTCTCTCCTCTCAATGTATGCATGTTGGCAGTAACTTCACTCATACATGGTAGTAACTTTATAAATTATATATAATAATTGTAACTAATTTCATGAATTACATATGAAACTTGATGTACATACGATAGTAATTTTACCATAATTAACAAACACTAGTAACTGTCCATGAAGTAGGATAGTGGAACGGTTGCCGGTTGGGTCAGTTAAGGGTGTGTGCTTATTCTACGTAGCCACTGATTAGTAATTATATGTGTGTGCGTGGAGCATATTCAGTGTAAATGGCCTATTCAGTGGTAACATGCAAACACGAATTAGGTCCATTGGATCTACCTTCAATGTTTAGGAATCGTGTGGGTGGAAGCCTCTAATTCACTTATGTGTTTTGTCACAAAATCCCCCGTCTGACAGCCTCATTTCACAAAATAGTCCTCAACTGCCTTAGTCTCTTGCTTGGTCGGCTTCTAGGGTTTGTGCGACACCAATCCTATCAAAAGAGAGAAAAACCAAACAGGAAACCAATCCTCGTCCTGACAAACAATATGCCGTATATATCATGCAAAAAAAATTCCATTCTCGAAATTAGCTCATTTCTTTTCAAAGAAAAGGAAGTGCACTCTTTAAAGCGAACAAATAACGCCTTAGCGAAAAATCATATCAATCACATAAGAAATGTGAAAACCCCGCAACTTCTCACTTAAATCCACTTTCCCTCCAAGTGAACCTGAATGAATTCCCAAATCAAGGGAACCCAAAATAACCCATTAAACATTAGTCAATCATTTCAAATACTCGTTAGATTGCTACAGGACAATTCGTCCTTCTAACACCAATTTATGAGTTACAAAACCAATTCAATCCTAGGGCAATGTTCACATAAATCTGGGGATGCTTTAGTACACGACTCGCAAAGTACTCAAGCAATCCTCCTTCACCAGCGACATATTGTCGACAGGTAACCCCATATGCCCCATCAAATTTGTATTGGATCCTATTAATTCAATCCCTCCAATACTCTTATTCTCTAGTGTTCAACTCATACTATGTTTGCACCATGATGAACTCCATCAATGGTTGACTTCAACTCATGAAATGAATCATTACTTTGGCCATTTCCTCAGTTAATGATCACCACACACGGTGAACATAAAAATCACCCATCTGTACTCAATTCCTCATATCCACAAAAGGAGGTAAGCTCCATTCAGGATTTCAGTTAACATCTGATAACTAAATCCTTTAATAACTCTACTTCAATTTTACCTCAATCTTTTAGCCTCCACTAGCTATCAACAAATCTGAGGCTTAGATGTCCAAAACATAATTCAGGGAAACTCTTTCACCCAAAATCTCACTCTCGACACTATCAATGGTTCACCAACATATATGTGATATTAGTCGCATTACTCCCCATAGACGCTACGGTTACAGCAACACAATCGGTTTTTCCTCTAAGGCTGATATTTTCTCAATCAATTTTCCACAAAGATTATGGCATAAGATCAACTTAGAACTCTATTAGTCACACAAATCTTTATTATCACCCCATTACCAACATATCAACCATCCTCACTATAGATCTAAGCCTAATAGAGCTTCATGTTATGAGTTTAGCATTCATCAATATAAACCTTCCCAAGACTCACTAAACTCTACCACTTTACTACACACAACAGCACAGTCATCGCGACTATCTCATGTGCAACCACACAAGGTGCGGACATAATTCTGTCATCAAAATATCCACTACCAGATAACAATCCCATAAGCACCTGATTCGAAGGCACTAACTAAAATCTATAAGCTCGATTCTTTAAGGATGATCAATCACTTTGATTTCAACATGCATCAATGTACTCCTATGAACTTTATTTACTATTCTCTTGAGTATGGGATCCGTCTGTTCTACCTCCGTAGGCATGTTTATAATTTCCTACAAATTTGGTAACAACTTCATCAACTCATGCTTAGATATTGCCATCAAATCTCACTAGGACTTTATTAGCTTCATCCCTCAGAATTTGAGTCTCACTCAGCTGTACAACAATTCTTCTCCATTCAATTTAGTTGGGAAATTTATCTGACATCAAGATCCCCATTCTTATCCTCCCAACTAATCCCAATAGAGTTCTAACATTACAATTATTAGAACCTTCCAAAACATCGGTCGTGATTATAATAACTATTGTGGTTACAGACCAAACAGAGAGAGAGGGTATGGTAGTGGAGAGTTAGGTGAGCAATGGCTTAGGGTTTCTCCCCATGGCCTCTGTTGTGTGTGTGTGTGTGTGTGTATATATATATATATATCCATACGGGGAGTGCTTTTACAATTATACCCTTACATCTGAGTATTCCCCTCAGGGGCACTTATGTCATTACACATGTCCCATTTTGGGTCTCACATTCCTCTAACAGGCCTGCTAGGCTCAGTTGTGGGCCACCCCTACAACAGGAGCCTCTCGTGGTGAAGGGCTTCACGGGCCAAAGCCATGTTGCCGAGCCCTTTGGCCCCCTCCGTCCCTGTGGCATGTGAGCTTTTCCAACGTTCGGCGGAGCCTTATTGCTTGGTATAGTGTTCGCCCTATCGCGAGGGTATGGCGTTGGGCGGGTTGGCAAATTCTTCGTCGTCCACCGGGCCCTGCAGTAGTGGGGTCGAGGTTGCCAGCGGTTGCACTTCCCGATCGTGGGGAGCCGAACCGCTGGGTTCCCGCCGGTTGAGCTTCTGCCGGTTGGGCTCCCCAACTGAGCGGGTATATATATTCTGCCGGTGCTGCGTTGTACCTGCATTGTACAGTCGGATAGGTGGCCTCCTGCTCGCGCACCATGCTCCCGCACGGAAATAGCAAGGTTTGACCTGTTCTCATAGACAGATATGCTTGAGTTCATCCGCATTCTCTGATTGCGCCAACCGGCGCTACCATCAGGGAATGTTGATGTACTGAAGCCTGTCTGTTTACGAGAACAAGTAAAAACTTGCCGTAAATCAGCCTTCGCGTTCCCGAATTGCGGGGAACCCAGGCGGCTGGATCCCCGCCGGTTTGGGCTGTGAGGTTGCCGTGTGGACTCTGAAGCCGAGGTGGCCGCCTGCACTGCTCCCACGGCTCAAGGGTGGCAGTTGGGTGCATTGTGGGCTAGACCGGCGTTCGCTCGCCTTCGCCCTCTGCTTCGCATGGGACACCCCGCCGAGGGGAAGCCAGACCTCTGACGCATGGTGCTGGGTCATGGGCCCGGTTGGATTCCAGAAATGTAGGCCAAACTGGGTGTTCGCGCGGAGGTACCAGGGGCGGGGTGAGCTTCGGCCTCGTCGCGCAGATCTGCGGCGTCGAGGCGAGGTACTTCCCCGCGAATGTGGGGCCGAGGGCGACACCAGAGTCTTGTTGGCGAGGCAGAGCTCCCGTCGAGGCTGCCTTCGAGGTTGCTTAGCCAGTGGTGGCTTGCTGTTACACCCCGGCGTAGGGCCGAGGCATGGGGCCGAGCCGAGGTGAAGGGCGGAATTTCTCCGCTAAAGCGGAGACTCGCCCGTCTTAGGCTGCCGAAGTCGAAGCCAGGGTCTCACTGCTGGGGTTGGTTGGTTTCGAGAATCGCGCCGACACGCGCCGGGGACTGCACCGCGTCGCATGACCTGCATTTACGCCTTGTGGGGGCCGACACGCGGCGGGACGCTATTGACGCGTCGTGCGCTGACAGGCCGCGTGGGCGGTCGCGACGCTTCGGCTCCGGTCGTGGGGAGGCAAGCGGTTTGTCTTCCGTCGATTACGCTTACCGGTGGTGTGGGAGGCGATGGGTCTTTAAATACCCTCGTGGTAGCACGTCTGCGCCTCCACACGCTTTCTGATTGCCCTTCTCGTCTCCTGCTCTTTGATTTTCTTGCCACCGCACTTCCCTACCGCCGTCATCTAGCTCCCGGATAACGATGGCGCCCGGCGGCGAGCATGCTCAAACGGTCGGCAAGTACGGGATCCGCCGGCGGTCCTCGCCGCTTGAGGTGGAGTACACGCTCGAGGGGCGCGACCCGGCGGCGGCAGACAAGTGCTGGGTGGCGACGGAGAGGAAGGAGGGCCCTTACTCCAGCGTCTTGGGTACGACGCTCGTGACGGAGGAGACGATCCGTACACTGCTGCGTGAGGGGAAGCTGTCAGACCGCCAGGCGGTGCGGCTACCCGCCGATGACGAGGCCGAACCGCGATCTGAGGAGTCGGAGGTGATTGTTTTCGTCGCCTATTTTGAAGCCGGGCTTCGCATCCCGGCCGCGATGGTTGTTGGCGATGTGTTGCGAACCTTCAGGCTGGAGCTGGCGCAACTGACTCCGAACGCGCTGGCTCGCTTTGCCGTTTACAGCTGGGCCTTGCGCTTGGAGGCGTGCTGGCCCAGCGCCTCAATGTTCACCTATCTGCACGATGCACGGTGCCAGCCGAAGGAGCGGAAGGACGGGACGCTGTTGAACTTCGGCAGCGTCAACTTTATACTGCGGTTGCCGTGCGGGAAGCTCTTCCCCGCGAACTCCACTCGAACGAAGTGGGAGTCTAGCTGGCCAAGACGGTGGTTCTACCACCGTGTGGAGAGCGGTAGCGGTAGCGGCCTCGAGTGTACGGGCCAGCCGATGGCGTTCAACACCACGCCCAGCTCGCTGCATCGCGTTTGACCATGCTTCTTGTCTCACCTAGGAATGCGCCTGAGGGACGCGGAACGCGCAGTGAGCGTGTTCCTCGGGCCATATACGGCCAGGGAGCACGAGCGGCGCACGGCTGCGACCGCGGAGGCGGGGCTAGGGCGGATAAATCGCGTGTGCGAGGCCCTGGGTGTTCGCGTGCCGGAGCGCGCCCCTCTGGCCCCGAGCCAGTCACGACATCAAGATGACAGCGCCCAAGGAAAAAAGGCATGTCTCGCGGGAGAACTCGGGCTACCGTGACCGCGCCCTGCGCGGCGGCTGCCGTTGCCCCCACCGTTGCGGCCAGCGCTGAATCTGATTCGGACCTAGAGACGGGCGCGGATGACGAGGGCGAAAGGTCTCCGGGTGGTGCCAGGGACCGAGATTGCGCCATGGGCGTCCGGGAGGGGGAAGTCTCGTCGCCCGTGAAGGTTGTCGAGGTGGAGCCACCGTCTGCTGGCGGCACCGGGGTGAAGTCGCCGCCCACGGCGGTGACAGTGTCGGAGCTGCCCCTCGCGGAGGCCGGTGGAATGAGGTCTCCGCCAACCATGACGGCCGAGACGGAGGTGCCTCCCGCGGAGGTTACTAGGGTGGGGCCCCCGCCCGCGAGTGTTGCTACCGTGGAGCCTTCTGCGGTGGTTACCGAGGTGGGGCCCTCACCTTCTCCTCCCAGGGCGAAGCGGCCACGCCTGCGATCCCCCCTTCATCGGACGTCGAGGGGGTTTGCCGTGGCGACCCGTGTTGGGAGCTTGTGGGACTCCGACTCCGACGCCGAAGCCCCCGTATGCAGCGTCCCTTCGGCCCCTTCGCAGGCCGCTGCAGCCGGGGGGCGGGGGCTGTCGGCGTTAGGCCCCGATACGGAGACTCCCCGGCCCCCAGGGCCGACTCCGTCTGGGGGGACTGGCGCCCCTCCTAACCCACCCGCAGCTGGGGGGACGCCCCGGCGAAGTCCGCCGTAAGCCACCGAAGGTATGTCACCCTGCCACACCATAGCATAGCTTTGTAGTGTTCTCGTAGGACTGACTAGCACATCTTCTTGCAGCGGAACTCATCCCCGAGGACGGGCGATCCCCAGGGCGCGGGGGCGTTCCTTTGAGGAGGGTGTCTGGCGCACCCGAGTTTTCCGACACGAACCCCGCGCCCCCGAGCTTAGCGGACTTCGTCCCTCCCTAGAAGCGTTGGGGCGTGGCGTGGAATCGTAGATGACGCGGTCGCCAGCGTGGACCGGCAGGCGCTGTCAACCTATGGGACGGGGCACCTTGGGGACGCACTGGAGGTATCGGGAGTGAGAGTAAGTATCCGACCTTGTGACGATACGCGGTCGTGTAGCAGCTCGCTGACTCCTAGAGAAGGAGAAGGGCAAGCTTGCCACATCTCTAACGGAGCTGGACCGGACCCTGAGCGACGCTTCGGTGGGCGCGTGGGATGCCATGCTGGCCCTGGAGGTCACCCTTGAAGGTCTCATCGCCGAAGTACCGCCCCGCTCCTTCGGGCCCGAGGAGTTGTCGCGGACGCTTCGGCGGATCGAGGATGCGGCCAACATTGCCCGCAACTCCGCGACGACCTTCGGTGACCACTGCTCCTACACGACCTCGTGCCTGGTATGCACGCTCCTGCGACACCGGGGCTGCCAGCATGTCAGCGAACTGGCTGATCCCCCTTTGGAGTTGCCGGCCGGGGCCGGGGTGATGTCTGATGCCGTGCACACTGTTCGCCGCCCCGTGCGATTTTTCCATGAGAGGATCTGGGAGTACATCGGGGAGGCTGCGGTGAAGGTCAAGCTACGGAACAGCTTGTACGACGAGGGGAACCTCGGCCTGTGGCTGGATGAAGTCTCGCGTCGTGACGAGGGCGGCCCCATGGATTCGGGGGGCGACGCAAACCCTCAGGTGTGACGCCATGGTCTCCATGCGTTGGTGTGCGTTGTAAAACACGAGCCCCTTTGTCTTATAAATAAAGTACAATTGCCTCACCGGTGTTCTGACTTGTGTGCCTGCATGTCCCGAGCAGCTACCCGAGCCGGGCCGGCTACTAGTTTCTGACCGTGTGACCCGACGACGTCTTCAGCGGTGGCGGTGGCGGAGGGCCGAGGAGTCGCTGGACTTCTGGGCAAGCCGGGCTTCTTCGCGTGAAGTTTTGGCGCGAACGCGCGTTAAGGAGGAGCCGACCGAGTAACGGCTTCGAGCACCCAAGGCTGTTTGTACATTTCTATTTCATGCCTTTGTAAACATCCTCCGATGAATATGAACAGGAGGGAAGGGTTTTAGTTGAAAAATATTGCCCGTGCCTCCATGCTTGTTTACGACCATGCAGTCCCGTGCTAGATTCAGAAAACTACACCGCGCTCGCTTGTACGCGGCAATCTAGGTCAAGCCGAAGTCGATGCACGAGCGCTCCGTCCCCTACCCATCAAAGTGGTGGCAGCGGAGCTAGCGCCTTAGTCAAGGTAGACGTGCGAGCGCTCCATCCCCTACCCTTGGAAGCAGTGGCAGCGGAGCTGGCGCCTTAGTCAAGATAGACGCGCGAGCGCTCCGTCCCCTACCCTTCGAAGCAGTGGCAGCGGAGCTGGCGCCATAGTCAAGGTAGACGCGCGAGCGCTCTGTCCCCTACCCTTCGAAGCGGTGGCAGTGGAGCTGGCGCCATAGTCGAGGTAGACGCGCGAGCGCTCCGTCCCCCACCCTTCGAGGTGGTGGCAGCGGAGCTGGCGCCATAGTCGAGGTAGACGCGCGAGCGCTTCGTCCCCCACCCTTCGAGGTGGTGGTAGCGAAGCTGGCGCCATAGTCGAGGCAGACGCGCGAGCGCTCCGTCCCCTACCCTTCGAAACGGTGGCAGCGGAGCTGGCGCCATAGTCCAGGTAGACGCGCGGGCGCTCCGTCCCCCACCCTTCGAAACGGTGGCAGCGGAGCTGGCGCCATAGTCGAGGTAGACGTGCGAGCGCTTCGTACCCTACCCTTCGAGGTGGTGGCAACGGAGCTGGCGCCATAGTCGAGGTAGACGTGCGAGGTTGGGGTCCGCGTAGTTAACCTGCTCCCTGCGGGACCCGAATCGCGGTTAGCCTCTGTTAAGGCTTGTCGGTGCTCCGCGTGATGCTCGTGAGTGTAAGCTGCCGCCACGTCTCACGCCGACTTTACAAGGCGCATGCGGAGGCGAGCCTCGACTGCCTTTTGCGCGATCGCTGCGAGGTGCATGCAGAGGCCAGCCTCTAGTGTGTCTTATCAAGACTCATGGTGCCGGGATCGTCGACCACGCGCTGTTTATACTCCGAAGAGTACGCATAGGGATAATACCTATGCGTGAGCGGGAGCTTTCGCGTCTTGTTTATACTCGGTAGAGTGCGCAGGGACAACATCCGCATCTTATTTATACTCCGTAGAGTGCGCACGGAGGTAGGCCTCACATTGTGTCTTCTTTATACACCGTGGAGTGCGTGTGGAGGCGGACCTCCATGCTACGTCTTATTTAGAGTCCGTAGACAGCGCACGGAGGCGAGCCTCCGCGCGTTGCAGGCGGTGAAGTTGCGTGCGGACGCGGACCTCGACGCTACATCTTATTTATACTCCGTAAAGTGCGTGCGGAGGCGGACCTCGGCGCTACGTCTTATTTAGAGTTCGTGGACTGCGCGCGGAGGCGAGCCTCCGTGCGTTACGGGCAGTGAAGTTGCGTGCGGAGGCGAACCTCGACGCTACGTCTTATTTATACTCCGTAGAGTGCGTGCGGAGGCGGACCTCGGCGCTACGTCTTATTTAGAGTCCGTGGACTGCGCGCGGAGGGGGAGTCCCTTTGCCTTCGTGGTGTCATCTCCGCCAGCGGCTTCGATGGCGGTCCCATACACGTGCACGAATTCCCGTGGGTCCGTGTCCCCTTTGTATGCCTCGATGAAACTCGAAAACTTGAAGTCCTCCGGCCATGCCGCCTGCTGCAGGCCCGCTGAGAGCGGGGACTCCGGGTCCACACGTCGTAGCGGGACGTGGCTGGACGTGGGGGCGTCGCGGCTATCCGCCCTCTCTGGTGTGGGCTCCTATGCGACCACCGGTGGGGCCTGTTGGCTCCGGGCCTCTTGTATGTCCCGCACGGACCCGCGAAGATCCATTAGCTCCCACTGAAATGCGCTGAGGGCCACCAGCAGGGCGTTCTCCACCGTGGACGTGGTTGGGGCCATCGGTGGGCTTGGCGGCGTGACCGGAGCAGCAGCAACAACGGCCTGCACTCCCGGGTTGTCCGCTGCGCTGTCGTGAAGGACTCTGGAGCTGATGACGAAGCCCGCGTTGCCGCCGGAACCGCTCACCGTTCCTGCACCAGGTGGGAGAGCAGACGTCGTGCCGGCGTGGGCACCGGCATTGCCACCTCCGACCACCCGAGCGGCGCTGCCGGCGACTGTCGCGGTACCTGCTGTGGGGTTACCTACCACGCGTGGGGCGGTTTCGACTGCCGTAGCGGCGGTGGTGGGGTTGGTCGTCGTGGCGGTGGTGGCGGGGTTGGTCGTCGCGGTGGTGGTGGCGAGGTCGAGCGTTGCGGCGGTGGTGGCGGGGTCGAGCGTCGCGTCGTGAATGCCGGTGTTCACGATCGTCACACCCGCATCGCCACCCACGCCTGCGGCTGCCAACGCCGAAGCCCTGGTATTGACGCGAGATTCCGCCGCTCCCACCTTCTTCTTTCTTCGCCGCCGATGATGAAGCTTTCTTTGGTGCCATCCTCCTTCGGATCTGGAGGCTTGCTCTTGTCCTCCCCACGGACGGCGCCAACTGTTGTGGTTACAGACCAAACAAAGAGAGAGAGTATGGTAGTGGAGAGTTAGGTGAGCAATGGATTAGGGTTTCTCCCCATGGCTTGTGTTGTATATATATATCCATACGGGGAGTGTTTTTATAATTATACCCTTACATCCGAGTATTCCCCTCAGGGGCACTTATGTCATTACACATGTCCCATTTTGGGCCTCACATTCCTCTAACAGGCCTGCTGGGCTCAGGTGGGGGCCACCCCTACAACAATAATCAATCACGATGCAAAATTGGCGGACTTAGCTTTATAATCATTCGCCTATTACCAATTGAAAGGATAACTCTTGGAGGGATTTTCCACCAAGACAATAGATTAACACACTTCTTAGCAAGTCTAGATCGCATGGCTAGGTTTATTGAGTGGGGCAATGTAAAACCAATCATTCAATGTGCCTCAACAGTCTAAGCAATCGTAATCACCGACTGGTTCACCAATAATTCAAATCCAACTATTAAGCAGAAATGGATTTGCCTTACGCCACTACTTCTTATGTAACTACTAAATCCCCATTGGATTCAAATCAACTTCTTATGTAACTACAAAATGTACAAAATTCACGGGGGACTGAAACCAGTCACCCTCTGGGTAGGCGACTGCACATCATGTCGCCCAATGGGGGGCGACTGGTTCCTGTCGCCCAAGAGTCGGGCGACTAGAGCTCTGTCACCTGGCCATTGGGTGATTGGCTCTAGTCACCCCCATTAAGCGGCTGGAGCCTATTTGTGTAAAAAATGTTGCCGCGGGTATATTTCTATAATTTTGAATAAAAAATAGATTATTTGTATAAAAATTTTTACATTTGACGGGCATGGGCCAGGAAAGAGATTATATTCTGGTTGGCCAGGTACAAATTTCTAACTCGTTGCTGTCCTTTCTTATCTTAAGGAGTCGGATTCTTTCGTTATTTTTTAGTCCGTTTGCATTGCCGTGCTTCTTTGTTTTTTTTTTCTTTTGGTTTCTGATTCCAAAGCAAAGCACATGAGTATGTTCTTTTTATTTCTGGCCGAAACCTGTTGGCCCTTAGAGTCGCAGTTGTTTAGGAGTTGGTCGAGTCCATGTATCACTCGATGAAGTTACATGAACTCGAATAACACCTGGAATGCGTGAGTTTTTGTGCATAAAAGACTAGGGAAGGCTTCCCTTTTATCTCCGACGTGTTATTTTTGAGTTAATGGAAAACCATAAAATCGCTCCGTATTGATGGGCATACCGTGTTTTTTTGTTCTTGTGAATTCCTATCTAGTATCTTCATTGTTGTGTTTGTGGACTTGATGTCCGATTGATCCCATTCTTCATGATCGTGTGCATTGTCGTGCACGGGCAAGGATGTGCTATGAATTGGCATGCAATTAATCTATTCCTGTCAACTAGACTAAACGCATCAAACTGCTGCTGTGTGAGTGGGAAAATTTGCATCGCGATTGCTTTGGTCGTGTGCTGCAGGAGTGGATTGGGTGTCTTTCGGCATCCCGAGGTGTTTTCTTCTCATCTACTCCTGTTATTGCTTCATGGGAAATTAATTGGTGCTGCTGAGATTGTTCCTGACCGAAGATAGTGATTGAAGTTTAGTCTGGATACAGCCATACAATTATATCAATTGTTATGAGTTTGTTTGCTGCACATTACCAGCAAATTTTGGGCTGCTGCTCAACGGTTGTACCGTGAAAGATTGGGCCAACAACCCTATAATCCTAGGAGGGAAAAAGAAAACAACTACAAATTCTCTGGTTGATTGAAGAAAAGAAAAGACATATAATTCATCAGTCACTGGACCATCATATTATAATATATTAGAAATCAGTCCTACAAGTTTGATACAAAATCGAATCTAAAGTTGACATGTGATTTTTGAAGTATAAATTTCAATTTAATCCAAATAGATAAAAGTTTAAATCAGATATAATTCCTAAAATTTATATCGATCGATTTTTAAAAAATTGAAGGTCAATATTAAATCAAATTAGTGATATATATAAATTCATACCCTGAAATAATTTTAAAATGGAATTAACCTGAATACAACTAAAATTCGAATTGAAATTAAATCCCCCATATTAATCTGGGAGGGAAAAGGCCTATAAACTTGCACATTAAGGGCCAGTTTGGATGGACTAGGACTAGTTGTTAGTTAGGACTAGTTGTTAGCTGACTAGTAGTTAGCTGACTAAAGATTAGCCCAGTCCTGTTTGGATCCAAGGACTAATAAGTACTACTATCTCAGTACAAAGTCTGTTATACCCCTGAGCCTCTAGCGCATGCACGTTTTCCCTGGCGTGGGTATCGGCGTGTTTTTTCCATCCGGCTGGTCCTTTAGCCCTCATTAGCTGGGTTTGGCCAACTAGTTGGCTAACAACTAGTTGAGGCTTTGGCTAAACTTTAGCCCACTCATTAGCCCTCCTGTCTGGATCCACAAGGACTAAAAATTAGCAACTAGTTGTTAGCCCATGAGATCCAAACAGGCCCTAATATAAAGAAAACAGGCCCTAATATAAAGAAAACAGGCCAGATGATATGTGTGATTTTATCTAGCAACCAAACTAGATTTGTGTTTCTTGTGGGTGGCATGTACTAGCATTACACATCCTAGATAGGATTTGGCTTTATGAAAACTATGGGACCATATGGAGATCACCCAGTGATGAGTAATCGACTTTGGTGACCCATACTAGCATTTACTACTATAAAACAAGCTATATTGGATGCATCATCACAGACGATTCATAGCGAACTATCTGTGCTGTAATTATCACATAAGATTTTACAAGCGTATATATATAATAGTGCTCCAATTTGACACTAATTTGTTACATGCATAGCGTAGATGGACCGAAGCTGGATGTTCGTTGAGAACAGTGAGTGAAGAATACATTAATGGCGTGTCTACTTTTAGAAGAGCGGTCGAGCAGGATATGTTGAAGAAGACGATGAAATATATATACTGTCCATGCATTGATTGCGATAATCTGAAAATATTTACTAACTTAGCGCAAATCGAAGCTAACTTAATTCGAAGAGGTTTCAAAAAGGGGTATACATGTTGGACCAGTCACGGTGAAGAAAAAATTATACATGAAAGTAGTTATAACATCGTCGAGAGATACAACGATATGTCGGTTATAGATTGTGCTTTCGATAAGGATATGTCATATGATGACAATTTAGATTAGATTTTTTCCATACTCTCGGGAGTACATACTCTCACTTTTAATATACCAATTAAACAAATATTTTATACCTCTTTATCACTTTCAGTATACTTGAATACTAGAATAATCCAATACGACTTAGTCAAAAAATTTCATCGGAGCCCTTTTTTGCTATATACATTTTTTCATGTATAAAAAGAGGTATAAATTATACTATAAAAAGTAAACTGTGATGAAATTTATTGTGAAACTTATTTTAAAGTATATTATAATCATTATTAGTGTAACCATAACTCGCTGCCTGCGTAGCGCGTTCTTTGAACATTACTTATGAGCACCTCCCTAAAGCAGAAACTTGCCAGTGGCCAATTGGACATGCTGGCCCGGCGCACATGGCCTCTAGAATCTGAGCGTCACATACTCTCAAACCTGCAAGTATGTGATCACGACAAAATTTTGTACTAGTGGAGTCAGGCGTTTTGTACGCTGTATTCTAACCATAAGTCATGAGTGCGACATAGTACTCTCTAAACCAAGGCCAAACGCGAAAATTGATCCGCTTTCTGAAATTCCTGTAAAATTATTGTGACATTCCTGCGTACCAAACCTGCTCTGAAATTCGCTGCTGCAATGCCCATGATGAGAATTCAGCTTTTACATGGACGATGGAACCCTTGATCAGGCTCGATAATGAGAGCCAGTGAGAAGGGTGGTCATTAAAGTTCGAAGCTCACGGGGCACACTGCAGGTTCCCACTGATTAACTACTCAAATGAACAAAGCTAATGACCTCCGCTAAAACAAAGCAAATATGCTGAATGATTAGCAGCAGTGTGCCAGTGTCTATGATAGTCCGAACATTGGACCACGTACAGGAAACATTATAATCTATTAGTAAATCAAACTATAACCTCTAAATCAAATAACAACTGATGATTCGTCAACATCAAATAACACTATGATGGGTTTCCAACAGAAAATCTGATCCCTCCACACAAAAAAAAGATATGACAAAACAACATTAGAGAGTACAACTAATAGCCTACTGACCATCTCCCTCCCCCTCCCCCTCCAAATATCTTTGGTTGGGAAAGCAAACAGGCCAGCACAAAAGCTCAATGGCATAATGATAGACCAGACTATTCATTGTCCATGTTATATGCCTGTTGGAGCTGCATTATTACAATTATTGGATCTCCAGCTGTGTTGTCTAATTTGTTTTCCCAAGATCAAGCAGTGATAATTGTAATTGCAACGCTAACTCAATACAAAATAGCCATCACAGAGCATTTGTTAAATATTGAACATGCATAGCCATTCAATTATAGTAAATAAGAGTTGACAATCCTTGCACTAGTTAAAGGTTTAAGGCATTCTCCCACACACGAGCAGGATTACAGTTGGAAAGTAAAAATAATACATGAGGGCAGCGATAGCAATATAACAAAACAAAGGGTAAGTAAAGACCCGACGATAAAGGACACAAGAAAATGGTCCTTGTACAAGCATCATAACTACCCGTGGGTTCCGACACAGAGATGGCAGCCACTAGGATCCTTGGCTAGTGCTCATCCTCGGGCTTGCTTGCATCCCTCATTTCATCGCCGCCATCATCCTGTACACATAAATAGTTGACATTATTGACAATAAAATGTAGAATGCTATGTTCATAGATTTTGCATTATTACTGGTCAGTACACTGATCTACCTGCATATCAGAAGTCCACAAGGTGAGATTGTCGCGAAGAAGTTGCATGATCAGGGTGCTATCCTTGTAGGAATCTTCCCCAAGCGAATCCAATTCAGCAATGGCTTCATCGAAGGCCTAGAAACATAAGTGAGTATGATCACATACCAAAAGACAACATGGGCTAGCTATTATCAGCTAATTATTTGCAGCAAAGTTTTACAGGACTGTAGGATCCAGATCAATTACACTTTTTGAAGGATACGAATTCAATGACATAACAGAGTTGCAACGATGTGCCTTATGGAATCGATTGACTAAAAGAACACTTAATATGAATAAGCTCATCGCAACCAACAACTACAGCTACAAATTGTATTGGCATTCCTGAGCTAACAAGTTGGCAGTCCAGCAAGATTACAATCACATCTTGGAAGCATGCGATAATTTGAGCCGGCATGGGACCTCTACAGGATACCAAGAAACCAGTGATCAAACATCCAAAGCAAGCAGCTGAACAATGGCAGATTGTAACGGTAACTGAAGAATATTTACACTCCCTAAGCTACTGCAGACGTAGTGAGCTCTGAATAATACGGTCGCAAGCAGCGTAAGAATCTACCGTGACATGAGAAATCGAAAATATTGCCGGATGCATTGGAAAAGGGAACTAAATCAGCCCAAATCATCTAAACGAACATATCAAATCAACCTATTCTTTCACGCTGATCTGTACCGAATTATAGATCTGCGCCAAGTTCTTGAACTAACAAACTCAGAAAGTAAGCAAGAAGCAGCAAATCACCTGCTTGGCGAGCGAGCACGCGCGGTCCGGCGAGTTGAGGATCTCGTAGTAGAACACAGAGAAGTTGAGCGCGAGGCCCAGCCTGATGGGGTGGGTCGGCGGCAGCTCTTTCATGGCTATGTCCTAGAGAAAGGAACCCCACCCAGATCCAACCTTTTTGAGTCAAATCGTTCGCCAGAGGAGAAGAGAAGCAAGAAAAAGATGCGGATGCTGGTGGAACAGGGGGGAAGACCTGGGCGGCCTGGTAGGTGGCGAGGGTGGAGTCTGCGGCGTCCTTGCGCTCGGTGCCGGTCTTGAACTCGGCGAGGTAGCGGTGGTAGTCGCCCTTCATCTTGAGGTAGAAGACCTTGGCGTCGACGGCCGCGGCGGCGGGGACGAGGCGCTCGTCGAGGAGGCGGATGATCCCTGCGCATATGTTGGTGAGCTCGGCCTCGACACGGGCGCGGTACCCTCGCGCCGCCGCGGCGTGGCCCGCCGCGCCGCGCCCGTCCTCCTTCTGCTCGATCGAGGACACGATGCGCCAGGACGCGCGGCGCCCCCCGATGACGTTCTTGTACGCCACGGACAGCAGGTTCCTCTCCTCCACCGTGAGCTCCCCCCCGCCGGCGCCCGCCGCCGCCACCACCTTCTCCATGAACTCCACCATCTCCTCGTACCGCTCCGCCTGCTCCGCCAGCTTCGCCATGTACACCATCTCCTCCCTCGCCCCTCCTCCCGCTGCCACAGCCATCTCTCTCTCTCTCTCTCTCTCTCTCTCTCTCTCTGCGTGTGCGCACGGGCGCGATTCCTGCGGCTTTGGGGTGGAGTCTGTGGGTGGAGACCAGGGGGGGTGCCGGTCTGCCGGAGGAGCGGCCGCGGTTTTAAAATGAGGGTGGTGACCTTTGGGTGGGTGCCCTTTTTATCGTTTTTTTTCTTTGCTTCGCTTTTCCTTTTTTTTTTCCTTGTGGGGCGTTGGAGATAAGAACGAGGGGGAGAGGAGATTTTGTTCAGTTCAAAGACAAGGAGATCTTTTATGGGCGTGTTCATACGACGTGTTAGCTGCTGATTAGTAGATGGATTTTTTTGAGGGAGATTGGCTGCGCATCTTGTGAGTTTCCGAGTGAGGTAGATAGTTAACCTAGTTGGGCAATGCCCATGGTGGTATGGGTCACCTGGGCCAGGATAGTGTATCTCCAGTCAAGAGATAGTTGGGCCTTCATACTTGACGGCCCGTCTTTCATCTCAGGTTTAGGCTTTTGCTTGTGGGATATTCTTCCGGTAACCACGCGTGGGTGCGGCTCACTGGGTAAACGCATACACACTGTGATGTCCTTGTATTAGTGCTCGACCTGTGTAATATTGCCGAAACTCAAAAGTAAACATGGCAATGACACAATAATTTTTTTATATACTAGTTTAATAACCGTACTTTGCTATGAATAAAAAAATTATGTTATTCTCCACGTTCAGCCGAGCTTCCACAAAGGTGACGTCATACCTCTATGCTCTCGGCTTCGCGACACATATGATCGATCTTTGCTATTTTCTTTTGTTAGAGAATTTTTAAAGAGGTAAAATTTGTTTTATTGGATATTTTTTGATCTGTTAGAGATTTTTACGAAAGTGATAAGAGAGAACCTACCACCGATTATCACCATTCACCACTGCGTTCTTTTTATTTTCTTTAGAGACCACTATGTTCTTTGTAATTAGTTAAATATGAATCTTCGTTCCATCTTGTTTCACTTGTATGGACCTTTCTGGGTTTCAATTGTATGGTTAGCTTTCTAAAGGATCTAGGTATATTTTTCGGTTGTGGCTAATGACTTCTAGCTACAACAGATGGTTTTTACCCTTAAAGCGAGCGTTTGTATAAATGGACCAAATGCTGATGAGTTGCTTCGAAAAAACTGTCCCGATAAGCCACTTCAAAAAGACGGTAAAAGAGGCATCCCATTTGTTTGTTCGGGGGTAGTGATGTGGACATAAGCATGCTTTGTATTTTCAAGTTCAAGATGCTTTACACTTTCATGTTCAAGACATTGATTTTTTGGAAGGAGTTGTTGAGCCGAATAAAAAAAATTATCAGGTGAATTTTTACCATAATGAATCTACATATGATAATATTAAGAATTGATTATTACCTAATGCATATATATTATGTCTACTCATATTTGAAACCATTGTTAACTTAGGAGCCGAGAGGTAATAATGTGAGCTTGCTATCCATGAAGGTATTTATAGAAAACTCTGAAGAGCATCTGCCGAATTATCTTTCTTATCTCACAAGAAAGACAAATCGAAAATGTATTTTCCCTTTGAAAGCACTGCAGCGCCAACATACATTGTAGTGCCGAAACACTGTTAGGATGACACATGTACTGTAGCATTGATTTACTGTAGCGATGACTTAGGCCCTGCTCAAAAGTGTTGTGGCTTTTGGTTTTTGGCTGATTACAAGAGAGATTGAGGGGTAAGGGACACTCACATTGAAAAGTCACTCCATTCAAAGCGGCTAATGTAGTGACTCCTACAAATGGCTTATAGAAACACCTTGAGAAGCCACTTTATTCAAAAGTTAGTTTCTAAAAAGCCAACCAATTTGCTATAGCTTGCTAGCACCACCTTAGAGTTCTGTATATATGAGGGTGGCCCCTCCATGTAAGGTAGCTTGAAAAAAATCAGAAATGCAAAGTTCTTGTTCTAGGGTTTGTGTGAGGTAAACTCCACTCTCCATAGAATTGAGAATTATCTGGAAATTCTAGTCTCCGTCATTTTTATGGTTGCCTCGATGATTGCAAGAATACATTTACTTCACATGAGCAAGTAGACAAAAGTGATTGAAGCGTATGGTTGGGTGAATCGAGTGTCGTAGGTTGCTGTAATAGAGACGGTGGTTAACCATGTCATTCATCAGGTTACGTGGGTTCAGTTATCTCCAATTCTAGGCCGTGAAGATCGGGTAACACCTCTCCGCATTAGGAAGCTAGAAGCTATAAGTCAAAAAGAATGAGGCCTTTACTTGGGTTTGGCTGGAAGCAGGCCAGGTTGCCAATCTACCATTACTAGGCCATCTGTATGGATGGATGTTTTTGTTTTGCCGTGGTTTATGGCTTTTGTCTCTAGCGCGAGTGTTTGTGTAAATAAGCCAAATACAAATAAACCGATTTAAAACAATGGCGAAGAAATCATCATATTTATTTATTCAAAAGAAGTTATAAATCATAAGCCAAAAAAACGAACCATACATCTATAATAAATCATGTCCCATTTACATGCCAAACCAGTAGCGTCAATCCAACCGGCCCAATCCAAAGGAACAGCTGAACTCTAAAGTGAAACTACTGCTTACGTAACAACCTCTACCTAGTCAGCTTTACCATCCATCGAGGCATCGACCACGCCATACTGCCATTTGGCCATCGAATTCTACGAGCTCTACCAAATCATGGGCCGAACAAGAACGAACGAACCCTTCCAAGCAGGGCACGCCGCCGCTTACGGGACGGGAAGCAACCGATGGATTCCGGGAGATTTTTACCGTGAGCGGGCAGGAAAAGAGGCAAGGAAACAAGCGGAGCGCGCTCGAGCAAACAGGAAGGAAAGGAAGAGCATTAGCCACAGGCACCGCACTTCACCGCCGTTTTGAACGCACCCGCGTGCATTCCTGACTTGCGTAAGAGTCGCACGTGGGCTGTGTGGCGTGCGTGCTCCGCCGAATCCGCCTCGTACGTCCGTTGGTTCGCCACACCTGGCAAGCCATGGCATGCAGTGCACGTTTTTCACTGCAGCGCGGCCGGGTTTGCCCTGTCCTGCCTAGTTCCTCCTACTGTTTTCTTGTGGTTATTGGCCGGGGCCCCTTTTGTTTTATGAACAACGCATGTGGTATTTGGATGAGGATGCACTGCAGATTTTTTTTTATTTTAGGCCGGAGACACTGCAGCTGGGACGGGACAACGTGGAGTTGGGTTTGAATGTGGATGTAGTGCTGTTTGATTCACTCGAAACAGGAGAGCTGGATCCGAGATCGGTAGGGTCTAACATGTAATTCCATGGAACTGGCAAGTGGCCCAGGTTGTAGGCATGATGTTTAAGCTCCACGTTCACTCGGTTCTGAGCCTTAAGACTCGTTTAGGTGCCAATCTTCTTCTTTAGTGAATTCCAGGGCAAACATGCGTACGTGGAGTATGGTTTTGCATTTCAGTTGCTAGCTTTGATATTCTTTAGCAATTAACAGCTGAAACGCTGCGAAATAAATTGAGGGAAACGGGATGCTAAAACGACCCACAATTTGAAACTTAACCGATCCCACAATAGTAATGGAACTGAAATGGACCGTCAAAAGCATCAAGCGCACCGAGACAATACGAAGTCAAGCAAGCCCATCTAGAGGACTAGGTAAAAACACAAAAGGCTTCTGCTTTTATACCAATGAAGGCTCCAAAAAGGAATAAAGGATTGATCAGACAGAAAGGTCTTGTCTTTCCGTTCGTGAGAGGTGTCATCTCCACATCCCTTTTCATTCCTGATCTATCCCCTTGTTCGGTCTGATGTTTGTTTCGTAGCTTAATTACCACTAGCAGCGCACGCATGGAAAAAAAAGAGCAAAAAGCGTGCCACACTTGGACTAACGGAAGAAATGTTATTCTTGTCACGCTATCAGCTCCATTTTCCTTTCGTATGATTAAACTTGGGGCGTGGAATAAGAATTATTTCCTCCCTGTGGAAGTGTGGAGAGGATTCGTGTCGTATAGACTTTGGAGTTTGGACCGAACACTTCATCTTAAACGGTGGTCGGATTTGCAGTTGATTGTAACTGCCAGCTGAACGAATGGATCAGACCAGCCGGTGTCAGATGTCCGGTTGGCCCGTCATGCTGTAAATTTTCTGTTCAAATATTTTATCAATTTCACATTTCCATGTATCAGTAGTGCTACCAAAACCAAACACGAGTTAACCATAAACTGACACACAAATAACAATCCTGATTTTCGCCACCAACATCAAGAGACACCACAGCACACAGGACACCATGCAAATAGCCTGTAATGTCACAAGGCTCATGCCCCAAAAGGATTCTGGCCCTGTTCTTTTCTTTTCAGCTTTTAAAAGTTATTTTTCGGCTTTTCTACAGTAACTAAGGGCCTGTTTGGTTTGAAGCCTAAGGATGCCACACTTACCTTAGGCAAGTTTGACCAAATGAAGCTAGTGTTTGGCTCGTAGCCAAAATCATGGCGTGCCATACTTTCTTAGTCACCGGACCACTTGTCATAGACTCATTTTTGTGCCAAAACTTGCCACAGTTGTGGCGAACAAATTGTTAGCCACAAAAAGTTTGGCATGCCACACTATGCCACAAAAAGTTGGGCAAAGTGAGGCTCCCAACCAAACAGGCCCTAATTTTTAAACGGAGTATCTTTTTAAGATATAGTCTACTAGTTAATTGTAGTACATACTGTACCGATTTCATTTATATTAGCAAAAGCTGCACGCGAGTTTCTGTTACTCTGTAATCTCTCATACAAATAACCCAAAAGTCACAAACCGCAGCCAAAAGCCATAAACTCCAGCCAAAAAGAACAGGCCCTCTGTCGAGACTCCAAGCGACCGCAAAATATGTGTAGCCCAAGGGCGGAACCACAACTCGGGCAAGGTAGGCTTTAGTTAGGATGTGAAAAAATATGTAGTGTACAGCTCGGGTAAATTCAGTTCAGACTGGGTAATATTTTTATAGTCCAGCCTAGATAACCTAAATCATTCTACCACTGACTCAGGGTGTAACCAAATTCTGATTCCGTCACTAGCCAAGCAGCGCCTGATGGGCAAATTGTTTTGTCAGAAACAGCGGTATACGTTCTCTGACGGTGACGGCGTGACCACATCACCACCGAAAAACAGCAGGACTTGGCCAGTAGCACGTACGCGCGTGCACCAGGGTTGTGTAGGCTCAAGACGCCGGGACGGCGAATCGCAGGCCCCTCGTAAAGCTTGGCGAAGCCCGCGGTTTTTCCACGGTCGGCACGGCAAATCAGCCCCATCGCGTCGCGGAATTCCCAGCCTCCGGAACGCACCGCACCACGTTCGCGCGCGGGCGCACCAAGCTTTATATATCCGCACGGCGAGCGTGGCCTCCAGAGTCCAACACCTCGCAAGGAAAATACGCTCGCTCGCACGGAACTTTTTCTCGTCAGATCGACTGATTCCTACGTACGTGCACGGTGCGCCGGGACTTGTTGCTTGGTCGCCATATAACGTGTGCGTTCTTGCGACGATGGCCATGGCGTTCCCGCCGAACATCGTGGCGCTGAGCAAGGTGCAGCGGCTGTACGACGCGTGCGACGTGGTCTTCTCGTCGGCGGCGCCGGAGGAGGGGATGCCCACCCTCAGGGAGATCAGATGGCTGCAACACCTCCTCGGTACGTACGTCGGACGTCAGTGCTACGTTCGTTTGTTCTTAGCATGCGTGTCTAAGCAGTTAGCACATACATATAGTACTTTCTTGGTCGATGGTGAAGGGGATGGCTTACAGTGATGGCTATCTTGACGTGTAGATGGCATGGAGGCGGCGGACGTTGGGATCGACGACGGCTCCAGCGACGGGGAGAGGCCGTCGTCCTCGTCCTCGTCGGACGATGAGCTGAGCCCCAAGAGCGGCCGGCTCCTGCCGGCGCACGCGTTCACGCGGATCACCTACGTGCACATACACCAGTGCGACGATTTCTCGGTATGCCAGTGCGGTTCGATGTGCGCCACTCTTCCGAGTTGCCACACGATCGGGTTGCGGGTGGTCACAACGAGTTGGTTTAATTTTGACAGATCGGCGTCTTCTGCTTTCCTGCGGGCGCGACGCTGCCGCTGCACGACCACCCGGAGATGGTGGTTTTGAGCAAGCTCATGTACGGCTCGGTGCTTGTGCGGTCGTACGACTGGGTCACCGCACCGCCGTGCTCTAGCCCAAGAAAGTGTAAGCCCCATCACACTCTGTTTGCGTCAATGCCTCCTTCAAGTTTGATTCGTTGATTTCAATCGAAAGTGTGGCCGATTAACCTGTGAGGCAAATCGGTTTACGTAGCGATGGTTTGATGAATTAAGTAAATGGCGCAGTGATTAGAAGGTTAATTACTGTTTATTGTATCCATTGTACTTACAGTGGCCAATGACTTGCTGCAGGTGGTTTGGCCAGGGTGGTGGCCGCCGACGAGGTGTGGCACGCGCCGTGCAAGGCGTCGGTGCTGTTCCCGCGGAGCGGCGGCAACATGCACGCGTTCACCGCAGTCACGCCGTGCGCGATCCTCGACGTGCTGACGCCACCGTACTCGGAGGAGCTAGGCCGGCCGTCGACCTACTTCAACGACGTCCGCATCCTCTCTCTCCCAGGTGCTTATGCTGCTGTTATTCTCACGCCAAAACTCGTACAAGCGTACATCTCGTCGTACAAACTGTCCAAGCAATTGCAGCTTAACAGTAGTCTCTAACTGCCTGACACGGTGCTTTACGCCATTTTTGTTCAGGTTTTGCTTTTCTTGAAGAGACAGACTTGCCCGAGGATTTTAGCGTTGCGGGGGCGCCGTATCTTGGCCCTGAGCTTACGGCCGATATGGATGATGGTGACGACTACTACGACGACGATTATGACGAGTAGCTAGCTCACTGCTTTTTCAGAAAAGCTAGATACTAGATAGTTACGTGTACTAGTTCTGTACATGGCATGTACAAGTTTTTTTTTTGCCCATGTGTATATGCTCTTATACTGGTAGGATTTTTTTTTTGAACACGCCAAAGGCTTACATGTTATTTCATTAATAGAAAAAGAAAGAGTATAACTAATTATCTAACTAAATTGGTCAGGTGAGAAAGTACAATATGGCTTACTCATGTCTCTTTCTAAATCGGGAACCGGAAAAAGAAAAACATAAGAGACTAAAATAACACCAACAAAAGCAACACAATTATAGTATCCAACTGCAAAGGCAAGAAGCTCTCGCCGAACTCCATAACAACCATTTTTACTGAATAACCTCCCGTGATCCTTCTGAACAACACTCCGAGTCGATAGCCGCCATTCTGAAAGTTCAAAGTCTACAGCTGGCATGATAGCACTACGATTTGTCAGGGAAAGGATAGCAAACCACACATGCCTGCAACAACACAATTGATTAAGAGATGCTGAATTGTCTCTGGTTCTTGTTCACATAGCACGCATGCCTCAGGAAGCGGCAATCCTCTATTCTATAACCAGTCAGCAGTCCAACATCGTTTTAGAACAACCAACTGTGCGAAAAACTTACATCGCAATGGACCTCCAGATTTCCATATCAATTTATAACATGGTAACCTAATGGCACCATGGAAGAGAGTTTTGTATATCGAACTTGCTGTGTACGAGAGCAAGGAAGACCACTTCCAAATTATTCTGTCTTGCCTTTCTTCCTGTAGCTATACTTGTGCCACTCGATTCCAACTCTGAATATATCCTCTGATCACCACCATGGATACACTTCCCTGTATATCTTTGATCCAAGCATTGTTTGTTAGAGTTTCTTTCACTGTCCTTCTCTCACACACTTTCTTACCCACCAATTGCCAAAGATTTGGTTCCAATGTTTTGATTGATAGTCATCTAACCAACCATCTATCCAGAATAAAATTGAGCTTCCATCTCCCATCTCAAAACTAAGAGATGCCTCAAATATTAGATTAAATAACACGGTCCTGCTGAACTTCCATGCCCAACCATGTTTTTGTATTCTTTTTTAGCCACAGCCATCTCATTTGTAGTGCAAACCCTATAATTTGCAAATTTTGATTGCCAAGGCCACCAAATTCTAGAGGCCGATACACATACTGGTAGTTTTATGAGGAAATTGCATCGATGGTCCATAGACTTCTGCAGAAGTTTTATTTAAGGGGTTGTCTAGACTTTAAATTTTCTTATGCGTAAGTCACATTTTTATTTATTTGAATCAACATCCAATCATATAGCATGTCAATCTCTATACAAATCTAATGATCATGAAAATTGGCTTAAACTTAAGAAAATTTCAAACATCATAGAAATAGCAAATCCGTTTATTTAAACCCCTCAACTTTTAAATTGGCATGGCAGGTCGAACAAGTTTAGAGACCTACCACGGCCAAATTGAGCTGTGTGCTAAGTGAAAACTTTTCTATTAGGGACCGTAATGCAGTTTTCTGTTCTCTCTTTTTTCTGAGCAGATCGTTTCCAAAAGAAACACAAAAGAAAAGGAATTAGAAAATTTTCTCTACCTGAAAACGAAACAAACGCAAACAGACGGCCACAGCCTGTTGATAATCAAATTTGGCTTGGAACCACAATCATCGTAAAACCAAAAGCAGGTTAACAAGGGAAGGTTGTGCCCATATCATGGTCGTGAGTAGTTACGACCACGGCAAAGCAAGTCGGAAGCCAGCTAGACCGGTTACGACCACGTTGGCCGTAGTTGAAGGCAATTACGACCACGTTGGCGGCCGTTACAACCACGGCAAAGCAAGTCGGGAGCCAGCTGGACCAGTTACGACCACGTTGGCCGTGGTCGAAGGCAGTTACGATCACGTTGGCGATCGCCGGGTAATTTTACGACCACGGTGCAACATTTACGACCATATCATCTTTAATCGGAAGCCAGCTGGGCTGATTACGACCACGTTGGCCACCACGTTGAGATCTACGACCACGGTGAAGTCTACGACCACGTTGGAGGCTACGACCACGGTGGGATCTACGACCACGTTGAAGGCCACGATCACGCTGGAGTCTATGACCACGTAGAAGCCTACGACTGCATTGGAGGCTACGACGACCACGATTGGCCACGATCAGAAGCCTGGTTCACAGTCGACGACATCAAGGTTGATAGTCGGCAGCCGAACTTACGACCACGATGAGAAGTCGGTGGCTTACGATCACGTTATAACGAGAAGCGGTAGCAACTCCGACCACATTGAAGGAAGTGAACGTGATCGAAAGGATGGTTCGACCACAGAAAAATGACGATCGCCAGCATCACCGCGTGCTCATTGAAGGTTTCGATCACGATATTTTGAGCGGCTGAAGGAAAGACAGCGCAGCGATACAATGGAGCGGTCGTAAACTGCTACAGTAAGTTTACGATCACGAAGGAAAATTGATTGGTAAAGCAATAGAAGGATCGGAACCGGTTGTAAGCATCCAGAACCAGTCATAAATAGTTCTAACCAGTCGTAAACGATTCTAACCAGTCGTAAACGGCCCTGGGAAGTCGTAAGAGACACTGACCGGTTATCGTAAAGGGTTCGACCACGCAGAGAAGGCCACGGTCGCGTTGAAGGCGGTCGTAAGGAGCAGCGATCAAGTCGGGAAGGCCAGTACGTGCCAAAGGCGATTCCGACCATGTTGAAGGAAGTGAGCATGGTCAAAGGGATGTTTTTTGAATGGTCATACGGCATCAAGAGCACTCGGGATCGGTCGTAGGCAGTGCTGGCCGGTCATAAACGATCTTGGGAAGTCATGACACGCGCGGGCAACAGTTTGGAAAGGATCAAGAAACAATCTTGAAGCGATCTCTGCCGCGTGGTAAAATTGCAACCGAATAAATTAAGATAAGTTTTATTCGGTCTGGACTCTGATTTGATTCGAATACTGTTGTTTCCAAAAGAAGCTAGGACCAGCTTCCCCCTATATATATGTATGTAGGGGTCACGGCCGATTGATAACACACAATCGAAACTCATCTACTGTATTATTTTGCAATCTACTATTTTCCTCTGCCCTATTTTGCTTCTTGTTCTTCGTCGTCGTTTACTCCCTTGCGATAACGAATCACAAGGTCCTAGGGGCGGTCAGGCCGACCTAGGACAGCCCATTGCCGCCGCTCACCCTGACGGGGTCCCTCCCGGGCGCGTGGGGTGTCGGGTCTCAAGAGCTCTCGCCGGCGTGTCCTGCGTATCGCGCTCCCGGCAAGACTCCTCCGGCGACGTGTCCTGCGTATCGCGCTCGACGCCGGGGCCACACGGTGACGTGTTCGTGTGCGAACACACTTTTGGCGACTCCGCTGGGGAAAGATCAAGGAAAATTGACGCCGCCAATCACCATGACTGGCAGCAGCAAAATCCCAATGCCCGGAGAGGTTAACATCGATAATGTCGTCAAGCCCGGCTACGATGAATTATCGGAAGAGCATCGCCAAGCTTTTGAGGCATACAAGAAAAAGCGCGAGGAGGAGGATTTACGAGCGTTCCTTGCAAAATTCAAGAAGGATCGTCAAGGCAACATAACCCCACTCGGCGACATCACGTTCCCTCCTCCGCATTACTCGGAAAAGGTAGAACCCCTTGTAAGTGCCGCATCAACCCTTTCATCTGTTGCTACCAATTCATCTAGTGTTACAATGGAGCAAGTTCAGCACATGCTTAATGAGAACACTAGAGAGATCTTTGATTATATGCATCAGATGGCAAACATTAAGAAAATAAATAGTGCGGCCATGGGTACAAGTCAGGTTGGCGCTTTTTCTAGCATAGAACTTTCTAAGCCGACAGCGCCTATTAATTCATCGGCAAGTAGTGGAGTACCAAGTATACAACCCCAATGTGGCATGCCGTTGAGTTTCTTTTCCGGACAGCAAACTAAACCTGGAGGTGAACTAATGGTAGCGCCCACGTATCCTAATCATATCATGAGCCTACCACCTTTGGGAACATCAACATCAGGCGATATAAGTATGCCAAGGTCCTTGCCATATTCTGTTATACCGCCGATGCCGCCTCCACTGCCTACCATGGTGACCAACACCCCTATAGCTCCTTTGCAGTCACCCATCACAGCTTCGGCCAATATGGACGAAGCATTGGCAAAAATTAGAGATGATGTGCGCAGGATGTTTGTTGAGTCTTTCGGCATTGAGCCGAGAGTTAGAGCCCGCACTTATCAGAAACCATATCCATCTCATTTTGATACTATTGCTTATCCCCAAGGTTATAAGCTTCCTGAGTTTGTTAAACTTGATGGTGGGGACAGCAAAACTACATGGGAGCACGTTAGCCAATATCTCGCCCAGTTGGGAGCGGCGGGTAATATAGATGAACTTAAAGTTCGTTTGTTTTCTTTGTCTTTAACTGGCACGGCTTTTTCATGGTTTTCTGCTTTACCCCCTGGTTCTATCATTACATGGTCGCAGCTTGAGCAAAAATTTCATGATCATTTTTATAGCGGTGACGCTGAGTTTAAGTTATCACATCTTACATCGGTTAGGCAAAAAAATGATGAATCGGTTTCCGATTATGTCAAAAGGTTTAGAGATGTTAAAAACCGGTGCTATAGTCTTGTGATAAGTGAAAGGGACTTGGCTGATCCTGTGTTTAGCGGTTTGAGAACTCACATTAAAGAAAAGTTGGAAAGTTATGAGTTTTTAACCGTTAACCAAGTGTTGCAGCGAGCTTTGGCTAAAGAAAGCCAAAGTAAAGATATCAAAGAAAACCATAAGACTAAAGCTGACCTTCCTTGCATGAACGTTGTTGATTATTCTTCCGATCAGGATGATGAAATTGATGTCTATGCTGCTGAATTTGTTTGGCCCTCAAAGGCCAAACCATATGCATGTAATGCTCTTAAGCCAATTCGCAAAAATCGTGAAGAGGAGATGAAGTTTACTTTTGATGTTACAAAATGTGATAGAATTTTTGATGCTTTGCTGAATGATAAGGTCATTAAAATTTCTCATACTTTACCGCCGTTTGAAGAGCTGAAGCGACGAGCTTTTTGCAAATATCATAATTCTTTTTCTCATGCCACTAATGATTGTAATGTTTTTCGGCGACAGATCCAATCGGCTATCAATGATGGACGATTGAGTTTTGCCGAAATGCAAGTGGACAAGTCTCCCTTCCCCATGAACACGATGGATATGGAGGGCAGGAAAGTGTTGCTTCGGCCTGAACATGCCGAATCAGCAAAAGGAAAGCCAGGTGTTGTTATCGGTGAGCCTAGAGTGATACATGCCGATGACAAGGTCTTAGGAAGAGAGGTTGTACTGGAGAAGGCCCCAAATGGAAAGGAAACATTGAAGATCACTGTGAGCACTTCTGTACCTGGGGGGCAAGTGCAACATGAGGCTTGCAGTAAGTTTATCAAGCCCAAAAATCCAGAGGTTGGCAAGTGGAAGATAAACAAAGCAAAAGTACAACGGAAGCGCATCAAGCCAACATTCGATATGCTGCTGTCCAAATATGCTAACCAAGCGGCCACTTCTAGCTCTAATCGACCATCGCAATTGAAGCGTCCAAGATCACCTCCGAGGCATCAAATACAACGTCAGTTTCGTCCGTATGAGCCATGGGCGCCTACGCAATGGATGACACCTTTTTCCTGCACACCATACAATATGAATAGAGGGTGGGCGCAGCCTCCAATGGTGCCCTATGCTTTTCACCCTGGGTGGACAGCACCTAGAAGATCAGTTTTTGAGAGGCTAACCCACTCTACAAAAAGTTGTTTGGGTGGTGGTACTGGTCGACCATCCAATGCCTCTGCAACGAAGAAGATTATGAAGCAAGAGTGGCGTGCTAAGTCGCCAAGCGCTGAAAATTCAGAACCCAACAAGCAAGAAAGCAGGACTGCCAGTGCTGCAGAAGTATCAACCAAAGATCTCGGTAAAAGGCCAATTGTCATTAATAATCCGGCTAAATCCAGTAGTACTATGGTGGCTGTCCAGCTAGGTTCAGCAGCTAATGATCATGAAGCCAGCAGCAGTAGCGCGAAGGGAAGAGACCCCAAGTATACCCGGCCGAGGTGGTGCCCTTCAGGCCTGACCAAAGCTCAGAAAAGAAGGTTGCAGCGTATGCGAAATCAGCAGAAGATCGAAGACGCAGCAGAAGCACAGAGAGATGAATTTTTCAATAAAAGTCGTCCCATGAAGCATGTATGGAGGCCTAAACCAGTGGAGGGGATTACAGATACTACTATCGCAACAGCACATACATCACCTAAAGAGCATGAGCAGGTATGTACATTGGGAGATGATGAGGAGATGTTAGATTTTGAGCCCACGCCAGCTAGAGAAGGTATGGATATCAATATGGTTTACTATCTACCTGCTGAGTTTCATGCTGCTGATGAAGAAGGGGAGATAGCCCAGCTGGACTTTGGTCCTAAAAATGCCATTTTCGAGAAGCCTAAAGAGCCAGTGAAGCACTTGAAGCCGTTGTACATCAAGGGCCACATTAACGGGTCACCGATTGCTAGGATGCTTGTTGATGGTGATGCTGTTGTCAACCTCATGCTGTATTCAGTCTTCAAAAAATTGGGGCTACAAGATGATGATTTGAAAAAGACGAACATGGTGCTGAATGGTTTTGAAGGAAGAAGGAGTAATTGGTGCTGTTTTAACACAAGAAACTGAAGGAAAAGAACATGTTATTACATATTTGAGCCGGCGTTTATTGGATCCAGAGACAAGGCACACTTTTATTGAAAAATTATGCCTTTCGTTATATTATGCTTGCACAAAATTAAGACATTATTTGTTGTCTAGTGCTTGCATAGTCGCATGTCAAACCGATGTCATTAAATATATGTTGCATAGACCAATTCTGAGTGGTAGGATTGGTAAGTGGGCTTATGCTTTGATTGAATATGATTTGGCTTACGAAGCTTTGACATCTATGAAGGGCCAAATTGTTGCTGACTTTATTGTTGAACATCGGATTGATGATAGGCATCATATTGATATTGACCTGGTTTCTTTAGTACCATGGAGATTATATTTTGATGGTTCAGTTTGTAACAATGGCCAAGGTGTTGGTGTTGTTTATATTTCTCCATATGGGGCTGTTTTTGAGGCCTCTTGTCGTTTAGAGTTCTTTTGCACAAATAATCAAGCCGAATATGAAGCTTTGATATTCGGGCTGCAGCTTTTACTTGCTATAGGTGCTACACATATTGAGGTTTTCGGTGATTCGTTGCTAGTAGTGCGGCAAGTTTCCAAGGTTTTTCAATGTTTCGACGAATCGCTTAATGTTTATCTTGATAAATGTCTAGATATCATTGCTGCCTTTGATTTCTTTAGTATTGCTCATATATCTAGACATGAAAATTGGAGAGCAAATGAGTTAGCGCAGCAAGCATCCGGCTACCATATTTCTCGTGGTATGTTCCACCTTTCTCACCAGCCGGTGTCTTGTCTTGCTAACATAGACGAGACCAAACCGCAACTCACCGATTCGGCCACTAATTTAAAATCTGATGCAAGTGAGGATGCAGATTGGAGAAAACCAATCATTAATTACTTGCAAGACCCTAGCAAGAGGGTAAATAGGACGGTTCGACGGATGGCTTTCAAATATGGTTTAATTGACAACAATCTTTATCGCCGTACTATTAATGGTATTCTTTTGAAATGCTTGGATGAGGATCAAGCAAGAGTTGCTATGGGAGAGGTACATGAAGGTATATGCGGTACTCATCAGTCGGCACACAAGATGAAGTGGTTGCTAAGACGTGCTGGTTTCTATTGGCCGACAATGATTAATGATTGTTTCAGATACTACAAAGGGTGTGCAGCATGCCAAAAGTTCGGTAACATTCAGCTAGCTCCTGCTGCTATGTTGCACCCTATTGTCAAACCGTGGCCATTCAGAGGGTGGGGATTAGACTTCATCGGGCAAATACATCCTCCGTCGTCAAAAGGGCATCGGTTTGTGCTAGTTGCTACTGATTATTTCACTAAGTGGTCTAAAACAATACCTCTCAAGAACATGACACATGTGGAAGTGATTCAATTCATAACTGAGCATATTATTCACCGGTTCGGCATTCCTCAAACATTAACTTCAGATCAAGGTTCTTCTTTTATATCAACTCAAGTCCGAGATTTTGCTGAATTATATAAGATAAAGTTGTTCAATTCGTCTCCATATTATGCCCAAGCTAATGGACAAGCAGAGTCTACAAATAAAATATTGATCAAGCTCATCAAGAAAAAGATTGAAGATAATCCTAGAAGGTGGCATGAAATGATGTCCGAGGCTCTTTGGGCGCATCGAATCTCAAGGCATGGAGCAACCAAAGTAACTCCATACGAGCTTGTATATGGGCAAGAGGCTGTTTTACCCGTAGAGGTAAATTTGGATGCCTTGAGATTAGCTAAGCAAAATGCCTTATCGGCTGTGAATTATCATAATTTAATGATGGACAACATTGATGAAGTCACCGATAAGAGATTAGAAGCATTAAAAGCCATTGAGAAAGATAAGATGCGGGTGGCAAAGGCATACAACAAGAAAGTCAAGTTGAAGAGCTTTCAAGTTGGTGACCTAGTGTGGAAAGTGATTCTACCAATTGGCTCGAGAGATAATAAGTTCGGAAAGTGGTCTCCAAGTTGGGAAGGTCCTTTTAAGATTGCAAGAGTGGTTCCGGGTAACTCATATTTGGTCGAATCATTGCAAGGTACGTTGCTGCCCCGTGCTCTCAATGGGAGATACTTGAAGAAGTTTCATCCAAGTGTGTGGCAGGAAGCTTGAACATGTATGGCCGATACTTGTTTATCGCCCTTAGACTTTATAACATGGCCGATAATAACTTATCGCCCTTAGACATATAAACATGGCCAATGGATGTGTTGACATTGGCCTTGTTGGTCGAGCAAGTAATCCTTATTTTTTGGCACACAAGTGTTGCCAAAAAACAGGGGGGCATATGTTGATAATCAAATTTGGCTTGGAACCACAATCATCGTAAAACCAAAAGCAGGTTAACAAGGGAAGGTTGTGCCCATATCATGGTCGTGAGTAGTTACGACCACGGCAAAGCAAGTCAGAAGCCAGCTAGACCGGTTACGACCACGTTGGCCGTAGTCGAAGGCAGTTACGACCACGTTGGCGGCCGTTACGACCACGGCAAAGCAAGTCGGGAGCCAGCTGGACCAGTTACGACCACGTTGGCCGTGGTCGAAGGCAGTTACGATCACGTTGGCGATCGCCGGGTAATTTTACGACCACGGTGCAACATTTACGACCATATCATCTTTAATCGGAAGCCAGCTGGGCTGATTACGACCACGTTGGCCACCACGTTGAGATCTACGACCACGGTGAAGTCTACGACCACGTTGGAGGCTACGACCACGGTGGGATCTACGACCACGTTGAAGGCCACGATCACGCTGGAGTCTATGACCACGTAGAAGCCTACGACTGCATTGGAGGCTACGACGACCACGATTGGCCACGATCAGAAGCCTGGTTCACAGTCGACGACATCAAGGTTGATAGTCGGCAGTCGAACTTACGACCACGATGAGAAGTCGGTGGCTTACGATCACGTTATAACGAGAAGCGGTAGCAACTCCGACCACATTGAAGGAAGTGAACGTGATCGAAAGGATGGTTCGACCACAGAAAAATGATGATCGCCAGCATCACCGCGTGCTCATTGAAGGTTTCGATCACGATATTTTGAGCGGCTGAAGGAAAGACAGCGCAGCGATACAATGGAGCGGTCGTAAACTGCTACAGTAAGTTTACGATCACGAAGGAAAATTGATTGGTAAAGCAATAGAAGGATCGGAACCGGTTGTAAGCATCCAGAACCAGTCATAAATAGTTCTAACCAGTCGTAAACGATTCTAACCAGTCGTAAACGGCCCTGGGAAGTCGTAAGAGACACTGACCGGTTATCGTAAAGGGTTCGACCACGCAGAGAAGGCCACGGTCGCGTTGAAGGCGGTCGTAAGGAGCAGCGATCAAGTCGGGAAGGCCAGTACGTGCCAAAGGTGATTCCGACCATGTTGAAGGAAGTGAGCATGGTCAAAGGGATGTTTTTTGAATGGTCGTACGGCATCAAGAGCACTCGGGATCGGTCGTAGGCAGTGCTGGCCGGTCATAAACGATCTTGGGAAGTCATGACACGCGCGGGCAACAGTTTGGAAAGGATCAAGAAACAATCTTGAAGCGATCTCTGCCGCATGGTAAAATTGCAACCGAATAAATTAAGATAAGTTTTATTCGGTCTGGACTCTGATTCGATTCGAATACTGTTGTTTCCAAAAGAAGCTAGGACCATCTTCCCCCTATATATATGTATGTAGGGGTCACGGCCGATTGATAACACACAATCGAAACTCATCTACTGTATTATTTTGCAATCTACTATTTTCCTCTGCCCTATTTTGCTTCTTGTTCTTCGTCGTCGTTTACTCCCTTGCGATAACGAATCACAAGGTCCTAGGGGCGGTCAGGCCGACCTAGGACAGCCCATCACCGCCGCTCGCCCTGACGGGGTCCCTCCCGGGCGCGTGGGGTGTCGGGTCTCAAGAGCTCTCGCCGGCGTGTCCTGCGTATCGCGCTCCCGGCAAGACTCCTCCGGCGACGTGTCCTGCGTATCGCGCTCGACGCCGGGGGCACACGGTGACGTGTTCGTGTGCGAACACAGCCTACAAGCTGTTTTCTAGAAGAGAATCCACGGTATTGATCAGCATGGCGTTGTTGGCTTAGTGCACACGGTTGGGTTGGGCATCTGGGCAGCGGCTTGCGTGGTGCGACATATGACCATGGGCGCGCGGCTTGCAAAGTTGCAATAATCACTACGCTCACATGGAAGTCGCGTTAGTGGGAGGACTTAATCGTGCGATGGTCTTAGTCGTGAAGATACGATGAAGATGTTGTGCAGGACTGGACAGCGTGGAGATATGCGAAAGCCTTCGAATTGTTTCAAAGCGACAGGAACAAAAACGAATTGATGGCTGTGACGGGAAAGATGTCCACGGCCTACAGTTCTATTAGCTTTTCGGACTGCACGGGGCCGAGTATTCCTTGACCAAATGAGCACGGGCCTCTCCAGAAGTGATTGTCGCTGACAGTAGCATTAGGATGCCCGTTTAGAAATGTTCCTGTTGGAAAACATGAGTCTGTGCATGTAAGTTTGGTCTATAGTAGGCACCTCACCACTTAATCTATAAATAGTGAGTTTCAACCATGGTAAGTGTTGCAGGTAGAACAAAGGTCATAGAAAGAATAAGAACAAGACCAAGGGCACATGTCTATGTTATCTATGTAATGAGTAAGGTCACATGATAAAAGACTGTCTGAGTTTGAAGCAAATGAAGAGTACATGCTTAGTAGTGGTAGCAAAGGATGATTCAGATGTACTAGTCACCAGTCAATCGGGTACTTTTCATGAATGGATATTAGATTCAGGTTGTTTCTTTCATATATATTTGACGAGGAATGTGTTTGATGAAAGATCTCTACACCCGATTTATAGAACTGTTTATTTAGAGAATTGCAAGGAGTATGCAATTACTGATGTAGGAATTGTTACATTGGAGATGTATGATGGAACATGTTGCATGTTGGCAGGAGTTTGGTATGTCTCTAGCTTAAAAAAATCTAATATCTGTAAGATCACTTGAACTCGAAAGTTGTGAGGTATCACTTCGAGGTGGAGTTATGCAAGTTACTTGCAAAGAGCAAGTAATCATAAAAAGTATCTGGAGCAATAGATGATACTGATTAAAGGGTAATCCTAGTTAGCAGAAGAAAATTGTGTTGTCAACAGTAGGTACTCAGATCTCATCTATAGTTATGTGCGGAACTACAAAGACCATTGCAAAATCTAATAGAGACAAAGCGAATATACGATCTATTGGAAGAAGAAAGACATGGTGAAACCAACCACATGGTACTGGGGAGCATGAGAAACTCAGAGGTGGTACAAACCTATGGTATAGAAGCTTGTAAGAATAAGATGTGTGGTTAACCAAACTACATAACGAAGGAGCTCTCAATTGGAGGGTCTGAGCAGGCTAGCCTGAACATGAACACTAACACACACATTGCAGTGATGTGCATAAGCCCCTATGGTGGGGTACTCCCAAAGGTGAGAGGAAAACAAAAAATGATAGAAAGGAGGAGCCGACTTGGAGCAAGTTCTTCGAGAAGCAAAGTGACTTCAACAGATAAGAGTCAAGGAATAGATTATTGAGCTAGAGTAGCTCATATTTGGTCTTTTAGGATTTGAAAAGGTGTGTTATTAAGAGTCCTAGATGAATCATACTTCTATTTGGATTATGATTCATACTCTAAATTGGAGAAGGGCTAGGAGGGATTGTATAAACCATGTGGGTGACCATGGAGAGGAACCAAGTAACAAAGCGACCAAGTCTACTCATCCAAGGGTAGAGGTGCACGAGAGGATAAGATACTAGAATATTCTTTAGCACTAGATTCTTCTATAGGGAATCCCAAAAGATTCGAGAGGGTTATGAGTGAGCGTCAACACCTTGTACTCTTTTGAGGTTGTGCTTAAAGAATTTGCAGTCAACTTCGTCAGATCTTTTCTCTCTCGTCGTGGTTGCTTCAACGTCATTATTTTGGTTCTCTCTACAAGATTCATCTTCTTCGTTCTTGATACACTTATGTCGTATCTCACAAACTCTAATCTGATCCAATGGTTGCTACGTATAGGAAGGTGTATCAGAATATAAAAGTAATCATATAAATCATGCTTACTATTAAAATGCAAATGAACAAGAACCGAGGCATATTTTAGGATATGTCCATGTGAAATCCAGCAGAATATGCTACTAGGTTGGCAAGATCAATCCCATTGGATGTTAGTAGTTTACATTGTTTGTTAATAGGTCATCGAGCTTGGAGTCCTTATAAAGTATCAATAAGGTCAAGCTTAGCTAATTGCCTGATTTGATTATATTTAAGGTGAGGTACCAAAGATACTAATTTGATTACACTAATCCTACTGGTTTTTCTTCTCCCTACCCCCTCTGTAAAACTTTTAATAAAGCTGGGTGTGCTCCTATTGTCTTTTAAGATAATGTACAAATTGGCATAGTTAAATAGACTTAACATGTAAGGATTAAATATGAGGACCTTAAATATGTCATACACGTTAGGTTAAGCAAAGGTAGCCCTTTTCTTATTTTTCTTGCTCGATGAAAATACTAATGAAGGACCATGTGAGGATGTCTATAGTTTTACTATGATGAACCATTGTCATTTTGAAGGAATGAAAAATTAGAGTTTGCATATTTGCATATTCTTCTTCACAACCTGCAAAAATAGATGATTTGGTGATCCAGGTCAATAGTTATAGGTTGCATGAGACATGTCATTGCTAATATGGGTCAAGTTGTGAAGAACTGTGCCCGAAAATGATTTCTTTGTCATTGGATGTTTAGGGTCACTTGGAGTCAACCGTACTCAACAGTGAGGATTGGGGCTATGCTCATGGAGGAGCCAAGGCCTAGAGCAATCGACGATACTGGGTAAGATGGTGAGCTCAAGCATGATACGAGAAATGCGAGAAATGTTGAAGGCGAGTTCGAACAGTGGGTTTACACTATGTGACTTGGTCAGTCCAAGTGAGGTGTAGTCTAGTGTAACTGGAACGAGATAGACTTACTGATGTGTGGTACACCAGTGGTGCATCTACACATGGCAAGTATAACGATTGCTTGCAATAAAAGGAAATGACTGGGTCAAGGAAGGGTATTTTGGTAGTTTGACTAAAATACTGAAAACGGCTTTGGATGAAAACCATGATGCGCGAGTGACACATGGAAAGGTGGTTTAGGTCATGGAGAACCTAATTTGATCAAGATAGATTAAAACTAAGGACTTAGCGGATTTAGACTTATATGCTTTAAAAAACATGCATAAGTGTGATGTGTAAGTCAAAACCCGTGTGTGTGTAGTTAATGGGTTTTCCATATTGTACTAAGTGGATAGTATTTACTAAGAGTTAGATATGACTGGCTAGCCCATTTATTCAAAAGGGTTAGGGTGGAGACTTGTGGTGAACCATCCAACCTACCTCTCTTGTGTGCTCTCTTGTTTTAGGGTTAGGGTTTGAGAGTTGAGTGCTTGTGGTGTGCTCTCTGTCCTCCAAGGTAGAGTGGCTGTAAAACTTGCCTATCTCTTATTTTGATTGATTTGCCCTTGATTTGGTTGGTTTTAATCTCTTCCCCTCCATCTTCTTGATCTTGATGTATCAAAGATGTATAAGAGATAAAGATAATCTCATAAAATCAATCTTCACCCATCTAGGCACTTTGGTAGCAAGTTCATCAAGAAACTCGATTTTTGCACGTTTTTTATCCTTCAAGTGATTTCTTGATCTGAGAGTTTTTGGCTTGATTTTTGCAGTGTTCAAACTTACTGTGACATGTGGAATACATCTAGAGTCATCTTACCATCATCCACCCACGTGCAAGTCATTCACAGTTTTAGGTTTCAACCTGTTTTTAGTGCAATCTACTTTCAAAGAGAAAAAGGTCAAAACTTTGCCAGCAATTTTCTTAATCGTTGATTAGAATATGTTCTTGATATCCTGAAGAAGGTGCATATCGAATTTTAAGTGATTTAGAGTTTCGGTTTGAAAGTTAGCTTAATTTTAGATTTTAGACCAGTTTTGGTGCAGTAGAGCTTAACGAATCAAAATATCCCAAATCTCTCAAGTTCTTTTAAGTTTTTTTAAAGGATAGATTCCTAAGGTCACCATGTATCTTTGGTTCAAGTTAAGTCTTTTGGATCAGCACATCAAAAGTTACATGGTTTTTCAGATTTGAAATGATGCTAAAATCACTATTCATGGGCTAAAATTTTCAATAGATCTAAGAATTTTTTTTATTTTTGGCTTCTTGATCTTCATAGTTTCTCATAGCTATTGAAGTAAAGATTAGGAGAAACTTGAGAAAAATTTTGAAGGCACCATTCATCTCCTTCTGTTGCTATAGCGGTCCTATAACTGTGCTTTCATCATCGTAGCTAAAAGTATTATTTGAAACTTTTTCCAGGAAAATAAGGTGAAAAGTTGGGCTAAATTAAGACTTTTGTGCGCTAACCAAGTGCTACCTCATGTAAATTCAAAATAACACTGTGCAAATTATTTCGGGACTGGCTCCGGTAGAAATTCGGGTCCCACCGAGAGGACCAGTAACTGGTCGGTAAACGATCAGTTTTTCGTAACATGTTCTTTATATTTTTCCTTTTCTCTATCAATTTCATTGTTTCCTTGGCGTTGAAGTAGTATTTAGATCCTACATTGCTCCAAAATAGCATTTAGTACTGTTAGTGATATGCCCTAGAGGCAACATGGAGATGTTATATATATCACATATTATGTTTATGATGCATTACTTTGTTCCTTAAAATAGACATTATCATTATTGATCAATGAGTATGTGACTTATTCATGAGACTCTTAATGCTAAAATGTTGCTATTTCTAAATGATCCCTGATCATATATCATATGAGGAACAAATATGATTCAAAGATCAGCATATGTATTGATTGATGATCATGTCTCATGGATCATGGTATGGTGATACCAAATCAATAATATGGACATGTGTTAGTGAACATATGTTAGATAGACCCGCCATGAGACACTGCAGAGATTCCATGTGTCATCAGTTGGTCTCAAGTAGTGTTTATGTAGAATCCTTAGACTTGAGATCATCATGGTTCCCAACATGCGCAGTAGCTTATTTTAGGACTACTAAACACTACTCCGTAACCGGGTAGTCATAAAAGTAGTCTTCGGGTTTGCCATGAAACATGTAGTGGGATGTGAATGATCAAGATAGAATTTGCCCCTCCTTATGGGAGAGATATCTCTGGGCCCCTCGATGTAATGGATTATGAAAGTGCATGGCCATGCCAAGGTGATTGAGGAGTCAATCACAAGTTTATAATCCATCACGGAATCGAGAGAGTGATTGAGCTATTAAGAGGATGACACAGGTCTCGCCTTGAGCTCAATCTATAAAGTGAGGCAAAGGGATTCGTACATGAGAACATTACAGGTTCAGCCGATATGATCTTTACGTATACTTTGGGGTTAATATGTCTTACTAGAGGCCGCTATTAACAGGGTGACCGGAAAGGCGTTTCCGGGTCGCGACCAAGTATACGTGAACCTACAGGGTCGCACGCTTAACGGGTTGGAACACTAATTCGAATATGATTCGGATGTGGGCTCAATTCGGATAGAGATCCGAATAGACTCTTATTGGGCCTCGGTCCACAAGGCCCAAGTGAGGAGGTTTATATATAAGGAGGCGAGGGGCTTAGGAACACACGTTTTTCTGTGAACCTCTAGCAAAACCCTAGCCGCCACCTCCCGAGCCAAACCCTAGCCGCTCACGAGTGCTAGTACACTCACGATCGGCGTTCCAGCCCCGGACGTGTGGATACCGGTGGAGGCACTGCTCGTTGCGGTGTTGATCGGCATCAACAACCTACAGATTGGATCTGCTCGTGGTGTGGTTGATCGCGTGGAGGAGACGATCTGTTCGGGACGATCGGCTACTTCCACTACTACCTTGACGCGCGTGGTTGGATCGGCTTCTCCAACTCTTCTTCCGCTGCGCTGCGCGTCTAGTGGTAACGATCCATGATCCCTCCTTAAGCATGATGTCCTTGTGTGCGCGGTAGAAAAGTTTTGTTTTCTGCTTTCGTAGCCTACGCGCATTCCTTCAAGTATCGCCAAAACTGATTGGAATTACAATATAGGAAACTGTTGGAATTTCTGAAAACTAGGCTACTGCCAGCCAGGATTTGCGACCTTTGACTTTGCAAGCAGATTGCTACTATATATATATTGCAAGTCTGCAACCAAGTTGACCTTTTCATATTATGAGTTTGTAACAAAAGTAAATGGTTAACGAACTCGTCCTATGCCATAGATTTTTCTTTGTACTTTTGATTTATCTAGCTGTCTTATTTGATTCTTCTTTTCTTGATTTTTCTTGATGCTAAGGACATGTGAAAAGCGGAGATGTTGCTTGGAGATCAGATTCTATCCATCTAAGTACCTTCTAGCAAAAGATCTTGAGTTTGTTCGGTTCTCCTCAAGAGAGAGGTGATTTTGGGTTTTTGTTCTTGTGAGGAATTGGCTTAAGTGCATGATGTGATCTAACTTGCTATGACATGTGAGAACCCATTCAAGATCATCTAGATCATTAAGGACTCACAAGTAAGAGCAGATCGAGATTTGCCTTCTTTACTCGGTTTTGATGCAACTCTCTTTATTTTGGAGCAAGGTCAAAACCTTAGCATCGATCTTCATGATACATGATTGGAATATATTTTTGACATTCTGGAGAGGATTTATGTCAAGTTTCATTGTATTTGGATTAGTGGTTCGAGAGTTGGATATTTTCTTAGATCATGTGCAGTGTAATCTACACTGTTTGTCAGCGAGAGGTCAAATCACAAGGAGCCGAGCGGTCAGACCGAAATACGGTCTTACCAATGTAGTCGTTCTAGCTAGCAGTTAGACCACTTGTAAGCTGGCAGTCAGACCAATCTGGGACAAACTGTCTCAAGTGGTTTTTGGGTCTTGTTTTTTGCGAGCTTGTAAGTTTGCGTTTTTGAAGTTAATATCTAAGGAAAGATTTTTGAAATAACCATTACCCCTGGTACTGATTCAATACGATAACCTATGGTTGAAGCAAGTAGTCGCACCTTGTAGCACTCCTCAAAGGCAGGGTTATCAAGGGCTGGCGGCTGCAACGATGGGTTGGCCTCGCTTTAGGGAACGGTGGAAATGGCGACAGTCGTGGGAGGAGGGTGGGGACTATGCCCCAAAGGCCTTCGAGTAACTGCGTGAAGTGTCGGTGCTGCACCTACGAGTGCCTATGCCTCCTATGGCCTCCGATGCATCGCTTTGTCTAGCCGTCGGCGACGATGAGGTGGTGGAGCGAGACATGTGTCCTCAAGGCTATCATTAGAGCTAAGACAAGTCCAACTTGCTTCAGGCCACGTCATGTCGTGTCGTGTTGGCCCGCATCGTCTCCGGCGAGGTCCAAGCATGGCCCAAAGCATGACAGGTTAGTGTCGTGCCGTGCCAGCCCTGGCCTAGCCCTGTGTAACTATAGAAGTAAAAAAAACTACTTGAAGTTTTGGTTTGTTATATCCAGGGAGGAAAAGGAGAGTAGCAGGGATCTCTGTCTCTTGTTTCCTTGCCTTGATATTGGTGGGTTTGATCTGGCTTATTGGCATTGCTTATGGCTTTGCATTTTTGCTGTAGTAACTAGCTTTTAAACGGTGCATCTTTTCAAGATAGGGTCTACAAGTTGATTGTAGTATATATTGTACCGACTTCTTTCTCTCTTGTACTCTCTCACGAATATTCAAAAATCAAAAGCTATAAGCCATACCCTAAAAGAACCCATCCATTGATTATTTCAGTTTGCGCTTTCATTCGCTCCAAGAGAAGGAAGGTTGCGAAGAATGACAACTGTGAGTAAGCTTGTTAGTTGTTCAAGAACTGGATTTTGAGATTTATTGAAGTCTCCTGTGTATTACAGCAACAGTTTTGAAGAGAATGGCAAGAGGGAAGTGCACGATCTTTGATTTGCCTACACTGCAAGAGGCAACCGAGAACTTCTCAGAAGCATAAACTCGGAGGAGGTTTTGGTACTGTGTATAAGCCTATAAGGTAAATGAACAAGCAAAGATGCAGGGAAAAAATTATCGATCGCACTCCTTTTCTCTTATGAAAAAAAGAATATGTTTCAGGGAAAACTCCCAGACGGGCAAGAAATAGCAGTCACGAAACTTTTAGGTAGTACTGGACATGGCCCGCATCGGTTACACAATGAAGTGCTGGTCTTGGCACAGCTCCAGCACAAGAACCTTGTTAGGCTAAAGGCGTTGAATCTTTCCGGTGATGCAGTTGGTTGGGCGAAGGCCGGTGGCGGAGGCGGCCCGGGATTTCCGACGTTGGACTCTCTTGACGATCACCGGCGACGCGACCTATAGTGGATGGTGGGTGCTGGCGTCGGGGCAGTCCGGTGGTTGGACCTCGCCTGGAACAAGATCTCCGATGCGCTTCCGAAGTTCACCAACTGCCCAAACTGCTCTGGGCTGCGGTACCTTGACCTCTCTGGCAATCTCATCATCGGCGCGGTGGCATGGGGTACTCTCCAGTTGCCGCTGTCTGAGAGCGTCTTAGCTGGCGCACGCCATCGCTGTGCCCACCGCGCCGGGCCAGCCTGAGCACGGCACGCTATGCTGAACCAGATCAGGTTATTCGATGGGCCGGTTTTTTAGATCTAGATCTGAAAAATCGGCCCATTATTTGACAGATTTGTGCTATTCTTGAACCATATCAAATTAGTCGGGCCTCGAGTTGGCACGAAAAAACCCAGCAAACTGCCACCTCTAGCTACGTGTTGTGGCCTTCTGGCGATTTGGGGTGTGGGGACGTGGGGTTTAGCCGTTTATTAGAGCAACTCCAGCAGCCAGCAGGGCCTCTACTTGAGCCATCATTCTACTTTTAAGGGCCGAAGGGCAAAAAACTCACTCCAGCAATGCCCCTACTTGAGCCCTCAAAAGTAGGGGGCCCTCAAATCCCCCCTCGAGCCCTCATTCCTGGGGTCTGGAGGGAGCCCCTACTTTTGAGGGCTCAAGTAGAGGCCCTGCTGGAGTGAGTTTTTTGCCCCTCGGCCCTCAAAAGTAGGATGAGGATGAGGGTGGGTCCTATGTGTCATCCCCTCTAAGAATGAATTTGAGGGTCCTGTTTTGAGGGCTCCTGCTGGAGTGTAGCCCAAAAAACAGACCCTTCAAAAGTAGGGAGAGCCCTCAAATAAAAAGTAGGGGCCCTGTTTTGAGAGCTACTGCTGAAGTTGCTCTTAGAATTTAGACACCCGGCAATCGGAGATTGTGTGACCCCTACTCGGTGAGGCGTACAAGGCCTAATGCTAGCAGTGGCGGAGCTAGAGCAAAACGGAGGGGGATGCAACGGGCCGCGCGTGGGAGCATAGGACGGTGGGAGAATGGGCTGGACAGGGCGAGTGAGGGTATTTGTTGGGCTAGGGGTACACCATATTGGACCAAGGGGGTGCACAAAGGGTGAATGTTTACTAGTAATAACTAAAAAAAATTTAGACCCAGGTTCCTGGGAACCCCCTCCCCTCCATTGGGCTCCGCCCCTGAGTGCTAGTGCGATGAGCAAATATACTCGTACACGATTCAACCAAGTTTTTTTAGAATTTAGATCCAACCAAGTTCAATAATCCAGCAAATATCCATTGTTATTACATATACTAATTATCCTTATCTATCTTTATACACCCAACTTTGTGATCACCAAATACTTGAAAGGCATTAATAAAAAGACTTGAAAGACAAAACAGAGGCAATTGTTGAAATCTGAATACAAAATATTCTCTGTTATGCTTGACTGCTCGAAGGGTAATATCATTCTTCCATCTTCCGTGCATTCACCACCCATCACTCCATCAGAGTGGCTTTAACGAGGTTGCAAGTGAGCCAATGCATAAACCAACAAGGGAACTTCAACTTCGATATATACACCAACCGGCAAAATTGTTAAGTGGAACAACTAGTTAAGGTGAACTTGCACTGTTTATTTATATGACAATGGAACAACACAAAAGGTTGTCTTGTTTTTCAGTACATGACGCGAAATTTAACAGAGCAGCTACAGGAAAAATGGACTGCAGGTCCATGAGAGTGATATTTTCTTATCACAGTTTACAGTGTCCCTTTTAGAGTCCCATGGATGGGATGGTGCCCGGCTGGTTACTCGTGTTTAAGGGCCATGAGGCGATCCTCCTTTTTCTAAGGCGCTCGGCGATGACGAATGCTAGCTCCAGTGACTGCGAGGCGTTGAGCCTTGGGTCGCAGTGCGTGTGGTAACGAGAGCCCAGATCATCGAATGTCACCGTACGCGACCCGCCGATGCACTCTGTCACATTTTGCCCAGTCATCTCCAGGTGCACTCCCCCTGGGTGGCTCCCTTCTTGTCCGTGGACATCAAAGAATGCACGCACCTCAGCCTGGTTTCAGAAACATGATAAATTCGTCTTAGTTGATTTACTCACTGCCTATTTTAACGTCAAATGCGTAGAAGTTAGACTTGTCTAGTACTTCTTCCAACGACCGAGTCATAGCAGTGAAAGCTCAGCTTTTATCTTATACTATGGCTGCTAACTGATAGGGATATGGCTGCTAACTGATAGGGATTGTCAAATAGAATTAAACGAAGCAAACTACTAGAACCAACCAATTATAGTGAAAAATGGGCTGGAATATTCAAGGAAGATCCAAAGGTCCATGAAAGAGCTATAGATTAGGACGATGGTTCTTTGCCAATCACTTTCACGTGCTTTATGTTTCAATTGCGTGAATGGTTATTGACATCTGAATGGCAAACTTTTACCGCTAATTTTGTATCTTTTTCTCTAGAAACCAGAACAATCATTTTGCCAAAGCTATGTTGCATCAAATATATTGTACTGTTAGGTCCATTCATGAAACGTTCCCTTGTCACAATTTTTCACTAGATAGGCAGTTAGGACTGGTTCCTAAAAAGACTGCTCACTACTCAGCTAGAAGTAACAGGAACGAGCACATCCTAAGAGCGGGGCTGTAAGTGAAAAGAGAATTACCAAAATTCTGTCGAAGGAACGAGTCTTGAGGCCACAAGGGGCCTTCATCGTGTTCCCATGCATCGGGTCAGTAACCCATGTTACTATCTGGCCAGCACCACGAACAGCACGTATGAGGTGAGGGAGTTTCACTCTCATGTTTTCAGGTCCCATTCTTGTGATGATAGTTATTCTCCCTGGCCTGTTTTCGGGATTCAAGATATCAATCAACTTCACAAGTTCTTTTGGGTCCATTTTGTCGCTGACCTGCGTTTAATTAGATGAGAAAGGGCGGAATTCCTTTTATAGAAAGTGTGAATTACTCGCACTCTTCAGATGAAGAGTTTAACCTTGGTTTAAACCATGAGTCATGACAAGTTTTTGAATTCATATTTTACCTTGATACCCAGGGGGTTGGCAATGCCTCGGAGGAACTCCACATGGGCACCATCAAGCTGGCGAGTACGCTCTCCAACCCAGAGGAAGTGTGCAGAACAGTCATAGTAGAGGCCAGAGGTGGAATCCTCACGAGTAAGCGCCTGCTCATAGGGAAGAAGAAGGCACTCATGTGATGTCCAGAATTCTGTAGTTGTCATTATGGGGTGATCTAAAGTGAGCCCAGCAGCTGCCATGAAGCCCAAAGCCTCGTCAACTCGATGAGCCAACTCCATGTACCTATTCAACATTGTACACAAGCCAACCATGAATTGCAGATTAGATTACTTTACAGTGCTGAGCATATGGCTGTGACTTCATGCAAATTATGAAATATCCAGCTTAAGAAAATGAATCTTGGTTCGGTCCATCCAAAGGTGTAGTTTTTTTATGTGAACAACAAGTAGTCAATCACTATGATTACCAAACTAATTGAAAAATAAAATACATATTTGCATGAGTTATTGCTCAAAAAAATTATTTGCATGAATCAATCAGTTTGAGAAGCAAGCAATGGAGAGATGGAAACGGTAAAAAGTTCAAGGTAAGCACCTATCGCCCTGTTCGCTATGCTCTGTGAAGTCAAGGTTCCACTGTGTTACCCTCTGCATTGCA